>VDFB02270651.1:750318000-750369763 GCA_007258455.2 Sequoia sempervirens | reverse complement strand
TATTTCCATATGGGAGATCAGAGAAGCTGTAAGGAGAAGAGAAGAGATTGCCTCAGATCTGAATTATAACTTGGACAATAAATTATATCACACTATGGGAATGCTGATCAATTCAACTACAACAAAATTGAATTATTCATTTAAAAAAAAAATTAAACATGACTTTCAAATAAAATAAAATAGATAATTGAACTAACCTAAAAAATTATGTCTTTGCTGATTGAGAAACACACATGTGCTTTGCAAGATTAAACATGTCTTTGAGAAAATACTTCAAGGAAAGGTTTACCAATGGTTTTATACTGAGAAGGTTGTGGATGTGCTGAGGTGGAAGGCACAACAAATACTTCAGGGCAGGCTCTGAAATGGAAAGAATGTGTACTGTCATCTTGTGTACCGCCGTATAAAAACAAAGATTCTTGTATAATTGTCATAGTTGTTCTCTTTTCAGTGACAGTCCAAGGTAGAGGATGCTCACTATGTGACAAAGATAAAAATGAAGAACAATGTTCGTGCTCATTACCTTTGACTTGAGCCAAAATAACTTTGTTGAATCCCCATTTTTAACGAATTGGATGATTTATGGAAGTTTAATATGGTATTTTCAAAGTCATGAAGTTGTCTTGTGTGCTCTTTTAATAAATAAGTGTTTATTATCATTTATAAAATAATGTTAAATATATTTAAAGAAAAAAGTGGAGATAATCACATTTTTAGAGTTTAAGCAAAATATACATTTGTAGCATAAAAACATAAAATATTAAGCAGTAAGGGCAGGTCCCCATGCGGTTGTGTAGCTTATTTTGGCTAGCAGCCACTGCTCAACTTATTTAGGAGTTATTTGTGGAGCTGATGGCCCAATGAATGCTCAAATTTTCTACTAAATTTGTATTAATAGTATTAATAATAATTTGTACAATAAAAATTTAGAAAAAAAAAATGAAAGAAAATATTAAAAAAGAGGGAAATAAATTTGTGGAGCCACATGGATTTTTAGCAATATGCAGTTTCTGCTTATTTCCAACCCCACTCTTTTTTCCACGGCTTATTTTCAATTCCTAAATAGTAGCTGCTCCATTATTATAGGAAAAGATTCTAAATTATCGTTTCCCAACAATTAAATTTATGCATGGGAACACTCCCATTGCTTAAATTTAAGCATAAAATGAAGTTAAGCAGCTGCATGGGGACATGAGGTAAGAGTTGTAGCAGAGGAAGGAGGAGGAGGATCTCCATCATCTAATTTACCTCATACATCAATGGGGTCCAAAGTGTTCATGGGAGGGTTCCACCTATTTGTATCCTTTTCCTTATTATTACATATTTCTTCATTCACATGACCATGAAAGATAGCAAGAGCCAACTGAAGGAATTTACCAAAGTCAAACCAACTAGTAGCACTTCTCACAAGTCATGAAAAAGTTCCTCCCACAAGTGGTATAAAGGTAGAGTATCGAGGAGCAAGTTATGACTAGTCCCACTAACCACGATCCCCTCTCACAACAAGGGGAGAAGCCTTTGAGTGACTCTCCTAATTGCCTTGAGTAGAGAGACTATGTCCACAATGATGCCCTCAAAAGGAGGGAGATAGAGGAACTTTGGCAACATGAAAGAAATTACCCTAATGATCTAATATTACTTGTAAGTGAGCCACTTCAAGTGCAAATTTATTAGCTTGACCTTGAATTCGAAGTAAAACATTATTAAAAATCATATCTCTAACATATAGCGAAACATAATAATCCATATAACAATTAGAAAAATAGAAAAAATAAAATGTCTCTCCATATGATGAACAAAATATCCACCCTAAAATCATACCAAATTTGAGTGAATTTTTGGGCAATATGAGGCCAATCCCCCAAAAGAACCTTATGCCAATAAAAAGGTTCTAATCTAAATGACATTAGAACATCATGTGTCTAGGTCTGGACAAACATTATGAACTCTAGAAAAAACTAGAAAAGATGTTTTAGAGACTGCTATTGTCCACAAAAGGGAAACTAAGTGTTAGAGACTCCCAAATGGGATAACCTAGAGCTAATAGGGAGGCCTTAAAAAAGAAGACACCAAGCAAAATGAAATAGTTTTGGTTCTAGATCTACTGATCAAATGGTATAAAATCTATATTGCTAATAAGAAACTAGTGACTAAAAATACCACCATTGATTCAAGGTAACATAAGAAATTGACGGAGAGATCCAATGATATCTGTACCAAGGCTTAATTCTAAAAAGTAGTATCTAGGCACAGGTTCCAATATTTATACCAAAGTTTGCAAGAATTTTTATCAATTTTGTATCATACCAAACAAGATATCCCCAATAGCCATACCAATTTTTTTGTGGTCTTGATCATTGTAAAGATAAAACTTGGCCTTGGCTTCATTCCATGAAAAGAGACTCGTAAAGGTTTTGAAAAAAGATCCTACGTGATTTTTTTCTTAAAGTTCAAATCATAAACTCAAGGAATCTTCGCAAGAGGATGATTGTTTCATATCTTTGAATTAAGGTTGTAACACCAAGTCCACCCAAAGTAGGCCCCATATATATGATATCAAGAAACACCTAGATCAATTTTTTTGGCTATGGACTTGAATACTCTACTCCATAACATTTGATCAAAAACTTAAGTTAGGTAGGTGTTAGCCCCACTAAACATCATATGGTATTGTAAACTAAGCCTCTAGTCAACACAAAACATAAGAGGAGCTAGGCTTGCTAAATATAAAGGAAGTGAGCATTGGATGTGAGAGTCCTTCCAAAATCTAGCTTATAAATAGAGATTGATTCCTCTAATATAAGATCCATCTAGACTTAAAACATGCTTCAAATAGGCCTCAAATTATTATTTGACTCTAATACATAAGGAGACTTGTGTTTAAAAGACTAATATAAATTGGTTTGTGTAGTGCCCTCCGTTTCGGTCGTCATTGATGTTAAGTAAGTGGTTGTTGGTAATGTCATGATGATGTTATTTAATTTAATTCTAAGGTTATGAGATAACACTAATATTATGCTTGGATTTGATTAATAAAGTCAATTTAATTATAGGATTACTTACCTTATCTGGAATTAAATAAAGAATTAAATTCAATAATAAACGTTAATTTAATTATCTTTGGGAGTTAGTTATTTAAAGTAATCGGATTAGATGAGGAAAGGTAATTATCATTTAATGATTAAATTTGATAAATAAATTTAATAGTGAGAAAATATCAAATGTTAGTAGTCATGTTTAAATAATTAATTAAATCATAAGTGAAATTGCAAGGTTATTTAAAATATAATTAGAAATTTAAAATAATAATCATTTAAATTAAATCAAATGATTTAGAAAAAAATGACCAAATTAAACTAATTCATGAAAAGTAAAAGTGATATTATTAGATAAATTGATTTAAGTTGTTCTGTTAAATTAAAGATAATAATAATAAATATGCAAAGAAAGATTATTGGAATTTCAAGATTCGGTTATGGGGAAAAGTGCAAAGATATTCAGTTAGGAATTGAAAGGGCACCTTCAGGGGTATATTTGTACTTTTTGCTTGCTTTTTGGCATTGGTTTTTAGGTAGTTCAAAATCTTGCTAGTTTTGGGGGTGGAGAGGTTTTGGAGGCACCTTGGTGGCTCGATTGTAATGGGTCAGGGAATGATAATAACCTAGATCTTCCAAATCAATTATGGCTGCCAGTGGGGAAGCATTTTCCTCGTATGAAGCATTGTTTATTCCATTAGTGGGAAGGTCTATCATTATGCCAGTATTAGGTACATGTTATTTTTTTTCTTTTCTAGTTCATGTATCTTTAAATATTCAGTTTTGAAATGGGAATGTTTCATTTTATTGATACTGTATATATCCGATCTGCATCACAATGTGAGCATGTTTGATTGTAATTATCGAGTTTCTTTATATTCACCAATGATTTGCATCGTAAATGCTAGACGTGGTTTTATGTACCCTAGATGTCCTGTATCTTCTTGAAATTTCAGAGAGAACATTTAAGATCTCCCAGTTTTAATTGAACCTATCCCAGCCAAAGAATAGAAAAAAAAACAAAATCCACAGCCTCTGGCTTTCTTGACTGTCGCCATGCTATTGCTGCCGGTAGTGTCATATCACCTTCACTACGATAAGATCATGCAAGATTATTATTCAAATGAAATTTAAAGAGAGGGTGGCTAGTTGAAACAAGAGTTATCTCAGCCAACCGCTCCACAAGAAGGGGCTCCCTTCGCCCTGCTCCAAAACTCCCTTTTGGCACAGCTTGGATGCTGAGAAAACCATGGTATTTGGTTTACTTCTGCCATTGCATTTGCACAAACGTTATTGAAGCCCTTTCAATATATCTATCTTTGCGCAAACCTGCAATTATTGCAGTCCTTGCGATCTCATTTCTCTGAGGTATTCTGTCAAACAATTCACATGCCTGGTATCTGTTTTCTGCATCTTGCATACTGGTCGACCAAAACAGTGTGGCCAAACATACTATCAAAATCCCTTTTCCTCTATCTGGTTATGTATTTCCCTACCCTGTTCCAAAGCACCCATTTCGACATAAGGAGGTGGGACGTTGGCAAAGATTGTGGTGTTCAACGTTTTACCCTACCAAGTGCATTTGCTTGAATATTTCTCAAACCATTTCGACAATTCCTTTTTATGTATATCGTACAATCCCTGCTTCCTCGAGATTGCACGATAAAGTCATTCTCAGGAAATAGATGCTATAGACGTAAGGCAAGTCATTCCTTCTTCCCTCACAAAATCTTGCCACCTTATGATTATAGTGAATTGCCATAGGTAAGGCTTGTAATTTAATGGTGCAATTTATTTCAAGAGAGCTCTTGATTTGGAACAAGATTATGCATACCTTTCCTTTAGCAACAAAACTCTTACTCTATTATTTTCATCCTGCATCAGTAGTACAGTGGAATGGTAGGTTGTATAGATTTAAATAAACTCTCTAATGCTTTTCAATCTGTCAAAGTGGCGATACTTGTATGTGGTATACGTGTGGTTCTTCATTCTTACATTTAGTTAGATGAAGATTGGTTTAGTTAAAGTTACTTGTTATATGAAATTAAATGCTAATAGAAAATGTTAAGTTAACTATAGAATATAAATTGAAAGGTTTAGGATAGGAATCTTATTATCAAATACATTTTTGGTGTGTATCCTTCAATCATGGTACTCCCTTTTCTTTGAGTCAGTTTAGCAAATAGTTTTCTTGCCTTGTCTAAACTTCCTCATTTTGACTTACATGTCTAACTGAGCTATTCACCTGCGTTATCTTTTGGAATTCATTTACCCTTTATGCTTTGTTTTGTTACATCCTTGTTGAATGACCTATAGGCTATAATTGATTCAGTGCGTAGAACTTAGCACATAGCTAGATGTTCTAATATATTGTATTTTTAATTTCTTCAAGATGAAATGAGTTTAATTGTATTTGTTAAAAGATTGCATAGAACCTATTATCATTAATATGGCAAGAACAAACAATAAAATGAAATAAAATGGATAGCACGTATTGGGTAAAAATAGAGTATTGAATTTAAATCATAGGAAAGTAGAACATGTGGTCAAACCTATTTATATATTATAAATGTTTGGAAAGTTGTGATGAGTATAGTTAATCGAAAGCTTAGTCTTGTATCTCAATTATCTGAAACATTTTACTTTTTCCTCTCAAATAAATAAAGAAATAAATAACGAAGCTCTAGTTAGTATTGTTCCACCTTTCAAGAAGACTGATTTATAATTTCTCTTTCAAGTATAAGTATATAAATATTTATATATAGATTGGGTATTAATTATGTGAGGGACACATAGAATTCTGTATTGTCAATATTTAGTATTTATTTGGGTAACTTTGGAGTAATAAATATCTTCCTCTTTAATTTGAAATAAATAATTACTTATTCTTATAGAGATTTAGTCAAATAAGTGAATTGAAGTAAATTAAGTTTAAAAGAAAATAAACTAATGATATATATATATATATATATATATAGTGTTTTAATGGAAGAATACATTTTGCCTATGTGAATTTATTGTGTTTGAAGTTATGTTGAAGGAATGGTTTTAAGTGAATGATTTTTCTAAAAAGGAGATGTTTCAAAAAATTAATTATGTAAAGTGTAGATTAATTAGGTGCAACAATTAATTTAATAGAAGAGAGAGAATGATTAATGGATTAGATGATTAATTGAGTTCTTGAAGTTATTAACTTGTTTTATATATAGGAATTAAGTAATCTTGGCAAAAGGAAAGTGATAGAATTAGGAATGGAAATTGTTGTTATTTAAGAATATACTTGTGATTAGTATTTTATGGCTTAAAACATCAGATCATATCTTCACTTCGCTATATTGTGATATCCTTAAATGTTGGAAACGATTGATCTTAAAAAAATCATGTTCATTTTAGATTGTTTCAAGTTACTTCTTATTGAATGAATGGTTATATTGTATTTGAAGATGTGGGTTTATGGATGGTTTTGATAGACCCTTTCAATGTGACTTTTCGTGAGTTAATTTTGAGTTGGAGGTTTCCCTTGGTTTTCCGTTTTAGTTCGTATCAAAGTTGTTGATGTTGTTTGAATGGAGTTGTTGATCTTATTGTGATGTATTCTCTCATTATATTTAAATTGAAAATAGTTCTTGTGGCCTTGCAATAATTGGCCATTTTTATATTGTAGTCCTTCTGAAGGTGATTTACATACCACTATAAGGGGGTTCTTGTGAGGAGAAAATCGAGGTCTCCCATAGAATGCCTAGTTGGTGGCTTTTGGTTTATTAAGTGATTTTGTTGAATTAAAGGTTGATTTTCTTTTGCGTTTCCCTGATTGTCGTGTCACCATTGTTAACTTGGGGTTGAATTTTGATGAAACTTTCTTTGTGTGGCTTTTCAAAGTTAATCTCATGTTTGATGGAAATTTTATCCTTGTGATGGAATTATCTGGAAAACTTGTTTGGCTTCATTTTATCCTTGTTTGTGGGTTTTCATTCTTTTTGGCTTCTAGAGGCTTGAGATGATTGTCAGTTGATGTTCTCTCTTTATGTGCCCGTGATGTGGCAAGTGTTTGGGTTTCATGATTTAGAAAGGGTTGTACAGGAATCATTGAGATTTTGATTATGTATTTATAGTGAGATGGGTAATGCCTCGCATGCTTCTCTATTGTGATATAATGTTCTTGTTATGTTGTACAACCCTTGGAGTTTGGTTTTTATGTTTTGAGTGTCTAGAGAGAGAGTGGCTCTAAGTGGGTGGTCGGCGCACAAAGGGGCACTAGGATAGCCCTCGTTAGAGTGAATTTAATAAGTGATAATTTAAATAATTAACTAGGGGATGGGTAGTAACACATTAAAAAGATAATTGTTGCCTCATCCACCTTTTAGTGCTACCATAGACTAAAGGGGATTGAGAAGTCTGTGGTTGGCATGATCGTTGCCTTGTCTTCGCGAAAGGTAACGGTTCCTCATGAGCAACCCTATGTGGCGGTTCCTTGAGATAGGTAGCCCGGATAACCATAGATGGAGGTGGCTCCTAGCGCTTGGTTGTCTGGATAATCCATTAGTAGATGGAGGCGGCACCTTGCAATAGGTAGTCTGGAGAATCCATGTTAAGCCATGCAATGACACTCTCCTCTAACACTCCTTATTATGTTGCTTCTTTGGAAATCCTCTGGAAGTGGTCCTTTTTCTTGAATTGATGAAACATAGTTGTTTGAATTGATTTATAGTTTTACCCTACTTTATCTTTGGTGTATTCTATGGTCTTGTATAAATCTTGTTGATGTTTGGGTTTTGACCTTGTCCTCTTATGGTACTGTGATATGATGTTATTATATTATTTAATTGCAATTTGGAATTGTATTATGTTTATTAATTCAGTTTGATTTGGAAGTGTTTCATGATCTTCCTTTGGTTACTTGTGTATTGGTCATTGCTTTGATTTATGAGATGAGATTTATAACTTTGAGTTATTATGTTGACTCTTGGATGTGGTTGATTATGTCTTTGTAATTCCTTGAGTGTTATGATACCTTTGTATGTTGTTGAGTTTTGTGGTTCCATGTTTGGATGTTCTTGGTTGAGGTCTCTTTCTTGTTAGCTCCTAACACGGGGGGTGGGTCTTCGGACTCACATGGTCGGGTGGAACGTGCTAAGCACCCCATTGGTTCCCCAGTCGAGGATCGAGAGGTGCGGATTGGTGTTGTTGCAGTGACTCCAGAGTTGTATCTATCTTGGAGCCAGTTTGATGCTATGTATTCATCTATTCATTTGTATCATGGTTCTTGTTGTATGGTTTCCATTCATGTGTGGAAACACTTTTGTATCATTGAACATTGTACTGTAATGAAATGTTAAACTTGGTGTGGATATTGGCCATGGTAGTTGTTATTCAATGTGTTAAGTTAATCATGCATATGTTGTATTATGTACGCAAACGGTTCTTATCAATGATTTATCATGTATGTGTTATGTTGTTAATGTTTAATTTGTTATGGATTATATTTTTGGATTTTATTCTTTATTGTCGTTGTGTGGATCTAAGTCGCGTAATGACTCTTCGTGTACCCCAAGGGATGTATGTGTTAGTGAATCTACTTAAATGACATTCACGTCATGACTTAATGTGTATTATATGTATGTTATGTTAACTTAAAAAAAAAAAATTGGCAGTAATTGTTATGTATTTGTCCTTTGGGGTTCGCACGGCGGGGCGTTACAACATGGTATCAGAGCATAGGTTCATACACTGGGCACTATGTGTGTTCACTATGTAACCTTGTGCTTAGACCCGTGTGTCTTGAGTTTCACTTTTCTTTTGTGATTGTTGTGAACCTGAGTTTCTGCTGTTAATGGTGTCGTGGTTGATGGTGTGGGAAACTGATGGGAAAGGATAGGAGAGGTTTTGGAGGCACCTTGGTGGTTCGATTGTAATGGGTCGGGAATGATAATAACTTAGATCTTCCAAATCAATTATGACATGCTGGGGAAGCATTTTCCTCGTACGAAGCTTTGTTTATTCCATTAGTGGGAAGGTCTATCATTATGCCAGTATCAGGTACATGTTATTTTTTTTCTTTTCTAGTTCATGTATCTTTAAATATTCAGTTTCGAAATGGGCATGTTTCATTTTATTGATACTGTATATATCCGATCTGCCTTACAATGTGAGCATGTTTGATTGTAATTATCGAGTTTCTTTATATTCACCAATGATTTGCATCGTAAATGCTAGACGTGGTTTTATTTACTCTAGATGTCCTATATCTTCTTGAAATTTTAGAGAGAACATTTAAGATCTCCCAGTTTTAATTGAACCTATCCCAGCCAAAGAATAGAAAAAAAACAAAATCCACAGCCCTGGCTTTCTGACTTTCGCCATGCTATTGCTGCTGGCAGTGTCATATCATCTTCACTATGATAAGATCGTGCAAGATTATTATTCGAATGAAATTTCAGAGAGGGTGGCTAGTTGAAACAAGAGTTATCTCAGCCAACCGCTCCACAAGAACGGGCTCTTCGCCCTGCTCCAAAACTCCCTTTTGCCATAGCTTGGATGCTGAGAAAACCATGGTATTTGGTTTACTTGTGCCGTTGCATTTGCACAAATGTTCCTGAAGCCCTTTCGATATATCTATCTTTGCGCAAACCTGCAATTATTGCAGTCCTTGCGATCTCATTTCTCTGAGGTATTCTGTCAAACAATTCACATGCTAGTCTCTGTTTTCTGCATCTTGCATACTGGTCGACCAAAACAGTGTGGCCAAACATACTATCAAAATCCCTTTTCCTCTATCTGGTTATGTATTTCCCTACCCTGTTCCAAAGCACCCATTTCGACATAAGGAGGTGGGACGCTGGCAAAGATTGTGGTGTTCAACGTTTTACCCTACCAAGTGCATTTGCTTGAATATTTCTCAAACCATTTCGACAATTCCTTTTTATGTATATCATACAATCCCTGCTTCCTCGAGATTGCACGATAAAGTCATTCTCAGGAAATAGATGCTATAGACGTAAGGCAAGTCATTCCTTCTTCCCTCACAAAATCTTGCACCTTTATGATTACAGTGAATTGCCATAGGTAAGGCTTGTAATTTAATGGTGCAATTTATTTCAAGAGAGCTCTTGATTTGGAACAAGATTCTGCATATCTTTCCTTTAGCAACAAAACTTTTACTCTATTATTTTCATCCTGCATCAGTAGTACAGTGGAATGGTAGGTTGTATAGATTTAAATAAACTCTCTAATGCTTTTCAATCTGTCAAAGTGGCGATACTTGTATGTGGTATACGTGTGGTTCTTCGTTCTTACATTTAGTTAGATGAAGATTGGTTTAGTTAAAGTTACTTGTTATATGAAATTAAATGCTAATAGAAAATGTTAAGTTAACTATAGAATATAAATTGAAAGGTTTAGGATAGGAATCTTATTATCAAATACATTTTTGGTGTGTATCCTTCAATCATGGTACTACCTTTTCTTTGAGTCAGTTTAGAAAATAGTTTTCTTGCCTTGTCTAAACTTCCTCATTTTCGCTTACATGTCTAACTGAGCTATTCACCTGTGTTATCTTTTGGAATTCATTTACCCTTTATGCTTTGTTTTGTTACATCCTTGTTGAATGACCTATAGGCTATAATTGATTCAGTGCGTAGAACTTAGCACATAGCTAGATGTTCTAATATATTGTATTTTTAATTTCTTCAAGATGAAATGAGTTTAATTGTATTTGTTAAAAGATTGCATAGAACCTATTATCATTAATATGGCAAGAACAAACAATAAAATGAAATAAAATGGATAGCACGTATTGGGTAAAAATAGAGTATTGAATTTAAATCATAGGAAAGTAGAACATGTGGTCAAACCTATTTATATATTATAAATGTTTGGAAAGTTGTGATGAGTATAGTTAATCGAAAGCTTAGTCTTGTATCTCAGTTATCTGAACATTTTACTTTTTCCTCTCAAATAAATAAAGAAATAAATAACGAACTCTAGTTAGTATTGTTCCACCTTTCAAAAAGACTGATTTATAATTTCTCTTTCAAGTATAAGTATATAAATATTTATATATAGATTGGGTATTAATTATGTGAGGGACACAGAATTCTGGTATTGTCAATATTTAGTATTTATTTGGGTAACTTTGGAGTAATAAATATCTTCCTCTTTAATTTGAAATAAATAATTACTTATTCTTATAGAGATTTAGTCAAATAAGTGAATTGAAGTAAATTAAGTTTAAAAGAAAATAAACTAATGATATATATATATATATATATATATAGTGTTTTAATGGAAGAATACATTTTGCCTATGTGAATTTATTGTGTTTGAAGTTATGTTGAAGGAATGGTTTTAAGTGAATGATTTTTCTAAAAAGGAGATGTTTCAAAAAATTAATTATGTAAAGTGTAGATTAATTAGGTGCAACAATTAATTTAATAGAAGAGAGAGAATGATTAATGGATTAGATGATTAATTGAGTTCTTGAAGTTATTAACTTGTTTTATATATAGGAATTAAGTAATCTTGGCAAAAGGAAAGTGATAGAATTAGGAATGGAAATTGTTGTTATTTAAGAATATACTTGTGATTAGTATTTTATGGCTTAAAACATCAGATCATATCTTCACTTCGCAATATTGTGATATCCTTAAATGTTGGAAACGATTGATCTTAAAAAAATCATGTTCATTTTAGATTGTTTCAAGTTACTTCTTATTGAATGAATGGTTATATTGTATTTGAAGATGTGGGTTTATGGATGGTTTTGATAGACCCTTTCAATGTGACTTTTCGTGAGTTGATTTTGAGGTTGAGGTTTCCCTTGGTTTTCCGTTTTAGTTCGTATCAAAGTTGTTGATGTTGTTTGAATGGAGTTGTTGATCTTATTGTGATGTATTCTCTCATTATATTTAAATTGAAAATAGTTCTTGTGGCCTTGCAATAATTGTGGTCATTGTTATATTGTAGTCCTTCTGAAGGTGATTTACATACCACTATAAGGGGGTTCTTGTGAGGAGAAAATCGAGGTCTCCCATAGAATGCCTAGTTGGTGGCTTTTGGTTTATTAAGTGATTTTGTTGAATTAAAGGTTGATTTTCTTTTGCGTTTCCCTGATTGTCGTGTCACCATTGTTAACTTGGGGTTGAATTTTGATGAAACTTTCTTTGTGTGGCTTTTCAGAGTTAATCTCATGTTTGAGGGAAATTTTATCCTTGTGATGGAATTATCTGGAAAACTTGTTGTGGCTTCATTTTACCCTTGTTTGTGGGTTTTCATTCTTTTTGGCTTCTAGAGGCTTGAGATGATTGTCAGTTGATGTTCTCTCTTTATGTGCCCGTGATGTGGCAAGTGTTTTGGTTTCATGATTTTGAAAGGGTTGTACGGGAATCATTGAGATTTTGATTATGTATTTATAGTGAGATGGGTAATGCCTCGCATGCTTCTCTATTGTGATATAATGTTCTTGTTATGTTGTACAACCCTTGGAGTTTGGTTTTTATGTTTTGAGTGTCTAGAGAGAGAGTGGCTCTAAGTGGGTGGTCGGCGCACAAAGGGGCACCAGGATAGCCCTCGTTAGAGTGAATTTAATAAGTGATAATTTAAATAATTAACTAGGGGATGGGTAGTAACACATTAAAAAGATAATTGTTGCCTCATCCACCTTTTAGTGCTACCACAGACTAAAGGGGATTGAGAAGGTCGTGGTTGGCATGATCGTTGCCTTGTCTTCGCGAAAGGTAACGGTTCCTCATGAGCAACCCTATGGGGCGGTTCCTTGAGATAGGTAGCCTGGATAACCATAGATGGAGGTGGCTCCTAGTGCTTGGTTGTCTGGATAATCCGTCAGTAGATGGAGGTGGCACCTTGCAATAGGTAGTCTGGAGAATCCATGTTAAGCCATGCATGACACTCTCCTCTAACACTCCTTATTATGTTGCTTCTTTGGAAATCCTCTGGAAGTGGTCCTTTGTCTTGAATTGATGAAACATAGTTGTTTGAATTGATTTATGGTTTTACCCTACTTTATCTTTGGTGTATTCTATGGTCTTGTATAAATCTTGTTGATGTTTGGGTTTTGACCTTGTCCTCTTATGGTACTGTGATATGATGTTATTATATTATTTAATTGCAATTTGGAATTGTATTATGTTTATTAATTCAGTTTGATTTGGAAGTGTTTCATGATCTTCCTTTGGTTACTTGTGTACTGGTCATTGCTTTGATTTATGAGATGAGATTTATAACTCTGAGTCATTATGTTGACTCTTGGATGTGGTTGATTATGTCTTTGTAATTCCTTGAGTGTTATGATACCTTTGTATGTTGTTGAGTTTTGTGGTTCCATGTTTGGATGTTCTTGGTTGAGGTCTCTTTCTTGTTAGCTCCTAGCACGGGGGGTGGGTCTTCGGACTCACATGGTCAGGTGGAACGTGCTAAGCACCCCATTGGGTCCCCAGTTGAGGATCGAGAGGTGCGGATTGGTGTTGTTGCAGCGACTCCAGAGTTGTATCTATCTTGGAGCCAATTTGATGCTGTGTATTCATCTATTCATTTGTATCATGGTTCTTGTTGTATGGTTTCCATTCATGTGTGGAAACACTTTTGTATCATTGAACATTGTACTGTAATGAAATGTTAAACTTGGTGTGGATATTGGCCATGGTTGTTGTTATTCAATGTGTTAAGTTAATCATGCATATGTTGTATTATGTATGCAAACGGTTCTTATCAATGATTTATCATGTATGTGTTATGTTGTTAATGTTTAATTTGTTATGGATTATATTTTTGGATTTTATTCTTTATTGTTGTTGTGTGGATCTAAGTGACGTAATGACTCTTCGTGTACCCCAAGGGATGTATGTGTTAGTGAATCTACTTAAATGACATTCACGTCATGACTTAATGTGTATTATATGTATGTTATGTTAACTTAAAAAAAAAATTGGCAGTAATTGTTATGTATTTGTCCTTTGGGGTTCGCACTGTGGGGTGTTACAGTTTGAAATTCCATTTTTTCCATTATAATTCCACCCTAAGATACAAGAATCATGCCATATAGACAACTCATACATCAACTTTTAGAAGCAATGAGTCAATATATTATATCACCCTTGAGCTCCACATAAATAGCTACAAATAAAAAGATATGTTAGACTTGAAAAGTTACTGATGTCATCAAATTTCAATCTCCTGCACTATTATAATTGATATGGCTTCTTGGTTTCATGGAGATGAAAGAAATTTGGTTCCAAATGTGAGAACATGAGTAAACTATAATATATAATGATCTTAAATACATCCAAAGTAGGCCACATAGACATGATGATTGGGAACATCTAGATCTCAATGTTTGACTACGAGCTTCAATACTTTACTATAAAATATTTATAGAAAAAAACCCAAGTCTACTAGGTGCTATCCCTACTAAACATCACATAGTATTCTAGACTCCAAACATTTGGTTAATCAAAGCACATAAGAGAATTCAAGTCTTCTATAAAAATAAAAAACCTGAGTATTAATGCGAGAATACTTTTAAAATCTAGCATAAAATGAGTTTGAGTCCTCTAATGCAAGCCCTATCTAGATTTAAAACATGAATCACAAATTGCTAATTATTTTTAAGTTCCAATACATAAGGAGACTTAGTTTGTATATCAATAATACAAACTAATTTGTGAATTGTCAAACTAAATTTTATTAAGTTGAATCTTGGGTTTAGGGGATGTGTGTGTGCATATGATATGGAATCAAAATATTTTTCTATATTTAAGCATCTCACTTGGTTGGATTTAATAGAACTATTTGAGATCCATCGAGGGAAAATGCATGAAACAAGTCAAATTATGGATGTGAGAAGCCTTCAGGAGTATAATTAAGTTGAAACACATGTTTAAAATTGCATCACAACAAGAACATATAAGCCCAAAATATTTTTAAAATATAATACATGAGTATAGATACATTTAAATTTTATACAATGATAAACATGAAGCCTGAATAGGTGGGAAACATAAAGATTAAACATGCATGCATGAAATAGGATATAAAGCAAGATTTTAATGGGGTCCATTAAAAGAATATAAATTAATAATTAGAAAAGGGCAATGATAGAGATCAAGTGTAAACACAAAGTTAAAAAAATTGTATAATAGGGAATAGCCAATATGGCCAAAAGTGGGACACACATTATTCTTTTGTTGTTGATTTGAGTGAGTATTCTCATAAATACACTTACTTTGTAGAGGTGAAAGTTATCTTGGTGCCATATTTAGTTGAGTATTTATACATATTTAGATTTCTCTAAAATATCTATGCATTATCAAAAATAATGTCACCCTATTTTGAACACTTTATTTTGAACACTTTACCTTGATAGGATATTTGTTGGGAGAACTACCCTGAAATCATGCTTCAAGATTGGGTTTTAAACAAGAATTGGGATATTGAATGGGGTCTGTCTTGATGTTGTTTATAATGATAGCAAAGGTTTCTTTCTTTTCTACTTTGCTAAGGCCAACCATGTTGAGACTATCCTCAAACATGGGTCATGGTGTGTTTGTGTGTCTCTATTAGTTTTCAGCAATAGATGTGTGTTTTTGTTGTCTCAGATCAAAAGATGATTTTTGTGCTAGTTTGCCTCGAATTTCTTAGTTTACCCTTATCTTATTGGAACTTCCTAACCACTATTACTGCTTCTCTTGGGAAAGTTATATGTTTTGAGCTTGATAGGTTCTTTCAAGCTCACCCACAAAATATTTCCAAAGATTTAAAATTAAATGTGGATATCTAGATTGAACATATTTGTCACACCCAACATGTATTATACCTTAACTTACCTAATACTTATTTTTTATTGTTCTTTTGAGTCAAATCAGATTTTCAACCTATTGAGACTCCTCCTTTAAAAAATGAAAAAAATAAATTATAATTACAAACTGTAAAAATAAAAATGTTAATTCTAATAGTTCTTAGGTAAAATTCTAGCTCAATCACACTGTAGACATCTAAATTTGGACACTTAATTTTCCAAATTTATCACTTTTCATCTAAACATCCTCTTATCCTTAATTTTGTCAAATGAATTAAATAAATATTACATTTATTTAATTCCTCACATGTCATTTTCATCTAATCCTAATCCATCTCCTAATCTCTTCATTAAGGATGTGCACATGCCTAATCCTTGATTAGGATGTGTCACATCCTCCAACTTTTACAAGTTGGCTTCTAATCCACATTAACCCCTAATTATCCTCTAATTACTAATTAGTTAAACCTAATTAGTACCTTAGTCAACTCTCCCCATCCCCCAAGGAATTTTTAATTCCTTTTTATTCACCCTAGATCCCCCTCTTCCCCATGTGAATTTTTAATTCACATTTTATTCCTCCTAGAATCCCCTTTTCCCATGCACCTTCTAGAATATTTGACTTGTCACATCAAGTCACATGTGACAAACTCCCACCTTTTTGGAGACCCTCTCTTATCCATTAGATTCTCCTAAGCATGTGAATTTTTAATTCACATTTATTTCTCCAAGGAATCTTCTCACTCCCCAAGGTACTTGGAAGGTACTTGTCCTTCCATCATGTACCTCCCTTCCACATCACCTACACATCATCCTACCTTTATCCACTTCAAATTTGACATGTCAAAATGTGAGGGCTTGTGAGTCCTCAACTCACCTTAGCCATTCATCTTGACCTTTTTGGATAAATCTCAACCATTGAATTCTCTAGAGAATTCAATTTTATCTATAAATACCCCCTCCTCTAAGGCAAAAAAGGAAGACTTAGCCATTTGCAACTAAATGATGCCATTTTGTGCACTCATCTAGCCATCAATTTCATCCATTTACATTTGCATTCAAGCACATAATCAAATCCTTCATTTAGCCACATCAAGAGCCATCAAGGAGCATACAAACCACATCAAAATCATGGGCCAACCAAGGAGTTTCAGCTGCAAAAAAGAGGTATATCTATTTGACATCATTTTACACTTTTCTCTTTGCACTTACAAATTTCTTAGGCTAATCTTGAGGTGTTTCCTTATGTTTTTCCATTGCATTTTAATTGCTTAGAAAAGGTTAAACATTTTGATATCACACACACAATTGCTAAACTTAATATAACATGGCAGGCCCAAACTAGAAGGTAAAGTATAAACTATAAAGACTGAAACAAACGATATGCTCAAACTTGTTGCATTGTCAAAATTTCAGTTAAAAAGTCTGAGATAACTTACTTTATTAATTAACAACTTCTTGATAAAGTGAATCAAATCATCAAGCTGATTAATATCATTGAATTTGTGTAGGAAATTCATAAAATCAGTCTCTATGATAGTGGAAGGCCTGGCAATAACTTCCTCAGGAGTTGAAGAGGATGAAAAGCAAGAGCATGAAGGAAAAAAATACTTGGCCATTGCTAACAGTGAGGAGATAATAGAGGGAGCAAAAAAAATCAAAAGTGTCTGCTGCTTCTTTCTCCTTGGACAAGATAACTGTCTTTCTTCTATGCCATTCATGACCATGAAAAGCTTATTTAAATCAATTTTGTGAATGTGGGGTATGATTCAAAAGATGGAATTCAATAGTGGATGTGGGGTATTGTTGAAAAGATGGAATTGCACCTGTGCCTTCTCGGATGGACAGAAGTTTCAATAGCGTCATATCCATTAAATGTACTTATACACCTAGCAGCATCGAATATGTGAAATGTTAATTTGTCAGAGCACTTCCTCTGAGGAATAATTTGTTTGCAAGATCGATAGTGGCAGGCTTCCAGATTATACGAATGTGTACTGTCATCTTGTGCGACACGGTATATAAACAAAGATTCTTGTATAATTGTCAGAGTTATTGCCATTTGGCACTGGCTATCTAGCCCTAGGAATGCACCAGGGATGGATGCCATGCCATGCCATGCCTCCATACATTGTACGAATACCTGTCACCCCATAATGTATTGCCTCTCTAGTGCATCCGATGGTCGTACCCAGTTATACCTGCAAATGCTAATGACCTTTTAGTGTTGTACTCTTAGGGTTAATAGACGCTGCCACCAACATTCGGGTCAACTTATAATTAATAATTATAAATATATTAAATAATATATTATTAAAATTAAATTTAAATTATATTATAATAATTAGTACTTATAATATAAGTTTTTTTTTACATATATCTATGCATATGTATGTTAAATTATATATATATAGATAGGATCTATGATTCAAAAATTCAACTTTAAAATTTCAACTTTAAGCTTGTTAACTTTAATTTCTTAACTTTCAAATCAATTACAATATATAGAATACCATTCATTTTATGTTAAAATTTAATTATTTATATACATGATTCATTATTAATTCAAATATCAAGACATAACATTCAATTTAGGTGTTGATAATGAGCCTATGATTATGGAGTTTAGGATATTTAAGCCTTACATATCAAGCCAAAATTTAAATTCTAAACTTTCAACAAGGAATTCAAGACCTAAAACCTTGCAACCTAAACTCTATACCTTAAGCCTTGTGAATTATTGTAAGTTTCCTCAATTTAGACTATTTTTTATTTATGTAATATTATTTTTTCATTAATCATATAATTATTTGAGTGAAAAATGGAATCTTTGAGAAAAAGCTAAGAATTGTTAATTTAAAAAAAAATCATCGATTTTAGGTGATGAAAGTGCCAACCTTGTTAAAGGTTGAATTCTTGGTAAATAGATTTGAATAAATTGTGAATACATGCTATCTTGATAGTTATAACTCTCATGCATTAATTTATTGTAAAATAAATTGAATCTTATGATGATATAAGTGATATTAGTCCTTTGTTAAATTTTCATTTTCATTTATATTATTTTTAATTAATATATAGTTCTCCACCCTGTACCATCCCTTTATCCATAAAACATATTCTCCCCTATTTCTACAACTATTTGATCCTTCATTTTCATCTCCCACCCTCATCTTCACTTTTACAATTTCTAGTCTTTCCATAACCTTCATTTTTTACTTTCAAGCATTCATCACCCTATTTTCATTTTTTTATTTTCATACCTCATTAAATTTGTTTACATACATACATACATACATACATAGAATTTCTATTACCATCTTTCCATTTTTTTCCTTTATCCTTTTCCACCTTACCTTTGCCCCTTACATTTCTACTTTATCTTTTAAGTTTCCTTTCCAAATTCTTTATAGAATACCCAATTTTTTTTCCTTAAATCTATGTTTTCTCTCCCTTTTTTAAGTATAATTTAGTTCCATGTCATTTTTAATTTCTCATTTTTCCATGTTTTCTTCCCAATCTCTCACCCCATTCTTTCCTATTTCATTTCCCTCTTTAATAATCTTCATAACTCAATAAGGTTTTCATATTTAGGAATTGAATTTGTGGCATTCCTTAAGAATAAGTTTTATCTTATATATTATCCATCATATATTTCAACGTATTTTTTTTTATCAAATTGCATAAGGAGATTGGCTAAGGTAGTTTCCCTTTTAATAATTAGATTTAAAATATTTTTATAAATGTTTACATTGTATGTCAAATATAGAAAATGTATTGAATAATTAAATAATGTGATAGTTAGAAAAAGTGATACAAATCATGAAAGAATGATCCTTATTAAATTTTAACAAATTTTGATACAATAGAATAAGTATCCCTATATGCAACCACTCATTATCAAATTATCATTTCTTTAACTTTTAATTTTAATTTGTTATGGTCAATCCTTCTCAATGTTAAGGTTCTATACAACTTAAATATTAACAAAAAATTAAATGAAGTGTGCTCATTTATTATGTTTTTCTATCGTTTTAATCCAACAATATTTTTAAAATTATTTAATCTTTATTTATTTAAAAATTAAATATACTTAATAAAGAATTTTAATGTTTTTAAATATATGACAACTTTTCTAATAGTTAGTTTTAACTCCATATGCATAACTTCCCTTGGCAATAAGAGATGTATTATTTGTAAACTTTGAAACATTTTTTTTTTAAATAACACTTAATAAATACAAACAAAATAATTTAAAAGAATTCTAAAAGTAAATAAAGTAAAGTTTTAACTAATTAAAATTTTAGAAAATATTTTTTAAATAATTTGAATATTTTTTTTTAAGTAAATAATATTTTTTATAATTTCTGAGATACATATTTATAAATATTTATTTATAATTATTATTAACATAAAACTTTCAAATTGAATTTTAAAAACATAAATAAACTAGATAAATCAATAATATGTCTATATTTTACAAGTAGTAAACTAATTTTAAGCTAATTCGAAATAAGAATAAAATTTAAAATTACATAGTTAAACTTTTAAATTATATTTTAAAAACATAAATTAATAAACATGAAGACTAAAAAGTCAAAACTATAGATATATTTAAATCTATAACACTGTTATATATTTTACATACTTCGTTATTTATATTCTCTATATACTTTTGATTTTATTTCACATTTGTATGATTAAGTGAACATTAATATTTGTTGTGCCCTTGTGGTAGGAAGGAGGCTACACTTTGAACAACTTGGGGTATAGTGGTTGAACCGAATGTTGGTGGAACTGGCTATTAACCCTGACAGTACAACATTGAAAGGCTGTTAGCATTTGCAGGTATGACTAGGTACGACCATCAAATGAACTGAAGAGGCACAACACTGTGGGGTTGCATGTATCTATACTATGTATGGAGGCATGGCATGGTATCCATCCCCGGCGCATTCCCGGGGCTGGATAGCTAGTGCCTTGCCATTTCAGGTAGAGGATGCTCACTATGTGACAAACATAAAGTAGATTTTATTCTTTCAAAAAATTTCTTACTAATTATATAAGTATTTACAAATAGGAGTAATTATCAATAGTAGATTTTATCCTTTCAAAAAATTTCTTACTAATTATATAAGTATTTGAGTTTAGACACACCACAACATCTCTAGTGTTGTCATCTACTTATATAATTTAATAAATAGTAAATTCTCATCAGTCTAAAAAATCTTGACAAAAGGGATGGTAGATGTGTAGTTTAATTATTTTCAATAATAGTCTCTTAGTCAAATGTAATTATAGATTATCAGTGGTATTTAGATATATGAATAAAGGAGTACCTCTTAAAAGAGATCCAAATCATGACATTGAGGTAGTACAAGGAAGCCAAGTACCCAACATTAGACCCTATAAGTAGTCATATATACAAAAAGGTGAGAATGACAATATGATTTAGGAAAGTAAAAGAGATCTATATCATGCCATTGAGGTAGTACAAGGGATCCAACCACCCAACATTAGACCCTATAAGTAGTCATATATACAAAAAGGTGAGAATGACAATATGATTTAGGAGATGTTATAGGAACTTGTATCATTAGGCATAGCTAGAATGCTTACTCCTTTCCCATGGTGATGGTGCATAAGAAGGATAGTACTATATG
Organism: Sequoia sempervirens; assembly: GCA_007258455.2. Taxonomy (NCBI): domain Eukaryota; kingdom Viridiplantae; phylum Streptophyta; class Pinopsida; order Cupressales; family Cupressaceae; genus Sequoia; species Sequoia sempervirens. Next base: position 750,348,257 of record VDFB02270651.1, on the reverse strand, counting down.
TGTCTACAATATAGAGAGCTCAACAAGTACACCATCGAAAATAAGCTTCATATTCCATTAATTGATGATTTACTAGATGAATTGAATGAAGCTATATTTCTAACAAAATTTGATCTTAGATTAGGATATTACCAAATTAAAATTAAGAAAGAATAGATTGCCATTACTACATTTAGGACTCATGAGGATCATTATGATTTTTTAATGATGTCATTTGGTCTTACTAAAGCTCCATCTACATTTCCAAATTTGATGAATTTCATCTTTAATTCATAGATGAAGTTTATAGGTCATTTTAAGATCTAATGTTTGTGGGTCTAATCACAAATCAAGTGAACAATAATTATGTTTTGTATTTAATATAATGCAATTTGTAAAGATGAAAAATGACTAACAAAATGAAAGCTAATATCCTTTGAGAGTAACTCAACTGATTAAACTAAGTTGAATCAACGGTATAAATTTATCTTAAACTTTGAAACATAGGAAAAAATGGAATTTGCTACTTATGGTTTAGAACATAGAGTAAACACTATTAAATGCCCAAGATACTAAGAGGGGGGGTGTGAATCAGTATCTTCTTAAATTTTCTTATCAGATACCATCTAATTATTCTAATGCATACAATAGTAAGGATAAGTAAAAGCATTAACAAAATATGAAATCAGAGAAAACATGAACACCAGGATTTTTACATGGAAAACCCAAAATGGGAAAAACCACGGTGAGTGTTAGCTCACAATATAGTATAACCAGTTATAAAATATTACAACATGGGTGGCTCACTACTAGGACTCAGGTCCAAAAACAAAGACTCACTGCCTACAAAATTACAATGATAGAAAATTGGCTTACAACCAAAAAATGAACTAATGAAATACACCTAGTGAGTGCAGATTCAGTTTCGATGTAGCTCAGTAAACTTACTTAACACACTTCATCATATTCTCTCTTCTTTACATTCACATTTGCATCACACCAAAATTCACATCATGTAAAATTCAAAGATTATCCAATATATATATCTGATCTCTCTACTAGCATCAATTAGGTTGGCCTAATTAGATGCACTTCATATTTACCAAAAATACCATTTATCGGCTTCAAGCATTCATAAATTTTTTTGAAAAGATAATTCATACATCCAACACGCTTCATCAAGTCGATAGACCTAAAATAGGTCGCACATATATCCACAAAAATTATTTTACTATTACACAATACATCCATTAGGTCGGCTAGGGATAGACCTAATAGCACAAATGCAAATACCGATGCAATGTCAATACACCAAATGAGCAACTAGATACGTGAGATCTTGAATGTATGTGCTCCTGACACCTACAAATGATTTCCTAAAAATGCAAGCAACGGTAATCACTGGCAAACAAATGCAGAACAAAATATTAGAGGGTGTAGGCAAAATACCAGTTCAGATACCGGACTAGAATACCAGAATAAATTCATATTTGATCTTGCAGTTACAACTCATATATCATGGTGACATCAATGAAAACACAAAACAACACAATGAGATGTTCTTCATTTTTCCAAAAGACACATCTTCCAATCATTTCATTGAAGGGATACCCTAGAGATCTCAATCTTAGGTATCCAAAGGAGAAAGAGATCTTGCAATAGGGTTGTCCTAGGGTCTGATTGTCAACTAATGAGGGGTTCACCACCAAGCTAGGGCTTGTAATGACAAATGAAATGAAAATACAAATGCTTAAACCTAATGCAATGCAATCTTTCACTAAATGACCTAGAAAAGCATGTAAAACATAATAGAGAATTGCAAGATGGAATGTGTGCACCTGGAAATCTGAAGAAGACTGAATGAAGCTCTAAAATGCTGAAAACACTAATTTTAAAGCTTGATGGGACTCACATGCTAGTTTGGGAGATTTAGTCCTAGATTAGGATTTTTGGGAAAATATTGAAATCTAGCAAAGGGGTGTCTAGAACTACAAAATTTTGGAAAATGACCTATAGTGGGACTCATACACCAGAACTGGCGTATCAGTCCAGTTAGGGTTTTTTAAAACTTCAAAGTCTGAATCTAATCCTCAATGTCTTGTTTGTCCTTTCCATTTGAGTTTAAGATATGAAACCTTGATTTGCAAAGTTATAGAAGTCTTCCAATGATCTTCAATGCAAGGTGACAACTTTGACAACTTTCTCCAAACTTTCTCTTCAATGTGTCTTCAACCTAAACCTACAAATCACACACTAAAGAGAGGGGAAAATGTTGTTTTGTTAGTAGAAAGGGATTTTCCTTGGTCAAACCCCGTTTTGGTAACCAAACCCTGAAATGAAATGAAATGAAATAGGAATGGATAATGTTGAATGAACAAAAAAGATGTTGCAACTCACCAAACTCTAGCAATAAAGTGATGCAAACATGTATCAAGTGGCTCCAATGAATGTAGATCTTGACTCTTTCTTGAACGAGATAGATTTTTACTTGAATACTAGCTCGAATCATAAAACCCTACATCACAATTGTTAGCTCGAAAAAAAACATGATGCATGAAGGATTTGACATGATGCTTGATGCTTGAATAATTCTCTAAAAAACTTGATAATCAGCTCTTGAATGCTCTTGTGAACTCAAACTTGATATAAGAATGTTCATTCAACTTGCTAGGTGATATCTTGAATGCTTAGGTGAAAATGAGTGAAAGAAACTTGTATTTATACTTGATTATGCCTAATTTCCCAAAATTACAACATTACAAGCCAACATTAGATCTAGGAGGATAAAATCCTGCCAAGAATTTGAATTAATTTCAATTTTGGGCCACATCATACTCATACGCCAGAAGTGGTGTATGAGTCCCATTAGGCATTAACTATAGGAACATTTTCAAAAATGCTTAGAAAGGTGCAAAATCTAGATTGGGACCCAAAAATCTAGGTGGGACTCATACTCCCAAGGTGGTGTATGAGTCCCAGATCACTAAATCTAGGCCACACAATATAAAAACACATGAATTATGATTGGATGTTGATATATTTTAGGACTATCCTCAAAAAGATGCATTAAATGAGGCTTTTGGATGCAAAATAAAGCTATTTAAAGCATAAAGAAGCCCAATTATTTATGAAAACCTTAGAAATGTGTGAAAGTGGTGCAGGAGCACCTTTGCAATTTTTGGTTTGTCAATGCATTTTGGAGTCTAGGTCAAGTGTGAGTCATTTTATCATGTAATAAAGTCAATGTGACAAAAACATGATCTAAATAGTGTCATTAGGAGGTCCTAGGTGTGTGATGTCAAAATTTGCTAATAATGTTGCATTTTGCAAAAGTTGCTTAATGCATTTTTGTCAATTTAGTTGGTAGTTGGAATATGAACGGTCATTTGTTCAAAATTATGTTGTAGACCATTGGAATGATGTAGAAATATGTTTAAAAGGCCTCTAAAATATTTGAGGTAGGTTGGCTTGTGAAAGGTTTGAAGATACAATAAAATATTGCTCTGTTTTAAGGTGTTTTTCTGAGTTTTCTTGTAAATTTTGAATCAGTACGGCTCTGTACAGTCTGCAAGTAATGTGAAACCTGTATGAATAGTTGAATAATTGTTTAATATTTCATTTGAATCTATTTGGAGAGGTTTTCATTAGGATTTATAGGAGATAAAGAATATTTTCAGTAAGTTGCTTGGTTGCTTAGGGTTTTCTAGGGTTGATTGAGAAAAATGGAATTTTAGGCCATTCCACTATAGGTTAGATATATAAATTGGTGTAATGGGCCTATTAGGAGTGTGTTTTAAGATTATTAGGATTTTAGGGAAGGGTGATTTTCTTGAAGGTGAATTAGCACGTGCCCTAGCTTGACAAGTTTGATTGTCAAGTATGAAATTGTTGGTTTTGGAGTAGGGCAGCAAAAATTTGATGAGTTCTGTGAAAAAAAATGATGAAATTGTAAGTTTGGTGACTGATTGAAAGTTTTTGTGATGAGTTTCAAGTTTTTTGTGAAGAAAATCTAAGACCTCCTTTGGAATAGAGGCCTAATTAGGCTTAGAAATAGCGTAGAAGGACAAAATTTGGTAACATGGTTCAAAACAACCATAGGAAAGGGTTTGATATGTTGAAAGGTGGGATGTTGGGTTTCTGAAAGTGATTTTAACAAGTCCCTAAAATACCTTCATAGAGATATATAGTTGGATAAGTGTGTCCATTGACCTACAAGCAAGTAGGTGGGTTATTGAAGGAAGATACCCAGGATTGGGTTGGTGACCTTGAAGACAAGTTGGAACTATTGGTTTGAGCTAATATCACTTTTCATTGCATCAGGTGGTATCAGAGCTTAGGTTGAGATCAATTGTAAGATATTTTGGATTTGGAAGAAGGAAAGTTGAAAGGTTCTAACACAAAGTAGTGAAGATACCTCCAAAAGGAAATTTAGCTATTGTTGCTAGGGAATTGAGAGCCCTAAGAGAGTCTCAGGAAGCCATGGTAGCCAGGATGGAAGCACTAGAGAAGAGAGATAGAAGAGACAAAGGTCTTGCAGAGGAGAGTGACTCTGAACATGTCGAAGAGGGTGAAGAGGAGAACACCCCAAAGGGATCCCGAGGACAGATGGATCCATAAGAGAGGAAATTTCTTCAAGTGCTCAAGGCTATGAAGGGAGAGACACAAGATGTGAAGATGGAGCTACCTATGTATGGTGGCAAGATATATGTTGAGGAAGTAATTGAATGGATAGATTCCTTAGATATTTATTTTGAGTTCAAAGAGATAGCTAAAGATAAGAAGGCCACGTTTTCCAAAACTAAGTTGAAGGGACCAACACTCACATGGTGGAATTACACTCAAGAGGAGAGGACAAAGATGGGAAAGTCCAAGATCAATTCTTGGGACAAGATGGTGGAAAAGGTAAAGAGACAATTCTTACTTGCTGATTATGAAATACAAGTGTTTAGGAGACTACAAAATTTGAAGCAAAAAGAGTTGGATGTGGCTGCATACACTGAAGAATTTCATAAACTTGGCATAAGATTAGGCCATATTGAAAATGAAAAAGAAAAGGTGGCTAGATACTTGAATGGATTGAGGTCTACAATACAAGATGAAATCAACCTTGCCACTTAGAGGACGATGGATAAGTGTTTTCAAATAGCCATCAAGGCTGAAGAGAAGATCAAAAGGAGGTAGGAAAGGCAATCTAGGGGTAGAGGAAAGAGTTTTAGGGGTAGAGGTAACCCTAGTGGAAGAGGGTCTCAAAGAGGACCAATTGAACAAATCACAACACAAGAATTTAGTGGAGAAATAAGAGGAACTGTCATAGGTAGAAGACTAGGAGGTAGGGTCAGATTTAGTGGACAAGGAAGGGGTTCTAATACCTTCTTTGGAAGGTGTTACAACTATAATCAGTATGGAAATCCTGCTTGGAAGTTCCTAGAAAAACCTGGGTAAGTGGAGAAAGAAGACCATAACTTTTTCATGAAGAAGATGAAGAAGAAAGTGTGGGCTCATCATCTCTCCATGCTAAACTAGAAGTAGGAGAGGCTTTGATGATTAGAAGAACAATAATCAAGGTACCAACTACAAAGGAACCCCCTCAAAGGAAAGCTTTGTTCCGTACATGTAAGACCCAAGGAAAGGTATGTAAAGTCATCATTGACTCTAGTTCAACAAATAACAATATGTCTTTGGAAATGGTAGAGAAACTTAAGATGAAAAGGATACCTTGCCCTAATCCATATAGTATTTCATGGCTCAACAAGGGGAAATAAGTGCTTGTGAATGAGCAGACTTGGGTAGATTTCTCTATAGGACCTTATAAAGACAAAATTATACTTTGTGATATTGTGTCCATGGATGTGTGCCACCTACTCCTTGGTAGGCCTATACAATATGACCGGAAGGCTCAACATGATGGCTACAAGAATGAGTATACAATTGAGAAGGGTGGTGTGTCAATCAGTTTGGAACCTCTACAAGAGGATGAAAATATAGTCCATGAAGGCCCTAGTGTGATGGTTGTAACTTTTAGGAAAAGGTGTTCTTGAAATACTTGGAGAAAGAAGAGGTTGATTTTTCCATTGTAGGAAGCCTATTTCTAATACAACAATAGATAAAATAGAGGTTCCTAGTGAATTGTAGACTTTGCTAGATAAGTATGAGAATATAGGAACAAAGGAGTTGCCTAATGCATTACCACCAATCAGAGAAGTAAGTCATCATATTGACTTGATACTAGGTGCAATTCTGCCAAACAAGGAAGCATATAAGATGACCTCTGAATAGAATGAGGAGATCAAAAAGTAGATCTAGGATTTGTTAGATAAAGGTCTAATCAGAGAAAGCCTAAGCCCTTTACCTAGCACCAATCACTCCATCCAAATCAATCACCTAACACCAATCAAAGCATCACATCAAATCCTTTGAAAATACTATCGACATCATACCAGCAGATGGTATCTAATCAAATGACAACATCAAATGCAACAAATCAAAATACATTCTCCCAAGGGCCTATCACCTCGGTCATTCTAGCCATCCCTATCACTTCGACCATTCCAACCAACACTCTCACACCCATCACATCTCAACCCCTCACTACCATGATCGCTCCAAGCGTATCTCAACCACTTGTCACTACATCCAACACAATTCTGAATCCGCCACCACTACCACCAAAACCAAATGTAGCAAGACAATATAACATTGCGCTAAAAGCTCACCAGGCCTACCAAAAGGCCATCCAACAATATCTAGCCATGCAACAAGAAATACAAGCTCAACAAGTGCAACAAGCCTCTCGAGCTGCCCAAGCCTCTCAAGCTACCCAACAAACACAAGCACAAGCATGAAAAATGATAACTATTGGGGATAACGATGAACATTCAACTACTGACGATAGCATTTCCAATCTCCCCACCACAATTGTTGAAAGCAATGATCAAGATCTATCCATCAAAGAGCACATTGAATATGTTTCTATCTCATCCGAAGATCAAGTCAACATAGGTCAAGAGTCACTTTTGAATAATGATCAAAATCCACCAACAATACTCGACAATGATCCAATTCAAGAAATGTCAACATCGCATGACCCTATGGTTGAAGGCATTCACAATCTCTCCACCACAATTATTGAAAACAATGTTCAAAACACATCCATTAAGGAGCACATTGAAGATGTTTCTACCCCATCTGATGATCAACTCACCATACATCAAGAGCCACTCTTTAGTGATCTATTTCAAGGAGTGTTAGCATTATTTGATCCTATCGACATAATGCACGATCCCTCGACCAATGATTATATTGAAAATATCTCTAGATCACCTTATGAGTTAGAGGACATATCTCAAGAATTTATTCCAAAGCAAGATCAAAATCTTCTGCTAAGGTCTAGCAATGGTCCTTTCCAAGACATGTTGACCCCCTTCGACCTCATGGTTATAGATACTGAAGGAACCCTAAACTCAACACTTGAGGATATTGAACCACTTACCATGACTAATAACGACATCCAAGAACCCTTTGTAAGCAATCCATCCTTTGAAACTGACCCATGTCAAGAACTTGATCCAAAGCATGTCGAAAGCAACTCTAAAATCATTCAAGATCAATAATTTGTATCTTCAAGATACTACAATAATCTAGTGGACACTCTCCTATCTATGCAAGATGATCATATCCATGTAGCACATACTCCTCCATCTACCCATGAGATTCTTTCTATGGATGGACATGTAGATGATGTTCATTTAGAGCAAGATTCCTTTACTCCTGATATTATTACACAAAAAGATCAGGTTATTGATTCCTACAGTCAAACAAAGTTGTTAACATCAGGATCAAATATATCCAAAATCTAGACTGAGGACATCAGGGATGAGGATATCCAACATTATCCACTCAAAGAAGTAGATAAGACAAAACAAGATATTCCAAATTCAGTCAAGAAACAAATGGAAACAATGTCATCTAGAGTGGTCATTTATCAGAGAATTCATTCTAAACAAGAGCTCTCAGAACATGCAAAATCAAACCATGAAGGCAATATTACCACCATACTGGGGGCAACTTTATCTAGTGCAAATGTCAACATAGGGAGCACAAAGAGTCCTTATGATGAAACAAGTGTCAATACTACAACCAGCCACGTCATGAATCTTCATCCACCCATCACCCCATCCACAAATTGGGACCAACTTCGAAGGAAAGATTTGAATCAAATCACAAAGAATGTTATCAAAGCAAAAGAAGCAAAGAAGAATAACAGACAAATCAAATACAAATGGATACCAAAGAACACAAAGAAAGATTATCCCTATCAAACTCCATTAGTCAAAGAAACTATGGGGAAAAATAAAAAGGGGAAAAGTATCCATCAAAGATGTCCACAAAAGAAAAAGTAGGTTTTTCAAGTAATGTACAAAGTGTATCAAGCAGTTGGTCCTAATTCAACACACACTTCTGTATCCACCCATCATTGCTCATCTTCCCACATTTGGAGAGTCAAACATTCCAAGCTGTCAACCAATCCATCTCTTATCCCTAAACACACTCTGTCCATGCCTCCACGCATGATATCCAATTCTCACATCAACCATGTATTGGCAACAACCCTTTATCATAAGGATTTAGAAGGAACTATATCGCGATGTGTGCACAGAGACAGAGTTAACCCTGGTATCAATAAAGAAGATTAGGAATCACAAAAGCTACATTCAAGTGCACGTATCTTAGCAAAGCAACTTCTCTAGGTTGGATGCCAATGGTACATCATGATAGAAGCAACTACATCGATAGGTAGGTCAACATAAATCTTTTAGAAAAATCAAAAAAATTAAAAAATATCAAAATCCAAAAAATCAGAAAAGGAATTGAAAACAATAAAGAAAAAAATCATCCTTAGTGAAAACCACCATGTGGCGCTTTGGGCAAGACCATGATGAAAACCTAGAAAATAGGCCTCATGTGTAGAATTGAGCATCTACGTGTGCCACTTTAGGTGAAAGCATCTCATCCCATCCGTAATAAATCGAGCATTCCATCCATCTTATCCATAATAAATCCATTCATCCATAAACCATTGATCCAATCTATCTTCATCCATTTGCATCCATCATCCAGGTTATCTTGATCTTGATGGAAGTTTGGGGCACACTTTACGCTTGCTTATGGCAAACATCTTGACATGGGTCATTTTCATTGATCCTATCCTATGCAACGTTATCTGAGCCATGAAGCAATATCCAATGAAGCATTCCTTCATTCAAACACCTTATCTTATCACAAGATAATCCTTGAAATCCTTTGCATGCTTTCCATATCCATCCATCCATACACCTATTTGAGCATCCATCCATGGGATTCCATACATTGCTAGACACTGGGGGCAGATATTTGCATCTTGCTTCAAGAATAAATCTTGATCTATATCCTCCAACTTATGTGGCGATTCGAACATTGGAAAATGTGAACTAAAATTGGTCCACCACTTGTGAGCAAAAATCCAAAGCACTAGCCCATGGCATATTTTATGTTCCTTATCAGTCTTCATCTTTCATCAAACATCGATCCAAACAATCAACACCAGTCACATCTAATTTGCACTTCAAACATCAAATCAAATCATTTGAACAAGTTTTGTTCCAAAATCAAACTTCATCAATCATGATCAATCAAATCCAATCAAAAATCATCATCTCGGGATATCCTTGTGTTGCTTAACACTATTCGTACATTGTTATATATCCTCAACAATCTTATCATCATCAATCTGATCGACATCTTAATCCTTGTTTTGCTTAACACTATCCTTGCATTGTTGTGCATCCTCAATAATGTTATCGTCATCAATCCTGATCAATCAAATCCTTGCATTGTTGTGTATCCTCAACAATGTCATCATCATCATCATCAATCTAATCAATCAACCTTAGCTTGGTTTTTAGCAAAATCCCCAAATAGAGCACTAGTATCATCACACATGCCCATATCCAAATTGTCAAAATCATGCGAAAATCTAAAAGCATCAGAAAATCAGAAAACCCAAAAACATTCAAAACACATCAAAATCCAAAAACATTCAAAAAACCATCAAAATCCAAAAACATTCAAAAAAACACAAAATCCAAAAACATTCAAAAACACAAAATCAAAAACATTCAAAAAAAAAAATCAAAACATTTGTAAAATCTTGCAAAACACCAAAAGCGCCTCAAAACATTTCAAAGCGTCAAAAACATCCGAATATTTGAAAAAAATCCATCCATCTCATTTCACTTTCACCCACAATAATCAATCATCCATAATAAACTAATCATCACCTTCATCCTTTGGCAGTACAGAGAAACAATCACAACAATCAGCAAAACCAAGCTTCAATCGTAAAATCAAAATTGAAACAACAAATAGTTAAGCATAAAATCAAACTCTTGATCATTTTCAAACATGTCGATCAACCTTATATCAACATCCTATCAATCAAATTATCAACCCATCATCATCCTATACAATGCGTGTCCTAGGCTATATCGTTCTGACAATGGGCATAATTTTGGATATCACCTTGGATTCTTATCCTATCAAAACACATCCCTTTGGTTGAAGGTATGAAGAACATTGGCTTGCTTTCATACTTGATCTTTTCTTTTGATTTATCTTATTGTGCTCATTCCAAGGACCTCTCGATGATATCTGAACAAAGAATTTAGAGAGATAGGAATGGGGCAACGATCATTATCCTTTTGTCTGCTGTGCTTGTTGGACGTTCTTGTAACATAACTTGGTGAATATTTTTTTTGTTAGGTACGTCCTAGCAAGGTTTCCGTATGTTAGGTGTGAGCAAGAATACTCCTATCTATTTTTTGAGTCAAAGTCCATCGCACTAGGTACAACACCATCCTGCTTCTTTATACCTTGATGAATCATATCTATCTGCGTTATCAAACATAAGGTAAGTAGCCCTTTTAAAATCCCAATCCTTAATAAGCAAATCATCATCATCTCTCATAAAGTCGGCTTGTTGGAAACTCTTGTCATCATCTGATTTCTTCTTTTCGCACTAACATCACGTCATGAATAGTTAATCATCATCACTAGTGCATCCATTTTGCATCCACAAACCAAAAGCATTATGCATATCATCCCACATGCATGATCATCATCATAATATAGATCTGTTAGTCTAAGCATCTCATAAATCACATATCTGCATAAATCATACATTGGCATAATCATAGCATATTGCATCATCCATCTCATCCATCATCACATCATATCATCATTTAAGTTGTTTAGGATAATATAGATTTGTTATTCTAAGCATCTTAAAACCATCTCATTTGCATCATCATCCATAACCATCTAGTTTGAACCTCTTTATCGTGAGATTGACCTTCAAATAGAATCTTTTCACTTTATCTCTTGAGGGGGCAATGTACTAGTGTACTTCTTTCCATTGGGGCAACCGAAAAAATTATATTTTTTTTGAATTTTGATCACAACAACATTATTCTTTGAACCAACATAGCAAGTACATTGCTTCAAAGAGGGGAAAATGTAGACATGCAAAATTAGCATCATGCATTTGATTAGGTCATATTCATCCATTCATTTTGAATAAATCAACTTTATTTATCAATCTCCTAAAGTCACCAACTTATATTAAATAAATCAAATTTGATCCTAACATCACCCTCCTTGATTAAATAAATCAAACATTTACTTAATTAAATTTGAAATCACCTTCCATCCCTTTTGATTTAAATAAATCAAAATATTCAAGTCAAATGGGTCAAAGCATCTTAAATATCATCTAAGCTAATCTAATCCTAATTAAACTAACCTAACCACCCATCACATCCTCTAGCTTTTCCCACTTACACCAATAAAGCATTTTAATTCATTTATAAAATCAACATTTTCCATCAACATGGCATCTTTGAGGAATATTCCCTCAAGTTTGAATTCAAAAACAAGTGGACATGTACACCCAACAAACCATTTATGAGCTCTTACATGGCTCTTACATGTCCCTTCCAAAGGTCAAACTCAACATTAACTCTCAAATTCAAATTTGAATCTCCCCCTCTTTGGCGCAATGACCAAAATGTGCTCATTCCTCATCCTATCACAAGATGACAAGTGGCTCCATCTCATTGGCCAAATATTTATCCCACATTGTCCTCTCATAAGCATTCTTTCAACTTGAGAATCTTTAAATAGAGGCTTCATCCTTCAATAAATCCTCCACAATCTTAACATTTTTCATCTACACAATCTCATGCACAAATGCATCATTATCATTTTAATCCATATCATCTTCAAGGCAGTTTTATCACTTAGCTTAGCAAAGGATTGGGAAAGGGCTTCTTTCCATAGAAGCACCAATCCACTATGGGATAGGTTTGAGCATGCTTAGTCTTTTTGGTATTTTATCACTTTTTTTATTTAGCATGATTCAATATCTCATATGGATGCTTGATAATTTGGTATGTTTTAAAGTGCTAATCATTCTAATGTGTGTGTGTTAGTTTTAGCCATTTGTAGATTTTCACCATCCACAGAAGTAAATCCACAATAACTCACACAAATCTTAACTAAAATGCATGCACTTTGATGTAATAGGAAGGTGATTGAGATTATTACCATATCCAAGCATTCTACCATGCCTTCAAGGCCATACAATTCCATACAATGCCTAGAAATGCAAGATTTCTGAAGAAAAATGATTAAAAATTAGAGATTTTCCTTGAACTTATTCTTTATTCAACCACCCTCAAAGTTCTAAAAGATACAAGAGCCTTTTCAAAACAAAAAACAACTAACTTTTATCCTTCTAACTGCCTCTAACCGACCCTAATGACTCTTCATCTCTTAATATTTCCTTTTTGATTAAGTTGACAACTTTTTACATTTTTTTCATTTTTGCACTTTTGGACTTAATAAACACCAAATGACCTCAACATGACCTCAAATATTTGAAAGACGACTCTAATAACATGATTTACAAAGTAGGAATAATAACATTGAATCAAATTTCAAAAAATTTCTTCATAGAGGCCTAATTATACCAAGGTGCTCGTGCACCAGTACAAGAGATGAAAAAAAGACAAGGAGCCATTAAAAACTTCTTAATATTTCACTGACTCAACCAAACCTCCAAAAGAACAATACAGATGCTAGCACTAGCGAAAGCCCAAAAGAGAACACTAATGAAAGTGGACTTTTTTTTTTCAAGTTCCAAAAGAGTATAAATGGTGAAGGAATGCTAGATAGGAAGGGACCCAATTAGCCTCTTTAATTAAATTCTTAAGAAATAAAAAAACTCCAATACATTTTGGGGTTCAACCTCCAAGAAACAAGACAATGACTCCTCTAGATGTTCCCACAACTGAAGGCTTCAAAACATAAGGTTGGTGACCCTACAAACCATTCCCATGCTTACCAAGTGATCTCTGATCATCAGACCCTTACAAGGTTTATTGATACATTCACAACTATTGTTACCTCCGCATGCATTTGACTAGTAGTGACAACCTTGGTTTTTAATCCTCCAACCCCATACCTTGGGATCACATCACCATTAAAGAACTTCATCCAACATCCTTATTAGTGTAGGTACTGTGCGAACCCTTTTCCTAGTACCTGAAAAACAACATGAATAAACGAGTTAGACAAGGATTCCCCATGAAATCCATTTGCAAACTCAAAATAGGAAAGAAAATAAGCAAGAACACAATGAAATGATAAAAACTAGATTAAGTCCTAATTTAAATAGCAAACACTTGATCCCATGGGGGAATTGGTGCCAATTTGATGTGAAAATTGGCCCTTTCCCAATTCCTATGATGCAAGATTCGAATGTTGAAGATGATGTTGATCCACTTTGATGAGAAGATGAGAACTCCAAGCCAAATCTGCAAAAAGCCTAGCTAAGAATTTGAATGATGGATGGAAATGGCTAAGTATTTTAGCATGGTAACTTGCTTGGATTGTGGATGATAAAATGAGAGGAGCTCTCGATTTATAGGATTTCAAGATGGATGAATGTCCAAATTTGAGCAATGTGGGACTAACATTCATCCAATGATATGGTGCCACTTGTCAAGCTATGAATGGATGATGGTTGTGCAAGATTTGGGGTTTGTGCCAATAAATGCCAATATTTGAAATTCAAATTTGTTGAAATGACATATAAGAGGGAAGGGAAAATGCAATAAATGCCACTTGGCTCAAGGAAAAGGACATGTAAGAGGTTTTAAATGCCTTGTTGGATGTACATGTTGACTTAGAATTTTTGAATTCAAATTGAGAGAATATTCCAAAACATGCCATGTGAGGAAAATAGGGATGTAATAAATGAATTAAATCTATTTTCATGTGCAACTTGCATTATCTAAAGGATGTGATATGAGATTAGATTAAATTAATCAAGAGTTAATTAATTTAATGGGAGATTACATGATGTGACTTATTTGACTTAGATTTATGGATTTATTTAAATAAGATAAGAGAGGAATATGATAAGAGGCTAATTAAATAAAGATTTTGATTTATTTAATTAAAAGGGATGGTATTAGATTAAATCAAATAAGGTTTTAATTTATTTAATTTAATAGACAGACTTTAGAGATTTAATCAAATAAATTGATTATTTAATTAAATAGGGATAATTAGATCAGATGGATTGATTTAATTAACAAGAGAAATGACTTGATTCAGATAAAGTGATTTATTTAACCAAGAGAGGATACTAATGAATTTAATCAGATAAGGGAATTTGATTAAATGGTTAGACAGAGGAATGATTTAGGAAGAAACGATGTTAGTAAGTCAGGATCAAGTGCATGATGTCAATCAGTATATTTTTTATGTCTACATTTTTCCCCTCTTTGAAGCAATGCACTTGTTGTGTTGATTCAAAGAATAACCGATCTCGATCAAAGCCAAAAATTTTGATATTAAAAACTTGCCCCACTGCTGCATGGCAAGAGAAAACATGCCATTATAATGCCCCCTCGAGAGATCGGACGAAAATTTTAATTTTTTGGGTGATCTCGCAAAAAAAGTGACAAAGTGCCTGACAGGTCCGAAAGGGGTCTGGGAGGCTAAAAATGTGTCTAAACACAATAAAATGATAAAAAACAAGCCTCAAACATATGAAAACAAGTTTAGAGGTCCAAAACCCTAGCAGGACAGCTCTAGAGGGTCAAAAAACCCTAATTTTTAGGCTTAAAATGGGGCCGAGGGGTCACTTTCAAGTCATTTTCATAGACCTTCGCTAGCAAACCTTGAGATTCGAGCTCTGACCTCCTTACAATATGGTGCAATGACAAATTCCTCTACATATTTTGGACTGAGTTCGGACCTACCAACGGCCACCTGGCATCGGTGCCCCGATATGTGGCCCTTACCTTAGCTTAATTTTTTCATTTTAAGGCATTTATTACATGTTTAAGGATGAGCTCGCCTTCAGTGGCACTATTATAGCGTTGCTCGATGTTTAAAGTGCACCACTTTTAGCCTTCTTGTGCCATAGTAGCGCTATTTAGCACCGCAATGGTGCAATTTGGAGTTTAAAAACTCCACCGTTGGGCTCAGGCTCGGCTTGGACTCGGTGGGCCAGTTTGGAAAAGTGCACGGCGGCAGCACCCTTTTCATGAAAACTACGCAGTGGTGGCTCCAATTGGCTAAATTTTGGGTCCAGCGTCGGAGTTTGAGGAAACTCAAACTGCAACACCTTCACAAACTATGCCGCTGGGAACGAGTTTGAGGTGTTAGGCTAGGATTTTTTCCAAAGTTTTTAACATGCTAACTTTTCATGATGCAGGACGAGCCTAGGAAGCTTTATTCTCAGGAACACCAGTCACAGGATTTGGCGAGCATCCTATGGGACTTTAGCGACAAAGACCAGGATTGGCGTGGAGCTGCAGGACTATGGCATATTATGTACACGGTGCCCGTGCGCACACACCTTGAGATGTTGTCAGCGCTGGCAGAGCGGTGGCATAGCGAAACGTCATTGTTTCATCTTCCCACTGGTGAGGCAACCGTCACATTGGAGGATGTTTGGCGCATACTACGATTGCCCATTCATGGCCACCAAGTGATCTACGACATGGATGAGGGATGCGAGTGTTGTACCCGAGTCCTCGCCACTCGGGACATTATCTACTGTGAGGGTCAGATCGAGCTGGAGCAGTACCGAGTCATAGCACCTCCCTTCCGCTGGGCGATTGTGGCAATCATTTCAGATTTGGTTGCCCTAGACAAATGAGGGTGGTATTTCAGTCCTAGATGGGGATACTACTAGGAAAGGATGGTCCGGGACAGGCCAATTTGGTTCTTGTGGGGGCCCGTCCTTCTAGCTTCACTTTACAGGGATCTCCACGAGTATGCATACATGGATGGCAGAGCGCTGGGAGCTGGGGTGACACTTCTGCATGTTTGGGCATGGGAGCACATTTCTATGCTACGTCCACAGGTCATTCCAGTTTTGATGGGGGCAGAGGATGCCCTAGTGACACGATACAAAGGTGGTGTGTCCTTCACACACACTGGAGAACACGGGATCCCCTACTGGAGGCGGGTCCTAGATGAGATGCTTGTGTTCATTTGGAGACCATACTTTGGTTAGCCCGGATGGGCTGATGATGCAGATCAGCTCTCTATTGCCATTAGGATCGATACATGCAAGGCCGAGAGCACATGATGATTGAGCGGTACCTGCCCGGGTGCGTGCAATGTCAGTTTGGGGAGCCGCAGGATCAGCCAAATGATGATTATGTGGCCATCTTTGCATGCAGCATGACACAGGTGTCATGGGGGCCTAATATTCCTATCATGGAGGCTGTTGACAACTTTCGACACTTGGTGGTTCAACCTTGGGCCTACAATCAGGGCTTGGTAGACCCAGGGACTACACAGGCCTATAGAGATTGGTTCAAACCTCCTCTTTGGTTGACTATTCTAGGTGAGGATCCAAAGGCATACAGGGTCAGAGGTAGGGGTAGAGGATGAGTGCGAGGGAAAGGACCGAGGATCGAGATCCGACAGGATCCACTAGAGGTGCCCCCATTTCCACCAGGTCAGGGAGATGTCCCCATGTAGGACTAGCAGTAGGATCCGTCAATCCCACCACCATGAGCCGAGGGTGAGGACCAACCTCACGCGCAACCACAGGCACAACTAGCAGGGCAGGCAGATGTGCGGGATGCCCTAATTATATAGCTATTGGCCCAGGTACAGGCATTGACAGTCAAGAAGGACCAGGCACGGGCTGACAAAGAGCGGCTGAGAGCAGAGAGGGATCAGGCCATGCAGCAGAGACAGGCTACAAAGCTATAGGTAGCCACAAAGCTAGGCCACAGGTAGCAGATTGAGAGCATGATAGCCTCCTCATCTCAAGGTACAGTGCCGGTACGTTCTTACAGAGATGCCATCCAAGAGATAGAGTACTACGGCCGGGCCTACCATGTCCATGTACCTAGAGCAGATTGGGTCCTAGAGTACTCAGAGCGGGTCAGTCAAAGACCACCAGAGGGTCATGGTGACGGGTGAGGGCAGCATCCACGGAGATCGGCCATGATCCAGATTTTATGATGTACCTTTTGTACTTTATGGGCTCATTTTTGATAGCCTGATGGGCATTTTGTACCGATTGACATATATGTACAGTGATCTGATTATTATTTGTACTATGACAGTTGATGATATGATATATATGAGCCAATTTTGATGCGATGCAATGTGTTCTTTTATTTATGTATGATTTATTTCTATATTCTTTGCAGTGATGTTCTATTGATGCATTTATTTCTAATGATGTTTATTTAATGATGTTATCTATATGATGATTTATTTCATGCCACTGCACGATATGTGAAATGATTTGATTTATGGTATATGCAATGATGTGAAAAAATGCTTATATACGAGATGATTTATGGATGAATGTGATATGATGCAATGGTCGTGATATGATGTGAATGAAATGATGGTATGAGATGCTTAGAATAAAAAATGTTAATATCCTAAATGATGATGTATGTGATGCAATGGTATATTAATGCGATGTTATATGTTGATGCGTAATGTGAATGAAATCTGATGATATGATGCTATGCAATTATGTATGCGTAATGAATTAAATGCTTATATACCTATTGCTTATCATTATGATGATTATGAGATGCTTCCATTCATATTATGCGATGATTTATGTAATGGTAATATGAAATGGTTATGATTCAAAAATTAATGCTTATGCAATGATCAATGTAATGCCATGAGATGCCACGTAATGGGTGGAATGCAAGGTCATGAATGCACCTATTTAAAATGCAATGTGTATGTTTCCTATATGATATGTTATGCAATATGCTAATGATTTATAGATGCAGGATCAATGACGGTGATGGTGATGGTGATCAACTATCATAGTACTTTGTTAGTATAGTTAGTAAGAAAAGAAGAAGTCATTTCAATAGAACACATATTGTAGTATAAATACAAATGATGATGGTGAGGTGGGATTTTCAAAGGGCCAGATTTTCTTATGTTTGATAACACACATAGTATGATGCATCAAGGTATAGACAACCAAGATGGCATGGTACTTAGTGTGATGGACTTTGACTCGACAATTAGATAAGAGTATTCTTGTTCACACCTAACATACGGAAACCTTGCTAGGATGCACTTGATTTCGGACACCTCGGGACCACAACGAGAAGGTAAACCTATCTGTAATGGTCAACAGTTGTCTAGACCTCTTAGCCACCCTTACCTAACAAAGACACCATTGATCCCATATCAAGCTAGAGCGATGTGGTTAAACCAAGACAACCTTGTTTTGGCTTTAGCATAATCTTTGACCTATTTTTGGTTTGATATATTTTGAATGTTTTGGATTTTTGATGTTTTGATATTTTTGGCTTTTCGGGTGTTTTGATGTTTTGGATTTTCTGGTGAGGACTTTTAAGAATATGAATCTGGTCACGATAAGCGTGCCCCGGTGTGATGCAATGAACTACTCTGATAAGGCGGGACAAATAACGAGGATGGGCGGTAGTACTGAGGAGGATCACAATCTGAACACAAGACCAAGCTATAGATGCGGATTGAGTGGATGAGTGATGGATGGAGCTTGAATCGATAAATGATGGGCGGGATGGGTGATACGAGGAACAAGCTTTAAAGATCTTGGTGGATGGAAAGTGCTTATTACACAAAGGCGCTTTGTTGCGGAGGTTTTCACCAAAGTGCCCAAAGTGCCACCAAAGTAATTTCACTAGAGGATGATTTTTTATCCCTTTTCTGATTTTTTTGGATTTTAGATTTTTTTTTTTCTTATTTTTTTGCTGTCACCAAGACACCTGTTTTCTAGGTTTTCATCAGGGTAACCATTCTTTCAGGACATTTTTTTATTTTTTTATTTTTTGGTTCTATACCTTGGAAGATTGAGGCATAAAACTTTTTAAGATGGGAGCTATTCCTTGGGCTCCTGAAGTTCCCAGCAGGTGTTGATAGCTGATATGCCTGATTTACAACATTGTGATGATGAAGGTCCTAGCCAATTAGGTTCGGTGCATAGCTGCTTTGGGTTGGGACATTCTTTTAGTTTTCTTTCAAGACCAATTCTCCAATTTGGAAAGTCATGCTTCTGATTTTCTTGTTGTAGCTCCATTTGAGTCTATTCTGATAGACTTGCAAGTGATTTAAAGCATCCATGCATTTCTCATCCAGTAACTCCAGCTCATTTAGTCTTGATATCTGATATTCCTCATCAATGATGAGATATTGCAATGATATTCTGAGGGACTAGAGCTCGATCTCAATGGGGAGTACGGCTTCTGATCTGAGACCAAGGAGAATGGGATGGCGCCAGTGGGTGTGCGGATGCTAGTTCGATAAGCCCAAAGGGCAGGATTAAGCTGCATATGCCAGTCATGACCTGCATCTTGACTATTTTCTTGAGGATTTTGAGGATGGTTTTGTTCATAGCTTTTGCTTGGCCATTGCCTTGGGGATAGTATGGGGTGCAGAAGCAATGCTAAATTTTGAATTTCTTGCATAAGTCACGAACCTCCTAGTTCTTGAATGGTGTCCCATTATCTGAGATAATGGCTTGTGGGACACCGTAACAACAGATGAGATAGTTCAGGATAAATTTTGAGATTTGCTTCCCAGTGATATATGTCATGGGTATGGCTTCCACCCACTTCAAGTGAAATACTCAGTTGCAGTAATAATGAATTTATGGCCATTGGATGAGGTGGGTGTGATTTTTCCAATGAGATTGAGTCCCCACTATGAGAAGGGCCGTGGTGTGATGATCAGGTGAATTTCTTGAGCTATCCAGCATGGATGAGGTCCCCATGCTACTAACATTGTAAACACCTTTTAGCATAATCATGTGCTTCTCTTTCCATTGTGGGCCAGTAATAGCCCATCCTCAGTAGTTTCTTGGGGGTGGTCATTCCACTCGAGTGTGAGCCATAGATACCGTTATGAACCTTGGTTAGAGCGGTTAATGCCTCAGCATTTAAATAGCGTAGTAAGGTACCTTCTATGCTTCTATGGTATAACGTATCACCTAGGATGACAAATCTGGATGCCTTTTTGATAAAGGTTCATTTAAGGTTTGATGGGAGGTCAGCGGTTATGACTCCCATGCAAAGATATGTGTAGATGTCATGGTACCAAGGATCGCCAGGACCAACGATTTCACACACGAATTCTGATTTTGGTACCTTGAATGTGGGAATGAGAAGCTGCTCAATCAAGAATTCATATCTTGGGACATTGTTAGGGATATTCAACAAGGATCCAATTGTTGCCATGGCATCCTCTGCTCTATTGTTGGTTCTTGGAATCTGTTCAAATGTTATTTCAATGAAGGATTCCTCTAGAGTCTCCACCAATTTTTGTATGGGTGAGCTTATCTGCATCATAGTTTGATATTCATTATTGACAATTTATGATCCAAGCTGAGTCTCAGAAAGTAGACTTTGAGGCTATGATATTCATTGCTACTATCCACAGGGCCTCGTCAAAGCCTCATATTTTGCTATGTCATTTATGCAAAATGCTAGTTTGTATGTGTGGTATACGTCCCCACAGCCAGGTGATGAAGAGGGCGCTAGCTCTAATCCGTATTATGTATATGAGCAGCCGATATAGTTTCCGATGATCCATGATGTTGAGGTTAAAAATAGACTCATCGTGAAACTCTGAGACAAGGGGATTCTCAGAATACATAGGTGCTTCTGCTAGTTGATCTGCAATAACCTGGCCCTTAATGGCTTTTCTCTCTACATACTCGATATCATACTCGGACAGTATATTTTCATTTGCTACTCTACCTGGGCATTGCCTTTGATAAGAGATGCCAGGGGGATCAATTTTTGCAATGAGCTTTTATCTTGTGTGCAACTTTATGTAATGTTTGAATTTTGGGATACGAACACTCTTTATGAGGCAAGCTTTCTCAAATCTGAATAAACAATTTAGCTCATGACGGTGTAGACTTGAAATCTAGTTTTATTATGACTCATATTCTTCATAGTTCTTATTTCTTCCTTGGTCTGTGATTAAATAATCTTAATTATTTAATTAATTCATCATAACAACTAATTCTTCTATTGATTAAATAATCTTAATTATTTAATTAATTCACATCGTAACATTATTTCTTCTGTTGATTAAATAATCTCAATTATTTAATTATTCTCCTATAGTCTTCATTTCTTCTATTAATTAAATAGTACTTAATTATTTAATTAATTCACCCTATTTTATTATTATTTCTGATTAATTAAATGGCAGCTTTTTGTTTAATTGTGTTACTCAATTGACCTTATCCATCTTGTCAGAATTAAATAAATCATTATTTAATTTATGCTATCATATTTCAACTATAATTAAATAAATTCTTTATTTAATTATTCATTTAAATCCTTCATCATTTATTAAATAAATATTATTTATTTAATTATTCTTTAAATATAAGGAGTCTTGAATTAAATGAATTATTTAATTCATTAATTCTATTCTTGTTCCTCTATATTTTAGATAATTACTTGAGTTATCTAAGTATTCACTTTTACTTGACTAAAGAAATCTATTTAATCATTCGGTTAATGATTTAATGTCACGAGTGGCGTCTTCAAGTAATCCTTGTCAAATCATTCAAATCGTCGGTTCTAACTCGAAGCTGCGTGTACATGCGGATTAATTAAATATTCTTATTTAATTAATTAAATGTTGTGTGTGCGTCCGAACAGGAGTTGATGTAATCAATCTTTATCTTTGTCATGCAAAGATATTTCTTCTATTTTCGCATACCGAACTGAAGATTAAATCATTCATTTAATCTTTAATTCTATTTCTAGTTTGTATCACTCATGTCACTACTGACAGTTATCAGAATGCATGTCTAATCAGTCGATCTCAATCGTTTGTTGGTCTTTCGATCTTGGCATGTCATTTGAATAATCAATTTTCTATAAATTGATTTTGTCATTCTTCATTCCAATCTCCCTCGAACTCTCTAGCAAAATCTTATAACTTTTGAGAGCACCTTTGTCTTGAATCTTTGATATTTTTCTAATAATTATCTTAGGCTATACTTGCACGAATTTACTAAAAATCAGAGGGCAATCATACTACACAAGCAAAATGGAGAAGGGCAATCGAGATGAATCATGGAAATACATTTGAAATTGGTGAGATTGTTTTAGTTTTAATTACGTTCTGACTTTCCTATGTTCTTTGTTGCTTAACAATTTAGATTTTCATTTTAGATTTAATATAGTATTGCATGTTTTCTTCTAATGATCTCTTGTTTTCTATAGTGCAACATTTCTATGGCGTTACACCGGCCATTGTTCTACTGATATAGTAGATAGCCCTCTTTGTTCCATTTTCATCATGCTGAGCTAGGAGAGCTCCAAGGTCTACTGTTATTGTTGACATGCATAAGATCAATGGCTTCCTTGGGATAGGTGACATTAAAACTGGTGGTGTCAGTAGATTTTCCTTGATCTTGTTGAATGCCTCTTCACATTTTGTATCCCATTTATATGCCACCCCTTTGTGGAGTAGGTGAGAATATGGGTTCTGCTTGTCTACTAGTTGTGCTATGAACGTTAGATGGATTGAAATCATTACCTAGAGGCCTCTCCCGGTTGTTTAATATTTTAATTGCTTCCATCTAGGGATTGCTTTACTTTCACGGATCACCTCGATACCCCTCATGGAGACTATGTATCTAGCAATTTTACACGATTGTATGCAAGAGCGCACTTCTTGGGATTTAGTTGACTTTGTATTCTCTAGTCCTCAGTGGCGCCCAGGGTTGCTATATGATCTTGTCTTTTCCTTGGCTTGGCTAGGATGTCGTCGACATAGTCTTCAACTGTTTTGTGAATCATGTCATGGAATATTAGTGTCATGGACCTTTGATAGGTTGCTCCTGCATTCTTTAGACCAAATGGAATCATGTTCCAGCAGTAGGTACCCCATGGACAAGTAAAAGTTGTTTTATGTTGATCTTCTTTTGCTATCATGATCTGGTTGTATCCTGAAAATCTGTCCATTAGTGATAGCATCTCATGTCCTGCTGTCATGTCTACTATCATATCGATGTTGGGAGTAAAATATCACAGGACATGCTTTTGTTTCAAAATCCTGCAAAATGCGTATATGGATTCTAATAGCTCCGTGGGGTTTTTGAAACACGTGCCGTTATTTTTGGATAGTCGATTGGTCGGATGGAATCCAGCATCTAACGTTTTTGAGCTCCATTTGACTAACTAAAAGCAATTTGAGGATGCATCTTTCTAAGCTTTTGTTTGACCAGTTTAGCTTCTGGATAGACCACTACGTGATGAACCACTATCTCTGGATCTAGCCATGGCATATCAGCATAACTCCATGCAAAGTTTATTTGTCTTTCCTTTAGGAATGCTACTAAGAGTTCTTGCTCTTCTGATAATAGTGATTCCACATAAAATGTGATATGTAGGGTCTCCTCTATTCCTATGTTGACCAGATTCCATTTTTCGGCCAAGACCACTGACTTTTCCTTGTGAATAGCTCTTAGAGGATGATTGAATCCTTCATCCTCGGGCACCTCAGAGAGGTTTTCACTGTTGGATACGTCCTTTCTTTTTATTATTTTCTTGTCAGAGAGTGCCACAGTGTGGTTATCACTCAATGACTTGGATATGATTCTTAGTTTATCACTTTTGCGACTGAAGGATTCAATCATTTCCCCATAGTAGGCATGTGTATCCAACTCTATTATAAACCCTGCCTTGTGATCTCCATCTAGAATGTTATCCCTCAATCCCATGAATTCTGAGAGTGCGTCATCATTTTTGAATGTATCAAGAACTGGTGGTCCTCGTTGGTCATAATCGATTAGTTCGGGGTACACTAAATGGATCTCATGATTTGGATTGTCTATTTCAAAGGAGAGGGTGCTAATCATACACAGGGTGGTATCTTCGAATAGCCTAGGTAGATTGGATAAAGTATCTTCGTCATCGCTACTAATATAGGGCTCAGTTATGAAATTATGTATGTCCCTACCTGTGACTATTGGTGAGTGTACTTGTACTAGTATTGGCTGAGGAGAAACATTAGTCTTTCTAATTGGAGGACTTCAGCCACGTATGCTTATTCTCAAAGTGGCACATCCAAGAACAAGATTTGTTATGGGTCACGTCTCTGGCATGATAGGTATTATGAGCCCATTGTCATTTTGTCCCAGTCTTTGATTTCGGTCGTAACCCATTGCAAGCATCATGTGTGGGCCCTTGCTTCTTTTGTCCATTAGTAAATTAGCTATCGGTCTTTCATCTTGATGCAACATGTGAGATGGATCTGCTTCAATAACCTCATGACCAAGGTCCCTCCATCTTGTGAATTTGGGATAATTTTCAAGATAGGTTTGTGATGTGGAAGCTTGATTTTCATGTGGGCGTCCCCGTGATCTAGGAGATTGTGGTAACTCTCCTATCACAAAAGCATTGTTAGGGAGTTTGTAGCTTCCACAACCATCCTCCTAGATGATGAGCTTGATATCAGAGATGGTGGGGATGGCGGGTGTCTCTGTCGTAGAGATGGACGTGAGAGTGGCAGGGTTGATGTATGGTGTGGATGGGCCTTCATCATTCTTTAGCACTTGGGGGTTTTGTAATACTTGGCTTCAAGATTCTTGCAATATGAAAATGGCTCAGGATCTCCATGGATGGTAACCTCTTGTCCATTATGTGTAAATTTCACACATTGGTGGAAGGTTGATGATACGACTTTCATCGCATGAATCCATGGGTGCCCCAGGAGGATATTGTATGGCAACTCAAGGTCCAAGACCTGACAAGTGGTTTCCATGAGTGTTGGCCCTACTTGAATAGGGAGTTTAATCATGCCTTGAGGCACTCTTTCTTGGTCATCATATGCTCTTATCGTGATGCCCTTTCCTTTGTCAATGGAATCTTTTGATATTTTCAACTGCTTGATGAAGCTAAGAGAATAGATGTTCAAACCTACACCTGCATCCACCAAGACCCTTTTGATTTTTCTCTTGTTAACAATGGCTTCCAAGTGAAGTGCACGGTTGTGTGATGGTTGGGCGGGCAAATCTTAGTCAAAGAATGTAAGGAGATTAGGCGTTATGATATTTCTGACCATAGCTTGGAATTGCTCCGCATCAAGATCTGCGGGGATAGTGGATGAGGCTAATGCTTCCTCAAGCATCTTTTTATGCACTGATCATGATATTTTTAACAACTCCATGATGGAGATGTGTGCTGGCATTCTCTTGAGTTGTTCTACAACATTGTAGGTATGCGGAACAGATCTAGATGAAGGGACTCTATTAGGTTGGGATGATCCTGCAATGGTGAATTTTCCACCCCTTGTGGTGACTCCACAATATTTGGCATGGGTATTGATGCAGAGCAAAGCAAGAAATAACAATACTTCAAACAATTCTCATTCAATCCCTTACGAAAATCACTTCAATTTCTTTGAATTTCTTCATGACTACAAAGCCCAACTCTTCAAAACTTGAATCTAAACCTTTATAAAATTAAAATCAGACCCTCAAACATCTAAAAAATCATCATTTTGATAGAAATAAACCAATTACACAGCCTTATTCCTCTATTTTATAAGATTTACAAATTACTTGCACTGAAAACCCGAATTTTGCTTGAAGGGAATCAAAACACTAAATCGGGTGTAATTTTGAAACCAGATTGAATCTAAAAAAAATAAATACATTTTTGAGCACCCATTTCGTCCTTTAAAAATATATCTCATTTGTAGATACACTTGTTGTGGAACACAGGCTTACTGTCCGGACTTCTTTGCTACGAATTAGGTTGAAATAAATAGATATGCATGCAAACAGTCACCTATAACTTTCACAAATCAAAAAATTAATCCAATTGCTCTAGTGATACTTTAGAGGATATCATTAAGGACATTTTCTCCAACTTTTAGCAAAATCCAATGGTTAAATTATGCGAAACATGAATTTTACTGCAAACTGTTACCCTAGATCAGAATTTAGACTGTATTTACAAAAATTAGGATAACTTCTTTAAAAATGAACCAATCTGCATGCAAAAAATTGTAAATGGAAGGTGATTGTTCCCTCTAACACTTACAAACATTTATTCCATCATTTGAGGCCGTACAAATCCGTACTAAGGCTAGAAACAGTCAATTTTCTTGAAAATGTGCATAAAAACAAAGTTTTTTCCATTATTTTCTTCAAGGTATCAATCACCAACGACCACAAAAGGAGTTAAAAATCCTTTTTAAAGGAATTTACACCATGGAAAATAAGTTTCCAACTGTTTTCAACTTCCTATTATTGATTAGTCTCTAATGACCTCTTAACAACTAATTGTTGCTTAATGCAACTTTTTACATTTTTTTTTTTTTTTAACTTTTGTGTTGACAACTTTTGGATACATTGACATATTTTAACATTTTCTTAAATGACCTCCTAAAATAAATGATAAATGACTCAAATAACCTTAATACAAGGTAAGAACACAAAAATTGAATCAAATTCCTAAATTTCCACAAGGAGGCATAATTGTGTCAAGGTGCTCCTGCACCAGGCGCCCTTGATGGTGATAACCATGCAGTCCTCATTTAGGGAAGCAACGACTATTTTGTACACATGATTTACACTGCCCTTCCCCTTATCATTTTTATTCCCTTTATTGCCATGATTCAACATCAGATTCATGTAGATTTGAAGATCCTGGTCTCCAATAGGTTGTTCCATGTTTATGATTTTCTTGTCGATGAGATCTTGGATGATGTTTTTGAGTCTCATGCAATTTTTTGTGGTGTGACCTTTGATTTTGTGAAATTCGCAAAGTTGGTTCTCGATGTACCAAGGAGCTTTGAGATTGTATTCTTGGTAATTTTCGAATGTGGGAGGTTTGATGAGTTTTTCATCGATCAACTTTTTCATTATATCCTCCAATGGTTACCCCAAAATAGCGTATTTGTGTTTTGGATAAGTTTTGTGTTGGCGTGGTTCTCTTTGGTCAGTGAGGTTATTGATGGTGGGATTATTGGTTTGGTATGTTGTGTGAGGAGTGTTTTGGCATTGTGATTGGATTTGTGGTGTGGGTGTATTTTGGCGTGGACCACTAATGAACACCTTGGCATCGACAATGCCATCATTAGTGATGTTCTTGTTTCTCACCCACGTGTGAGGTTTATCGTTGTAATTGGAGGATGGGTGGTTGTTTTATTGTTCATGGTATGATGTTGATTCTACAGGTTGAGTCACAAGGGCTCTTTCGATGTTAAGCACCTTGGAGATCAATTGCTCATATGTGGTGATTCCCTGAACCTTGAGATGAAACGCCAAGCAGCTTTCAAGGTTGGCTATGATTGTGCAGACTTGTTCTTTTGGTATGGTCCACTTGCTCTGATTGGCCTTGGATCGTCATGGTTGAAGGAATGAGGTGAAAGACTCATTCTTCCCTTGTTTTAGAGCTAATAATTCTTCAAGACTGACATCCATTGCAATGCTACATGTGTAATTCCTAATGAATGTGTCTCTAATTTCTTCGAATGTTCTAATGCCTAAAGGTAAGTGAGAGAACCATTCTATAGCGGGACCTACCAAGCTCCTAGGGAATAGTCGCATCAGATAAGTATTGTCATATGCGATTTCCATACAATGAACCTGAAATTCCCTAATGTGATCTTCAGGGTTTCCCATCCTTCAATATTTGTCAAATTTTGGGATTTCAAATCCCTTGGGGAATGGTTTCATGTCGAGGCTCCTATCAAATGGATAGGGACACAAGTTGCTTGGCGCTTTGGTCATTCACCCTGATTGAAGGTCGAGCACTTATTGCGAGAGAAACCTGAGTTGTGTCATTACATCATTCTGGGAATCAGGGGGTGGCATGAAAGTGTTTTGAGGTGTTTGAATCATGGGTTGGATGGATGGGTTGGTCAGTGCATTGTTTGATGGTATCTGCATGTTTTGTCGAGTGAAGTAGGCTTCTACTTGCTTTTGTATGAACGATGCATGTTGTTGATCTTGCTATTGTTGCACTAGGATTTGTGCTTGTTGTTGCGCTTGTTGTTTCTCTAACAACGCTTGTTGTTGGGCTTGCTGTTGTGCTTGTTGTTGTTCCAACAATGCTTGTTGTTGGGCTGCTAATTTTGTTGCTTCTTGTTGCTCTTGTTATTGCCTCAATACTTGATATTCCTGCAATTGTGTTTCTTGTGCAAGAAGTTGTGCTTGTGCTTGTGCTTGCTATGTTTGATATTGCACTTGCGCTTGGGCTTGAGCTTGTATTGCTTGTGCTTGTGTGGCTTGTTGCTATAATAAAAGTTGTACTTGTGCGACCCTTTGTGCTTGCAATGCTTGTGTGGCTTGGGCGGCTTGTTGTTGTTGCTATTGTAATAAAGCTTGAGCTTGTGTGGCTTGTTGTGCTTGTATTGTGGCTTGTACAGCTCTGGCAGCTTGTGCAGCTTGAGCACCTTGTTGCATGACTTTTTGTTTTTGGACTTGTTGGTATCCTGTTTGGAAAGAAGCTTGCAATGTTACATCATATTGATTTGATGTGGTGAAAGTTGGAGGTGGTGGAGGTGGTGGTGGATTTGGAATGGTATTCATGAAGGTGGTGTTGATGTTTTGCGTGTTGGATAATGCTATTGATGTGATTGGTCCTTGTGAGACCATGCTTTGTGATGTTAGTGGTGTGTTTGATGATGTTTCCATTGCTTGTGCGACCCTTTGTGCTTGCAATGCTTGTGTAGCTTGGGCAGCTTGTTGTTGTTGCTATTGCAATAAAGCTTGAGCTTGTGTGGCTTGTTGTGCTTGTATTGTGGCTTGTGCAGCTTAAGTGGCTTGTTGCATGACTTTTTATTTTTGGACTTGTTGGTATCCTCTTTGGAAAGCAGCTTGCAATGCTGCATCATATTGATTTGATGTGGTGAAAGTTGGAGATGGTGGAGGTGGTGGTGGATTTGGAATGGTATTCATGAAGGTGGTGTTGATTTTTTGTGTGTTGGATAATGGTATTGATGTGATTGGTCCTTGTGAGACCATGCTTTGTGATGTTAGGGGTGTGTTTGATGATGTTGCTATTGCTTGTGTATTTATCATTTGTTGTTGCGATATCAACGATAAATTTTGAGTGTTTGGTGCAATGCTTTGATTGATGGTTGGGATGTAGGTCTGATTGATACTTTGTAGGGGAGGAAGCCCTAAACCAAGGAGTGGTGCGGATAATAATGGCAATGGCAAAAGAGGTGGAAACATAAGGGATGTAAGTTGTTGCGAGAATTTTGTGGTGTCGAATAAGCCCCCTTGTCCGAACGTATCTCCCTCTTCTTGTGAATTTGTGAGAAGAGGTGTTTGTGGTGTTTCGTGAAAAAATGATGATGATGGATCGTGATGGAATGTGAGAGGAACATTCTTTTGTAATGGGTTTTTAGGTATGTTTTGTTCCAATGCAGTGTTTGTGTCCACATTTTGATTATTAACAAGGGGATGTGATTGAAGAGCATTGAGGAATGTGTTTCCCTTGTTGACATTTGGTTGGGTTGGAGCAAATGATGTTGTGATTTGTGGAATGTTTTGTGTGACATTTTGAGATGGAGGTGTAGATGAAATGGGGATGGTGGATGAGATTGGGAGAAATGATGTTTCCATGATAGTACTCACATCAAAATCTGAAGGCAACTTGGCCCCTTGTTTTTCTAATTCAAGCATGTAT
>VDFB02270651.1:750205232-750317900 GCA_007258455.2 Sequoia sempervirens | reverse complement strand
TATTTAATTTTGTCCACTTTCCACTATAATTAAATAATTTTAATTTAATTATTTAATTATTCATTTATCTTTTTCTCTCATTAAAATTAAATAAATTTGATTTATTCAATTTAGCCAATTCTCTTGAGTTGTGAATTAAATTATTATTTAATTCAAAACAATTCTTTTGTCACATTCCTCCATAATTAAATAATATCTTTTATTACTAATTATTTATCGGGTCACCGAGTAAATAAATTTTATTATTTAATTTCTCCAAAGAACTCCTCTTTGTCCGCTAGCCTTTTATCTTCCAATTTAATTTTGAATTTTGACTTTCATTTGTCTCGAACACTTGATTAAATTGGCTTTTATAATCTAATCTCCACCCCTTCATTCTTAATTGTTCTAATTTTGACTCTAACCCTTAATGCACCCAAAGAACATTCAATCTTGATCATTGATTCTAGGGTTTCTGTCACCCCCTCTATCCCGGGCCAAGGCCACATTCAAAATTGCAGCTTTTATAAAATGGCAATTTTGTCTCATTTGGTCCCTCTCCTCGCTCTTTTTCTCTCTCAAAATTTCTCTCCATCCATGCTCATTCCCATCAATTGTACCATTGTCATTTTAGTCTATTGTCAAGCCATTTCTTTCAATAAAATCCTTCAAAACGTGCTTTGGTCTTGTCATTTGTCATAGTTGCTCATACAAATCTGAGGGCATCTCTATTTACAGCAAGCTAGGAGGTGTAACAAAGGTGAAGCATGGAAGATGAAGACCTAGGGTAACATTGTTCCTTCTGTTTTCATATTATTTCCTTTGTGCTTTGTTATTTCATAGGAATTTTAATGTTATTGTGCCAACCCCTTTAACAATCTGATTTTCCCTTGATTACACTTTACATTCACATTCGCATCACACCGAAATTCACATCATGTAAAATTCAAAGATTATCCAATATATATATCTGATCTCTCTACTAGCATCAATTAGGTTGGCCTAATTAGATGCACTTCATATTTACCAAAAATACCATTTATCGGCTTCAAGCATTCATAAATTTTTTTGAAAAGATAATTCATACATCCAACACGCTTCATCAAGTCGATAGACCTAAAATAGGTCGCACATATATCCACAAAAATTATTTTACTATTACACAATACATCCATTAGGTCGGCTAGGGATAGACCTAATAGCACAAATGCAAATACCGATGCAATGTCAATACACCAAATGAGCAACTAGATATGTGAGATCTTGAATGTATGTGCTCCTGATACCTACAAATGATTTCCTAAAAATGCAAGCAACGGTAATCACTGGCAAACAAATGCAGAACAAAATATTAGAGGGTGTAGGCAAAATACCAGTTCAGATACCGGACTAGAATACCAGAATAAATTCATATTTGATCTTGCAGTTACAACTCATATATCATGGTGACATCAATGAAAACACAAAACAACACAATGAGATGTTCTTCATTTTTCCAAAAGACACATCTTCCAATCATTTCATTGAAGGGATACCCTAGAGATCTCAATCTTAGGTATCCAAAGGAGAAAGAGATCTTGCAATAGGGTTGTCCTAGGGTCTGATTGTCAACTAATGAGGGGTTCACCACCAAGCTAGGGCTTGTAATGACAAATGAAATGAAAATACAAATGCTTAAACCTAATGCAATGCAATCTTT
Source organism: Sequoia sempervirens (assembly GCA_007258455.2). Classification (NCBI taxonomy): domain Eukaryota; kingdom Viridiplantae; phylum Streptophyta; class Pinopsida; order Cupressales; family Cupressaceae; genus Sequoia; species Sequoia sempervirens. Next base: position 750,316,222 of record VDFB02270651.1, on the reverse strand, counting down.
CACTAAATGACCTAGAAAAGCATGTAAAACATAATAGAGAATTGCAAGATGGAATGTGTGCACCTGGAAATCTGAAGAAGACTGAATGAAGCTCTAAAATGCTGAAAACACTAATTTTAAAGCTTGATGGGACTCACATGCTAGTTTGGGAGATTTAGTCCTAGATTAGGATTTTTGGGAAAATATTGAAATCTAGCAAAGGGGTGTCTAGAACTACAAAATTTTGGAAAATGACCTATAGTGGGACTCATACACCAGAACTGGCGTATCAGTCCAGTTAGGGTTTTTTAAAACTTCAAAGTCTGAATCTAATCCTCAATGTCTTGTTTGTCCTTTCCATTTGAGTTTAAGATATGAAACCTTGATTTGCAAAGTTATAGAAGTCTTCCAATGATCTTCAATGCAAGGTGACAACTTTGACAACTTTCTCCAAACTTTCTCTTCAATGTGTCTTCAACCTAAACCTACAAATCACACACTAAAGAGAGGGGAAAATGTTGTTTTGTTAGTAGAAAGGGATTTTCCTTGGTCAAACCCCGTTTTGGTAACCAAACCCTGAAATGAAATGAAATGAAATAGGAATGGATAATGTTGAATGAACAAAAAAGATGTTGCAACTCACCAAACTCTAGCAATAAAGTGATGCAAACATGTATCAAGTGGCTCCAATGAATGTAGATCTTGACTCTTTCTTGAACGAGATAGATTTTTACTTGAATACTAGCTCGAATCATAAAACCCTACATCACAATTGTTAGCTCGAAAAAAAACATGATGCATGAAGGATTTGACATGATGCTTGATGCTTGAATAATTCTCTAAAAAACTTGATAATCAGCTCTTGAATGCTCTTGTGAACTCAAACTTGATATAAGAATGTTCATTCAACTTGCTAGGTGATATCTTGAATGCTTAGGTGAAAATGAGTGAAAGAAACTTGTATTTATACTTGATTATGCCTAATTTCCCAAAATTACAACATTACAAGCCAACATTAGATCTAGGAGGATAAAATCCTGCCAAGAATTTGAATTAATTTCAATTTTGGGCCACATCATACTCATACGCCAGAAGTGGTGTATGAGTCCCATTAGGCATTAACTATAGGAACATTTTCAAAAATGCTTAGAAAGGTGCAAAATCTAGATTGGGACCCAAAAATCTAGGTGGGACTCATACTCCCAAGGTGGTGTATGAGTCCCAGATCACTAAATCTAGGCCACACAATATAAAAACACATGAATTATGATTGGATGTTGATATATTTTAGGACTATCCTCAAAAAGATGCATTAAATGAGGCTTTTGGATGCAAAATAAAGCTATTTAAAGCATAAAGAAGCCCAATTATTTATGAAAACCTTAGAAATGTGTGAAAGTGGTGCAGGAGCACCTTTGCAATTTTTGGTTTGTCAATGCATTTTGGAGTCTAGGTCAAGTGTGAGTCATTTTATCATGTAATAAAGTCAATGTGACAAAAACATGATCTAAATAGTGTCATTAGGAGGTCCTAGGTGTGTGATGTCAAAATTTGCTAATAATGTTGCATTTTGCAAAAGTTGCTTAATGCATTTTTGTCAATTTAGTTGGTAGTTGGAATATGAACGGTCATTTGTTCAAAATTATGTTGTAGACCATTGGAATGATGTAGAAATATGTTTAAAAGGCCTCTAAAATATTTGAGGTAGGTTGGATTGTGAAAGGTTTGAAGATACAATAAAATATTGCTCTGTTTTAAGGTGTTTTTCTGAGTTTTCTTGTAAATTTTGAATCAGTACGGCTCTGTACAGTCTGCAAGTAATGTGAAACCTGTATGAATAGTTGAATAATTGTTTAATATTTCATTTGAATCTATTTGGAGAGGTTTTCATTAGGATTTATAGGAGATAAAGAATATTTTCAGTAAGTTGCTTGGTTGCTTAGGGTTTTCTAGGGTTGATTGAGAAAAATGGAATTTTAGGCCATTCCACTATAGGTTAGATATATAAATTGGTGTAATGGGCCTATTAGGAGTGTGTTTTAAGATTATTAGGATTTTAGGGAAGGGTGATTTTCTTGAAGGTGAATTAGCACGTGCCCTAGCTTGACAAGTTTGATTGTCAAGTATGAAATTGTTGGTTTTGGAGTAGGGCAGCAAAAATTTGATGAGTTCTGTGAAAACAAATGATGAAATTGTAAGTTTGGTGACTGATTGAAAGTTTTTGTGATGAGTTTCAAGTTTTTTGTGAAGAAAATCTAAGACCTCCTTTGGAATAGAGGCCTAATTAGGCTTAGAAATAGCGTAGAAGGACAAAATTTGGTAACATGGTTCAAAACAACCATAGGAAAGGGTTTGATATGTTGAAAGGTGGGATGTTGGGTTTCTGAAAGTGATTTTAACAAGTCCCTAAAATACCTTCATAGAGATATATAGTTGGATAAGTGTGTCCATTGACCTACAAGCAAGTAGGTGGGTTATTGAAGGAAGATACCCAGGATTGGGTTGGTGACCTTGAAGACAAGTTGGAACTATTGGTTTGAGCTAATATCACTTTTCATTGCATCAGGTGGTATCAGAGCTTAGGTTGAGATCAATTGTAAGATATTTTGGATTTGGAAGAAGGAAAGTTGAAAGGTTCTAACACAAAGTAGTGAAGATACCTCCAAAAGGAAATTTAGCTATTGTTGCTAGGGAATTGAGAGCCCTAAGAGAGTCTCAGGAAGCCATGGTAGCCAGGATGGAAGCACTAGAGAAGAGAGATAGAAGAGACAAAGGTCTTGCAGAGGAGAGTGACTCTGAACATGTCGAAGAGGGTGAAGAGGAGAACACCCCAAAGGGATCCCGAGGACAGATGGATCCATAAGAGAGGAAATTTCTTCAAGTGCTCAAGGCTATGAAGGGAGAGACACAAGATGTGAAGATGGAGCTACCTATGTATGGTGGCAAGATATATGTTGAGGAAGTAATTGAATGGATAGATTCCTTAGATATTTATTTTGAGTTCAAAGAGATAGCTAAAGATAAGAAGGCCACGTTTTCCAAAACTAAGTTGAAGGGACCAACACTCACATGGTGGAATTACACTCAAGAGGAGAGGACAAAGATGGGAAAGTCCAAGATCAATTATTGGGACAAGATGGTGGAAAAGGTAAAGAGACAATTCTTACTTGCTGATTATGAAATACAAGTGTTTAGGAGACTACAAAATTTGAAGCAAAAAGAGTTGGATGTGGCTGCATACACTGAAGAATTTCATAAACTTGGCATAAGATTAGGCCATATTGAAAAAGAAAAAGAAAAGGTGGCTAGATACTTGAATGGATTGAGGTCTACAATACAAGATGAAATCAACCTTGCCACTTAGAGGACGATGGATAAGTGTTTTCAAATAGCCATCAAGGCTGAAGAGAAGATCAAAAGGAGGTAGGAAAGGCAATCTAGGGGTAGAGGGAAGAGTTTTAGGGGCAGAGGTAACCCTAGTGGAAGAGGGTCTCAAAGAGGACCAATTGAACAAATCACAACACAAGAATTTAGTGGAGAAATAAGAGGAACTGTCATAGGTAGAAGACTAGGAGGTAGGGTCAGATTTAGTGGACAAGGAAGGGGTTCTAATACCTTCTTTGGAAGGTGTTACAACTATAATCAGTATGGAAATCCTGCTTGGAAGTTCCTAGAAAAACCTGGGTAAGTGGAGAAAGAAGACCATAACTTTTTCATGAAGAAGATGAAGAAGAAAGTGTGGGCTCATCATCTCTCCATGCTAAACTAGAAGTAGGAGAGGCTTTGATGATTAGAAGAACAATAATCAAGGTACCAACTACAAAGGAACCCCCTCAAAGGAAAGCTTTGTTCCGTACATGTAAGACCCAAGGAAAGGTATGTAAAGTCATCATTGACTCTAGTTCAACAAATAACAATATGTCTTTGGAAATGGTAGAGAAACTTAAGATGAAAAGGATACCTTGCCCTAATCCATATAGTATTTCATGGCTCAACAAGGGGAAATAAGTGCTTGTGAATGAGCAGACTTGGGTAGATTTCTCTATAGGACCTTATAAAGAAAAAATTATACTTTGTGATATTGTGTCCATGGATGTGTGCCACCTACTCCTTGGTAGGCCTATACAATATGACCGGAAGGCTCAACATGATGGCTACAAGAATGAGTATACAATTGAGAAGGGTGGTGTGTCAATCAGTTTGGAACCTCTACAAGAGGATGAAAATATAGTCCATGAAGGCCCTAGTGTGATGGTTGTAACTTTTAGGAAAAGGTGTTCTTGAAATACTTGGAGAAAGAAGAGGTTGATTTTTCCATTGTAGGAAGCCTATTTCTAATACAACAATAGATAAAATAGAGGTTCCTAGTGAATTGTAGACTTTGCTAGATAAGTATGAGAATATAGGAACAAAGGAGTTGCCTAATGCATTACCACCAATCAGAGAAGTAAGTCATCATATTGACTTGATACTAGGTGCAATTCTGCCAAACAAGGAAGCATATAAGATGACCTCTGAATAGAATGAGGAGATCAAAAAGTAGATCTAGGATTTGTTAGATAAAGGTCTAATCAGAGAAAGCCTAAGCCCCTACATTGTACCAATAGTATTGGCTCCAAAGAAGGATGGAGAGTGGAGGTTATGCATTGACTCAAGAGCAATAAACAAGGTCACCATAAGGTACATATTTCCTATCCCTAGAATGGAAGACTTAATGGATAGCTTGGTTGGTTCTAGATACTTTTCAAAGATAGATTTAAAAAGTGGATGTCATCAGATAAGAATTAGGGAAGGTGATGAGTGGGAGACAACTTTTAAAACTAATTAAGGCTTATGCACTAACTCATTTGACTGCAAAATATGATGAAAATATTCGATGAAAAATGTATACAATTGCATCACGCGCAAGCGCGTATCAAAAAGACCGGCGAAACCGCAGAAGCGAAAAGCAAACTCTTACTTTAAAAATTCTTCAGTCGCGTTTATTTCATACACCGCCTATGTACAGCAGGAATTCCATAAAACTCTGAACGTAGTTTCTAAACTACTAGGTTTTTTTTTAAGAGAAAAAAGAAATCTATTTGGTGAAAATTTGAAATTTCCCCAATGCAAGAGTAATTTTAAATTTTAGGGAAAAATAGCGCAGGTGTCTCATTCCTGACTCAATCTCCTAACCATAATAAATGATAATATTTTTAATATTTTAGGATATAAGTAGGAGGACCTATGTCCCGAAGGTGATAAATATTTTTGTAATTTTTTCCAAGTAAATAATTAATTATGAATTTTTATTACAACTTTTAAAAATATAAAAACTGTGATGTCCTAATCACCTTAACTTGGTCAAAAATTCATGAAGAAATTCAATATTTTTTTTGTAATCCATAGTATGTGAAGCATACAGAATGATGCATGTTTTGAATTCAAAATGTGATACCCCTTCGGTGCTTATAGATGTTTTTCTTTAACTGCTTATCAAATCAAGAGTTTAGTCATAATTTGAATAGAAAATGAATAATAATTACTTATTAAATTCAAAGTAAAGCATAATTTGTATTGATGGAAATTTGAGAATCTCCTTTAAAACCCTTTTTGTTTCATGAATTTTGGGTAAAAAAATGTCGTCAGCCACATACCCATCATATTGCCACTTTTTGGCGCATTATGATCCTGCACATACCCATATTTAATGTGAAATTTTCATTTTTTTTTAAATTTATGCTTGACGTTCGTCAAAATTGTGATGCTCTATTAGTTTCATTGCTATTTCAACATACACTTAAAGTCAACCATCCCCTTCCATCAATTTGTGGGTTGACATATGCTTAGCCTCCTTAATTTTTGGGTTGACGGGTATATGGTTAGCGTTCATCAGGGTGCCGATGAATGTTTTTTAATAAATGAAAGTGAGTTCGACAATTTATCTATACTTGTGACATTGTTTTTCTATACTTGTGATGGTTTGTTGAGGTTATAGGCTGAATTCTTTTGGTGCAAAATATCAGAATTATTAGATCTTGTTACCTATCTATGATTAAAAATTATTGGAGTGTGAGTTTGATATTTTTTGAAGATCTAAATATTCAAACTTGGTAAAGAAAAATCATGTCAGATAATATTAGTGTAGAACAAAATGAAGAGATACTTGCTAGATTGTGGGCTATATTGAAAAGAACGGGTGATGGGAAATGTTATTGTCCTTGCAATAATTGCAAGGTCTTAAAGACAAGAATACTTTTAATCACAACAACTGAGAAACATTATAGGCAACATGGTCACGTTGAAGAGGGGCATGATTATCATCCATTGGTAAGTTGTTCATTATATGTCTTTATATTGATTGAATTGTAAATGTTTATATCCTTTTAACATTTTTTTTATATATAAAAAATCACTTGATCATGATCATGGTTTATTTGTGTTGATCATTATTATAAAGGTGGGGTACCCTAGGGCACATGATATGGATTATCACAGCCCAGAGAATGTGGTTTTACAAGTGGAGGAACTTGGAGCTATGAATATCAAAGATGAAGTTAATGATCCTATGGATGAAGATGATCATGTGCCAGAAAACACAGTTGAAGATGATGGTACAAATACATTGATCCATGACACATTTAGTGGTGCAACTAATCATCATGATCGAGATGACTTTGATGATGTTCATGATTTACATGTACTTGAGAAGGAATATGGGCCCCTTTATGAAGGCTCCCAAACAACTCTTCTCTTTGCTGTATTGTTGCTGGTGAGCTTGAAGGTTATGAATGGTTTATCCAACATAGCAATCTCACGTATGTTAAGGTATGTCATATATGCCATCTCTTTTCATCTATTTTTGTTGTTAGTTCATCACTAGTAAATAAAGGATGAAATATGTACCATTAATATTCTTTATATTAACAAAAAATAATTGTTGTAGATTGATAGGTGAATTTTTGTTACCACCATCAAATATTTTACCTCGCTCATACCGAGATTTATCTGCCATTATGAAAGATACTAGAATGGAGTATCAAGCAATAGATGCATGTCCCAATGATCATATTATATATCATAAACAACATGAATTTCCAACAGAATTCCCAGAATGTCATATCAGTAGATATCAAACAGATCAACTAACAAAAAAGGTGCCTCGCAAAGTTCTTCGTTATATTCCCATTATTCCACATATGCAATGATTATTTAGGTGCAAAAGCTTAGCGAAATTTATGGATTACCATGCACGAAATAGAAGTGGAGATGACATTCTTCGAATTCCTACAGATGGTTCTGCATTTAGGGACATGGAGGAAAAAATGGCCACACTTTAAAGAAGAACCTCATAATCTTAGGGTTTCAAATGTTGGCAGTGGACGGTGTCAATCCATTTGGAGAGTTGATATCTATTTACTCGATGTGGCCTATTTTTGTTATCAACAATAACATTCCTCCATGGATGTCAATAAAGAGGGAGAACATAATGTTGGCAATGATTGTTGTAGGTATTTGTTTACATCAATTTTCTTTAACGTAGTAGCATCTCATTTGTCTTAATTGTTGCATAATGACTTATATTTTTTTCATTTAATAGTCATGTACATTAATTTATATATATTGCGTAAAATGGTTATAATAATTATGTAATGTTTATGTTCATTCAACTAGGTAAGTACCAAGTTAAATATATGAATGTATATATTGAGCCTCTTATTGACGAGTTACTAAAGTTATAGAATGGTGTCACTATGTATGACATCTCTAGACCAATAGGACAAAGACAATTTCAATTCCATGCAATGCTTGTATGGACAATTCATGATGCCCCAGGGCTAGCACATTTTTGTGGTATGTTATACGTTCGACTACACTTTAACGATATTTAATTTTATGAAGTAGATATCATGCATGTTTTCAAAATAATCTATTCATTATATATAATTATAAAAATTGACATATTGAATCCAATTATATATGATCTTGCAGGTCTTCAAACAAAGGGAAAATTTGCATGTAGAGTTTGTGGTCCAAAGATGAAATCTCATCGTTCAACAAGTTTAGGAAAGTAGGTTTTTTATGAGTATAGGCACTTCCTCCACAAAAATCATAAGTATCAAACTATTGAAAAAAATCTTTTCAATGGGAAAGAAGAGACTACATCAAAACCATGAAGAATGACACCTCGCCTATGGAAGTTGGAATATAATAAAATTAATCGTCAAGTTTATACATTAAATCAAATTGTTTATCTATCATATATGATATGTTTAGAATTTATATTTTTATATTGTGTTTTGTTTACTCATGTTGTAATTGAAAATGATTGTCGTTGTTAATTTATTTAACTTATATGCTTCATGAAGGTCATCAAGGCATTAATGGTTGACTTCCATAGGGACTGAAAATTTATCCCAGACAATTTAGTAGGTTGACCTACTATAAGCAGCTACAAATTGTGCATTTTTTTGATACAATGCATATCAGAAAGAATATAACAGAAATGTTATGGAAAATATTTGATGGAGGGCATGACAAAGAAAAAATTGTCATGGTTGCTTCTTTTGTGGGAGTAGTGTCCTTCATAGTTCTGACTAGATCAGACCCTCTCATTTCCTACACCATATCTAGAAGCCTAGGCTTCCTTGTACTTTTTTGTTTCATCCATAGGGAAAGGGTCTGGGTGGTTGGATTATATCTTGTCCCTGATACTCCTTCCGAATCAAATTCTGCAACCAATTTGGGATCATCTTGAGCTTTGATTTGATCCAATAGAAACACTTTGGAGAGCTCCATTCATGGTATAATGAGCATGTTACTTTTCAACACTATCTCCCTTGCTTCTTTAGGAGTAATATTGACATTGTTAATATTTAACTCTTCCATTGTTTGTTCTTGCACTTCTGCATGTTTCAAATCATCAGCTTGAATGAGGTTAATTTTCAGTCTGTCATCAAATTGTTTCATCTTCATTTTTATCCAAAAATATTTTAACTCCCTAGTATGGATAAAGTCATCATCCTCCATGAATCTCAAGGAAGCAATAATTCTTTCACCATCCTGCATTTCATCAATAGCCTCCTTCGATATTCTCATCTTGGGATCATGAGGCTCAAGGATTTTTTGTTTCTCTGCAACCTCTTTCATCTCAGCCAAATTTAAGATTGCCTCTTGTTCTTCATCACTTGACTCATAGTCCACTAGTGACCCAATCTTCGGTTTCTTAGATGGAGGCTCATCTGTTTGAGATGGAGGAGATGGATGAATTGGTGATGAAGGTGGTGTATGTGATGTAGAGGTTGTGGATGCTGGTGGCTGGGATGTAGGAAGTGGGGCTGATTTCTCTTCTTGAGCCTTTTTTGACAATTCATCAAATTTACCAAGGACTAATTGCATTATTTTCAACAAATTTGGCTCCTCATCAAAAAACCCCTTGAAATTCTTATCTTTTCCTCTCTCTTGATCCTCCCATCTCATCATCATTAACCATCTTTTCCTTCTTTCAAACACATCTGCAAAATGGACCAGGTTTCTTATTACATCCTTTTCTGGATCAAATTCATATGTTATTTCCCTCTTTGTGATTAGGGTTCTTCTGATATTGTTGATGTGGCCTTCTAGATCACATATTCTCTTTTTCCCTGATCTTAGATAAAAATTAGCTTTTATAAATCTTTGCAATTCCTCCAACATATCTAATCCAATTGAAAATTCTTCAAATACTGTAAAATTAGGTAAAAATGTTCCTTTTTTGTGATTTTTCATCAAACCATGCTCCATCCAGAGCATTTTCCACATAAATTCTCAAAAAAATACTCTACTAGGCACAAATTTTGGTAAAATATGAGGGGTTTGATCACAACCATATACCTTGATGATGGTGTGTTGTGGCATAAAAAACCAATTAGCATAATTATGTGTAAAACCTTGATCTGGTTTGTATTGTAGGGGTGTCATGGCATCCATTAGGGATTGTGGTAATCTTGGTGTAGGAAAACCAAGCTGAGTAATCAGCTTGATGAAAAAATCATCCCTAAATACAAAATAATCACTTTCATTGCATTTATTAGTCCCAAATATAACACCAATTTTGTATTGGGAGCATAACTCCATTCTCGTGTGTTCTCAATTTCATCCTCTTTGTCCATTTTGTTTCATTTTGAGATAGAATCAAATGACGTAATAAGGAGTAATTTCTAAAAGTTATGGGGGCCTTGGCTTCCCTAACCTATAATAAACCTTCATGAATCTGTTCCTCAATGAATGAAGCAAAATAAAACTCCACATTCGATTTAGGATGCTAGATAATCATGGCCATTCTCATCAACCCTATCAACATATTCTCCTCTGCATCAACTCCAAGGATTTGACATAATGCATAGTAGGTATTTTTGAAATAGGTCAAAAAGTCAGATACTGGAAAGGGTTCAATTCTTGAAGAGTGAATGGGCATGACTCTATTTTTTTACCCCTTTTCATGTGTAAGGGGAGTTCATCAATTCTATAGGTCCTTTTCAACCTTCTATATTCTTGCTCTAGCTTCCCCAAGTCAATTTCAGTGACAACCTACCTGTTTAGGTCAAAATACCTAATTATAGCTTCCCTCAAGATATCTACTAGACATTGACCATCTGGAAGTCTAACCATTTTTTATGGGGCATGATATCTATTGTCCAAGGCTCTGATTAGCTTGACATCAACAAAAACATTAGGAAAAACTAATTTTCCTATGTCAAAAGTCCATGGGTTTGACATTGGAACCCTTTCATCTATGTTCCTATAAAATTCCAATATAAATTCCACCCAGACTATGGAATTATTGGGTCCCTACACCCCTGAGCTAAATCCTTAAAGGCTTTTTTATAACCCTTATCTACTGAACCAGGTAACATGGCAAGTAATAGCAACTGCAATGAAATTCTACTAGATTTCTTTTCCTTTTTAGTTCCTGCCTCTAATCTCTTTGGCGTCGTTGTTTAAATTTTAGTGAATGATAAGTAGACTTACCCAAAATTTTGTTCGCTTTGCAAAATTCTTCCACTGTCGTACTTTGAGCTCTCTTGTATTGAGCTTCTGCTAGCTTGAGCACACGAATTCTCAAATTTCCTTGTTAAATTTTGATATCATACCACATTAATTTCATATGTGACTAGCCTTCATTTAAAGCTCCAATGACAAATTACCGCACTACTGCATGACATTGTTCATCCCCCCGCAATATAGTGGTTCCTCCTTATCTCTATTCTTATTTGACCTCTCTATTGTGGGCTCCATTCCAACCCTCTGTAGTATGGTAGTGCATTATTACCTCTGTTCTTAGCTTACCGCTCTACCGCAACCTTCATTTCAACCCCTCACAGTATAGCGGTTCCCTCTATTAGTATTAACCATAACCTTTCTCTACCATGGGAAAGACATCAACCTTCTGTGGTATAGCGGTATACAGTGTATTACTTCCTTTACCCACCACGCTACTATGAGTTGCTTTATTGGAGGCTACGATAAGGCAGTAAAAGGAAATTTTGACCTTGTGGATGGTAAAAACATGGTTTTTAAGGAAAAATGATTTCATATGAAAGGACCATCAGAATTTTGAATGAAAATTCTAGTTCCAACACACATAGGCCATTCCTACAATGTTTTTATCGGTGAAGCTTGCTAGTTGTGTCGATATATTAAATCCTGCCAATATAAACATAAAATATGATCGGGGTGACATAGATATTGCTTGGTCAATATGTTATATCTCTTCAATTTGAAATGTGTGAAAAATGGATCTTGGATACATATAGTTCATAGGTTTCTTACGAAAGATAATAAGATCATTGGTAGTGGGATGTTAGGTTTTTAGGTACATCAATTATAAATTAAGGTCATATATTGTGGTAATTAACTAATTATATGTCGTTTGCGAATTTCATTTTTTTTAATATAGTTGGTCGAGAGTGGGATGCACTATGTTTGTACATTGCAAACAATCTTGATTGGGTGATGGTATGGATTGAACAATGTCAACAATTTGGTCATGCATTAACATGGGAAGGTGTGGCTTCATTGGTTAAAGAAGCTCATCGCAATGGGTATTCCAATGTTACACCAAGGGAAATTGATTTAGCATATGGTTTAAGAGATAAATAGGTACATAGATAAATATATTAATCAACCATATTATTTAATTATTTTCAATTATATTGATGTATATATATGTTGAGTTTTTTTTCTTTGCATACATTCGGCCAAGAATAAATATGTTTATGAACTAATGATGCAATAATTTTTACATGTTTGACACATTGCAGGTGAAACACCACAAGGCTATGTGGTGAAATGGTTGTAAATTTTGAATCAAAAAGTTGGATGACATGAAGAAAACTTGTGATTCTAGGATAACTGCAGTCTTTCAGGTGACTAATGTTTCATCTAGAAGCGACATATATCCAGAAGTCTCAGAAAGTCGATACGATGAGATTTTGGATGATATACTTCAGTGTCAATTTAAGTCCTTCAAATTAGTTATGTTCATCATCCAATGGTACAAGCTACAATTGAATGAAAATGATCCCAAGAGAAATTTTATTGAACATGATAATGGATTTACCATTGTTAATACAAGGTCGATCGAGCGAGTTGGAAATGAGCCCTATGTTCTTCCCAGCCAATGTGAGCAGGTATTTTACTCAGAGGTTCTAGGTAAACCTGATTGGTCATTTTTTGTTAGACATGATCCAAGAGGAAGGCCGATAAAGTATAATGTGGTGGAAGAATAAGATACCGAAGAACTAGAAGATGATGTAGATGATGATCAGGATCAACAGTTAGTTGATGATGTTCCTGACGAAGATGTTGAAGAAAAGGAACTAGATCATGATGATGTAGGAGTTAATGTTCATGAAGATGATATCCATGTGGATGATGACATTATCGAAACTGATATCAATGACGATGATGATGATATGACCAATCCTTACAATGTTGAATTTGGATTGGATGATACAGACAAAGAGTTGGATGAAGAAGAAGATCAATGTCATTGAAATGTATGAGTTAAATGCAATTATATTATCTATTTGATATTGATTTCTTGATAGAATTATATTTGACTTATATGGTTACATAATTAATTCATGATGTTTTTAATTTTTATGCCATTACATAATTAATTCATGATATACTTTTTAATGTTGTTAATTCATGATGTTACAACTATTGTAGCTCTCCTAGAAATTTTCATATGATCAAATCCTAATTACTCTACAACTATTTATGATTAGATATTTTTTTATCATATCTTTGGTTATTTCATTCCCAAAAAATTAGTGTTTCCTCATGTTGACCCCGCATAGTGACATGTGAATGGGGCCAATGTTGAAATTTTTTGAATTTGTGCTTGCATGGAGTGAAACTTGACATGGTTAGCCTAGACGCATGCATTGATGATATGGGATGGTTTCAAGACTCAAACATGAGGTCATGCTATATAAAGGCATCTCGTCCTTCCTAATAATACAAGTTTCCTTATTCTTCATCTCTTTCATATATTGTTCTTAGCATTTCTTTGGTTAATGGTTTCAAAAGATGAGGCTCTTGAGCCTCACGTTGGATCTATTACACATTAGTTTGTACATTTTCATTAGAAATGAATATTTAGATTATCTTTAAAAAGCTCATTGAATATAAAGATGATAATAGGAAGCTAAAAAAATGAGTATATTTTGTTTATGGAACCTAAACCATAAGGTTTGTCACTCTAATGCTAAAACCAAGTCAAATTAACCCCTAACACCTATTGGAAAATTTGAAACATTCCTTTCTTTCATATTCACAAGAACGTATAAACCTTTTGAAACCATACATGCATGTTATGAAAGTGTATGGTAATCCTACTTATAGTGAAAGTTCACATGATAAGCTAACCAATGGCACTATATTGGAGGATAAACCCACCTATGGAATTAATTTAAGAGGTAAGGGATGCCTCTTAGTGTAATTTTGAGTCTTGGATTAATCCATAGTGCTAAAATTAGTTCTACTATTCTTCCCTTGGTGTTATATTTATCTCTACAATTTCCCATACATAACCATTTCATCATCCCTTTTCCCAAGCTATTTGTATCATAATATAAACTTGGTCCAATCTCACATTAGCCCCTTAGGTAATTATCCATTTCCTCCAAGTTCAATGGAACCTTTTGTACCAATGCATCTATGTTTTCCTACCCTAATGGATCAAGAATTGACATCACCTTAAAAATCTTCTTTATGTCATAGCATATCTCTAAAGTGCCTTTGGCATGCTTTAGATGTGTCAATATTAACTAGATTGAATATATTAATTTTAAAGTATCTTAACACATTCCATGACAAGAAAATGACTCATTTGGATGAAGGAGTACTTTCCTAAACCATTCCTTCATATATTCAACAATCCCTTCTCACACCCACATCATAATTCATATCCATGTTAGTTGTAATGAGTGTTTTAAACCAACAATCAATGAATCATAGGATAGAAGAAAACTCATTATGCACAAGGATAAGAATCAAAGAGACTAAAAGAATTGATTCACTAGATATGCTCCCCATTATTGTAATAGACCAATGTAAAAAAAAAGTCATAACAAGAATAGGACCAAAAAAAACTAGGAAAAGAAACCTTTTAGGCTACATTAATAAGACATTGATTGCAAGCATTTCTACCATGATGTTTGATTGCAAGCATTTCAATCACTGATTCTTAGAAATCCATCATGATTAAACATCACATATAATAAGCCTTTTTAACAATCAATAGGACTGTAGATAATATTCAATCATGTCATAGGAAATAAATCATCAAAAATTATAAATAAAGAGAAAACCAACTATATAAGCTCAGCAAGCCACTAGACAAAAATTATATTTTGTAGAAAATAAAATAAACTATATGTTGACATAGCATATATATAAACTATATATTTTGAATTTTGGCCCTACGCGTACAAGAGCACGACATTGCATACTGCACCAAGACCCTAATTGGAGAGTTGCACCAAGAACCACTACATCCAGCCCCTGAGTGGAGAGTTGTGAGACTTCACTAGATGAGTGTTGCAAGGCCATTGAGTCAAGGAGGAAGAATAGGAACCATTTGGTAGGAGGAAAACTAGAGCGAGAGGTGAGGGCACTCAGAAAGGGAAAATCAACCAAGGGACAATGAATGTAAGTGATTTTACCCCCACATTTAGAAATATTGTTGGAACTATAGTGATTTAGACTCTATTTGTTCCTATCGAGGTGTTGCATGCTATATTTTGGTCAATTCAAGCCAATGTTCCATTGACAAACCCATCGCCATAGATTTCCTTGCCTTCACCAATTGACAAAGCCTACCCAAAGATCAAAAAAAATTGTCACATATCAACATGCCAATGGGAGATATACTCAAACCATAGAGATTGGATACCAACACTGCAGGTCACTTGGAGGCCGCATGATGTGCACAGATTTGGGTCTTCAAAAAAATTCCATTGAGCAAATCAATAATAACAAACAAACCATTGCCAATATGTGACAAAAAATGTGCCAGAAACTAGGTGTTGGAAAGGTGTAAATCCTGCAAACAGGCTATACAGGCCACAAAATTCTTGCAATAAAACAGAGAAATAATCCTTCCAAAAGGCCCAATAGGTCAATTTTTTTTTTAAAATCAAAGCTATCAAAATTGACAAAATGAAAGGTATTTTTTTGTTTCCCTAACCTTCTAGACACAATGATGGTGTCTATTTGGCTCTGGAATGATGCTTTGTTGATAGGTCTATGTGTGGGAGTCACTTCAAAGCATCAAAGTCCATTTACAAAGTATTTTCACAAAATCCTAAGGGCTTAACCTTCATAATTACTTTGTTTACAGACTGTACACATAGTTTTTCAGTCAGGAAACTTCATTCCCTCACATCTTATCTTTATGATTTTTACCTAAATCCACTAAAACATGAAATAAAAATCATAGTAGGATAATCTCATAAGAAACCAGAAGATTCCACCAATTAATAAAGGAGAAACATAATTATTTATGTCTCTGCTTACCCTAACTAAGGGTTTTAGTAATCTAAAGTTGTAGACATGCAAAATTAGCATCATGTATTTGATTAGGTCATATTCATCCATTCATCCATTCATCTTGAATAAATAAACTTTATTTATCAATCTCCTAAAGTCACCAACTTATATTAAATAAATCAAATTTGATCCTGACATCACCCTCCTTGATTAAATAAATCAAGCATTTATTTAATTAAATTTGAAATCACCTTCCATCCCTTTTGATTTAAATAACTCAAAATATTCAAGTCAAATGGGTCAAAGCATCTTAAATATCATCTAAGCTAATCTAATCCTGATTAAACTAACCTAACCACCTATCACATCCTTTAGCTTTTCCCACTTGCACCAATAAAGCATTTTAATTCATTTATAAAATCAACATTTTCCATCAACATGGCATCTTTGAGGAATATTCCCTCAAGTTTGAATTCAAAAAAAAGTGGACATGTACACCCAACAAACCATTTATGAGCTCTTACATGGCTCTTACATGTCCCTTCCAAAGGTCAAACTCAGCATTAACTCTCAAATTCAAATTTGAATCTCCCCCTCTTTGGCACATTGACCAAAATGTGCTCATTCCTCATCCTATCACAAGATGACAAGTGGCTCCATCTCTTTGGCCAAATATTTATCCCACATTTCCCTCTCATAAGAATTCTTTCAACTTGAGAATCTTTAAATAGAGGCTTCATCCTTCAACAAATCCTCCACAATCTTAGCATTTTTCATCTACACAATCTCATGCACAGATGCATCATTATCATTTTAATCCATATCATCTTGAAGACAGTTTTATCATTTAGCTTAGCAAAGGATTGGGAAAGGGATTTTTTCCATAGAAGCATCAATCCACTATGGGATAGGTTTGAGCATGCTTAGTCTTTTTGGTATTTTATCACTTTGTTTATTTAGCATGATTCAATATCTCATATGGATTCTTGATAATTTTCTATGTTTTAAAGTGCTAATCATGCTAATGTGTGTGTGTTAGTTTTAGCCATTTGCATATTTTCACCATCCACATAATGGCGCTAGAAGGAGGGCTTGCCTAATTTTTTGGGTTAACTAAGCTTCAATGGTGTTTTTGTGTATGTTTTTACATGGAAGTAACGTAATGGCTGTTATTATAATATTTTTTAGCATGATTTATGTGACCACAGATAATACTTTGTAGTTCTAAATCATTTGACAAAGTGATTTTCTTATCATATGCTTTGATTTTTGAAAATGGTATCATAAGTTGCATTGAAAGTTCAAATGCCTTCTCATAAGTTTAATACCTTTTTTGTGGTAGCAAAGTTTTATATTATGGTTTTTAATGTTGTGCTAACTAATTACTCGCTCAATTTTAATCCT
This sequence comes from Sequoia sempervirens, assembly GCA_007258455.2. Taxonomy (NCBI): domain Eukaryota; kingdom Viridiplantae; phylum Streptophyta; class Pinopsida; order Cupressales; family Cupressaceae; genus Sequoia; species Sequoia sempervirens. The sequence goes on along the minus strand of VDFB02270651.1, from coordinate 750,298,819 downwards.
TTTGAGAGAAAGTTGTATGAATTTCTTACATTATTTTGGACTGTTCTTTTATAGCACTGCCTTTTGAAACTTATTTTTGCTATATACATTGCTATATACTTCCATGCTTATATTTATCAATATCGAGCAGGTATAGAAAGAGAATTTATATACATTTTCTAGCAATCTAGGTTCACAGGCTTTCAAAGACTGTTGCTTTTGTTCTTGTCTGCATTATGATGAAAGAAGCATGTGTACAAGAACTTTTAGCAAAGAAGAATTCCAAATAAACACTACAACTCTTCATATCATTTTCTGATATACATCTACTTCTACTAGGCAATAAAAATAACACACGTATCAGAAGCATTTTTTTATCGATTGACAACAAAGTTGTGCATTAACAATAAAAGTATGAGGCTGATAACAATATTGCTTATAGAAAGGTTTCGATGATTTTTCTTACCTCTGGTACAATGTGTAGGATATAAGTCCAAACATTTTAGCATAGAAAGAAAAGACACTGGGTGCAACTTTACATCATCCAATCGCACTTGTTGAAAAGCCATTTATTTGTTGTTGCATTAGCTTAAAAGTTCTTATATCCTTTCAACAAATCTCTTTGCGCTGGTTAATTTGAAACTCCTTGCTGTTTCACTTCACCTACATTTAGCTTTAAACTCTTTTGGATATCATTATAAAGCTTAGCTTTTCACCTACCAATTTCATTTGCTCTAAAGTGTCTAAAGGCACGCCATTCACTCAATTTGAAGAATTCAAAATCTTTGAAGAAGCCATTTCCCATGCCTAGGGCTGCGTACTTATCTGGCACACGTATGTGCTTCATCATGGTGCTTTAAAGAGGTAAGAACCATTGAATGGTGTGCAAGTTTGAAAAGGTAGTAGAAGGCAGCCCAACGGAGATGCTCATTATGACAACTTTTCTAATACGCATTTGACCACCGAGATGATTAATCTTGTCTTGCAGTCATCATACTCCTATGAGATATCGCTGGTAAAGGTTGTGTTCACTCTATTCAATCTGCTCTTTTTTATATTCTGACAATTTACTCTTTGTTTATTTTCAGCATAATGCATACCACTGATGTGATGTGATGTAGGGAGACCATAGCAATACTATCAAGAGGTTTAGTGCTCTGTATTTACTTCTTCTCTTTGGTAGATACATTTAATACTGTCAGGTTCAATGCATCAAAAGATTTTTAAGCTTGGATAGCCATAAACTTTTAGCAAATGCACCTTAAGATCTTTTTTTTCAATATTGAAAATACACGGCGGTCATTAATATCCATGAGATCATAGCTCTTTAGGGAAGTGTTGACTACTTTATACACCTTGTTTATGCTTCCACTTTATTCATTATTTTATATACCTACTGGTCAAAGGTTATTGGGTGCCTCTCTACACTTGCCATTTACATTAATTTGAAGTCTTTTAAGTATCATTATGGTCATTGACTTTACATCTGCTAGATTCATTTGCTTAATAATAGTTTTAGCGCCCTTTTGAAAAGATTTTTGGATTTGACATTACAGCCGCCAATAGCATTTGCTTGAAGGAAGTCTATCAAGCAGTTCATGTACCTTGTCAATGATTTTGAATTTTTGCACACATATCTACCAAAGATATGACAGTCCACTGATGTCTTCTTAATTTTTGACACCACCTTTGACGAGGACCAGTAGTGTGCCCAGGCATTTATGGCGCTTTTTGTTTTTTACCTGCCAAATGCATTTTCTTGAAAGTTCTTTTAATGCATTTATTTGTTGTCTTCTTCGTGTGACCTGCTAATAACATTTGCTTGAAACTTTTTTAGAACTTTAGCAATCTTTGTGCAATCCTGCAATCATTGTTGAATTCGGTTTTACATGGCTGTGAAAGGTTGTTGAGATCATATTTGTGCCTATCAATTGCATTCATTTGAAAGCTTTAAGTGCCTTGGGTATGGTTTTCTATCACCTGCCAGCTACATGAAAGCGGCTAGACATTCTCAATGGGAAAAGACAAAGTCTATACGTTTAGAAGTCAGCAGTGAGCACTCACTGCCTTAAGATTCTTTGCTCTTAATACAGCTTGATCAGGTTAGATTTTCTTTTAGGGTTGTAGGTTGCTATCAATAAATTACTTACATCCTCAATTAAATGCAAAAGTTGCAGTCAAAGGCTGAGGAATTCGAAGCAATTAAGTTACCCACCCTTTTGACTCTGACTTAATGAAATGCATTAAGTGAAAATTCCTCTGAAACTATGAATGAACGTGTAGAAATCTTACATTTGATTTTATTAACTGAAACAGAAAGCATAAGAGATTGCGCATAAAGTTGTTTTGTGTGGCGTATTAGACACGACGCATTGAAGTTTCGTAGGCCTTTTCTCTCAACGTTTTGCACTACTTTATCTGAAGCGTTTTAGCGATAATTACTTCTTAAAGTCCTCTTTGAGATTGAACAATCAAAAACATAATCTATCTAAAAGTGCGCTATTCAAATCTTGTGTGTACCCTGCAAATATTCATTTTTGCTGGTATTAATGCAAGAACAAGTCAAAGATTTTTTTTTTATCGCCATTAATACATGTTAAATCAAATCCTATGATAGATGCTATAGACTCTAAGTTAGAAGCTATTGCAGTCATTTTACCACAACTTGCACAGAGTTCGAGCTAGGAAACAAATTTATTTCTTAATTAAGTATAGATTGTTTCTTATTATTTTGTTAACTCTTTTCTATGGTTTGTGTTTGGAAAGATTAAGTAGACGGCTATTTTGAATGTGATATTAAGACTCCTTCAAAATCATATTTGATTGTGCTTTGTTCATTACATATCAATTAATACATCTGCTTGTATTGAGCATTAAATATCTTTGTTGGTTGACTACTTTATTCTTGCTTTTATTGTGTAGATCTTTAGCTAGGCACGACATCTTTCTTGAGAAAGAAAATGAAGGATGAGCATTTCATTTATCACAAGGGACTTGTGATATTGAAACATAAAGAGGTGATCTTGAACAAATCTTGGAGGATTGAAGCCTTAAAACTTGAAACCCAAACGTGTTTTTAAATGATTTGAGCTTCCATCGCACGCCTTAATTTTCTATTTTAGGCTAACTCATCTTTGGTTTTGGACTTTAAAATGAACATTACCTAGGCTTTTAGTTTTCATTGTGAAAGGGTTAAAACGAACTTTAGGGAACATTGACTAGATTTTGTTTTAGGTTAACAAATTGAACAAGGCAAACTGTCACATTTCCTTTGGTTCTTAAAACGAAGTCATTAGTGCTTTGAAAGACTTAAAACGAACATGTGTCTTTTATGTTTTGTAATCTTTTTTGTAGAATAATCTCATCTAAAAAGGCGTATGTACTTCTCTCATGCTTCACGACGATCTTGAGAATCAAAAGTATTTTTGATGACATTAAGTTGCATAAATTATTGCCTCCACACTTCAGTTTGTGTTTAAAAAAATTGAACAAAACATTGTGCGAGTGTGAGTAAACCTATTGCATGTTTTCTCCCTTTGTTTCTAAATGAAGGTTGATCAAACTATGAATATGTTTACTCGCTTTTGTCTATCTTAGAGGGCCTACCTTGGGGAAAAAGTACTCACCCAAGGGAATGACTCAACTGGTAACACTCTAAAGCCAAGAGTATTTCCAGCCAGGATATAAATGTGGGTATTGGAAGAAACGCCAATATCACACAATTGATTTCGATGAGATGGATCTGAAAGGGGACTCTCGCCATATGGTTTAATCTCCACAAATGGAAAGTCTAAATTAAAACCTTTGTTTGTAGTGACCAACTGATCCATTCAAAAAGTTTATCAAAGTGGTGCATTAGAACTTAGATTCCAAGAAGTTAATTGCCATGTCTGATCTTGTTTAAAATATAAAGGTTAAGACTTCATTCTTAACATACCTTTATATTTTTCCTTGGTTGCATGTAAAATCATGTCGTCTACTATGAAGGCCATGAGGCAAGCCCACCAAGAAAAATGTACCAATTGAGCTAGGGTGTTATATTGCTTGTGAGTCAGTTTGAAAACACAGTGCTTTGATTGAAAACATTGGAAAACCAACATTCAACATTAGCATCAAATCTCAAACCCTTTAGGAGAAGCAAATATCCTTGAACAAATTCACATGTTATTGCTTTTCCTTGGGATTCGTATCCTTAGAGGCTTCTAAACATTTGGATTTCATCTCAATTTGCTCCTACTAAGGTAAACAATAGGTAACTCTTGCTTCAAATTTCCTTGGTTTCCACATAATACACTTTGTGGGATAAGGGGAAAGTTGAGACATTAGACATCTAGATTCAAAATCTAATCAAGAGTGTGTTTGTGGTAAAAAGAATCCACTAGGCAAAGATTAAATCAATTGGACCCCACATATGTTCTTGGCATCTTTTGGTCGTATGGTTTTCATGCAAACATTGATCTTTTGATTTTGAGTTACTTTTAGAGAAAAACATGTTCTTCACTATCTTGGTCTTGTAAACAAGTCCTTCCTAGGCTCATTTAGGATCAAACCAAACACTTCACCCATCCCAAAAAAATTTCATCACATCCCACCAAACAACTTTAGAGCTTTGAAAACATCATTCTAGATTTGAGTAAATCATCAAACCAAAAATCACCTTGTTTAGTTAGGAGTATGGGAATGCATCCTTTCTCATACCTCTAATTAAATCAACAATATTTTGAACAAGTTCATCCTAAGATAACATCTTACATATTAGGGTTTACAAGTTCATTACCCAAATCAAACCAATCAAAATCAAGCCCTAAGTCTAGCATTGATACAAAGTCCCTAAACGTGCGGCACTCATATCATTCACCCCTTTCATCCTTCATCTCTCCATTGATCCTAAGAACCTTAGAGGTCACTTTGCAACAAGGTCAAAACACAAGATGAAAATGGAATATAAACTTGATCCATACATCATGAGTAATCCAAGTCAACTAAGCTATCAAAGCATTACAACGACGATTGATTATCAACACTCACATCTATACAAAACATACATGGAATCATTACCTTCGACAAATGTCAATAGTACAACAAATGTGAGTATGCCTAGTCAAAATATTGGAACACCTTTCCTGATGGTAGACCTAAATCCAAACCTACAAGTCTATCAACTGAACAATTAATGCATGAGCCTTCAAATGAGCAAAATCATCCCACCAAATCCCTACAAGCCAAATGTGAATGTACCAAGTACAACTTTACCAAACATGAATATGGAAAAATTTGGGATAAATATGTTTGTGAATCATACAAACATTGTTCAAAGTGCAAATGTGATGTTAACAAATCCATGTATTCATCCAAGTCAAGGTAACACCATGCAAAATCAGAGTTACCTAAATCAAGGCAATGTGATTCCCAACATCAACAATGTTCAAATTCAACCTATCATGCCAAATCTAAACATCATCCCAAGTCAGAACAATGTCCAAAATCAATTTTTCCATGATCCCATTCAAAAACACAAGTACACATTCCAAATTTACTTGAGAAAAAGAGTCAACCACATCAAAGGTGCCAAGATCAAAATCAAGATCAAATTTGGCAAGATAAAATTGATGCACTTACCAAAATAGTTGAGTCATTGTGCCAAGAGACATATCCGCCACCATTACCCATATCAACATCATTCCTTGGTTTAGGGCTTCCCCCTTTACCTAGCACCAATCACTCCATCCAAATCAATCACCTAACACCAATCAAAGCATCACATCAAATCCTTTGAAAATACTATCGACATCATACCAGCAGATGGTATCTAATCAAATGACAACATCAAATGCAACAAATCAAAATACAATCTCCCAAGGGCCTATCACCTCGGTCATTCTAGCCATCCCTATCACTTCGACCATTCCAACCAACACTCTCACACCCATCACATCTCAACCCCTCACTACCATGATCGCTCCAAGCGTATCTCAACCACTTGTCACTACATCCAACACAATTCTGAATCCGCCACCACTACCACCAAAACCAAATGCAGCAAGACAATATAACATTGCGCTAAAAGCTCACCAGGCCTACCAAAAGGCCATCCAACAATATCTAGCCATGCAACAAGAAATACAAGCTCAACAAGTGCAACAAGCCTCTCGAGCTGCCCAAGCCTCTCAAGCTACCCAACAAACACAAGCACAAGCATGAAAAATGATAACTATTGGGGATAACGATGAACATTCAACTACTGACGATAGCATTTCCAATCTCCCCACCACAATTGTTGAAAGCAATGATCAAGATCTATCCATCAAAGAGCACATTGAATATGTTTCTATCTCATCCGAAGATCAAGTCAACATAGGTCAAGAGTCACTTTTGAATAATGATCAAAATCCACCAACAATACTCGACAATGATCCAATTCAAGAAATGTCAACATCGCATGACCCTATGGTTGAAGGCATTCACAATCTCTCCACCACAATTATTGAAAACAATGTTCAAAACCCATCCATTAAGGAGCACATTGAAGATGTTTCTACCCCATCTGATGATCAACTCACCATACATCAAGAGCCACTCTTTAGTGATCTATTTCAAGGAGTGTTAGCATTATTTGATCCTATCGACATAATGCACGATCCCTCGACCAATGATTATATTGAAAATATCTCTAGATCACCTTATGAGTTAGAGGACATATCTCAAGAATTTATTCCAAAGCAAGATCAAAATCTTCTGCTAAGGTCTAGCAATGGTCCTTTCCAAGACATGTTGACCCCCTTCGACCTCATGGTTATAGATACTGAAGGAACCCTAAACTCAACACTTGAGGATATTGAACCACTTACCATGACTAATAACGACATCCAAGAACCCTTTGTAAGCAATCCATCCTTTGAAACTGACCCATGTCAAGAACTTGATCCAAAGCATGTCGAAAGCAACTCTAAAATCATTCAAGATCAATAATTTGTATCTTCAAGATACTACAATAATCTAGTGGACACTCTCCTATCTATGCAAGATGATCATATCCATGTAGCACATACTCCTCCATCTACCCATGAGATTCTTTCTATGGATGGACATGTAGATGATGTTCATTTAGAGCAAGATTCCTTTACTCCTGATATTATTACACAAAAAGATCAGGTTATTGATTCCTACAGTCAAACAAAGTTGTTAACATCAGGATCAAATATATCCAAAATCTAGACTGAGGACATCAGGGATGAGGATATCCAACATTATCCACTCAAAGAAGTAGATAAGACAAAACAAGATATTCCAAAGTCAGTCAAGAAACAAATGGAAACAATGTCATCTAGAGTGGTCATTTATCAGAGAATTCATTCTAAACAAGAGCTCTCAGAACATGCAAAATCAAACCATGAAGGCAATATTACCACCATACTGGGGGCAACTTTATCTAGTGCAAATGTCAACATAGGGAGCACAAAGAGTCCTTATGATGAAACAAGTGTCAATACTACAACCAGCCACGTCATGAATCTTCATCCACCCATCACCCCATCCACAAATTGGGACCAACTTCGAAGGAAAGATTTGAATCAAATCACAAAGAATGTTATCAAAGCAAAAGAAGCAAAGAAGAATAACAGACAAATCAAATACAAATGGATACCAAAGAACACAAAGAAAGATTATCCCTATCAAACTCCATTAGTCAAAGAAACTATGGGGAAAAATAAAAAGGGGAAAAGTATCCATCAAAGATGTCCACAAAAGAAAAAGTAGGTTTTTCAAGTAATGTACAAAGTGTATCAAGCAGTTGGTCCTAATTCAACACACACTTCTGTATCCACCCATCATTGCTCATCTTCCCACATTTGGAGAGTCAAACATTCCAAGCTGTCAACCAATCCATCTCTTATCCCTAAACACACTCTGTCCATGCCTCCACGCATGATATCCAATTCTCACATCAACCATGTATTGGCAACAACCCTTTATCATAAGGATTTAGAAGGAACTATATCGCGATGTGTGCACAGAGACAGAGTTAACCCTGGTATCAATAAAGAAGATTAGGAATCACAAAAGCTACATTCAAGTGCACGTATCTTAGCAAAGAAACTTCTCCAGGTTGGATGCCAATGGTACATCATGATAGAAGCAACTACATCGATAGGTAGGTCAACATAAATCTTTTATAAAAATAAAAAAAATTAAAAAATATCAAAATCCAAAAAATCAGAAAAGGAATTGAAAACAATAAAGAAAAAAATCATCCTTCAGTGAAAACCACCACTGTGGCGCTTTGGGCAAGACCATGATGAAAACCTAGAAAATAGGCTTCATGTGTAGAATTGAGCATCTACGTGTGCCACTTTAGGTGAAAGCATCTCATCCCATCCGTAATAAATCGAGCATTTCATCCATCTTATCCATAATAAATCCATTCATCCATAAACCATTGATCCAATCTGTCTTCATCCATTTGCATCCATCATCCAGGTTATCTTGATCTTGATGGAAGTTTGGGGCACACTTTACGCTTGCTTATGGCAAACATCTTGACATGGGTCATTTTCATTGATCCTATCCTATGCAACGTTATCTGAGCCATGAAGCAATATCCAATGAAGCATTCCTTCATTCAAACACCTTATCTTATCACAAGATAATCCTTGAAATCCTTTGCATGCTTTCCATATCCATCCATCCATACACCTATTTGAGCATCCATCCATGGGATTCCATACATTGCTAGACACTGGGGGCAGATATTTGCATCTTGCTTCAAGAATAAATCTTGATCTATATCCTCCAACTTATGTGGCGATTCGAACATTGGAAAATGTGAACTAAAATTGGTCCACCACTTGTGAGCAAAAATCCAAAGCACTAGCCCATGGCATATTTTATGTTCCTTATCAGTCTTCATCTTTCATCAAACATCGATCCAAACAATCAACACCAGTCACATCTAATTTGCACTTCAAACATCAAATCAAATCATTTGAACAAGTTTTGTTCCAAAATCAAACTTCATCAATCATGATCAATCAAATCCAATCAAAAATCATCATCTCGGGATATCCTTGTGTTGCTTAACACTATTCGTACATTGTTATATATCCTCAACAATCTTATCATCATCAATCTGATCGACATCTTAATCCTTGTTTTGCTTAACACTATCCTTGCATTGTTGTGCATCCTCAACAATGTTATCGTCATCAATCCTGATCAATCAAATCCTTGCATTGTTGTGTATCCTCAACAATGTCATCATCATCATCATCAATCTAATCAATCAACCTTAGCTTGGTTTTTAGCAAAATCCCCAAATAGAGCACTAGTATCATCACACATGCCCATATCCAAATTGTCAAAATCATGCGAAAATCTAAAAGCATCAGAAAATCAGAAAACCCAAAAACATTCAAAACACATCAAAATCCAAAAACATTCAAAAAACCATCAAAATCCAAAAACATTCAAAAAAACACAAAATCCAAAAACATTCAAAAAATCCAAAAACATTCAAAACATTTGTAAAATCTTGCAAAACACCAAAAACAGCCTCAAAACATTTCAAAACGTCAAAAACATCCGAATATTTGAAAAAAATCCATCTGTCTCATTTCACTTTCACCCGCAATAATCAATCATCCATAATAAACTGATCATCACCTTCATCCTTTAGCAACGCAAATAGAAACAATCACAACAATCAGCAAAACCAAGCTTCAATCATAAAATCAAAATTGAAACAACAAACAGTTAAACGCAAAATCAAACTCTTGATCATTTTCAAACATGCCAGTCAACCTTATATCAACATCCTATCAATCAAATTATCAACCCATCATCATCCTATACAATGCGTGTCCTAGGCTATATCGTTCTGACAATGGGCATAATTTTGGATATCACCTTGGATTCTTATCCTATCAAAACACATCCCTTTGGTTGAAGGTATGAAGAACATTGGCTTGCTTTCATACTTGATCTTTTCTTTTGATTTATCTTATTGTGCTCATTCCAAGGACCTCTCGATGATATCTGAACAAAGAATTTAGAGAGATAGGAATGGGGCAACGATCATTATCCTTTTGTCTGCTGTGCTTGTTGGACGTTCTTGTAACATAACTTGGTGAATATTTTTTTTGTTAGGTACATCCTAGCAAGGTTTCCGTACGTTAGGTGTGAGCAAGAATACTCCTATCTATTTTTTGAGTCAAAGTCCATCGCACTAGGTACAACACCATCCTGCTTCTTTATACCTTGATGAATCATATCTATCTGCGTTATCAAACATAAGGTAAGTAGCCCTTTTAAAATCCCAATCCTTAATAAGCAAATCATCATCATCTCTCATAAAGTCGGCTTGTTGGAAACTCTTGTCATCATCTGATTTCTTCTTTTCGCACTAACATCACGTCATGAATAGTTAATCATCATCACTAGTGCATCCATTTTGCATCCACAAACCAAAAGCATTATGCATATCATCCCACATGCATGATCATCATCATAATATAGATCTGTTAGTCTAAGCATCTCATAAATCACATATCTGCATAAATCATACATTGGCATAATCATAGCATATTGCATCATCCATCTCATCCATCATCACATCATATCATCATTTAAGTTGTTTAGGATAATATAGATTTGTTATTCTAAGCATCTTAAAACCATCTCATTTGCATCATCATCCATAACCATCTAGTTTGAACCTCTTTATCGTGAGATTGACCTTCAAATAGAATCTTTTCACTTTATCTCTTGAGGGGGCAATGTACTAGTGTACTTCTTTCCATTGGGGCAACCGAAAAAATTATATTTTTTTTGAATTTTGATCACAACAACATTATTCTTTGAACCAACATAGCAAGTACATTGCTTCAAAGAGGGGAAAATGTAGACATGCAAAATTAGCATCATGCATTTGATTAGGTCATATTCATCCATTCATTTTGAATAAATCAACTTTATTTATCAATCTCCTAAAGTCACCAACTTATATTAAATAAATCAAATTTGATCCTAACATCACCCTCCTTGATTAAATAAATCAAACATTTACTTAATTAAATTTGAAATCACCTTCCATCCCTTTTGATTTAAATAAATCAAAATATTCAAGTCAAATGGGTCAAAGCATCTTAAATATCATCTAAGCTAATCTAATCCTAATTAAACTAACCTAACCACCCATCACATCCTCTAGCTTTTCCCACTTACACCAATAAAGCATTTTAATTCATTTATAAAATCAACATTTTCCATCAACATGGCATCTTTGAGGAATATTCCCTCAAGTTTGAATTCAAAAACAAGTGGACATGTACACCCAACAAACCATTTATGAGCTCTTACATGGCTCTTACATGTCCCTTCCAAAGGTCAAACTCAACATTAACTCTCAAATTCAAATTTGAATCTCCCCCTCTTTGGCGCAATGACCAAAATGTGCTCATTCCTCATCCTATCACAAGATGACAAGTGGCTCCATCTCATTGGCCAAATATTTATCCCACATTGTCCTCTCATAAGCATTCTTTCAACTTGAGAATCTTTAAATAGAGGCTTCATCCTTCAATAAATCCTCCACAATCTTAACATTTTTCATCTACACAATCTCATGCACAAATGCATCATTATCATTTTAATCCATATCATCTTCAAGGCAGTTTTATCACTTAGCTTAGCAAAGGATTGGGAAAGGGCTTCTTTCCATAGAAGCACCAATCCACTATGGGATAGGTTTGAGCATGCTTAGTCTTTTTGGTATTTTATCACTTTTTTTATTTAGCATGATTCAATATCTCATATGGATGCTTGATAATTTGGTATGTTTTAAAGTGCTAATCATTCTAATGTGTGTGTGTTAGTTTTAGCCATTTGTAGATTTTCACCATCCACAGAAGTAAATCCACAATAACTCACAAAAATCTTAACTAAAATGCATGCACTTTGATGTAATAGGAAGGTGATTGAGATTATTACCATATCCAAGCATTCTACCATGCCTTCAAGGCCATACAATTCCATACAATGCCTAGAAATGCAAGATTTTTGAAGAAAAATGATTAAAAATTAGAGATTTTCCTTGAACTTATTCTTTATTCAACCACCCTCAAAGTTCTAAAAGATACAAGAGCCTTTTCAAAACAAAAAACAACTAACTTTTATCCTTCTAATTGCCTCTAACCGACCCTAATGACTCTTCATCTCTTAATATTTCCTTTTTGATTAAGTTGACAACTTTTTACATTTTTTTCATTTTTGCACTTTTGGACTTAATAAACACCAAATGACCTCAACATGACCTCAAATATTTGAAAGACGACTCTAATAACATGATTTACAAAGTAGGAATAATAACATTGAATCAAATTTCAAAAAATTTCTTCATAGAGGCCTAATTATACCAAGGTGCTCATGCACTAGTACAAGAGATGAAAAAAAGACAAGGAGCCATTAAAAACTTCTTAATATTTCACTGACTCAACCAAACCTCCAAAAGAACAATACAGATGCTAGCACTAGGGAAAGCCCAAAAGAGAACACTAATGAAAGTGGACTTTTTTTTTTCAAGTTCCAAAAGAGTATAAATGGTGAAGGAATGCTAGATAGGAAGGGACCCAATTAGCCTCTTTAATTAAATTCTTAAGAAATAAAAAAACTCCAATACATTTTGGGGTTCAACCTCCAAGAAACAAGACAATGACTCCTCTAGATGTTCCCACAACTGAAGGCTTCAAAACATAAGGTTGGTGACCCTACAAACCATTCCCATGCTTACCAAGTGATCTCTGATCATCAGACCCTTACAAGGTTTATTGATACATTCACAACTATTGTTACCTCCGCATGCATTTGACTAGTAGTGACAACCTTGGTTTTTAATCCTCCAACCCCATACCTTGGGATCACATCACCATTAAAGAACTTCATCCAACATCCTTATTAGTGTAGGTACTGTGCGAACCCTTTTCCTAGTACCTGAAAAACAACATGAATAAACGAGTTAGACAAGGATTCCCCATGAAATCCATTTGCAAACTCAAAATAGGAAAGAAAATAAGCAAGAACACAATGAAATGATAAAAACTAGATTAAGTCCTAATTTAAATAGCAAACACTTGATCCCATGGGGGAATTGGTGCCAATTTGATGTGAAAATTGGCCCTTTCCCAATTCCTATGATGCAAGATTCGAATGTTGAAGATGATGTTGATCCACTTTGATGAGAAGATGTGAACTCCAAGCCAAATCTGCAAAAAATCCTAGCTAAGAATTTGAATGATGGATGGAAATGGCTAAGTATTTTAGCATGGTAACTTTGCTTGGATTTTGGATGATAAAATGAGGAGAGGAGCTCTCGATTTATAGGATTTCAAGATGGATGAATGTCCAAATTTGAGCAATGTGGGACTAACATTCATCCAATGATATGGTGCCACTTGTCAAGCTATGAATGGATGATGGTTGTGCAAGATTTGGGGTTTGTGCCAATAAATGCCAATATTTGAAATTCAAATTTGTTGAAATGACATATAATAGGGAAGGGAAAATGCAATAAATGCCACTTGGCTCAAGGAAAAGGACATGTAAGAGGTTTTAAATGCCTTGTTGGATGTACATGTTGACTTAGAATTTTTGAATTCAAATTGAGAGAATATTCCAAAACATGCCATGTGAGGAAAATAGGGATGTAATAAATGAATTAAATCTATTTTCATGTGCAACTTGCATTATCTAAAGGATGTGATATGAGATTAGATTAAATTAATCAAGAGTTAATTAATTTAATGGGAGATTACATGATGTGACTTATTTGACTTAGATTTATGGATTTATTTAAATAAGATAAGAGAGGAATATGATAAGAGGCTAATTAAATAAAGATTTTGATTTATTTAATTAAAAGGGATGGTATTAGATTAAATCAAATAAGGTTTTAATTTATTTAATTTAATAGACAAACTTTAGAGATTTAATCAAATAAATTGATTATTTAATTAAATAGGGATAATTAGATCAGATGGATTGATTTAATTAACAAGAGAAATGACTTGATTCAGATAAAGTGATTTATTTAACCAAGAGAGGATACTAATGAATTTAATCAGATAAGGGAATTTGATTAAATGGTTAGACAGAGGAATGATTTAGGAAGAAACGATGTTAGTAAGTCAGGATCAAGTGCATGATGTCAATCAGTATATTTTTTATGTCTACATTTTTCCCCTCTTTGAAGCAATGCACTTGTTGTGTTGATTCAAAGAATAACCGATCTCGATCAAAGCCAAAAATTTTGATATTAAAAACTTGCCCCACTGCTGCATGGCAAGAGAAAACATGCCATTATAATGCCCCCTCGAGAGATCGGACGAAAATTTTAATTTTTTGGGTGATCTCACAAAAAAAGTGACAAAGTGCCTGACAGGTCCGAAAGGGGTCTAGGAGGCTAAAAATGTGTCTAAACACAATAAAACGATAAAAAACAAGCCTCAAACATATGAAAACAAGTTTAGAGGTCCAAAACCCTAGCAGGACAGCTCTAGAGGGTCAAAAAACCCTAATTTTTAGGCTTAAAATGGGGCCGAGGGGTCACTTTCAAGTCATTTTCATAGACCTTCGCTAGCAAACCTTGAGATTCGAGCTCTGACCTCCTTACAATATGGTGCAATGACAAATTCCTCTACATATTTTGGACTGAGTTCAGACCTACCAACGGCCACCTGGCATCGGTGCCCCGATATGTGGCCCTTACCTTAGCTTAATTTTTTCATTTTAAGGCATTTATTACATGTTTAAGGATGAGCTCGCCTTCAGTGGCACTATTATAGCGTTGCTCGATGTTTAAAGTGCACCACTTTTAGCCTTCTTGTGCCATAGTAGCGCTATTTAGCACCGCAATGGTGCAATTTGGAGTTTAAAAACTCCACCGTTGGGCTCAGGCTCGGCTTGGACTCGGTGGGCCAGTTTGGAAAAGTGCACGGCGGCAGCACCCTTTTCATGAAAACTACGCAGTGGCGGCTCCAATTGGCTAAATTTTGGGTCCAGCGTCGGAGTTTGAGGAAACTCAAACTGCAACACCTTCACAAACTATGCCGCTGGGAACGAGTTTGAGGTGTTAGGCTAGGATTTTTTCCAAAGTTTTTAACATGCTAACTTTTCATGATGCAGGACGAGCCTAGGAAGCTTTATTCTCAGGAACACCAGTCACAGGATTTGGCGAGCATCCTATGGGACTTTAGCGACAAAGACCAGGATTGGCGTGGAGCTGCAGGACTATGGCATATTATGTACACGGTGCCCGTGCGCACACACCTTGAGATGTTGTCAGCGCTGGCAGAGCGGTGGCATAGCGAAACGTCATTGTTTCATCTTCCCACTGGTGAGGCAACCGTCACATTGGAGGACGTTTGGCGCATACTACGATTGCCCATTCATGGCCACCAAGTGATCTACGACATGGATGAGGGATGCGAGTGTTGTACCCGAGTCCTCGCCACTCGGGACATTATCTACTGTGAGGGTCAGATCGAGCTGGAGCAGTACCGAGTCATAGCACCTCCCTTCCGCTGGGCGATTGTGGCAATCATTTCAGATTTGGTTGCCCTAGACAAATGAGGGTGGTATTTCAGTCCTAGATGGGGATACTACTAGGAAAGGATGGTCCGGGACAGGCCAATTTGGTTCTTGTGGGGGCCCGTCCTTCTAGCTTCACTTTACAGGGATCTCCACGAGTATGCATACATGGATGGCAGAGCGCTGGGAGCTGGGGTGACACTTCTGCATGTTTGGGCATGGGAGCACATTTCTATGCTACGTCCACAGGTCATTCCAGTTTTGATGGGGGCAGAGGATGCCCTAGTGACACGATACAAAGGTGGTGTGTCCTTCACACACACTGGAGAACACGGGATCCCCTACTGGAGGCGGGTCCTAGATGAGATGCTTGTGTTCATTTGGAGACCATACTTTGGTTAGCCCGGATGGGCTGATGATGCAGATCAGCTCTCTATTGCCATTAGGATCGATACATGCAAGGCCGAGAGCACATGATGATTGAGCGGTACCTGCCCGGGTGCGTGCAATGTCAGTTTGGGGAGCCGCAGGATCAGCCAAATGATGATTATGTGGCCATCTTTGCATGCAGCATGACACAGGTGTCATGGGGGCCTAATATTCCTATCGTGGAGGCTGTTGACAACTTTCGACACTTGGTGGTTCAACCTTGGGCCTACAATCAGGGCTTGGTAGACCCAGGGACTACACAGGCCTATAGAGATTGGTTCAAACCTCCTCTTTGGTTGACTATTCTAGGTGAGGATCCAAAGGCATACAGGGTCAGAGGTAGGGGTAGAGGATGAGTGCGAGGGAAAGGACCGAGGATCGAGATCCGACAGGATCCACTAGAGGTGCCCCCATTTCCACCAGGTCAGGGAGATGTCCCCATGTAGGACTAGCAGTAGGATCCGTCAATCCCACCACCATGAGCCGAGGGTGAGGACCAGCCTCACGCGCAACCACAGGCACAACTAGCAGGGCAGGCAGATGTGCGGGATGCCCTAATTATATAGCTATTGGCCCAGGTACAGGCATTGACAGTCAAGAAGGACCAGGCACGGGCTGACAAAGAGCGGCTGAGAGCAGAGAGGGATCAGGCCATGCAGCAGAGACAGGCTACAAAGCTATAGGTAGCCACAAAGCTAGGCCACAGGTAGCAGATTGAGAGCATGATAGCCTCCTCATCTCAAGGTACAGTGCCGGTACGTTCTTACAGAGATGCCATCCAAGAGATAGAGTACTATGGCCGGGCCTACCATGTCCATGTACCTAGAGCAGATTGGGTCCTAGAGTACTCAGAGCGGGTCAGTCAAAGACCACCAGAGGGTCATGGTGATGGGTGAGGGCAGCATCCACGGAGATCGGCCATGATCCAGATTTTATGATGTACCTTTTGTACTTTATGGGCTCATTTTTGATAGCCTGATGGGCATTTTGTACCGATTGACATATATGTACAGTGATCTGATTATTATTTGTACTATGACAGTTGATGATATGATATATATGAGCCAATTTTGATGCGATGCAATGTGTTCTTTTATTTATGTATGATTTATTTCTATATTCTTTGCAGTGATGTTCTATTGATGCATTTATTTCTAATGATGTTTATTTAATGATGTTATCTATATGATGATTTATTTCATGCCACTGCACGATATGTGAAATGATTTGATTTATGGTATATGCAATGATGTGAAAAAATGCTTATATACGAGATGATTTATGGATGAATGTGATATGATGCAATGGTCGTGATATGATGTGAATGAAATGATGGTATGAGATGCTTAGAATAAAAAATGTTAATATCCTAAATGATGATGTATGTGATGCAATGGTATATTAATGCGATGTTATATGTTGATGCGTAATGTGAATGAAATCTGATGATATGATGCTATGCAATTATGTATGCGTAATGAATTAAATGCTTATATACCTATTGCTTATCATTATGATGATTATGAGATGCTTCCATTCATATTATGCGATGATTTATGTAATGGTAATATGAAATGGTTATGATTCACAAATTAATGCTTATGCAATGATCAATGTAATGCCATGAGATGCCACGTAATGGGTGGAATGCAAGGTCATGAATGCACCTATTTAAAATGCAATGTGTATGTTTCCTATATGATATGTTATGCAATATGCTAATGATTTGTGGATGTAGGATCGATGACGATGATGGTGATGGTGATCAACTATCATAGTACTTTGTTAGTGCAGTTAGTAAGAAAAGAAGAAGTCATTTCAACAAGACACATGATGACACAAATGCAGATGAAGATGGTGATTTCTTGCCGAGGAATTGGGATTTTCAAAGGGCCAAATTTTCTTATGTTTGATAACACACATGGTATGATGCATCAAGGTATAGCAAACCAGAATGGTGTGGTACTTAGTGTGATGGACTTTGACTCGACAATTAGATAGGAGTATTCTTGTTCACACCTGACATACGAAAACCTTGCTAGGATGCACTTCAGAAGTTTCAGACACCTCGGACCACAACATAGAAAGGTAAACCTATCCCTGTAATAGTCAACAAGTTTTCCTAGACCTCTTCCATACATACCTAACAAAGAACATCATCTAAATTGGTCCCATATCAAGCTCAGAGACGATGTAGTTCGACAAGACAACCTTGTTTTTGGCTTTTCGCATAATCTTTTTGACCTATTTTTGGATTTTGATATATTTTGAATGTTTTTGGATTTTTTTGATGTTTTGATGTTTTTGGCTTTTCTGATGTTTTGATGTTTTTGGATTTTTCTGATTTTGAGGACTTTTAAGAATATACACGAATCTGATCCAATAAAAACGTGCCCCCAGCGTGATGTAATAGACTACTCCGATAAAGGCAAGACAAACTAAACTTGAGGATGGGCCGAGTAGTACTAGGAGGGATCCTGATACGAACACAAGACCAAGCTATGGTGCAGATGCGAGTGGATGAGTGATGGATGGAGACTTGAATGCAATAAATGATGGAAGTGGGATGGGTGATGCACAACAAGATTTAAAGATCTTGGTGGATGGAAAGTGCTTATTTACACAAGGCGCCTGTTTGCCAGGTTTTCACCAAGGTACTTGCCCAAAGTGCCACCAAAGTAGTTTTCACTAGAGGATGATTTTTTTCATCATTTTTCTGATTTTTTGGATTTTTTGCTTTTTTTATTTTTTTGTTGTTACCAAGATGCCTGTTTGCCAGGTTTTCACCAAAGTAACCATTTTTCAGGACTTTTTCTGATTTTTTAGATTTTTTGGTTTTATACTTTGGAAGATTTAGGCATAATTTTTTTTGAGATGGGAGCTATTCATGGGCTCCTGCAGAGGTTCCCCTTCGGGTGTTGATAGCTGATATGCCCCTGATTTATAGCTTGTTGTGATGATGAAGAGTCCTAGCCAATTAGGTTCGAACTTTCCTTTGCTACTGGGATTTGGGACATTCTTTTGGTTTTCTTTCAAGACCAATTCTCCAATTTGGAAAGTCATGCTTCTGATTTTCTTGTTGTAGCTCCATTTGAGTCTATTCTGATAGACTTGCAAGTGATTTAAAGCATCCATGCATTTCTCATCCAGTAACTCCAGCTCATTTAGTCTTGATATCTGATATTCCTCATCAATGATGAGATATTGCAATGATATTCTGAGGGACTAGAGCTCGATCTCAATGGGGAGTACGGCTTCTGATCTGAGACCAAGGAGAATGGGATGGCGCCAGTGGGTGTGCGGATGCTAGTTCGATAAGCCCAAAGGGCAGGATTAAGCTGCATATGCCAGTCATGACCTGCATCTTGACTATTTTCTTGAGGATTTTGAGGATGGTTTTGTTCATAGCTTTTGCTTGGCCATTGCCTTGGGGATAGTATGGGGTGCAGAAGCAATGCTAAATTTTGAATTTCTTGCATAAGTCACGAACCTCCTAGTTCTTGAATGGTGTCCCATTATCTGAGATAATGGCTTGTGGGACACCGTAACAACAGATGAGATAGTTCAGGATAAATTTTGAGATTTGCTTCCCAGTGATATATGTCATGGGTATGGCTTCCACCCACTTCAAGTGAAATACTCAGTTGCAGTAATAATGAATTTATGGCCATTGGATGAGGTGGGTGTGATTTTTCCAATGAGATTGAGTCCCCACTATGAGAAGGGCCGTGGTGTGATGATCAGGTGAATTTCTTGAGCTATCCAGCATGGATGAGGTCCCCATGCTACTAACATTGTAAACACCTTTTAGCATAATCATGTGCTTCTCTTTCCATTGTGGGCCAGTAATAGCCCATCCTCAGTAGTTTCTTGGGGGTGGTCATTCCACTCGAGTGTGAGCCATAGATACCGTTATGAACCTTGGTTAGAGCGGTTAATGCCTCAGCATTTAAATAGCGTAGTAAGGTACCTTCTATGCTTCTATGGTATAACGTATCACCTAGGATGACAAATCTGGATGCCTTTTTGATAAAGGTTCATTTAAGGTTTGATGGGAGGTCAGCGGTTATGACTCCCATGCAAAGATATGTGTAGATGTCATGGTACCAAGGATCGCCAGGACCAACGATTTCACACACGAATTCTGATTTTGGTACCTTGAATGTGGGAATGAGAAGCTGCTCAATCAAGAATTCATATCTTGGGACATTGTTAGGGATATTCAACAAGGATCCAATTGTTGCCATGGCGTCCTCTACTCTATTGTTGGTTCTTGGAATCTGTTCAAATGTTATTTCAATGAAGGATTCCTCTAGAGTCTCCACCAATTTTTTGTATGGAGTGAGCTTATCATCCTTAGTCTGATATTCATTATTGACCTGATTTATGATCAACTGAGAGTCTCTGTAGACTTTGAGGGCTATGATATTCCATTGTGCTACTATCCTGAGGCCTATAGTCAAAGCCTCGTATTCTGCTATGTCATTTTTGCAAGGAAATGCTAGTTTGTATGACCTTGGTATGCAGTCCCCCTGTGGAGTGATGAAGAAGACACCAGCTCCTAATCTGTGTTATGTATATGAGCCGTCGAAGTATAGTTTCCAGTGATCAATGATGTTGAGGTTAAAAATAGACTCATCTGGAAACTCTAAGACAAGGGGATTCTCAGAATACATAGGTGCTTCTGCTAGTTGATCTACAATAACCAGGCCCTTAATGGCTTTTCTCTCTACATACTTGATGTCATACTCGGACAATATCATTACCCATTTTGCCATTCTGCCTATGAGCATTGCCTTTGATAAGAGATACTTGAGGGGATCAATTTTTGCAATGAGCTTTATCTTGTGTGCCAACATGTAATGTTTGAATTTTTGGGATGCGAACACTACTGCGAGGCAAGCTTTCTCGATGAATAAGTAATTTAGCTCATGACCGGCTGTAGACACCGAAATCTGGTTTTGGCCCGCAACTTTCATATTCTTCATAATTCTTATTTCTTCATGGTCATGATTAAATAATCTTAATTATTTAATTAATTCATCGTAACATTAATTCTTCTATTGATTAAATAATCTCAATTATTTAATTATTCTCTATAGTCTTCATTTCTTCTATTAATTAAATAATCTTAATTATTTAATTAATTCACACTTTTCTTTATTCTTTCTGATTAATTAAATAAATGCTTTTTATTTAATTATGTTACTAATTGACCTTATCCATCTTGTCAAATTAAATAAATCATTATTTAATTTATCTTTATCATATTTCAACTATAATTAAATAAATTCATTATTTAATTATTCATTTAAATCCCTTCATCATTTAATTAAATAAATATTATTTATTTAATTATTCTTCAAATATTGAGTCTTGAATTAAATGAATTATTTAACTCATTAATTCTATTTTAACGCATTCCTCTATATTTTAGATAATTATGTGAGTTATCTAAGTATTCACTTTTACTCGACTCGAAATCTATTTTAATCGTTCAGTTAACTATTGATTTAATGTCTGAGTGGCATCTTCTAGTAATCTCCTTGTCAAATCATTCAAATCGTCCAGTTCTAACTCAATTGCGTGTACATGCGGATTAATTAAATATTCTTATTTAATTAATTAAATGTTGTGTGTGCGTCCGAACAGGAGTTGATGTAATCAATCTTTATCTTTGTCATGCAAAGATATTTCTTCTGTTTTCGCATACCGAACTGAAGATTAAATCATTCATTTAATCTTTAATTCTATTTCTAGTTTGTATCACTCATGTCACTACTGACAGTTATCAGAATGCATGTCTAATCAGTCGATCTCAATCGTTTGTTGGTCTTTCGATCTTGGCATGTCATTTGAATAATCAATTTTCTATAAATTGATTTTGTCATTCTTCATTCCAATCTCCCTCGAACTCTCTAGCGAAATCTTATAACTTTTGAGAGCACCTTTGTCTTGAATCTTTGATATTTTTCTAATAATTATCTTAGGCTATACTTGCACGAATTTACTAAAAATCAGAGGGCAATTATACTACACAAGCAAAATGGAGAAGGGAAATCGAGATGAATCATGGAAATACATTTGAAATTGGTGAGATTGTTTTAGTTTTAATTACGTTCTGACTTTCCTATGTTCTTTGTTGCTTAACAATTTAGATTTTCATTTTAGATTTAATATAGTATTGCATGTTTTCTTCTAATGATCTCTTGTTTTCTATAGTGCAACATTTCTATGGCGTTACACCGGCCATTGTTCTACTGATATAGTAGATAGCCCTCTTTGTTCCATTTTCATCATGCTGAGCTAGGAGAGCTCCAAGGTCTACTGTTATTGTTGACATGCATAAGATCAATGGCTTCCTTGGGATAGGTGACATTAAAACTGGTGGTGTCAGTAGATTTTCCTTGATCTTGTTGAATGCCTCTTCACATTTTGTATCCCATTTATATGCCACCCCTTTGTGGAGTAGGTGAGAATATGGGTTCTGCTTGTCTACTAGTTGTGCTATGAACCGTCAGATGGATTGAAGTCGGCCCTGGAGGCCTCTTAGTTGTTTTAATGTCTTTGGTGCTTCCATCTCAAGGATTGCTTTTACTTTCACTGGATCCACCTCAATACCCCTCATGGAGACTATGTATCCTAGCAATTTACCTGATTGTATGCCAAAGACGCACTTCTTGGGATTTAGTTTGACTTTGTATTCCTCTAGTCTATCAAAGATAGCACTTAGGGTTGCTATATGATCTTGTCTTTTCCTTGATTTAGCTAGAATGTCGTCGACATAGTCTTTGACTATTTTATGAATCATGTCATGGAATATTAGTGTCGTGGACCTTCGATAGGTTGCTCCTACATTCTTTAGGCCGAATGACATCATGTTCCAACAGTAGGTCCCCCATGGACAAGTGAAGGTAGTCTTATGTTGATCTTCCTTTGCTATCATGATCTGGTTGTATCCTGAAAATCCGTCCATTAGTGATAGCATCTCATGTCTTGTTGTCATGTCTACTATCATGTCAATGTTGGGAAGCGGGAAATCATCCTTGGGACATGCTTTGTTCAAATATCTGAAGTCTGTATAGATCCACCAGGTTTTGAAACACGTACCAATTTGACACCTAGATAATCAATTGGTCAGATGAATCATGCATCTAACAACTTTTTGAGCTCCATTTTGACTAACAAAGCGATTTTAGGATGCATCTTTCTAAGCTTTTGTTTGACCAGTTTAGCTTCTGGATAGACCACTACGTGATGAACCACTATCTCTGGATCTAGCCCTGGCATATCAGCATAACTCCATGCAAAGTTTATTTGTCTTTCCTTTAGGAATGCTACTAAGAGTTCTTGCTCTTCTGATAATAGTGATTCCACATAAAATGTGATATGTAGGGTCTCCTCTATTCCTATGTTGACCAGATTCCATTTTTCGGCCAAGACCACTGACTTTTCCTTGTGAATAGCTCTTAGAGGATGATTGAATCCTTCATCCTCGGGCACCTCAGAGAGGTTTTCACTGTTGGATACGTCCTTTCTTTTTATTATTTTCTTGTCAGAGAGTGCCACAGTGTGGTTATCACTCAATGACTTGGATATGATTCTTAGTTTATCACTTTTGCGACTGAAGGATTCAATCATTTCCCCATAGTAGGCATGTGTATCCAACTCTATTATAAACCCTGCCTTGTGATCTCCATCTAGAATGTTATCCCTCAATCCCATGAATTCTGAGAGTGCGTCATCATTTTTGAATGTATCAAGAACTGGTGGTCCTCGTTGGTCATAATCGATTAGTTCGGGGTACACTAAATGGATCTCATGATTTGGATTGTCTATTTCAAAGGAGAGGGTGCTAATCATACACAGGGTGGTATCTTCGAATAGCCTAGGTAGATTGGATAAAGT
Organism: Sequoia sempervirens; assembly: GCA_007258455.2. NCBI lineage: Eukaryota > Viridiplantae > Streptophyta > Pinopsida > Cupressales > Cupressaceae > Sequoia > Sequoia sempervirens. Next base: position 750,274,924 of record VDFB02270651.1, on the reverse strand, counting down.
ATCTTCGTCATCGCTACTAATATAGGGCTCAGTTATGAAATTATGTATGTCCCTACCTGTGACTATTGGTGAGTGTACTTGTACTAGTATTGGCTGAGGAGAAACATTAGTCTTTCTAATTGGAGGACTTCAGCCACGTATGCTTATTCTCAAAGTGGCACATCCAAGAACAAGATTTGTTATGGGTCACGTCTCTGGCATGATAGGTATTATGAGCCCATTGTCATTTTGTCCCAGTCTTTGATTTCGGTCGTAACCCATTGCAAGCATCATGTGTGGGCCCTTGCTTCTTTTGTCCATTAGTAAATTAGCTATCGGTCTTTCATCTTGATGCAACATGTGAGATGGATCTGCTTCAATAACCTCATGACCAAGGTCCCTCCATCTTGTGAATTTGGGATAATTTTCAAGATAGGTTTGTGATGTGGAAGCTTGATTTTCATGTGGGCGTCCCCGTGATCTAGGAGATTGTGGTAACTCTCCTATCACAAAAGCATTGTTAGGGAGTTTGTAGCTTCCACAACCATCCTCCTAGATGATGAGCTTGATATCAGAGATGGTGGGGATGGCGGGTGTCTCTGTCGTAGAGATGGACGTGAGAGTGGCAGGGTTGATGTATGGTGTGGATGGGCCTTCATCATTCTTTAGCACTTGGGGGTTTTGTAATACTTGGCTTCAAGATTCTTGCAATATGAAAATGGCTCAGGATCTCCATGGATGGTAACCTCTTGTCCATTATGTGTAAATTTCACACATTGGTGGAAGGTTGATGATACGACTTTCATCGCATGAATCCATGGGTGCCCCAGGAGGATATTGTATGGCAACTCAAGGTCCAAGACCTGACAAGTGGTTTCCATGAGTGTTGGCCCTACTTGAATAGGGAGTTTAATCATGCCTTGAGGCACTCTTTCTTGGTCATCATATGCTCTTATCGTGATGCCCTTTCCTTTGTCAATGGAATCTTTTGATATTTTCAACTGCTTGATGAAGCTAAGAGAATAGATGTTCAAACCTACACCTGCATCCACCAAGACCCTTTTGATTTTTCTCTTGTTAACAATGGCTTCCAAGTGAAGTGCACGGTTGTGTGATGGTTGGGCGGGCAAATCTTAGTCAAAGAATGTAAGGAGATTAGGCGTTATGATATTTCTGACCATAGCTTGGAATTGCTCCGCATCAAGATCTGCGGGGATAGTGGATGAGGCTAATGCTTCCTCAAGCATCTTTTTATGCACTGATCATGATATTTTTAACAACTCCATGATGGAGATGTGTGCTGGCATTCTCTTGAGTTGTTCTACAACATTGTAGGTATGCGGAACAGATCTAGATGAAGGGACTCTATTAGGTTGGGATGATCCTGCAATGGTGAATTTTCCACCCCTTGTGGTGACTCCACAATATTTGGCATGGGTATTGATGCAGAGCAAAGCAAGAAATAACAATACTTCAAACAATTCTCATTCAATCCCTTACGAAAATCACTTCAATTTCTTTGAATTTCTTCATGACTACAAAGCCCAACTCTTCAAAACTTGAATCTAAACCTTTATAAAATTAAAATCAGACCCTCAAACATCTAAAAAATCATCATTTTGATAGAAATAAACCAATTACACAGCCTTATTCCTCTATTTTATAAGATTTACAAATTACTTGCACTGAAAACCCGAATTTTGCTTGAAGGGAATCAAAACACTAAATCGGGTGTAATTTTGAAACCAGATTGAATCTAAAAAAAATAAATACATTTTTGAGCACCCATTTCGTCCTTTAAAAAGATATCTCATTTGTAGATACACTTGTTGTGGAACACAGGCTTACTGTCCGGACTTCTTTGCTACGAATTAGGTTGAAATAAATAGATATGCATGCAAACAGTCACCTATAACTTTCACAAATCAAAAAATTAATCCAATTGCTCTAGTGATACTTTAGAGGATATCATTAAGGACATTTTCTCCAACTTTTAGCAAAATCCAATGGTTAAATTATGCGAAACATGAATTTTACTGCAAACTGTTACCCTAGATCAGAATTTAGACTGTATTTACAAAAATTAGGATAACTTCTTTAAAAATGAACCAATCTGCATGCAAAAAATTGTAAATGGAAGGTGATTGTTCCCTCTAACACTTACAAACATTTATTCCATCATTTGAGGCCGTACAAATCCGTACTAAGGCTAGAAACAGTCAATTTTCTTGAAAATGTGCATAAAAACAAAGTTTTTTCCATTATTTTCTTCAAGGTATCAATCACCAACGACCACAAAAGGAGTTCAAAATCCTTTTTAAAGGAATTTACACCATGGAAAATTAGTTTCCAACTGTTTTCAACTTCCTATTATTGATTACTCTCTAATGACCTCTTAACAACTAATTGTTGCTTAATGCAACTTTTTACATTTTTGCAATTTTGAACTTTTGTGTAGACAACTTTTGGATACATTGACATATTTTAACATTTTCTTAAATGACCTCCTAAAATAAATGATAAATGACTCAAATAACCTTAATACAAGGTAAGAACACAAAAATTGAATCAAATTCCTAAATTTCCACAAGGAGGCATAATTGTGTCAAGGTGCTCCTGCACCAGGCGCCCTTGATGGTGATAACCATGCAGTCCTCATTTAGGGAAGCAACGACTATTTTGTACACATGATTTACACTGCCCTTCCCCTTATCATTTTTATTCCCTTTATTGCCATGATTCAACATCAGATTCATGTAGATTTGAAGATCCTGGTCTCCAATAGGTTGTTCCATGTTTATGATTTTCTTGTCGATGAGATCTTGGATGATGTTTTTGAGTCTCATGCAATTTTTTGTGGTGTGACCTTTGATTTTGTGAAATTCGCAAAGTTGGTTCTCGATGTACCAAGGAGCTTTGAGATTGTATTCTTGGTAATTTTCGAATGTGGGAGGTTTGATGAGTTTTTCATCGATCAACTTTTTCATTATATCCTCCAATGGTTACCCCAAAATAGCGTATTTGTGTTTTGGATAAGTTTTGTGTTGGCGTGGTTCTCTTTGGTCAGTGAGGTTATTGATGGTGGGATTATTGGTTTGGTATGTTGTGTGAGGAGTGTTTTGGCATTGTGATTGGATTTGTGGTGTGGGTGTATTTTGGCGTGGACCACTAATGAACACCTTGGCATCGACAATGCCATCATTAGTGATGTTCTTGTTTCTCGCCCACATGTGAGGTTTATCGTTGTAATTGGAGGATGGGTGGTTGTTTTATTGTTCATGGTATGATGTTGATTCTACAGGTTGAGTCACAAGGGCTCTTTCGATGTTAAGCACCTTGGAGATCAATTGCTCATATGTGGTGATTCCCTGAACCTTGAGATGAAACGCCAAGCAGCTTTCAAGGTTGGCTATGATTGTGCAGACTTGTTCTTTTGGTATGGTCCACTTGCTCTGATTGGCCTTGGATCGTCATGGTTGAAGGAATGAGGTGAAAGACTCATTCTTCCCTTGTTTTAGAGCTGATAATTCTTCAAGACTGACATCCATTGCAATGCTACATGTGTAATTCCTAATGAATGTGTCTCTAATTTCTTCGAATGTTCTAATGCCTAAAGGTAAGTGAGAGAACCATTCTATAGCGGGACCTACCAAGCTCCTAGGGAATAGTCGCATCAGATAAGTATTGTCATATGCGATTTCCATACAATGAACCTGAAATTCCCTAATGTGATCTTCAGGGTTTCCCATCCTTCAATATTTGTCAAATTTTGGGATTTCAAATCCCTTGGGGAATGGTTTCATGTCGAGGCTCCTATCAAATGGATAGGGACACAAGTTGCTTGGCGCTTTGGTCGTTCACCCTGATTGAAGGTCGAGCACTTATTGCGAGAGAAACCTGAGTTGTGTCATTACATCATTCTGGGAATCAGGGGGTGGCATGAAAGTGTTTTGAGGTGTTTGAATCATGGGTTGGATGGATGGGTTGGTCAGTGCATTGTTTGATGGTATCTGCATGTTTTGTCGAGTGAAGTAGGCTTCTACTTGCTTTTGTATGAACGATGCCTGTTGTTGATCTTGCTATTGTTGCACTAGGATTTGTGCTTGTTGTTGCGCTTGTTGTTTCTCTAACAACGCTTGTTGTTGGGCTTGCTGTTGTGCTTGTTGTTGTTCCAACAATGCTTGTTGTTGGGCTGCTAATTTTGCTGCTTCTTGTTGCTCTTGTTATTGCCTCAATACTTGATATTCCTGCAATTGTGTTTCTTGTGCAAGAAGTTGTGCTTGTGCTTGTGCTTGCTATGTTTGATATTGCGCTTGCGCTTGGGCTTGAGCTTGTATTGCTTGTGCTTGTGTGGCTTGTTGCTATAATAAAAGTTGTGCTTGTGCGACCCTTTGTGCTTGCAATGCTTGTGCGGCTTGGGCGGCTTGTTGTTGTTGCTGTTGTAATAAAGCTTGAGCTTGTGTGGCTTGTTGTGCTTGTATTGTGGCTTGTACAGCTCTGGCAGCTTGTGCAGCTTGAGCACCTTGTTGCATGACTTTTTGTTTTTGGACTTGTTGGTATCCTGTTTGGAAAGAAGCTTGCAATGTTACATCATATTGATTTGATGTGGTGAAAGTTGGAGGTGGTGGAGGTGGTGGTGGATTTGGAATGGTATTCATGAAGGTGGTGTTGATGTTTTGCGTGTTGGATAATGCTATTGATGTGATTGGTCCTTGTGAGACCATGCTTTGTGATGTTAGGGGTGTGTTTGATGATGTTTCCATTGCTTGTGCGACCCTTTGTGCTTGCAATGCTTGTGTAGCTTGGGCAGCTTGTTGTTGTTGCTATTGCAATAAAGCTTGAGCTTGTGTGGCTTGTTGTGCTTGTATTGTGGCTTGTGCAGCTTAAGTGGCTTGTTGCATGACTTTTTATTTTTGGACTTGTTGGTATCCTCTTTGGAAAGCAGCTTGCAATGCTGCATCATATTGATTTGATGTGGTGAAAGTTGGAGATGGTGGAGGTGGTGGTGGATTTGGAATGGTATTCATGAAGGTGGTGTTGATTTTTTGCGTGTTGGATAATGGTATTGATGTGATTGGTCCTTGTGAGACCATGCTTTGTGATGTTAGGGGTGTGTTTGATGATGTTGCTATTGCTTGTGTATTTATCATTTGTTGTTGCGATATCAACGATAAATTTTGAGTGTTTGGTGCAATGCTTTGATTGATGGTTGGGATGTAGGTCTGATTGATACTTTGTAGGGGAGGAAGCCCTAAACCAAGGAGTGGTGCGGATAATAATGGCAATGGCAAAAGAGGTGGAAACATAAGGGATGTAAGTTGTTGCGAGAATTTTGTGGTGTCGAATAAGCCCCCTTGTCCGAACGTATCTCCCTCTTCTTGTGAATTTGTGAGAAGAGGTGTTTGTGGTGTTTCGTGAAAAAATGATGATGATGGATCGTGATGGAATGTGAGAGGAACATTCTTTTGTAATGGGTTTTTAGGTATGTTTTGTTCCAATGCAGTGTTTGTGTCCACATTTTGATTATTAACAAGGGGATGTGATTGAAGAGCATTGAGGAATGTGTTTCCCTTGTTGACATTTGGTTGGGTTGGAGCAAATGATGTTGTGATTTGTGGAATGTTTTGTGTGACATTTTGAGATGGAGGTGTAGATGAAATGGGGATGGTGGATGAGATTGGGAGAAATGATGTTTCCATGATAGTACTCACATCAAAATCTGAAGGCAACTTGGCCCCTTGTTTTTCTAATTCAAGCATGTATAACGAAGGGTTAAGTCTCATCATGATGTTGATGATTCTATGGTTGTCTGGATTTTGAAGCATTTCTGTCATTTCCTTGAGAGACATTCCAAAAGTAAGGTCCTCTCCTTGGTTTTCTTCCTGCGGATTTTGCGATGATGAGAGGGTCAATGGGTTGCTTGATTCTGTTGGATTCATTTTTGTGTTGGTTTTGCTAAGATCACTTGAAGTGGGTTTTTCTTTGTTGGCTTCCATACTCTTCTTGTATTGAGATCTTGTTTGGACCATAAAAAAAGGATCAAGAATATGGGAGATGAATCTCTTGATTCTTTGGATTGATCTCTTATTTTATGTCCCAAAGTGAAAGTTTTAGGATGCTTTTAAGGATCAAAGGTGATGATATAATGATGATGTTTATGGATGGATGTTTTTGAATTTTGATCAATCTTGAATAAGACACTAGGATTTTTAGGACTTTTTATTTTAATTTTGGATTTTGGATTTTGAGATTTTGATATTTTTTTCCTTGATTTTTTATTTTGATTTTGATTTTGATTTTGAACAAAAATACTCTAAGATGTTGGATGATGATCTAAGGGATAGCTTTGTCCAAAGGATGATAATTTGAATATGTGTGAGGAGAAAGATGCATCTACCCACACCTATTCAAGCAAGATGATTGTTTTACTAAACATATGGAGAAGGATTCATCTATATACACTAAGCTAGACAAGATGATTTTGATAACTTTGACTAAGCATATGCAAAAGGATGCATTTACACATACCTAGCCAAAGGTGTTTTGATAAATGTTTTCAAGGATTTTGTCTCAATGATTTGGATGATTTTGATTTTGTCATAAAGCCTAGTTTTAAGATTTTCCCAAAAGGTGATGATGAGATGGATTTCGTTTTGATGTTTTGGATGGATGGATGAAAAAGGTTTTGATAATGTTTTGATCCTAAGATGAACCTAAAAAGAACACTTTGTTTGCCTAGATCTAGGTATTGAAGAGCATGCAAATGCTTCCTAATGACCTTTGTAACCAAGAAATGATTTTATTTGAACATTCATTTTCGGATTTTCAATCAATGATTTGTGCTTTGGGATTTTGAGTCTTCCTAGGATATCCTATGTCTTAATTTCTTCAAACCCCACAAGATATGTTATGTGGAAATTTAATGAACTTAAGGCAAATGGTTTACCTATTGTTTACTTAAGGAGACAAATTGAGATCTAATCCAATTCTTAGAAACCTCTAAGGATGTGAATCCCAAGGGAAAGCAATAACATATGGATTGTGTCAATGGTATTTGTCTTCAAAAGGGTTTGAAATTTGGATGATGTTAAGTGTTTGTTTTCATGATGTTTTCGATCAAGCAATGCATTTTGTAACCCAAGAATAAGTGCAATCCTATGGATGTGTAAGACAATATTTGTTGGATTCCCACTTGGACAAGTCCAGCTACGCTTATCTCTAGTGGATGGTTAGATGCTTGAACCCACTGGCTCCCCTCCACGACACTCACTTATACGGGGCAGCCAAGCATCAACACCCATGAAACTCCCATGGCATGCTTTCCATCTCTACTAGAAGATCGTAAAAGTGTGGGGTGGCTTCAGAACGACCATTCTTGCACCAACAAATAGATAAAGGATTTAGTACAGACTTTCTGTTTGTAGGAGTTGACCCAACGTGGCAAGAGTCCCCTTTCGGATCCATCTTTTCGGAGTCAACCACGTGATATTGGCATTTCTTCCAATATCCACATTTATATCCTGGCTGGAAATACTCTTGGCTAAGTTAGAGTGTTACCGGTTGAGTTGTTCCCTTGGGCGAGTACTTTTTCCCCAAGGCAGGCCCTCTAGGATAAACAAAAGCGAATTAAGAACAATATTCGTAACTCGATCAATCCTTGTTGGCAACAAGGAGAGAGAATGTATGCAACAAAGTCCCCACTCACACTCGCACAATAGTTTGTTCATTTTTAAGCCCAAATCGAAGTGTGGAGGTGATTGTTTTGTCTTAAGCCAAAGTCATGGAAAAGACCTTTTGATTCTCAAGATCGCTATAAAGCGCAAGAGAAGTGCATACGTCCTTTTCCAATGGCTTTAGTCTAAATAAGCCCTCGCAAAAAACACAACTACACTTATTCTTTTTAGATCCTCAAAGCAATATGTGAGTTCATTTTAGAGCACCAAATCACAAGTGAAAGACAATTGTTCAATTTGTTAATCCCATAAATGAAATCTAGTAAGTTGTTGGTCCTATTGTTCATTTTAACCTTTGCAAGAAAAAAATGGAATTGGAAGGTTCTTTTTAAGCCCAAATGAAAGCTAGTGTTCTAAAGATGAAAAGATGACAAATTCCTAAGGAAGTGTTAAACAAAAAAATTAAGTGTTTAAAAACACTTTGATTGGACAAGATATCATCACCATGCTCCTTCTTCCTTTACTTTTTGGCTTCCAACCTACAAAGGAAAAAATAGTCAGATTCTGGAAAAACACATAAATTTAAAAATTAGAAAACAGAGGAAGAAGCAATCATTAAAAACACGTGCAAAAAAAATAAAAAATTTCCCTTTTAGTATCTCCCAGCGTGGCAACTCATGAAGGCATCGCTGTTTTTTTCTCTCAGCGGTGCTCTTACAACACCGCTTACTAGTCAGTGGCACTCTGTGTTAGGACAGAGATCACAATTGCATTGCTCTTTTTGTCCAACGTCCTAGTTTTTTAAAGTGTCAGAGTTTAAGAATTTTTCAAAAAGTTCTGCAGATCAGCGAGTCCAGCGGCGGAGTTTAAATTTCAAAAATTCTTGGCGGGACGAGTTCAGCGGCGGAGTTTATGTTCGCGCGGTGCTATATAGCGACGTTGACAAGCCCGCGGCATTAAAATAGCTATGCTAACAAGCTCGCGGTGCAAAAAATAATGATGCTGACGAGCCCACGTTGGAATTTCCTGTATGTCAAGAAAATGAAGAAATTTCAAGCAAATGTTAGAAATAATGACTTCAAGCCCTCCTTCTAGCGCCAAATGTGCGAACCCTTTTCCTAGTACCTGCAAAACAACATGAATAAATGAGTTAGACAAGGATTTGAAAGCTAAAACAAGGATTCCCCATGAAATCTATTTGCAAACTCAAAGTAGGAAAGAAAATAAGCAAGAACATGATGAAATGATAAAAACTAGATTAAATCCTAATTTAAATAGCAAACACTTGATCCCAAGGGGGAATTGGTGCCAATTTGATGTGAAAATTGGCCCTTTCCCAATTCCTATGATGCAAGATTCGAATGTTGAAGATGAGAACTCCAAGCCAAATTTGCAAAAAAGCCTAGCTAAGAATTCGAATGATGGATGGAAATGGCTAAGTATTTTAGCATGGTAACTTTGCTTGGATTGTGGATGATAAAATGAGGAGAGGAGCTCTTCATTTATAGGATTTCAAGATGGATGAATGTCCAAATGTGAGTAATGTGGGACTAACATTCATCCAATGATATGGTGCCACTTGTCAAGCTATGAATGGATGATGGTTGTGAAAGATTTGGGGTTTGTGCCAATAAATGCCAATATTTGAAATTCAAATTTGTTGAAATGACATGTAAGAGGGAAGGGAAAATGCAATAAATGCCACTTGGCTCAAGGCAAAGGACATGTAAGAGGTTTTAAATGCCTTGTTGGATGTACATGTTGAATTGGAATTTTTGAATTCAAATTGAGAAAATATTCCAAAAGATGCCATGTGAGGAAAATAGGGATTTAATAAATGAATTAAATCTATTTTCATGTGCAACTTGCATTATCTAGAGGATGTGATATGAGATTAGACTACATTAATCAAGGGTTAATTAATTTAATGGGAGATTACATGATGTGACTTATTTGACTTAGATTTATGGATTTATTTAAATTAGATAAGAGAGGAATATGATAAGAGGCTAATTAAATAAAGATTTTGATTTATTTAATTAAAAGGGATGGTGTTAGATTAAATCAAATAAGGTTTTAATTTATTTAATTTAATAGACAGACTTTAGAGATTTAATCAAATAAATTGATTATTTAATTAAATAGAGATAATTAGATCAGATGGATTGATTTAATTAACAAGAGAAATGAATTGATTCAGATAAACTGATTTATTTAACCAAGAGAGGATACTGGTGAATTTAATCAGATAAGGGAATTTGATTAAATGGTTAGACAGAGGAATGATTTAGGAAGAAACGATGCTAGTAAGTCGAGATCAGGTTCACGATGTCAATCAGTATATTTTCGATGTCTACAGGTACCACCAAATAGGTATTTGTTAGATCTGTCTTCCTTGAGCAAGGGAAATTCAAGAAGAGAAGAGGAAAGCGAGACATGTAGTAGGTCTAAAAGAGGGAGATCAACTAGAGGTCAAAAGATTAGAAGAAAATTTTGTAAACACATGGAAATTTTTCTTGCTAAAGTGGGGTCATGTTCTTATGATGATGAGAGCATAGGTGACATCAAGGTTCCCTTAAGGTACAAATGTCTATGGAAACAATGGGTACCCAAGGAACTTCCTCCAATAAACATAGATTTTTGTGTCAATGAGAGGATATATTGCATAGCACCATTGTCATTACATGGTTTGGGCCTAGTTTACATGGACGATATAAAGGTCTATTATGAAAAGGTTACTAAATTGATGGAGTATGTTCAGACACTATTACAGTTACAAAGATTGGATGCATCTAGTTCGATATACACATTCAAAGTATGCGTAGGTATGCATTGTTAGAAAATTATATATAGCTAAAAGATAAGGATCAAAATAAAGGAGTGGCTATGTACATTAACAGAAGGCCAAAAGCATCAGGGAATATTGTATGGTTTATAAATAGTACATGACCTATGTCAACAAATAAGCAACCTAATTACATATTTGAGGCACGCGAGGGAAACCGTGTATTCGTATGTGCGATAAAATCAATAACTGCAGGGGAAGAGTTGTTAATCGATTACAATTTGAATTGCATAGATACAAACACAATTACTATGGGGGTGGTATGTACTATATACCCTTTTACCCAACCTCCAATTAATGACTCCAATATACCATTTTATTATTATGGTTTTTTTCGTAAGTCTATTGGTTTCATTTCGGTAATATTTTTTTATATTTAATTTTTTTCACAACGGGACAAATTGATTATAGGGGGAAGGCTTTGGCACAAAACACAGATTGTGATGCATCTTCAAGTGCTTCTACTTGACAAGTTTACCTCATTGTAATTGTACAAATTAGATACAAGAAATTTTTTTTATTATTATGTTTTTTTCATAAGTTTATTAGGTTAATTTTGATAATGTTTTTAATATTCTTGTCATAGTCAGATGATCGAGTAAAGGCACCGGCAGTATAGGAGAGCATCCATAGGGAGGTGAAATCACTATTATGCGATGATGACATTGCATATTCTGCATACCCTCTGGATATGATAAGCAAGACCCAAAAAGAATGCAATGAAGAAATCCTTCAGTTGTTATTTATAGTGCCTCAAATATATGAGATAAGAGAAAGGGTTAAAATATTGACTGAGAGAGCACGAAACTTGCAAGTAAGTTGTCATGAGATCTTTAATTATAACATAAGTTCATTCATGGTTTTATATTTTGTACTCTTTTATGTCATGAACTAAAATGTGTTATTTTTACAGGATTTTTTGTGTCCTCGTGATGTTGTTGGCCATGATCAGGGTAATGCAAGTGCTGCCCGGGGAGTAGGGGTTGTTATAAGTGTTGAACCTGATCTTCCTGCGCATACATCACATCATCTAACCCCATCATTCGTGCCTATATTTGTCAACTGAAATGTTGGCAATGCATAGCATGTAGGCATCGGGTTGTGCACCCTTTGGTAGTGAACACATGCTAGAACATGCATGAAGACATGTACCTGGGGATGCAGAGGCCACAAGTAATGGTGATGTTTTAGCAACATTTCCTAGATCTTCTTGTATTACTAGTATGGGAACATTTTTAGTCACATTTGTGGTGACTGAGGATTGTGTTCCCATAAAGATAGAGAAGGTCCTAGGTACTTTAAAATGTTTTAATTATTATTATAATTAATCCAATTGAAATTTACTTATTGATCACTCTTTTTAGACTAATGATCTTATGATCATTTTGTAGGAAGTGATGTTTTTTATAAACATCTAAATGATATTACATTGGAGATCTTTAGGCCCACCATACGTACATGGTGGAATATGCAAAATCAAGATTTAAAAGATGAGCTCATTAACCATTTAGTTGTGTTGTTCGACAATATCACATTCAACCGAACCAAGGTCCTTAAGAAAGATGGTACCTATCTAAAGTATTTGAGGGACCAATATAGGTCACATTTAGAGAATGACAAAAAGTATGAGTGTTCCCCCATGATTCTGGAGATGGAGTGGAAGGACCTGGTGTCGGATGGAAAGGAGAAGGTTAAAAATAAAAAAAGAAAGACACCACTGGGCCAAGGAAGGTATGTGATACTATCAACAAAGTAATTATATACTAATTACTCTTTCTTTTTACATAATCTAACGTATTTCAAACTTTTCATAGGCTGCCCAAAACATCAAAGGAAACAAAGGCAAGACTAGAAAAACATGGGCAACACAAACTTGGCTCTGGTGGTTATATGAAATTATCCACACGAATTGTAAGTATCAATAAATGAAATATTGCATCAAAATAATAAATTGCAAAAAATTTTGGTTTTATCACACCATAGAAGCAAAATTCATGATCTTATGCAAAAATGCAAGGCTCTGAATTCAATAGAGTACCCACATAAGAGGACCTGAAGATTTCCTTCTAGTAAGGCTATGGAACTGTGGCTGAATGCCTAAGACTCTTGAATGGGAAAACACAAGATTCTATTCCATCTGACATGTGGTAAATAAACTCAATGAAGTTTATTTAAAATTGAATACTTGTGCAAACTATTCAATATTAATTTCCACCATAAAGTAATTATGTGCCTAATTGTTTTAAACAAGCAAGGAATGATAATACTGCACGTGACATTGGAATGCAACCTGATAAGGATGGAGTACAACCTGTAGATGAAGGTCATGGTGTGCATCCCGGTACTAGATGTATTCATGTGCTATACAAAACACGGTATGGATTAATACAATTAAACATCTTTAACTGCAATTAGTGCATTAATTAATGTAACCTTTCATGTTTCAACTTTAGAACATGTAGAGCATGATCAACATGTTGAGCATGATTAGGCTAGAGAAGATCAAGAACATGATGTGGCCCCATTAGGTAAAGAGGGCTACTCTAATGTTATTTTAAACATATTTAATTGAAATTGGTGTATTAAGTAATGTAACCTTTCATGTTTCAACTCTAGAGGATTTAGAAGCTGTTCAACATGTTGAGCATGAGGCTATAAGACAAGATTAGGAACATGATGTGGCCCCATCAGGGAAAGAGAACCACTCTAATGTTCTTTTAATTAATTAAATACTCGTAACAATAATAATAAAACATATCAATTTAACATTTCTTTGTTATATTGTAGCAGACCCCCCCTTGCAGCGGCCTCCACGTCATGAGCACATGACTAGGCATACATTAAGATAACAAGAAGAGGGCAGAACAACTGAACAGTGGATAGATGATTTAGAAAATGATTCTCCACTTATTTTTTTAGCCACAAAAAAGAAACAAAAAATAAGTGATTGTAATCATATTATGACAACCATATTTTTGATAATATGTAAAAACTGAAAGAATGAATGTTATATGTTAGTGAATGAATGTGAATATGTTAATGAATGAATGTTATATGTTAATGAATGAATGTTATATGTTATTAATGGATGAATTAATGATTAATTTTATATGATCAGGTATGGGGAATTGAGAGTGATGTGAGGGGGGGGAGGGGCCAAATGAGCTTCCACCATCATGTGGTTGGCCTTGTTTAGTAGAGAATATTAAACTATTCTCAAAACAAAGAGAAACTCAATAAGGTAATGCACTTTTCAATATTTCATTATGCTGCAGTTTTAAGCTTATGCAATTTTCATTAGTTCTCTTTGCTTCAATATGTTACCCTTTGTACTTATTTTACTTTTTAACACATCTCATATGTTACCCTGGATGACAACTTTTGGAGGGGAAGCTATCCATAGATGGATCCTGCGTCTAGGGATATACGAGTTTGGATTAGACAAACTTGGGATGTACTCATGTAGCACAGAAATAAAAGAGAATATCCCAACCATTTCAGCACAAGAATTCTCTTGAGACTGGTATGTGGTTCGAACTAGGTATGGGTATGAGGGGTCTAGGAGAGAGCCCTATAACACAACTGGTTTTATTTCTATTTGAACTCAATTGTACTATTTGGAAATAATTAGTTGTGGACTTAATTTCTATTTCAACTCAATTGTAATTAGGTGGGCTTCATATGTTGCGGGAACAATACTTGTTTTTATTTGTGAGCTTGGTGTGTAGTTCAATGATGGCATCAACATACTTGTATGTTGTCTTTACACTAACTTTATTCCACTATGAGAGAAGACATTGAAGAAGAGTATCATAGAAAAACACTCAATCATCAGGGAACTTCAATCCCAAATAGAATTAGGAGAAGATCAAATACACAAAACTTCAACAATTCACTTTCATTCACCAAAAATCCATCAATTCCTCTTGAAACCATAAGGGTATCAAACATCACAAACACCAAATTAGTATTTCAAACCCTTTATCATATTCCAATTCAACTTATCCACCATCAAAATGTCTGTAACAATCAATAACCACATTTGAATCACTGAAATTAGTCCATACTCTCTACAAGTACCAATCCACTCATCTTAGCAACTTACTTTACAAGGCTAATTAACAACAATCCAATCATCACTTACTCAAACAACTTGAACAACATGTTCTTGACACAAATACTTACTCACCAATCACTGACCCATTAGACTTGCCCTTGGTTTGCAATCTATATGCCTTTTCCACATAGGATTCACCTTGCTCAATACATCAAGTCCTTCAACCTACCTTGAAGCCTCTATCAAACTCTTAGGTATCATTTGTAGCATCAATAAAGTAGCATTAGATCATAATTAAAACACTATTTTATCAGAATATTAGGTTCTACATTCAAATTACCATTTTGCACAAAGAAACTAGCCTGCCCCAATCAACAATTCCAAACAGTTAATCTTCTAAACTCCTTCCAAGCATTTAGGAACCTTTACTAATTACATTTAGATAGGTTCCCATCATATAACATCCATTATTTCAATGTTTGACAGATTCACTTCTTATGAGCAATCTACACACCAATCTACTAGTGTGACAAAAAACCAATGTATCGGGTGGCATCATTCCAAATTCAAAGCATGTCCACAAACTTCACACACATTTAGAGACCCATTCCCACTATCTTTAACATGCCACAATCCAAAAATTCAATGTTAGGAACAATCATCAATAAAACTGATTGTATGTTGCTAAAAGAGCCCTTATTAAGCCATATATACAAAGAAAGTTGTCTTGAAATGCCTCCAATACACAAAAGAACTTGAAAAATTCTTACATCATGCCTCAAAACTGAAGATTCAATTACTTTCAGTGGAAAAAAGGTTTCATTTAACCATGTTAGGGAGGGAAGATGTTTGAATGAATAATATTTTTAATTTTTTTTTAAGGTTTTGTCACAATTTTGATGAACATAGCCCGAAGAAGCACAAAAAATTTCAACATGGTTGTTGTACATGCGACGTAGTTTTCATCATAATGGATATGATGGTTTGCTCCACCTCGTTAGAAAATGAATGAACATTTGGTGTTTTTTCGATGATTTCAAATGGGCGTTCTGCAACGTTTTGTGACTTTTTGTGTCGATAGATGGATGAAGTTACATTGATTTTGCGATGCACACCACCAATATTTTCTTTGGTGCTAATCAACGATGCTGGGTAATGGTTTCAATGTATAGATGGATGAAGTTATGTTGATTTTGTGATGCACACTGCCAACATTTTTTGTGGCACTTATCGATGATGCTGGTTCATGGTTTTGACATATAAAAATTGGTCGTTAAAGCTACAAAAATTCAACAACAAAATTTAAATCAATGTTCCATCAGTAAGTTGACAATAATTTGGTTAGAATGCCTATGAGTTTCCTTTGGGTGTTGCTATATCTCCTATTTTCAATGTTGCTGATTTGTATCCATTTAAGGGTGTTGTGAGTGCAGGTGATGTTGTAGGTAATATTGATGTTGATGATGATGAATGGGTCAAAGATTTACCTCCTAGCCATCCAATGAAACTTGAAAGCATCATAGACACAAGGGAGGTCAAAAGAGAAAGAAATAAGGTACATAATGAGTATTTATTCAAATGGAAAGATCTACCTATTGAGGATTCCTAGTAGATGACTGAAGAAGGCATTTGGTGTGTAGGAGCACTGGGCAAAGTTGGAGCACCTGGCAAGGTTTAAGCTTTATTGTAGTTTTTGGTTAAAGTTTAATTTTGTTGTGTTTTGTAAGGTCTTTAAACACCATCTTAATTGTGTTTGAGGACCTTTGCTTCTTAGGTTAGAAGTTGAATAAGTTTTTCAATCCATTTTGTGGTTGTTTTCTAAGCTTGAGACCAAGGTTGTTAAACACATAGTGTTTTCCAACACTCAACTTTTGGTCATTCTTGAGCTCGAAAAAGGAAACCTAACTGTTTCCAAGCATTTAAAAGGGAGCTCTCGACCTATTTGAAAGGTTGGAAGGTTTGGAACATTTGCATTTTTTTATGAGAATAACAAAGAAACAGTGATTTTGGTGTGGAAGTTCTTGTTTTTCTGTTCTTGTTGTGTGACAACTGCTATATGAATTGGAAGAGGTGTTTTGTAGTTTGGTTTGGCATGTAGTGAAGCCTCTGGTAGTTTTTTTTTGGCACATTAATTAGTTAATTCATTTCTTTCATCCATTCTTGTAAATTCTTTGTTTTCCCCTTATTGCTATTTTGACTGGAAATTATATAAATATGGGGTTTTAGGCTGCATTCCCTCCATACCAGGAAGTATGGACTTGATGGGAATGTGGCCAGGATCCCTTCCTGTACATATCTTAGTTGTAGAAGTCAGTAGGAGTTCTAGAATAATGATCAAAGTCTTTCCCTAGGAGAGTTTGCGGATACTTGGTTTGGGAAGACAGTGAAACACACAGTCCTAACGTGGCAGGGGTCATGAATTTTTGATAAGGCAATGCATGTAGTGGTTGCAGGAGCCTTTATAAAGGTTGTCAAGAAGATAGAGTTCTTGACTGATCATTTGGAGGTTGGAAAGAGTAGACAGACCAAGAAAATGGCCAATAAAACCTTAATTTTTGGAGAAACCTGAGTTATGCCTGTGTACGGATAGAGAGGGTTCCAAAACCTAAAAATCTTAAAGAGCTTGGAAAAAGAACTAGGGTGTCAGAAGGGAGTTTGGCACAATATCATAAAGGTGAAGAGTTCTAACCAGTTTACTTGTATAAGGAGGCCTAATAGGGGCTCAAGGCTAGTAGCCTTCCCAAACCCTAGAATAGGGTTATATGCTAGCGATGGAGAATTGAGGTTTGTAGTTCAACCAAGGACCTTTGACAGATGATTTTGAAGCCAAGTAAGCTAACACACACCCCTGCAACAAGGTTGGTGAGCATTGGAGGTTAGTTAGTATTTAAGTGTATTAAGGGCTAGTTGGTGAATGTGAGGAAAAGCACCAAGAATTGCTTGGTTAAGGCATTGTAAATGATAGCAGGGTTGGCCAGTAAGACCAGGGGTTCTATTATTAGGGATAGGACTTATAGGTCAGGGTGAAAAAGATCCCTTAGGATTTCTCAAGGCAAGGACTTAGAGCATGGGACGGTGAGAGTTTCCATCCAACCCTATCCCTATCAACATTAAGTAGCATGTCACTTCTGCCAAAAACCTCATTTCATCAAGAAGATGAAAATTTTCCTCCCCGGTTGAATGGTGTAGGAGCACCTTTGCAATTTTTGGTTTGTCAATGCATTTTGGAGTCTAGGTCAGGTGTGAGTCATTTTATCATGTAATAAGGTCAATGTGAGAAAAAATATGATGTAAATAGTGTCATTAGGAGGTCCCTAGGTGTGTGATGTCAAATGTTGCTAATAATGTTGCATTTTTGCAAAAGTTTCTTAATGCATTTTTATCAATTTAGTTGGTAGTTGGAACATGAATAGTCATTTGTTCAAAATTATATTGTAGATAATTGGAATGATTTTGAAACATATTTAAAAGGCCTCTAAAATCTTTGAGTCAGGTTAGCTTGTGAAAGTTTTGAAGATACAATACAATATTGCTCTATTTTAAGGTGTTTTTCTGAGTTTTCTTGTAAATTATGAATCTATATAGCTCTGTACAGTCTACAAGTAATGTGAAACCTATATGAATCATTGAATAATTTTTTAAGCTTTCATTTGAATCTATTTGGAGAGGTTTTCATCAGGATTTGTAGGAGATAAATTAGATTTTCTGTAAGTTGCTTGGTTTCTTAGGGTTTTCTAGGGTTTGTTGGGAAAATGGAATTTTAGGCCATTCCACTGTAGGTTAGATCTATAAATTGGTGGAATGGACCTATTAGGAGTGTTTTTTAAGATTATTAGGATTGTATGGAATGGTGATGTTTTTGAAGGTGAATTAACACATGCCCTAGCTTGACAAGTTTGATTGTTAGTTATGAAATTGTTGGTTTTGGTGTAGGACAGCAAAAAGTTGATGAGTTATGTGAAAAAAAATGATGAAATTGTAAGTTTGGGGACTGGTTGGAAGTGTTTGTGAATAGTTTCATGTTTGGTGTGAAGAAAATCTAAGACCTCCTTTGGAAAAGAGGCCTAATTAGGCCTAGAAATAGCATAGAAGGGAAAAATTTGGTAAGATGGTTCAAAACAACCCTAGGTAATCATTTGATATGTTGAAAGGCAGGATGTTGGATTTCTGAAAGTGATTGTAACCAGTCCCTAAAATACCTTCATAGAGAGATATAGTTGGGTAAGTGTTTCCATTGACCTACAAGCAAGTAGGTGGGTTATTGAAGGAAAATACCCAAGATTGGGTTTGTGACCTTGAAGACAAGTTGGAAACTATTGGTTTGAGTCTAATATCACCCTAACTTGAATCGGAAAGTGTGTCACAACACTTTACAACACTCTAAATAAGGTAGTACCATTAATTTTATTTAGTTCTCAAGGGCCCAAGACCTAATATGAATGTGTTAAACACATTACAACACTAAATCAAGGCTTTGTTAACAAGGAGAGATCAAACAAGAAAGGAAAAGTAAAGGGATACTTTTTTCATTGCCACATTTAGCCCCCACTTTAGTGAGAGGAGGAACTTTCTTCAAACTCACACTAAAGTAGAAAAACTTGCATCAAGAGGGATCTGAATTCACCAATGCCGGTAGGATAGGATAACAATGATCCAGAGGGATGATCAAGCCCCTAGGATCATGATCCTATGACTAACCAATATATGCACAAAAGGACACACATGAAAGTGAAATAAAGAGCATCATTAAGGCATAAGCATACATTGCCAAAGACAAAGAGAAAAGAAAAACAAAGGAAAAATAGGCGTGGATCAAGCTTTGACCATTTGTGCATCGCGATGTCAATCAAATCTAGGTTGTTTGTTTGAAAAATGCATGCTCACTCTGAGGCAACAAAACTCTAGGTTTTCTATTGGGTGAGTAATCCAAGAAGGTGAGACACATACACACGTAGTTGGTATCTGCTCACACACACATGCAAGTGGCTAAGGGAAAGTCATGCCTCGGTTGGGCTTCCCGTCAAACCATACCCAAGTTATACCTCTTGATAAATTTGATAAGGTGCCATGCAATAATGAACTTTGGGCTTCATGAGGCAAGCAAAGGTTCATATTCTTGGAACTCGTGAATAAACAAGATGGCTCCATAGGCATGCAAAGTGTGTTATGCAAGGTGGCCATATAACCAAAAAAATTTAAATGTAAAAAATAGGGAAAATTCAAAGGAGTCTTGCTTAGTTCATGTAAGGTCTTTAACCTAGGGAAAATTGTGCCTAGTGTCTCCAAGAGAGGACCGATCAAAGAATAGAATATTCACAACTTAGGGGATGCAATGTGTCACATCAAGCCACCAAGAGGAATATAATATGCTAAGAGAGATCATGCTCTTGAGAGACATCACACCCAATGTCAACCACAAAGTGAAAAATGCATCACATGAAATAAGAAGACTACACCATGAAACATAAAAAAGAATAATGCCAATGTATGCCCCCACTTTAAAGAAATTGCTAAACACCATGCTATGTCAATTTCTTAAAGTAGAAAATGATAAATGCTAACAA
The DNA here is from genome assembly GCA_007258455.2 of Sequoia sempervirens. NCBI lineage: Eukaryota > Viridiplantae > Streptophyta > Pinopsida > Cupressales > Cupressaceae > Sequoia > Sequoia sempervirens. The sequence continues at coordinate 750,254,806 of VDFB02270651.1, read as the reverse complement.
TAAAGAAGACATGAGAGCCAACTTGGAAAGCCCTATGCCAAGTCAAATGTTTCCAAATAAAGCTAATTCATGCAAAAGAAAAGAGAGGGCCGGTTGCCCCCAAAAATGAAACTCCAAACACATGAGGGATCAATGGATTTTGGGTTAGTATGTTCTTGCAACAATGTTGTTTTTAGAGCTCGAAACTGCCATCATTCCCCAAATACTCATAGCACTAGAAGAATAACACAAAGAGAGTGAAAATAAAGAAAAATCTTTTGGGTCAACATGGAAGAGACATGAATATCTCGACACCTTGAGTCATCCCCAAAAGGAAAACAAAAAATAAAGTAATATATTTTGGGTCAACATGGAAGAGACATGAATGCCTCAACGCCTTGCATCATCTCCAAAAGGAAAACACAAGAAAAATAAATATATTTAAGGGAAAAATAGGTATAAGATTTATGATATGGACAAAAATGAAGATACAAAGAGAGGACTGTCACAACGAGAGAGAGATACACCAAAAAAAATAGTATGGGGAACACATCACACGCATGGAATCACACAAAATAAAAATAGATAATGTGAAAGACTAGTAAGGAACATGCAAGTCAACCTAAAGAAGGTCATGGAAGATGAAAATAATGTATTCTATTCAGTATGCACCTCCTCATCAATTTTAGTAATCTCCTTATCATCATCTAAATTAATCACAATAGGAGGTCGAATGATAATGTCTAAAGAAGGGTTTAGCTCTTATTGTGATTGTGTTATAGGATCTTTTTGTTTCAGGGAAGGGGTAGACTCATCATGCATTTCTTGAATCAAATTTGGATCTTGATCTTATTTTTTTATTTCTTCATTTAACCTACAAGAAAGGGCATGACATCTATGCCTATGCTCTCTAGCACCTCTATTCCTTCTAGTTTAGTTTTCAAGTTGCGTTTGTGTAGGAGTGGGTTGATCAACCATAGGTTTCTTCTCTTCCCTAAGGGGAGGAATAGAAGGAACCATGGAAGGTTGTTCAACCACTTTCTCTTTGACTATGTAAACTTGTTTTATTCTAGGAGGCGTAACGAGATTTTTTTATTATCTCTTTGTATTTTGTAGGAAATAGACAAAGGATCTATCTTAGGTTGGTCTTGGTTATTTGGAATTTCTTTAGGTTCAATCATGGTTTCATCAAGGATGGTAGGCTTGGTTGGGGGTGGAGGCATGTTTTGAAGGGAAAGTTTTTTTATGCATTTCACCTTGAACTTTTGGTAGGATTTGAAAAAGAAGTCCTCATGAGGTTTTATAGGTTCCATAAGTTTGGGCTAGAAGAAATCTAAGGAAAATTTTCCATGGGTAGACAAAGGGTTGAAACCACTATGATGCATACTGAAAATTTCATTTTCAAAGGGAAACTTTAAGAATTTATGCACAACCGAAGGGACTGCATTCATGGAGCGAAGCCATGGATAGCCTAGCTTCACATGAAATTGATCTGACTAGAGGATGATGGAAAATGGAACAACTAGTGTTTTCAGTCCTATTTGTAAAGGAAGGGTGATCGATCCCATCGTAGGGTAGGTGAAACTGTTATGCTTCTTGATACATGCTCTTGGTTTATCATATATTTCTTGATAAAGCTCATGCACAAGTATGAATTCCTCAGTGATTACATTCTCTCCACAAATGAGATCTATTAATATAACATTAGTGGACTTATCATAGATTCAGTTGGCTATGTAAAGAGGGCCATCAGGTGCATGTTTGAGTATATCTTGTGAGGAGAAAACAATCTAAAGAGGTTTTTTAGTTCAACCCTTATGATGAATGACATCTATCACTCCTACCATATCATCCATAGGATCAGTATCTATAGGATCATGCTGAATAGTATCATTGTTATCATCATATGTATCAACATTCATCACATCATTCTTTATAGTTTCACTGCTTTGACAAATGAAATGTTATTACTAGGCATAGGGTTGGTGAAAATTTGTAAGTTTTGGTTAGGAGAGGCAAAAAATTTATTTCATTTATCATTAACACCTCCAATGAAAATCCAACTAGAATCAATGAGGTCTTGTACAAGATGTTTAAGACACTTACAATGTTTCGTATTGGGTTTGTTTTGTTTGTGATAATGACAATAAGAATTTGGTATATAGTTTGTAGGTAGTGGTTTATTAGCATTGAGATTTTTAATGGGAGGAAAGGTTATCATTTTCTATTCTAAGAGTCATGTCATTGTGTTGTGAAGGGTATTGGGTAATGGAGTGAATTGTATTTTTGGGTCCCCATAGCTAAAGGGTATCACTGCTTTACAATCAGCTACTTGGTTATTGGCATTATAAGTTGTTTGTTGAGGAGGATTGAATTGAAGGTAGCGTTTATTCTATTTTATAAAAGGTTGAGAATTGTTTTGATTTGCAGACTCAAACTTCTCAACATGACTAGAGGTGGATTTTGCATCATGACTACTAACCAAGTTTTGATAATCACAGAGGGTAGTGCATCAGTGCATGAAGGAGGGGAATATCATCATGGTATGTTTATCTCATATCTTACTTTTCATATTATCTATGATCATATTTTGAAGGTGAGGATTGGGAACTCGGATATTGATTTGGGAATAGAGAGATTGGTAGCATGAGATAAAGTAGGTAATATTTTCTTCTTGTTTTTGCTTACATCTCATCAAATCAGCCAAGGTCATCTTAGGAGTCATATGCACTTGGAAATGGTTTATAAATGCCTCAAAAAGTTCATTGAATGAACAAATTGAGTTTTTCGGTAATGAAGAAAACCATTCTAAGGTAGTATCTTTAAAGAACCTAGGAAAAAGCTTAGCCAAGATTTTATCATCAAGGATAAAGTCACTACATAAGGAGGTATAAGCAAAAATAGTGTTAGAAGGATCCCCTTTCCCCCATATTTTTTGAATCTAGTTACCTTTACATCTTGTGGCATCGGTGTTTGCAATATCTCCAAGGACAAGGGGATAATTTAGACATAATATGTAGGTGGGCCATTTTGGTTTTGGTTGATGGTGGAAACTTGCTTTTGAAGGGATGAAATGGTTTGCAAAAGCTGATTTATGAGGGGTTCATTGCTTATATTATGAGATGAAGGTGAAAAGGGTTAAGGGGTGTATGTGTTTGAGGGACAACTAAATGGAATACTTGTAGGTGGTAAGGTGGTAGGGGATATGATGTGCAATGCCACAAAGTTACTAGGGATGCTAGTGGAAATACCCAAGGAAGGAATTGCATTACTACTTGGTTGCATTGTTGTTGTGACTTGAGGGTTGGTATAGGTAGGAATAGAGGAAATTGTTGTGGGAGGAGGAATTTGAAGTCCTCCTTGCCTCATGACATTTTTTGAGGTTAAAAGACAACTAGTGGTTGAAGTAAGGTGTTTTCCAAAGATCTAAACTATGTTATGCACAAGGTCAAGTCCATATTCACTTTCAAGCATGTCATGAATGTTATCTATGGTAGGGATGGCAGTGGTTGAAATGTTGTTATTGCTCACTTGATGTTGTAGGTTTGCTAAGTCTTCATGAATTTGGATTATGTTTTCTTGTGGAACACTAGCAACCATTGTTTCAACATGTGTTACACTTCTTGAAGGCAAGGAATTGTTAAGGGTATGGTCCATACCTTGTGAACTAGTGCCAATACTAGGAATGAAAGAGCTAGATAACCTAAAATCCATGATGATTGTGCTATTGTGAGATGACATGAGTCTCGAACTTCATCTCACTATAGTATTAGCAATAGGACACCAAGTAGAAATGCTCATACAAGGGATACTAAATGCAAGATGAATGCAAATGAATATAATAGAAACTCTGTAAACTAAAACAAAAATTTATCAATAGAAAATAGGAACATAGAAATAGAGTTTTAAATTATGGAAAATGTGGTTTAGATTGTGCACTGGGACTAAATCGCCCAAAGGGGCATATGAGTCCTAGTGAGGGTTTTTTTCATGATTTTTAGAAAATTTCAAGTGATTTTTATGCTTTCGAGACTGTATGATCTGTAACCTAAATGACATTGTAGATTTTATGTGATTTTCAATGGTTTGAGATGCAAAAATGCATCCTATATGCACTTTCACTAATGCAAAATTTAGAAACCCTAAAATGTCAATTAACTAATGCAAACCCTAATGTAATGTTAATGCAAGAAAGATCTAGAATGATGATATTCTCCAAATTAGAATTATGATGTTCTAAATGCATGTTCACCAAAATGAAACATGAAAAAAATGCAATTTTCTACTTATTGTTTAGAACATAGAGAAAACATATCTCCCAATCATTTGATTGAAGGGAAAACCTAGAGATCTCAATCTTAGGTATGCAAAGGAGAAAGAGATCTTGCAATAAGGTTTTCCTAGGGTCTGATTGTAAACAAATGAGGGGTTCACCACCAATATACGGCTTGGAAAGACAAATGAAATGCAAATACAAATTCTTAAACCTAATTCAATGCAATCTTTCACTAAATGACCTAGAAAAGCATGTAAAACATAATAGAGAACTACAAGATGGAATGTGTGCACTTGGAAATCTGAAGAAGACCGAATGAAGTTTTGAAATGCTGAAAACACTAATTTTAAAGCCTATTGGGACTCATGCCAGTTTGGGTGATTTAGTCCCAGATTAGAGTTTTTAGGTAGAAAAATAAATCTAGCAAAAGGGTGTTTGGAACTGTAAAATTCTAGAAAATTACCTATATTGAGACTCATACACTAGAACTAGTGTATCAATCTAGTTAGGTTTTTCTGAAACTTCAAAGTCTAAATCTGCTCCTCAATGTCTACTCTAAAATTTCTAATTGGTTTTTGGATCAAAACCCTAATTTTCAACCTGTAGAATTCTTCCAATGATCTTCAATGCAAGGTGAAAACTTTGACAACTTTGAAAACTTTGAAAACTTTCTCCAAACTTGCTCTTTAATGTGTCCTCAACCTAAACCTACAAATCACACACTAAAGTGAGGGGAAATGTTATTTTGTTAGTAGAAAGGGGTTTTCCTTGGGAAAACCCCATTTTGGTAATCAAACCTTGAAATTAAATGAAGTAGGAATGGGGAATGATGAATGAATAGTATAAGATGTTGCAACTCACCAAACTCTAGCAATAAAGTGATGCAAACATGTATGAAGTGAATCTAATGGATGTAGATCTTGACTCTTGCTTGAATGGGATAGATCTTGACTTGAATGCTAGCTCGAATCATGAAACCCTACATCACAATTGTTAGCTCGAAAAAAATCATGATGCATGAAGAGTTTGACATGATGCTTGATGCTTGAATAATTCTCTAAAACACTTGATAATTAGCTCTTGAATGCTCTTGTGAACTCAAACTTGCTATAAGAATGTTCATTCAGCTTGCTAGGTGATCTCTTTAATGCTTAGGTGAAAATGAGTGAAAGAAAATTGTATTTATACTTGGTTATGCCTAATTTCCCAAAATTACAACATTACAGGCTGACATTAGATCTAGGATGATAAAATCCCACCAAGAATTTGAATTAATTTTTATTTTGGGCCACATTAGACTCATATAGAAATGGTGTATGAGTCCCATTAGGCATTAATTATGGGACGATTTTCAAAAATGTTTATAAAGGTGGAAAATCTAGATTGGGACCCAAAAACCTAGGTCGGACTCATACGACCAATGTAGCGTATGAGTCGCAGATCACTAAATCTGGGCCACACAACCTAAAAACACCTGAATTATGATTGGATGATGATATATGTCAGGATTATCTTGGGAAAGATGCATTAAATGAGGTTTGTGGATACAAAATAAGGCTAATTAAAGGATTAAGAAGCCCAATTATTTATGACAACGTTAGAAAAGTGTGAAAGTGTGTTACAACACTTTACAACACTTTGAATAAGGTACCATTAAGTTTATTTAATTCACAATGGCCCAAGACCTAATGTGAATGTTTCAAACACATTACAATGCTAAATCAAGGCATTGCTAACAAGGAGAGCCTAAACAAGCAAGGAAAAGTAAAGGGATACTTTTTTGTTGCTAAAAACTCATACTTATTATCCTTTTTAAAGATTTTGATTTTTAAAAGAATAGTAAATTAGCTAACTAAGACACTTAAATGGAAACAAACTATTGAAGAAATCTACTTAACAGAAAAATAAAAACCTTTTAACAATAGAAAGAAAAAGTGAAAATCATGAGGAACTTGGGATAAGAATCTAGAAGTCTCTACCTTAAACACCAACACATCATATGGAAATCCACAAGTTTTGTTATCAGATCTATGGAAAGATAAGTCAAAATATCCAAAAATTGTGAAAGTTTGACCTTATTGTTGAACTAACCTATAAGACTAGAAACAAAAAACACATCAACAAATACTAGATAGTAAAAATATAGATAAGCAAAATAATAAAAAATATTACAAGATTTAAATCAGCAAAAGAAATAAATTTATAAACAATAAAGAACTTGCAAACCTTTGTGTGGTTGAGTGCTCTCAAAATTGTTGGAAAAGGTATGTTGTTCATCTTGCATAATGTTATAATGTAAAACTAATATTATTTGTGCTAGACCTAGGCGATCTAGGGATGTGTGCATCACATGAATTAAACATTCTTATATGACCATTTTATGTGTTGTATGTAAAATTATGATAAATATTTAATGTGGATTTGCTTATTGAGAAAATATCTAATATTGAAAAAATTAGTACCAAATAGTAAATGAGGGGGAAATGGTTTTCTAAGGTCATGGTATTAGTCAAATGGTTTATGTAATAGCACTTAGTGGTTTTGTACAATCTTATATCTATAAAAGAAAGCACATAAGTAGTTGTTGGGGTTAGCTTGTTGGCTACTTTGGTTAAGGCTAGTTTGAGCATCTCTTGTAGGTTGAACATGTGAGGAGAGAAAGAATGGATTGCAATGTTTGGTTACATGATTCTCATTTGCTTGTTCACATGGAGTGCATGTAAAGAGATTAATGCTTCATGTAGATATTCTTTGAGAATGTAGATGTATTGTAATATTTGTTCATGAAATAATACATAAGTTCAAATGCTTTTGGAGGCTAGGTTTTTCCCTTTTGATGGTTTTCATGGGGTATATATTGCACCATATTTATGGTATTTTATTCTATGCTTTTGCATATGTAGTTTGAGTATTTGTTCAAGCATGATTCTCTCTCTTAGGGTTATGTCCAGAAATAGTTATATATGGCTAAAAATTTACTTTCAGAAATACTTAAAAGAATGAAGGAAAAGGAAAAATATTTGGAATTGTTTGTGGGTTTGTTGTCAATGAAATCATTTCTTTTTTACTTCTACCTCCACAATAACAAAGATAGATATATAAAAATAAAATAGTATCTATTCTTACTCTAACTTCATCTAGAAATACAAACAATGACAAACTAAAATGAAGGAAGAAAGGTACGAGGATCTCAAGGTTCTTGGAGGAACAATAAAAAATGCTTGTAATAAGAATGAGAAATAAGAATGATATTATCTGAGAAGGATTGAGGCAACCAATGAGGACATGAATGTTTAGAAGAATGTTGTAAGAGTGACATAGCAAGATTGAGAGTGCAACAAAGCGAGGATGAAAAGTTCCATTCAAAAAATGAGGAGAGGAGGGAAGAGAAGGCTACTAATGAGTTATTTAAACTTTTTTCAAGCCTTTTTAATAACATGGGAATGTGACAAATGGAAAAATGCTTGGAAATGACAACTAAATGAAAAATATCATAGGATACTAATGTAATGTGTAGATTTCCACACAATATGGTAGTCTTCAAAAAATTAACACTAAAAAATAATAAGACTAGAAAAACATAAGAGCAACACAAAGGCAACATGAAGAATGAATAATAAGAAAAGACGTCTACGCTATTGCAAATTGTTGTAATTGATGTCAAAAGGGAAAACTATTGTCATTGACATGAAATTGATAAATTGTTGTCATTGATGTCAAATCTTTGCATTAAGGGAGATTGTTGCATTACTCTAGTATGTTCATGTCTGCATGTTATAATAAGCTAGTTTTATCTTCATTTGGACTGGCTTGGAGATCTTGTTTGGTTAGGGTTTTATGCAATTGTTAGCCTGGTTCTATCCTTAATTCATTTAAACTGAAATTATTCTACTTGGTCATGCACTTTATGATCTATTTCTTTATTGATTGTCTTTCGGTAGTTTCCAATTAGTTAAGCTTTAACTTTTAAGCCTCTTTGTATTGCTGGTTATTGGCCCCACTTACCACTTCTTTTGGGTTTGAAATATTTCCTAGATTCTAATGTAAATATTTCAAATTGCTATGTTTATCGAGTGAGTGACAAATGTCAAATGTCTGCTTTTTTGCAAGAGTAAAGGTGTGTACCACTTCTAGTCATTTAGAAGTGCTAAATGGTAATACATGGTAATTTTCCATGAGTCCATGAGAAGAGAGAGAAGGAAGAGAGAAGGTCATGAAGAAGCACAAAATGGTGATGCATGGTGATTTTTCATGAGTCTGTGATAAGAAAGACAAGGAGGAGAGAAGTTCGTGTAAAATCATGAAATGGTGATGCATGGTGATTTTTCATGAGTTCAAGAGAAGAGAGAGAAGGAAGAGCAATCATCTGGAAGTGAAAAATAGTGATGTGTAATATTTTTATGTGAGTCTATGAGAGGAGAGAGGAGGAAGAGAGAAGGTCATGTGGAGGCACAAAATGCCAACACATGTCCAAGACTTTTCAATGGTTTCTCTGTGAGTTTCAAAATGGTGATGCATGTCCAAGATGACATTATTTGAAATAATTTTCAAAGTAGCACTTGTATTCCTATTGGTCAAATAATAATCTAAGGGTATGCATATCTTGATTTGAATATACAGTATTTGATTTTCTCATGAAAAAGGAAGATCTATGGCTTAGATTCAAACTTGACAAATGGCTAGTTCCTAGTTTGAAATTTGAGTTTGTGTAGGTTGACATGGTAGCAATTGGAAAGGATTATTACAAGTTAACTTCTTCACAAATGGATCTAATTTTTTATCTAGGCTAACATTACAGTATTATCTTTCACCCCATGATATTAGTATTTTAGTTAATTGTTTTGAAATTTTAAAATTGTGATGAACAGTATAGAACTATGACTTGACATGGGTGTCAGAGTTTTCTATGCTTTTCATTTCTTATCTTTTAGACTAGACTTATTGTGAGTGAAGGAGAGTTGAGTAAGTATTAATAATAGTCTAAAAGATAGAGAAAAAATGTACAAATTATTTTTGTAAGCATTCTTGGTAGAGATTTGTTTGTAAGTTTTCATTGTATTCATTTTAGTGTATTCAAAGGTTGGTGCCTCTTGTTCTCTAGGTTCGTGTTCATATTGGTGGATTGGTGTTTTTGAGTGAAAAAGACAATTGAGAGGGGGGTGAATAAGTTGTACCTTAAAAATTCAAAACCCTCACAAAAATTTAGATCCACATTAATTCAATTAACCCTTAATTTGTTAGAATTATTTATCATGAAAGAAAATAATAGAAACAAAATCAAAGCAACACCATGCACAATGAAACACAAGATTTACATGGTAAACAAAAGAAGGGAAAAATCCACCACAACATCACCAAAAACTTCACAATCTTACTAAATAATTGTAGACACCACCTTCTCACTACATTCAGTAATCTAATACATAAAATTTCACACCGCACTTCAAAAATTCACACCTTACAACTCTACAATTTGCATCGCACACTTCTATCTTATTATCCCTCAAAAAATCACTACTTATTTATACCATCTTCAACCTTGAAAACATTCTCCAAGTTTGGCTATGCACCTCAACTATGTAAATTCAAATCAGGGAAAACTTTAAGAAACCCCCCCCCCCTCGGCGAAGGTGTAAAATCCTGGCGAATCTTGTATACTTCTCAATAAAAATATTAATTTTAGTGGTGAATTTTTTCATTTTTTGTGAAAAAAAAAATCTCCATTGGTGGATTTGAAGGTCATGTATTATTATTCCCTTTCTTGTGAGGTGGTATATATTTAGGGAGGTTAGCTATTTGAGCATCAAACTGGGCTCTTTGCAACTTCAAATCCTGGAGCTCTTTTATCACTTGGAGCCTTTGTTCATATTTTTCTTTTGATCTCTCCATTTCTTGTCTTTCATACTCCAATTATGCATTTAATTCTTGCTTAGTCATAATTCATAATTTTCTTCAGGGGTTGTATTATCAATAGGCTCATTTTGATTCCCTTCCATTCTTTGATCATATTCTTGTTGTCTCCTAATTCTTTCAGCCCCAAGTTCAACCCTCAATTCTTCTTCCTTATGAGGATCTCGATGATAGAAAAGATTCCTTTTCTCTTCAGGAGTATGTGATTCTCTTCCTAAGCTATTTTCATTTGTCAATTTATCATAACGATTATATGTCTCAAAGTGGGGTTTTGATACTTTATACTTATTTTTCATGCACATGTCATCAAATGCCTTCTTACCTTTATCATTCTTATGTGTCAATTTACTATTGTCACTAGGACCTCCTTTATACAAGGATCTTCTGGTGTGCATTTTGTGAGCTATTGTGATAGTCTAATGTGTATTTATGTTATCAGAGTTACCACTCACTTATGTGGAAGTGAGAAAATTTTATAACTTCTTATTCCTAGTGGAGTCTATGTAAGATTTTTGACTCTATGATGAAGGCCCTGACTTTGAGTTGACTCACCAAACTATTAGGTCTCATAAATGCTGGTTTGAAACCACAAGAGGTTGCCAATCTCTTGGTATGTTTTTGGCTAGCGTACAAGGCCAAATGATGAATTTCAACCTTCTTCTCTTCAGGCTCTTCCAAAAATAGATGGGTATACCTATGCAAGTAGAGAGGACTTAAACTGTGTATTTCCTACTTAAGCAATCTTTCCACAATGGAAATTGGGAGTGGAGAGATGCATACCTAATTGGTATGAATTGTATAAGCAATATCAAGGTAAAATTTAATATGTTTAGTTAATAGATGTGAGGTTTTGAAATGAATTTAATGAAACTAAATAAATAAAATGGGTGAGACTAGTGCCTTGTTGGGTATATGGAGTCAAGTGAAATTCTAAGATGAGTGCCTTGTATTTGGCAGAAATTCTAATTGTTTGGAATATCAATATTAGTTTATAACTTGTATAAACATGCAAGAATGTAATCACCAGGTTCTTCTTAGTCATCGAAATTACACTTCCTAATTACTGTGAATGACTAGAAGGATTTAATATTTACTTGAAAGAACCAATTAATCATACCACACAAGTACAAAAAATGTCCATTGATAAACTAAGTATATACTTGATATATCAATTTAAATAACAGAGAAATATCAACCTTGGAGACAACCTAATAATATTTTTCAATTAATTCAACAAAAAATTAACACCAGTATGATGCCACAAAATCAGAGTTCTTTCATTGATTTCTCCAAAATTTCATACATGCATCATGGCCATTTGAAATGTAGACATTATCCCTATTGTTAGAACCGTGAAAATTTGAGAAATCTTATGACTGCCTGTACCCGTAAAGTCTCTCAGGAATCCCATGCCATCCACTTTGAGTGACATTTCTGCCCATACTTCTGTCAGTTTTCACTGTTTGACCCCGTAAAATTCACCTGGCCCTAAGCATTTGAACTTATATCATGTCATATCGGCAAGAGATGGTGAGGGTCTCCCCGATCCATAAGGCATTTTATACTAATGTGTGTCTTTTGCAGTCTATCGGCAAGACATTGCGAGAGTCTTACCGATGTTATTTCATTTGGTAATACATATCAGCATGATGCATTTTATAGTCTCAGCGACGCAGGGGTCCTATCGGCAAAACAGTGGTCATCAGAATAAGTCATGGTGATCACATTTGTGTCTGATCGATTGAAGACATAGGGACATGTCGGTGAGAAAATCTTCATCAGAATGAGTCATAGAGAGCCATTGTAAGTTATACCGATCAGAATGCAAAGAGTTGTGTCACCAAGATAGCAGTCATCGATGTAATGTCTTGTAGCATTTGTTTGGTCTCACCGATGAAGCCGAAGGCAGATCCCATTGTTGCTATCAGAATGAAGTTAGGGAGTCTTACCAACCCCTATGTCATGGAAACAAGATTTAAACTTGGAGGTACATTTGGTGAGACATGTTTCATCGGTGAAAGCTAAGAGAGTCATGTTGAGTATTGCTTCATCAGCAGGAAAATTGTTAATTGAAAGCATTACTGATGTTGTCTCCAAAGTTGATGTTTTCTAGTTATTTAAACTGATATGTCAAGGATATACTTCAGTTTATCAGGGCACATTTGTTGTATCTGTGTGATTGGATTAATTGGTTCTTTCAAAGAAAGATTAAGTCATTTTAATCATAGTAATTAGTGAATCCCATTTGGATCATTAAGAAGAACTCAGTAGTCATATTCCTACATGTTTATACTAGTTATAAACTTAAAAACCTATATGCCAAACAATTTGAATTTTTACCAAAGAGAAGTTACTCATTTCAGATTTTCATTTGACTATGTGCACCCAATAAGGCACTAGTCTCTACCATTGTTTTGTTAGTTTCATTCAGTTTTTTCATATGAACATATTAGATTTTTGCCTTGATATTGCTTATACAATTTATACCAAATTTAGACTCATTTATCCACTCCTATTTTCCAGTGTGGGTAAATCTCTTTAGGAGATAAAAAAAGGCCAAGTCTGCTTCATTGCTATAGTCATACCTGCCTAGGTCTGGCAGCACCTGAAGAGAAGAAGGTTCAATTCATTTGGCCTTGTTTTTTACCCTGAAACATTGTGAAAGCTTGGCAACCTTTCATGGTTCAAACCTGCATTTTTGAGAGCTAACAAATTGGTGACTATGTTGGGGAGTTATTGCAGGATATCCAATTGAAGATCATCATATAGAGTCCTTATAAAAAAATTCATAATTTGAGAAGTTTCTAAAAAGGTGATTCCACTGGGGGATAAAATCAAGAATAGTTTCATTTTTCTCACTTTTCACAAAGTGAGTGGCGACTCTGAAAAAGACATTGTATCAATTCAACATGAATTGTAGAAGATCCCAATACAAAGGAGGTCCTTTTGAAGGTCCTACTGGCAATAGTAAATGGACACATAAGGGTGATAAGGATGATAAGGGTAAGAAGAAAGAGGATGACATGTGCATAACAAACAAAGAGAAAGCATCAAGACCAAATTGTGAGACACATAACCATTATGATACATGGAGAGATAATTCAAGTGCAAAAACTTGTACCCATGAAGAACAAATAAATCATTTTATAATCCTCAAAAACAAGCAGAGTTTGATGTTAAACTCAAAATTGAATGAATCATAATTCAACAGGAGTATGATCAAAGAATGGAGGGTAATCAAAATGAGCCTATTGACCATGTGATTCCTCAAGAAAATTATGAGTTCTCAACTCGTCAAGAAGTAGAAGCACAGTTAGAGTTCCATAAACAGGAAGTATAAAGAGCAAAGGCTGAACAGGAGAGGGCCCAAATGATAAAAGAAATACAAGACTTGAAATTGCAAAAAGCCCAAATTGATGCTCAGACAGCTGGTTTTTCAAAGTATGTACTACCTCATAAGTAGGGAAATGATAATACAGGGCCTTCAGACCCATCAAAGGTTCCTCAGAATCATATGAGAAATCAATACAAGCAGCCAAACCATCCACCATATATTGCATCACAAAATACAAATCTACAACCACCTCATGGTCAGCAATATGTGCCATATCTTCATTCACAATACAATAATCCAATGTACCAGTATCAGCACATGCATAATCCTCCCCCTCATCAATACACAACAATGATTAGAAAATTTGATTTGATAGTGTTTCATTTATACCCTTACCCTATGGACAAGAGTTGGAGAAGGCTTGTGCCTAAGTTTACAGGGAGTAGTGCAATTACTGCTGAAGATCATTTGAGGAATTTTAATTCTTTTATCCAGGACTTGGATATAGCATATGAAGATTTACATATGAGGTTATTCATGATGTCACTCACTGAAGAAGCTAGGGATTGGTTCAATGGCCTGCCAATAGCTTCTGTTGATTCTATTCAAGAATTTCATGATCGATTTATTGAATAGTATGGAAATCCATGTGCACCAGATGCTGCTTTACATGAACTAGTACATATTCAAAAAAAATTAGAATGAGCCAATCTATGATTTTAACCAGATATTCAAAAAATTGCAGAATAAGATGCCACCTAGGTCAAAGTTGCCAGACTCTACAACATTAAGTATTTATTTGAATGCATTTGATCCAAAAATTGGGTATGAATTAAGAAACAGGTCTCCAAGGGATTTGGCTAAAGCCCAAAAGATAGCACTAACTATTGAAAACAATAGGAAAGTTGTTGGGATTATCAATAAGAGAGATAATCCTAGGGTTCTACAGTATGCCAATAATTATCAATACAAACAGGAGAACATGTACATAAGTGAGAGGCCTAGGTTACATGATATGCCTTATAATACAAATTGGAAAGATGGAAAACCTATAATTGATAGACCTAGGAACAAGGATACACCTGATCCATTAAGGAAGAAAGGTGCCTATATGGCTAATAATAATGCTTAATGTGAAGGTTGTGATGGGCCACATTCCCTAGACCACTGTGTTGTAGCCTAAGAAATGTAGGAAGAAGGGATGCTAGCGGGTAGCAGTGGAGAAGATAACTCTGTATTTTTTACTTCAAATACTTCTTATACTGCTAAGGAGGAGTATTCATCTTTAGAAGATGAAGGTTGTGAGTATGATGTTTCAAATCAAAGGTGCAATGTCCACATGGCTGAACAATAGGTTTTTTCTGATTCTAAAGAAGATTGTGCAAAACAATACTTTGTTGAGGTGCCTACTCAATGCAATATAAGGAGACCTACTAAAGAGGAAATAAGGAGGTTAACCATTGCTGCAGTCAAACAAGAAAAGAGAAAGTACTAGTTGAGAAACAAGATAGTGAATGAGAAGGAAAATGTTCCTAGGGGTATATTTATGAAGGACAAAGAAGTGACGTTAGGGGTTTTGAAGAAAACAAAAGATGAGTGTCATAATGAGAATAAACGGATGCTTTCCCAGAAGGAGGAGAATAGAGAATCATACAAAGAAGAGTAGAAGACTATCCAAAAGGAAGAATTCAAAGGAGAAACGTTAGAACAAAAGAAGACATCTAAGGCAGAGGGTTCTTCATTCGATTTCTCTCAGGCTTTAAATCTCAGGTAAAAATGTTTGTTCCACTACTTGAGATGATGAGAATTAAGGAATATAGAGATAGTGCAATACAATTGATATCAAATGGAAATGAGAAAAGGGAAAATTCTAAAAATCAAATGGCCATTAGAACAGTTAATAAACAAGAAGAGGAGACTATCCCAAAAGTATGTTTAAGTAATATATTGGTAAATTCCCCACAAGTTGAACCTTTTTTCACCACATTGCTTATAAATAACAAACTATTTAGAAATTACATGATAGACTCTGGTGTTGCAATCAATATCATGCCAGTTGGAGTTATGAAACAACTTGGTATGTGGGTAGATACTAATGAAGGAAAGTGCTATGCAATGGATAATAGGCATGTTCCAGTGGTATGTGTTATAAAAGATGTTGAAATCAAATTAGTTGCTTATCCTCATATGGACTATAGCATAGATATAACATTAATTGATACTCCTCCTCAGTTTGGGATGCTTCTGTCAAGAAAATGGATGGTCGCAGTTAGGGGAAATGTTCAATTTGATTTATCTTATGCAACAATTCCAATGAATGGCCAAGAAGTTAAGTTGTATAGAGAGCCAAGGATGAACCCAATTGTAGATTGTGTACCTCAAAATCAAGTCAATTGCTTTTGTGATATGGATCTTGGGAATTGTAAGATAGAACCATCTTAGCCAGAATTAGTCAATATTGATCCCATTGATAAGCATGTTGCAAAAAATTGTGATGGCGTGTGGAAAATGTACTTTGATGGAGCTTGCAGCCAAGAAGGTAACGGAGTACGAATAGTGTTTGTTTCCCCTGAAGGAGTTACTTTTAATATTCATTTTTTCTAGCATTTGAATGCACAAATAATATAACAGAATATGAAGCTTTACTAATAGGATTGAATATGGCTATAAAACATAAGATCAAGATGCTAGTTGTTCTAGGGGATTCTAAGCTTGTTGTTTCTCAAATTGGATCAAAATATGCAACAAAACACAAGAGGCTAAAGCAGTACAAGAATGTTGTATGGGATACAATTGAATTGTTTGATGCTTTCTCCATTGAATGGATTGAGAGGTCGAAGAACATAATGGAAGACTTTTTAGCCAATGTAGCATTAAGGAGAGATGATATCACATTGACTGGAGTGTCTCAGATTGAATTCAAAGCAAGACCTATTGTGTCTGATAATATATATAGTTGGCAGGTTTTTAGTGATGATGCTGACCTATTGAAGTTTCATCACTGTATAGATCAATATGAAGCTCAAGAAATTGATTTTAATGCTTTTGTAGAAGAAGCAGATGGAAAGTAGACAATATTTGGGAAGGAGGTCTTACAGCTTAAAACTAATAAGCTTCCCAAAGGGCTAGTAGCATTGGAGAGGGTGTATGATGGGAATGATTGATCCCTTATGAAATAGATACCAGTCATGAGAGAGGACATTGAAGAAATCAATTTAGGGACTGAACTAGCACCAAAAAAGGTATACATTGGAAATAAAATAAGCCCGATAATTTGAAGAATGTTGATTGCATTATTAAGAAAATATAAACATGTGTTTGCATGGTCTTATGAATATCTCAACGCATACAGGGAATATTAGTTTCAACATGAAAACCCATTCAAGCCAGAAGCAAAGCCATTTAGGCAAAGAAAAAGACCTATTAACCCAACATTGGAACCAAAAATGCAAGAGGAATCGGTAAAGCTTAGAGATGGGGGTATTATCAAACCAATTAGGCATTCAACATGGGTTTTGAACCTAGTTCCTGTGAGGAAGAAGAACAGGGATATTAGATTATGTGTGGACTTTAGAAATTTAAACATGGCATCCCTCAAAGATAATTATCCTCTACCTAGTATGGAAGTTGTATTACACAAATTAACAGGGTGTGAGCTGTTATCTATGATGGATGGGTTCTTTGGTTATAATCAGGTCAAAGTAAAAGAATCTGAGCAGTACAAGACAACATTTACAACCCCATGGGGAACATACATGTATATGAGAATGTCATTTGGTCTCACAAATACAGGTGCAACCTTTCAAAGAGCTATGGACGTAGCATTTGTAGATTTGATTAATGCTATCATGGTTGTGTATCAAGATGACCTTACTACTTATTCAAAAAGGGTTGAAGACCATGTAGAACATCTTGAAAAAATATTTATCAAAGCTTTGGAGTATGGTATCAGTCTGAATCCTAAAAAGTGTCATTTTGCAGTCACAGAAGGTAAACTCTTAGGACATATTGTGTCAAAGGAGGGAATCAAAATAGATCATGAAAGGGTTGAGGCTATAGATAAATTCCCTATTCCTAAAATTGTTAAGGCCATCTAGTCATTTTTTGGACAGATTAATTTTGTTAGGAGATTTGTGTCCAATTTTTCTGAAATTATTAAGCCTGTATCAAAGATGTTAAGGAAGGGACAAAAAATAGATTGGACTGTAGAAGCATTAGAAGATTTTATATCCATCAAAAGGGCCATCAAGGAAGCTCCTATCCTTAAGTCTCCAGATTTTGCAAAACCTTTTTAGATATTTTCATTTGCTTCAATGCACACTATTGCTACTATTATGTTACAGAAGAATGAGGAAGGTTATGAGCAACCTATATCTTTCTTCAGTAAGTCACTGCAGGGGTCAGAATTAAAATACGATATCATGGAAAAACAAGTGTTTGTACTAGTGAAAGCCACAAAAGTTTTTAGAACTTATCTTGTTGGATCTAAAGTGACTGCTTATGTCCCTCATGCAGTTGTTAAAGATATTTTGACACAGTCAGAAGTAACAGGAAAGAGGTGTAGGTGGATTAATAAAATTCAAGAATTCAATATGGAAATAAAAATCACCAAGTTAGTAAGAGGTCAGGGTTTGGCCAAGTTAATGGCAAAAGCAAATGTTGAAGAAAATCAAATTTGTAATGTAGAAGATGAAGGAAATGCAATTGCAAGTATTGAGTATATTGCTTGGTATATAGAAATCATGTATTACCTCAGATACATGAAGTGCCCTAAAGGATTAAGTGACAATTAGAAAAGAACTTTGAAGCTGCAAGCGTCCAAATATGTGTACATGGAAGGTGATTTGTTTTGGGAAAATAGGGATGTGATGTTATTGCTATGTCTAGATGAATCACAAGCTAAGTGTGTTCTAAGAGAGATGCATGAAGGGGTTTGTGGAGGCCATTATTTTGCAAAGACGACTACACACAAGATTCTCAGGGAAGGTTATTATTGGCCAAAAGTCTTCAATGATTCTTTTTCATATGTAAGAAAATGTAAAGCATGTCAAAAGTTCTGAGGGAAAAAGAAGTATTAGGGAGCTTTACCACTCAGACCTTTGCAGATTGAAGCCCCTTTTCATCAATGGGGTATTGATTTTATTGGTGAGATACAAGAGAAATCAAGTGGAAGACATAAGTGGATACTGGTAGCTACTGATTACTTCACCAAATGGGTAGAGGTAGTCCCAACCAAGCAAGTAACAAGTAAAGTTGTAATCAATTTTTTAATGAATAACATCATTACCAAATTTGGTACACCATTAAGATTGATAACAAATAATGGGATGTGTTTCAAATCTCATGAGTTTAAATATTTTTGCAGTACATATGGTATCACTGTTTCTTATGCAGCTCCTTACCATCCGCAAGCCAATGGTCAGGAAAAATCTAGCAACAAAATTCTTCTCAAAATCATAAGGAGGATGTTAGGTGGAAATAAGAAGGCTTGGTATTAAAGTTGAGGTTGGTTGTGTGGGATGATAGGATAACTATAAAAATGGCAATTGGAAATCCCCATTTGAGTTGGTATATGGAACACAAGCTAGAATGCCTTTATAGAATTTATTACCAGTTTACAATTTTATCCTTCAAGAAGATATAGACATTCCTAAACCAATGGAGGAAAGAATGGAGTAGCTGGAAGAGCTTGATGAGATGAGAAGAGTAGCTGAAAACCAAAATGTAAAATTGCAGGCACAAATGAAGTATTTATTTGATAGAAGAGATAAAGATAGAAACTTTGAAGAAAGTGATATGGTGTTAATGTGGAATGCAAGGTGTCAAGAGAAGGGAAAACATGGGAAATTTGAAGCTTTGTGGCTAGGACCCTTTGTTGTTGTTGGAAAGAAAGGTGAAGATTCATATTACTTGCAAAATATGACTGGTGGAGAACATGAGTTGCATGTACATGGGCAATTCTTGAAGTATTTTTTCTCTTGAACAATGTTGAGGATTAAGAGTTGCTAGTGCATGGAAATTTTTTGATAATCCTCTTAAATTTATTTGTTTCCATGCACAGTAGTTTAGGAAATAAAGGAACAAGAATTTCCAGTACATGGACAATCCTAATATTCCTTCTTTTAAAATATATCTTTCCATGTATAGTAGTTTAGGGTTTTTGTTCATCTCCTTTCCCATTTGTTCCATCCTGCTCATTAGTCCATGCCCTTGAATGTCTATTCTACTTACCTAGAGGTCTGAATCCTTGTGATGATCTTACAATCATCCATCCCCAGACAGAGCCACTTTTAGAACTATGAAATTTTGAGAAATTTTGACTACCTGTACTCGTAAAGTCTCCCAAGAAGCCCATGCCATCCACTTTGAGTGACATTTCTGCCCATACTTCTATCAATTTTCACTATTTAGCCCTGTAAAATTCACCTAGACCTAAGCGTTTGAACTTATATGTCATATCGGCAAGAGATGGTGAGGGTCTCCCCGATCCATAAGGCATTTTATACTAATGTGTGTCTTTTGTAGTCTATCAGCAAGACATCAGGTGAGTCTCTGAAGTTATTTCATTTGGTAATACATATCGGCATGATGCAGTTTGCAATCTCAGCAATGTAGGGGTCCTATCGGCAAAACAGTGGTTGTCAAAATAACTCATGGTGATCACATTTGTGTCTCACTGATCGAAGACATAGGGACATGTTGGTGAGAAAATCTTCATCGGAATGAGTCATAGAAAGCCATTGTAAGTCATACCAATCGGAATGCAAAGAGTTGTGTCACCGAGATAGCAGTCATCGATGTAATGTCTTGTAGCATTTGTTTGGTCTCATCGATGAAGCCGAAGGTGGATCCCATTGTTGCTATCGAAATGAAGTTAGGGAGTCTTTCCGAATCCTATGTCACGGCAACAAGATTTAAATTTGGAGGTACATTTGGCGAGACAGGTTTCATCGGCGAGAGCGAGGAGAGTCATGTCAAGTATTGCTTCATCGGCAAGAAAATTGTTAAGTCTCGGCGATCAGAAGTTAAACCTGAGGAGATGTTTCAGTAAGACATAAAGTAATCTGTGGAACATTTTCCAACCCCTTAATTCATAGTGATAGATTTTATCAGCGTGATTCTCAGCAATATACTCGTGATTGAAGGAATAATCATCAGACAAGACACATAGCATCGGTATAACTATAGGATAACATAGCGATATAAGCAAAGATACAAAATAGTTATCGGGGAGACTATGTGATGTCTTCACGGAAGTCCAAAGAATAGTGGTAAAGTCCCAAATGCAAGGATTGCCTAAGATGCGAATATGAAGGGATGCGACTGTTCAAATAGCTGATGTATAAATACTTACTTTTGACAGTGAATGGGGGGTTAGACAGATTGCGAATAGAAAATATAGAAAACATAATGGTTTTTTTATGAGACTATGATGCATGTAAGAAATAATGGAGATGTAAATGGAAATCATTAGATTTTGTGGCATTTTTCTGGTTTCAATTGTTTGTTGTATTAATTGAAAGCATTACTGATGTTGTCTCCAAAGTTGGTGTTTTCTAGTTATTTAAACTGATATGTCAAGTATATACTTTAATTTATCAGGGCACATTTGTTGTAACTGTGTGATTGGATTAATTGGTTCTTTCAAAGAAAGATTAAGTCCTTTTAATCAATCATAGTAATTAGTGAGTTCCATTTGGATCATTAAGAATAACTCAGTAGTCATATTCCTGCATGTTTATACCAGTTATAAACTTAAAAACCTATATGCCAAACAATTTTGAATTTTTTCCAAAGAGAAGTTACTTATTTCAGATTTTTGTTTTACTCCGTGCACCCAATAAGGCACTAGTCTCTACCATTTTGTTGTTAGTTTCATTCAATTTTTTCATATGAACATATTATATTTTTTCCTTGATATTGCTTATACAATTTATACCAAATTTAGACTCATTTATCCACTCCTATTTTCTAGTGTGGGTAAATTGCTTTAGGAGATAAACAAAGGTCAAGTCTGCTTCATTGCTATAGGAATATCCACCTAGGTCTAGAAACACCTGAAGAGGAGAAGGTTCAATTCATTTGGCCTTGTCTGTTACCCTGAAACATTGTGAAATCTTGGCAACCTTGTGTTTTTCAAACCTGCATTTTTCAACACTAGTTCTCTTGCCTCCTGGGGGGTAACATTGATGTTATCAATATTTAATTCTACCAATTTTTGAGCTAGAACTTCAGCCTACTTTGATTCATTAGATCCTATGATATTGATCTTCAATCTCTCATCAAATTGTTTCATCTTCATCTTCATTCAAAAATATCTAAATTCATTATTATAAATAAAATTGTCACCCTCCATAAACCTTAGAGAGGCAACCACCCTTTCATCATATTGAATCTCATCAACACCTTCCTTTGATATCCTAATTTTAGGGTCATGAGGCTCTTGAATTTTTTGTTGTTCTGCCACCTCCTTCATTTCAGTCAGAGTCAAAACTGCTTCATATTCCTCATCATCACTCGAGCCATAATCAACCAATGACTCAATCTTCTGCTTCTTGGCCTGGGGTTCATGTGTGGAGATGGAGGGGATGGATGTGCAAGTGATGGGGGTGGTGTATGATATGTGGATGCTTCATGTGATGGTTGTTGGTGTGTGGGAAGTGGAATTAACCCCTCATCTTGAGCCCTTTTATAAAATTCATCAATTTTTCCAAGGATCATTTGCATCCTTTTGAGAAGATTGGGTTCATGTTGAAAAAACCATTGAAAACTTTTATTCTTCTCCTTCTTATGATCTTCCCACCTCACCATCATCATCCATCTCTTTCTAGTCTGAAATACGTCATCAAAATATACCAAATTCCTTATTACATCCTCCTTAGGGTCAAATACATGAGATATGGCCCTCTTCATTAGCAAAGTCCTTCTAATCATATTAATTTGACCCTTTGGGTCACATACTCTCTCCTTTCTAGACTTGAGGGGATAATTTACCCTCACAAACCTTTTTAGTTCCTCCAACATGTTAGATCCAATAGAAAATTCCTCAAACACTATTAAATCAGGCAAGAATGTGCCTTTTCTCTGATTCCTCATTAAATCATGCTCCATATAGAGCATCTGCCACATGAACTCTAAAAATCATATTCTTGCAGGGACAAATTTTGGCAAAATGTGTGGTGCTTGATTGCAACCATACACCTTGATAATAGTATGTTGTGGCATAAGGAACTAATCAGCATAATTATTAGTATAGCCCTGGTCTGGCTTATACTACATTTTCCTCATTACACTCATTAGTGATTCAGGTAACCTTGGTGTTGAATAACCAAGGGCAGCAATTAATCTAACAACAAAATCATCTCTGAACATAAAAAAATCAAATTTTTTGCACCTGTTGTCTGAGATGTAGCATCAATTCTGTATAGGGAGTCTAACTCCATTCTCTTGTGTGCATAGCTTCATCCTTCTAGTTCATTTTGTTTCATTTTGAATTAAAATCAAATGAAAACAAAGAATATTTTCTAAAGGCTATGGGAGCCTTAGCCTCTTTGACCTGAAACAAACCGTCATGTATTTTCTCTTCTATCACAGATGCAAAATAAAATTCCACATTTTACTTTGGATGTTGAATGATCATAGCCATCCTCATTAATCCTACTAACAAATTATCTTCTAAATCTACCCAAAGAACTTGACATAATGCATGATAGGTGTTTTTCAAGTAAACTTGAAAATATGACACTAGGAAAGGCTCTACTTTTGAGGAAGGGATAGGAAGTATTTTGTTATTATCACCCCTCTTCATATGCAAGGGGAGCTAATCACTCCTATAGGTTCTCCTTAGCCTCTTGTACTCTTGTTCTAATTTCCCCAAATTTACCTCTATAACAACTTGTTTGTTTAGGTTAAAACATTTAATAATGGCCTCCCTTGAAACATCAACTAAACACCCACCATATGGAAGCCTAAAAATTTTGGTTAGGGCATGGTACCTATAGGCCAAGGATTTAACAAGCTCAACATCAATAAAAACATTTGGAACAATCAATTTAGCTAAGTCAAGGGTCCATGGGTTTGATGTTGGAACCTTATCATTTATGTTTCTATAGAAATACCAATACACTTTACACCCTGACTTAGGAATAATAGGGTCTCTAAATCCCTGAGCTAGATCTCTGAAAACCTTTTTTGGCCCCTTGTCTACCAAACTAGGAAATAAAGCAAGCAATGGATATTGTAAAGAGGGTTTTCTAGTTTTGGCTTTATCTTTTTTAGCTCCTACTTCTTTTTTCTTTGGTGCCATTGCTAAATCAAAAGAGTAAGGAACAAAGCTTACCCAGAAATGTAGCTCACCTTGGAGAATTTCCTTCACTTATACACCTTGAGCTTGTCTGTACTTGGTCTCTGCTGTTATGAATGAGAAATCTCAATTTACTTCATGTATCTTCACACCAAAATGCATTAATTCTCGACTCATAAATTCACATCATTCAAATCTTTGTATTGAGCTCAATTTCATATTTTGATGTTGACTGATGTGACTCACATGCTTTAAATGACCCAACGGTTGCTTTACCATGATACCTCATGTCACTTTTCACTCCTCTGAGGTACCACAGTATGCCTTGTCCACCCTTCTTCATTTTATTGCCCTATTGCATGTCACTTTTGGTTCTCCTACGGTACCGCAGTATGTCCTTATACATACATGCAGTTATACTGCTCTACTGTGGGTCTCCGTTTTGCTCCCTATAGTACCGCAGTATGTCTCCTTAGTACTCCTTATTATACCACTCTACCGTGAGTTATATCATGACCCTCTATGGTATAGCAGTGCCTTCTTCTATTTTTTTCCTTAGTGTACTGCTCTACCGTGGGATATGTGTTGACCCCCTGAGGTATAGTGTTGAAGGTCACAAAGTATAGTGCTATCTCCTTATATTGTCATACTACAAGCTTCTTTGTAACGAGATTCCATAGAGAGGTATGATGTAAGGGTCATGTGGGGCATCTAATATGGTAGCGGTATGGCGGTAAAAGGTAAATTTGACCTTATGGATGGAAAAATGTGACTTTTTATGAAGATGATTGTATGAATTTCAGATTCTACTTGATGAAATCTTTAGAATTTTTTATAAAAATTCTGGTTCTAACACATCAACCATCCAAAAATCACCTACAACTATAATATTTCAAAAAAGTATCTTAACATGCTTAATAATAGAAAAAGTAACCCTGCCCAACTAAAACTAGTTCCACAACTATCTATAACTACCTTACATGTTTCAATAAGATTTTCAATCATTCTTTTACCCTTCTTACTATTCACACTAGACAACCGTAACAGAGTTCAACCCCCCAGCAAGCCAAAAATTTGGTACTAGTCTTGCTTTAATCCTACAAAAACCCTACAAAAAATACAAATTCAACTAGTGCTACCTGTTTCATAAGTAACTTTCCTTGTTGCTTTTCCCTTCATCTTCCACTTCCTCACATTTTTTCCTTTTTCTTTCATACACTTTTCCTCTGCTTTCACTTGTGCTTCCATGCGCTCTACCTCCACTTTATCCTATGCTTTCAATTGTGCTATAATTGCTTCCACCTTCATTAGCTCTATAAAGAGCTTCAATGCTTTCCAGCCCAACCTCGCTTCTTCCCTGCATCGATTTTTAATCTCATCCTACGGCCAATGCATGAAAGGGGTACATCCTTCTACCCTTTCTAGTTCCACATTTTCAAAGCCTTCCCAGTAGTCAAAATATTTACCTGGAACTGCCCATTCAAGTATTGATTCTAATCCTTCCAATAAATATCTATGCACCATCATCTCCATCACTTCTCTCACTGTGCTTGTCAATTCCCCCAAGTCCAAACCCCATGCTATAATCAAGGAATATACATCCATGTTAGTCTTGTATCTATGCTTCATATTTCCAAAGGATTTCCCCAAAATCATCTACACACTTTGTACCAACCTCCCATCAGTGAATAAAAACATCCCCATTAATCTTTGGTTAGAAGCATCACCATAAAATGGGTTTAATTGCCTCCTCAAATGTAGAGTGAATTTGGAATCCATTTGAAAACTATTGCAGCTACACTACCACCACCACCACTCTTTCAGACTTTATTTGTTCCTTCTTCTTCATGCCAAATTCTATTATTAACTTCGCTAATCGAGGGTCAAGAGGTAATAATTTTCCAAACTCCACACATACCGATATTAATTACCCATTGATCATCCAGTCATGTCCACTGACTCAAATCTTCCCACGATCTTCACTTAATAAATGCACCGTCCTTGCCACCTCTCATATCTTAATTCACCAAAGTTAAGGTTTTGGTGTTTTTCCTAACCTTAGTTGCAAGTATTTCTTGGTCATCTTTTTAGTCAGTGGGTCGGAGGTTTCAAAACCTTCAAAACTTCAAACTTTGGTTCTAAGGTTCCAATTTTTAGCTACCACATGACATTATGGACCATGACTGTTTGATGAATTTTCGATGGATGATTGTAGTTGCATTTTGGATGTATATCTCTCAAGCACTAGATTTGCGAATTGAAACCTCTGGAATTACACTAGAACCATTAGATGAGGACACATGGGGAGATCAAGGCTCATTGTCATGGTAATGAACCTGATGGGTTGGATTTTGGCGATGAGTGATAGAAGAACTTAAGTGGTAGAAATATGCATGTGCAGAAAATTTATTTTAAAAGAGGGACCGCCTAGGAGGAACATAGGACCAAGGCTTAAAAACTTAAGAATGTTTTACACAAAGGATGTAAAGGAAAATCAATATAACCATGAATATTCAATGAATTTTTGATGGACAACTATAATTGCATTCCAAAAGTAAATCTCTAAATCAATAGACTTTCGAATTGAAACCTCTGGAATAAGACTAGAATCACTAGATGCGGACACGTGGTGAGATCAAGGCTCATTTCTCTCTTTTCAATGCCTTGATGTATTACATTTCATTTAATTGAAATTCTCAATCTTTTGAACATCTAAAGTGATTGATTGGATAGCTCATAGCTTTAATGAAACAAGATTTGCAATGATTTCATATCATTTGAGTGGCACTGGTAGTGGTGACTGGAGTCTAGTGATTTTGACAACTTGTCTTATTGAGGTATAGTTTTCATGTAGCCAAACATCAATCAAGTTTAACATTTTAATTGTACATGTAAGGCTTAAGATACACGAATTGACTAAGTTGGTTTTCTGGTTTGCACGAATTAGGTAGGTAGCGGTATTGGTGGCCCATAAATAGGGTTAGTGATAGTGGATACTATCATAAGGGTTTTCATTTTTCTTGGTTAATAAGGATTCAAGAATAAGATGTGGTATTATTGGGGATACTCTAAATTGTCCAGCCTCTAGTTATGTAGTTATAGAGTAAAAGACCAATTTCCTTCAAGTTCACAATGGGTGGAATTGGAAAGAAGTTTATTTCATTCACCTAACTTCTCAGATAGGTTTTGAACCAGGACGAGGAGCTCTGATGGACATAAGTGCTATCTCGATGCATGGAGGTTGTAGGTAGAAGATGGGAGCAATTTTACTAACCCTCATCTTCTACATGACTCTGGTTCTCAAAGGGTACAAGCACATTTTGCATCTTCATAGCTCTCATTTCCCCAGCATGGTTTTCTAAGTGAGTTCCTTGCATTTATTTTTAGTGCCACATTTTTACTACATTCTCACCAGTAGAAGCTTTGGAATCATGCATTTATTTTTAGTGTCACATTTGTATTATGTTGTCACCGACAGAACCTTGGAAATTGGAATCAATTTGTAATCCATTGTCATGAGCAACAACTTAGAATAAATTGTGTCTATGTAAAGTGACTTATGTTATTTATACAAAATAGGAGCTTGCCTACTCTACAAATACTCATCTTTAAAAATAGATGTAATAATGTAACATTGTAATTTAGTTGTAATAAAATAAATGGTTGTGTTGTGTTAATATTTGTTATAAATTTATAGTAAAGAGTTATTTTCTGAGTTCAGTGTCTATGAATCTATTCAAATCAATTTTTTTTTCCTTTGAGAAATTAAATATTATCTATTTATGAAATAATTGCATGCAAACTTAAAAGTAAAACATAAAGCAATACAAATGAAAAAAGAAAGCTGCCATCAAATTGACAAAAAACATTATAAACACTAAAAGTTGTCACTCTTGTTATGGTTTACCAAAATGTTATTGATTTCTAATTTGTCGTTGACCTTCTCCCTCAGTTCCTAGTATCATTATTCATTTTATTAAGTCCTTTGCAATGTTAAGTTACTGGCCCCTTGTCCTTGATTTCAATCCTAGGGCATTAAAGTTTAAAACAACTTTAAAGAACATGTTTATTATTTATATCATAATTCATAAATTACTCAACCATTTGATGAACATTTGATGTATGGTTGTAGTTGCATTTCAGAATGAAATGCACATAGTGCTAGTCTTGCGAAATTAAACCTCTAGAACTACCCTTTAACCGTTAGATTTACAATTATCAATAGTTTAGAATTCGTTGCCAATGTAGGACTAAATGGCTAGTAAAACAAGATTTGTAATGATTTCATATCATTTGAACTTTGAGTGGCATTGGCGATTTTGAAAATTGATAACTTGTCAGCTTGAGGTACATTTTTCATGTAGTGAGGCTATTAGAGTCCAAATGTCAATCAAATTAACCATTTAAATAAATGTAAGGCTTAAGTTACATGAATCAATTAAAATTTAAGTTGTTTTTTTGGTTTGCGCAAATCATGATTATACCTAACCTCACTCATGACACGTGTGAGGTGTAGACAGGGACTAGGCTGGTAGTGGCACTATTGGTGGCACTGTTGGCCCATAAATAAGGATAGTGAGCACAACTAAAAATTGAAATCATTCGTTGAAGGCTAAAGGCTTTACTATTGAGTGAAATGTTTGAATTGTCATAAAGGTTTTCATTTTGTAGGGTTAATAAGGAATAGGATTCAGGAAGAAGATGATGTGGCATTATTTGGGATACTCTAAATTCTCTTTCCTGTAGTTATGTAGTTATAGAGTAAAAGACCAATTTCCTTCAAGTTCAAAATGGGTGCAATTGGAAAGAAGTTGATTTGGTTTACCTGACTTCTCAGATAGGTTTTGAGCTAGGATGAGGAGCTCTAATGGAGATAAGTGCTCTCCTAGTGCATGGAAGCTGCAAGTAGAAGATGGGAACAGTTTTATAACCCCTCATCTTCTGCATGACTCTGATTTTCAAAGGGGAGAAGTACATTTTGTATCTTCACAACTCCCATTTCCCCGGTTTGATTAGCTCGTCTTTCCCTATGCATTTATTTTCAGACACAATGGCAGATCTTAGAAGTCCCATGTGTTTATTTTCAGAGCACATGGTTGACTCGGCAAGTCCCATTTATTTTCAAACACACATGTATTACATTTACATTTTCACCAGCGGTCCAACAGAAGCTTCCAGCATTTGCGCTTACATTTGTATTTGTAATATGTAATAATATGACATTGTAATTCAATTGTAATAAAATAGATGGTTGTGCTATTAATTTGACATTGTAATTCCTTTTATTAAGTCCTTTGCAATGTTAAGTGTTACTATGCTATTAATGTGACAATGTAATTAATTTTATAAAGGCCTTGATGTCAATCTAAGTGCATTAATGGTTAAAACTAAAAAATCTTTAAAACACATGTTTATTGTTTATATCATAAATTACTCAACCGTTCGATGAACATTTGATGTATGGTTGAAGACTCAAAATAAGGGAGCAAAGAAAGCTTACTACTTAGTCACTAGTCCTCTAAGTTTTATAACCATGTCACGGAGTTCTAAATTTTCATAACTACTTGATTCCCTGACTTGGTTCACTTTGTTGAGTAACTTAAGTTCATGCATACGTAACCTTTGAGTTATAGTGTGTGGATTTAGTTGGTGGGTCAGAGGTTTCAAAAACTTTGAAACTTCAGACTTTGGTACTAAGGTTCCAAGTTTTAGTGACCATGTGATATTATGGACTTATCTTGCCTTTCAAAGGCATTGTCTTCTGACTTCTCACTAAATGCTATGTACAAACTAAACTTGAGTTGTATTTTTAGGAATTTCCAAAAGCATGTAGGTTTAAAGGCTATCTTTTTGAGGAATGAAATTGAATGCCGCATTTAAAGCACGTCCTATAAAAAATAATGACATAAGTGGGTGGCGAAGTTTTACTCAAAAATTTAGCCTGCATTCTCGTTCCTTGCCAAGGCTAGTACTTCTCAAGTGTAAACATTCATTTTACTCAGAAATTTAGAATATATTCTCACTCTTTTGCAATTCCAGTACTTCTCAAGTGCAAACATTTGTTCTTTGCGAATTTGTGCTCACACAGAGTGAATGTTGGGTCAGTGTAAGGGATATGATGCTCAGACCTTTGAAGTTAGACGAATTTTGGGCATGCTTGGAGAGGGGCAACAAGTTTGAGCTAGATATAAAACTCTTAGAAATCGGGCTAGCTCACACTGGAGGGTTTCCAAAAGCCGTGTTTAGTGTGGACCTGATAAGTGCATGTACGAGAAGGTACATTCCACAGACACAGGAAATTAAAGCCGCAGACGGGAATGTAGTTGCAGAAATTTCTCCTGAAGTTGTTTCCCACATGCTAGGGATTCTAGAAAGGGAACCTATTGAAGACATGTTTGTCGCAGTGACAGGTGAATTTTTCAAAGAAAATAAAGACTGGTGTAAGAACTCCATGGCCAAAACTTGGTTGAAGTCTGAAAAGAAAGGTAAGTCACAACTGTCAAGTAAACTCAAAAGAGTGCATTTTAAGGGAGAAATTGCAGATGCTATTGCTTTATTGCACCACATTGTTGGGAATGACCAAGTTGATTTATTTGAGGATTTGATGTGTCGGTTTATCTTGATAGGCTATGATGAGAACATTTTCATTGACTAGGCTAAAGTTATTTGCTTCCATTTGAATGAGAAATTAATTAATTTCCATAAGACTGCTACTTTATGTATGTGTTCTTTCCTGATGTACATTGTAGGTAGTTAGAGGTCCTTTTGGCCTAGGTTGGAGCCGCAAGGAACCCCAACTTCTAATATTCCTATGTGTAAATGCTTTCCTTAGTTCACCAAATAATTTGGAATGAGTGATTTTTGTCGTGTTAATGATACATTTTTAATGGTGTCCATGAGGAAGCTAGATGGAAATCTAGAAATGTGCCTTTCCCCTAAATCGATTTCTCTTGTATCAAAATTTGGGATTTTTTATATCCAATTTGATAAGTTTTCCTATATGAGAATAAGGCATTTTGAGAAAGCCCCATTTAGATTACCTCGATATCCTAAAGATTTACTGATATTTTTGGAAGTTTTTTGACAAATGGCCATGGTTAATATTAAGTATACGAACATGGGGAAATGAGGGTATGTCTTCCCATTGGAGACCCCTTCTTTTATGTGCAAAACAAACCAGATGGCCAGGGGACCTGAAGGAATTCTCAAGGAATATAACCTCCAGAATCTATCTATGAGAGCTAATTTTGATAGTACAAGGGTTTTGTGAAGTAGAATCTCCATGGAGGGATCTTATATCAGGATCACCCATCTATCAAATATTTCTAGGAAGATTGTGTCAATAAGAAAAAAAATTTGAGAAGAGATTATATGAGGCTAATGCTAAAACAGATACAGGGTTTCGGCCTGTCATTTCACATTCCTAAAAATGTAGCTGAGGATTCAACAATCATAGATCCTACATATGAAAAATTTCTTGATAAATCCCACCCTAGGGTTGATTGGAGCCAAAGTGAAATTTCATATATGAGGGTGCATGCTACCCTAGTGCTTAAAAGAACCCAAGACTAGTTGGATGGGAAATGGAAGCAAGTTTCTAGTCCTTTTCAAGAACCTAAGTCATCACATAAGAATGAACACTGGTCTACAAAAGCATCTGGTGAAAGTGTATCATCAAGGAAACCCTATGTGAGGTCCTCTAGTGCAAATTCTCAATCAGGAGGTGATGGTGATAGGCCAGAAGAAACAGTCAAGTTGAAGAGCATCTGTGAACAAGATAGTTTTCTTTCTCCTACCCCTAAGAAGAAGACCAATCAAGAAAAACTTGTGGCTATAGATTGTGAAGCTATCTTTAAACAGATCGCTGAAGATAATATATTTCCTCCTTTTTCTAAATTTCCCTCTTCTCTGCCTTTGGTTGATAATCCACCTATCACTCCTAATGCTCCTAAAGAAACTATTAGTGGAATTAAAGATTCTGGTCTAGTAGTAGCCTCCCCAAGATGGCTGAAAAAAGTAGTGGAGAACAAGAGAAAGCATATTCCTACAACGACAGTTGGAGTGGATACAGTTTCAAAGTTACTTCAAATCTCTTCAAAATCTAAGAAAGCCAGGAGAATGTCAAGGATGGTGACTGATGCTACTTTTGGAAATCAAATGTTAGAAATTGTTGAGCTTGTGAAGGATTTAAATGAAGATGAAATAATGGAGGTGGACTAAAAAATCACACATGTTGATATGGGGCCTCCAACACTGGAAGGTGATGTGTACCATGCCAAATATGCAGTCAATACCTTGATTAAAAGAATGAAAGAATAGAGGAAAGAAAATATAAAACTGGAATCTCAAGTCCTCGCATTGAGTAACTTTATTTCTTCCATGGCCACTCCTCCTACATCTGATGAAGCCTCAAGTTTCCAGGTAGAGGGAATTGATGTGCTCACCATAGAGAAAATTAAAAAGAATTTGAGCTATTCTAGAGCTTCTTGTGAGGGGATTGATAAAATATCTCAAGAGGTTATCTTCTTTCTGAATAAATCTATGCTCTTTTACACTCGAGTTGTTAAAAAGAGGAAGGAGTTAGTAACAGAACTTCAACAGCTCAGAAAAGATCAAACTAGTTTCTATGTGCTCTCTCAGGAAATGAAACAATTGAACTCTATGGATCCGAAGATATTAATTGGTGAGAAAATTGTGAATAATCCTAAGGAGCTAGACCCTTCCTAGTTTGTTTCATTGGAATGGAAATTGAATATGTATGATAATTTGGTGAAGGAAATTAATAATGCACTTGATCAATATTATGAAATGTTGGTGGAAATTAAAGAACATTGTCGTATTCTGGGAGTGGAAATTACTGATGATTTTGAAGAAAACATTCTAGATATAAGTTAGATCTCTCTAAACTTTAGAGAAATATTCAAAAAAGAAATAGTTGATCCCGCTACAATGACATGGGAGTCCTCGAAACTCAATGGAATGGAGATCCACCTAGAGACTTATAAATGTGGAGAAGAGAAAAAATCTTAGATGTTGGTTGAGTCTAAAAATTCTTTAGGAAAATGGAGAACCAGGTTACAAATTACAACTCCAGGAAGAAAAATCATCACCACAATTGTCACCAAGTATTGGGAATACAAGCAAAGAGTAAAGGCACAGGAGGTGTTACTAAAGGAGGAGTTGGTGCTGGGAGTGGGACTGTTGTTTAGTTTTTATTTTATATGTTATTTTCTTTAATCTGGCTCTCTTGATACTTTAAAGACTTTTTATTTTAATTCTACAATGTTTGTCTTCAAGAAACCGTTATCAAGACAAAAAAACTCTATATTTTCTAGTGGATTGTCTATTATTGGAATGATAGATTTCTGGATAGTTTCATTACTATGGAATGCTTATCTATGAATAAATATTTTATGGTGATGGATGTGTAAGGATTTCTTAGTATAATTTAGGTGATTTGGTAGTTTAAGCTTTTATTGTTTAAGTTGGGTGGATGCCTTTATAAGTTATTTATGTTGAATTGCTAGCTTTTGTTAGCTTATAACTTATAAGTTATGGATGTTGAACTGTTACCTTCTATTCAAGGAATGGATTAATAATATTCCTTTCAATTATTTATCAAAGATTGTGTGAATGGAAATGCAATAAGAATTTATAAGTAGTGTGATAAGTGTTGTTCTTTAAAAATGATGCAGAATCACATATGAAATTCAATACCATGGAATACAATTTTTTTCTTTTAGCTTCTCCTAACCTTAGTTGCTAGTCCTCAGAGTTTTATAACCTTGTCATGGAGTTCTTTGTTTTCATAACTTCCTGATTCCCTTACTTGGTTGATAGTTCACTTTGTTGAGTTGCAAGTCTTTCTTGGTCATCTTTCTAGTCAGTGGGTTGGAGGTTTCAAAAACTTTGAAACTTCATACTTTGGTTCTAAGGTTCACTTTTTTGAAGTGAGAATGGAAAAGAGATAAAGCAAACTTATTATTATAACTAATAACACTATGAAGAAATGATCACTCACCTTTAAGTCTATGTTTTCGGCTTTTGTTGACTTCCGAATTGAGAAGTAGAACCTCAGAACTAAATAAAATGTGTAAGAATAAATGACACTTTCGATTGTATTTATATCAATCCATGATTCGATATTTGGAAAATTCCGTTGGATTTTTAAATGGTATATTAAAAATTTGGGAAATCTCACGTGCTTATACAATGATACGTTGTAATTTTCAAGGTGACATGTGTCCTCAAATGTAATTATTTTTTAATGTTATTGGTGAAATAGGTCCTCATGAGCAACTATTTATAAATTTTAATTGGTGAAATGGGTCTTCACAAGCAACTATTTGTAAATTTTAATTGGAAAAATGGGTCATGGTACAATGTTGTTTTAATAGTATTGGCGAATATGTAGGTGTTTTATTAAATGCTTTCAGGATTCTAGGTGAAAATATTAGTCGGTCCAATTGAAACATGTAGTTTGACAATGGCGAATTTGTTGCTTAAATATGCCTCATAAAAAAAATCATTGGCAAATGGACATGCATTGGACCTATAGTTCATAAAATCTAGGCAATTTGGACAACCTGTTGGGTGTGAGAAATTCACCAATTTTGACTTGGCCGATTCCTAGAATTTTCCAATTGGCGAAGATTCGCCACTAAAGTTTCCCTAATTCAAATTAGGTTGGCACCAAAACATTCTAGTGGTGGAAAGTAATGAAGGTAGACCACAACACAACTTAGCTAGGACCTAAATCCATTCATAAACACCACGCCATGCTTCCACAAACACGAAAGAAGCTTCATAATCAATGTAAACACCATGGTTAGTTGAACCCATGTTAACACCATTAAAAAATTAAGTACATGCTTTGTTTGATCCAAGGACAACTCACATAAACTAAATGTCACTTGAACACAATTTGGAATATTCCACTAACACCCTAAAATCCAACAAATTCCTTTGCAACAATTTTTACTTGAAGAATGTACACATCCAATACATTCAGACAATCCTACCATACACTGTAACTAAAGCAACTAGCTTTTGAAGCACCAAACCTCAAACAACTTCAGCTAAAGAAATATACGAAAACTATCAACATGCTTCCTGATCTACAAAACCTGAAACTACTCTACGAAGAAATGCATAACACATTTCTCCCAGACACCTTTGCAATACATAGTTCACACAACTTCCTCTGCACAATAATATATCACACCAAATTCTGGGCATAACACCACTAAACAACTCCGATCAACATATCTAAAATTTACAAGCAGATCTTCAACCCAAAAGAAATGTAGAGAAAATCTAGAATGCTATACTGCAACACAAAACACCATTACACCAAGCTGTTTCCACTTTTTATTCAAATTTTCTCAAAAGCACTTGAAAAACAAGCACTAGAGACACATCCTCAATATCTTCAGCACTTCCTCATCACCACAAATCCAACTGCAATATAGGAACTCAACCACACATCCATAGGTAGAAGCTTATCAAAGCAACACTAGAGGTTGACACTAGTAGCTTACTAATGACAACATAATGCAACTAATCAAAGCATCATCAGATACAACACCAATTCAATACCAACTACTCACATCCTTACAACAATCTCCTACTCATATAGTTGACACCAATGACAACACCAACTACACATACTTGCAACATTCTCCCCATTTTTCATTGATGGCAACACATGATGTGAAAACCCATCAACAAAAAACATAACAAATATGATTATCAATACTCTTGCTCCATACCAACTAACTCATAACTTTCTCTCTCAATTTAATAACTAACACTTTTATTTTTCATATTATTCTCTCCCACTTTGTAGCTTTTCTTTTTCACATGACTCTCTCTCCTTGTTTTCACATTACTCTCTCCCCCTTTGACATCAATTTTAAAGGGTAAAATATGTGCATCACTCTTTCTCCCCCTTTGACATTAATCAGCCTGTTTACCACTGCTTTGTACCTTCCTTTCCTTTACTGCTCTACATACTCCCCCTAGGAGCACGCACCAAGCTGAATCAATAAAAAAAATATTGCATAATGACTCTCACTCCTCTTGATTACAACCAATAATGTGACTACCTACTCCCCCTAAGAGATAGCCACCAACATCAGTCTAGACCAAAGAATGAATCTTGAGATCGACAACATAATCCTTTGTAGGAACATATTCAAGCTCTACTTCATTCTCTACAACCTTCTCTCTCTAAAAGTGATACTGGATTGAGATATTCTTTGTCCTTGAATGCATTACCAAATTATTTGAAATATTGATAGAAATCAAGTATTGTCACAAAAGATAGAAATTGGTTCATCATATACCACTCTGATATCCTTTAATATTTTCCTCAACCACAACACTATGTGAAACAAGATGTTGCAATGTATTATGCCTCTATAGTAGACAAAGAAATTGAATCTTGTTTCTTGCTTAGCCATGACACCAATCCACATCCAAGAAATAATGCACCACCACTTGCACTTTTCTTTTCATCTACACAACCAACCCAATCTACATTTGTGTAAGCACTTAGAGTGAAGTCAGTATCCTTTGGATACTCTTTATTTCTACAACATGTGACTCTTTGGGATATTCTTGAAATCTGGCCATGAGATAGACTACATGCATGATATTTGGTCTAGTAGCAGTTAGGTATAGCAGTCCTCCAATCATTGATCTATACTTTCTTTGATCAACCTTAGGTGATTCATCATTCTTGCTCAACTTGCAACCAACAACCATAGGGGCACATACCAATTTAGAATCTTCCATTCCAAACTTTTTCAACATTTCTTTAACATACTTTGATTATGAAATGAAAATAACTTTATCTATCTGATTGATTTGTAGCCCAAGGAAGAAACTCATCTCCTCAAACATAGGCATCCCAAACTCTCTCTACATCTCTTCTACAAATATCTTACATATAACTTCATTTCCTCAA
The DNA here is from genome assembly GCA_007258455.2 of Sequoia sempervirens. Taxonomy (NCBI): domain Eukaryota; kingdom Viridiplantae; phylum Streptophyta; class Pinopsida; order Cupressales; family Cupressaceae; genus Sequoia; species Sequoia sempervirens. The sequence continues at coordinate 750,218,034 of VDFB02270651.1, read as the reverse complement.
AAATTATGTCATCAACATATACAACCACAATCTATATTTGATCTTTTTCAACTTTAAAGTAAAGATTGTTATATGTGGTACCTTTATTGAATCCTTGTTGTAACAAGTACCTATCTAGCCTTGCATACCAAGCTCTAGGAGCTTGCTTCAATCCATATAATGTCTTCTTCAATCTATAGACCATATCTAGTTTATCTGATAAATAAAATGATTCTTATTGTTCTATGTATACCTCTTCTTCCAATTCTTCATTCAAGAAAGCAGACTTCACATCCATTTGATAAACTTTGAAATCCTTGTGTGTTGTAAAAGCCAAAAACATCCCAATAGCTTTCATTCTTTCCACTAGGTTAAATGTCTCCTCAAAGTCTATTCCTTCTGCTTGTGAGTAACCTTTACACATAAGCCTTTCCTCATTTCTTACTTCTCCATTATCATTTAGTTTGTTTATGAATTCCCACTTAATTCCAATCACATTCTTATTTTTTGGTCTTGGGACAAGTTTCCAAGTCTGGTTTTTGGTGCAAGAGCACCATGACAACTTCATGCCTCCATGAGGAAACTCTTTTTTTTGGTTCAATTGTGATGTTTCAACTTTGTAATAAGGTCTAATAGACCATCTTGGGGTAATTTGAGTCATTTAGGGTCCATAGGGTTAATTTTCTAAATAATGTAAAAGTTTCCAAATTGTTGTAATGACAATATTGTAAAAATGAAAAGATTACAAAATGGTGGAATGTCAAGAGTCGAGAAGTTAGAAAGTCAGTTTAAGTTGTTTTTTATGGTTTATAAAAGCATTATGAAGCCTCAAAAACTTAGAGGAAGGGAGGGGGATGATGTAGGTGTAAAAAGTTCAATAAGAATACTTTGTTTCTGTCAATTTCTAGCATTCTTTATTGTTTCTTGCATTAGCACATGTGTGGAAAACCTACCAAGGGCATGAAATTTATTTTTTAAGTACTTGAATTCACCCTCATAATCTTTTTGGTTTCATGAAAATCCATTCATTTCTATGAAAGTTATAAGAAAATTGTCCCAGGCAGGTTAAAACCCTAATTTAGGGTCACAATAAGCATACAAAATTGTATTTTTCCAATTCTCACCATTGAAAACTCCTAAAAATTGGTGTGCAAATGGATATATACATATTCTAATAGATTTCCAAGTTACAGGGTTTGAGGATAAGGGTTTGGGAAATTACAACGATGCCCTAGGTTGTCAAACATGGTTTTCTAAGCAAATAAGGAGCAGAGAGGCTAAAAGTTGACAAAAACCAACTAGAGAAGAATTGGAGTTGATTGGGAAAGCATAAGAAGATCATAATGAGATTTTTTGAAGAGATAGTGAAGATATTTAGGGCCTAGAACCATAGGAACCAATAAACCCTCATGAGCACAAGCCTAAATAGGCCTATTGAGAACTCAAGATAGTCACTTTTTGAATCCTTTATTTCAAAGAACCCTGTGCTAAATTTTTGATATGTTTTAGGAGGCCCAAAGGGGTATCTAGGTATGCTTTCACAATGGTGATTGGGGATCTACCTTGAAATTTTTGATTGTTGGAGACCTACGTGGGGTAAGAGTGGTTGATAAGGAAAACTTGAAAATTGGTGAAGTTTGATTTCTTGTGTGGTCTAGTTGTGTTTATCATGTTCTTTTAACTCTGTGGTATACTTTCAAGTGTTGGTTAAGCCTCTTTGAACCTGGGAACCCATTTGGTGTTTGAATGTGCAAACAGGTAGTTTGGGGTAGACAAAAAGAAAGTCTATATTTTTGTGAAGTTTGAGATCTTAGGGTCATTAGTGGTTTACTTGCATTGTGTCCACAAGCCTAAAGTGTTTTAAATGATTGTGGAAGAATTTTGAGAGTTAATACCTATTTAATACCTATTTGGTGATTTGTAACCATGTTGACACATGTTCAAATGAATTAGTCACAAGATGAAGAACCCATTATTGTGAAGTATGCCTCCAGTTGAGTGATTTGAACCCTTAGTACTGCATCAATTTTTCACAATCTGCATTAGTTCTTCTTCCATAGCCTTGATCCAATACTCATACTTGCATGCTTCAATCACTAATTTGGGTTCAAATTTAGAGAGTAAACATAAATTTACCTATTCTTCAACAACTTTCCTTTTTGTTAGTACACCTTTGTTCTTATCACCAATAATCTATTCTTCAGAATGATTCATCTACACATACTTAGGAGTTTTAGGAAACTTTTTTGGAGTTTCTTCCTCTTCAATCTACACATATTTCTCCTTATCTTTTTCTTCTTCTCTTCAAGAAGACTCATCTAATTCATATGCATCTATTACCATTGAATTCTTCTATCAGTCTTTATCAACTTTGACACTTCGAATCTCAACAATCTTTCTTATTCTCTTGTTGTACCACCGGTAAGCTTTTAATTTAGTAGAATATCCAAGGGAGATACCTTCATTAGATCTTACATCAAACTTTCCTAGGTTTTCTTCATCTCTTATGATATAGATTTTGCTTCCAAACACTTTTAAGTATTTAAAAATAGGAACCCTTCCATGCCATAGCACATAGAGAGTCTTTGTGTCATTTTCTCTTTCTTGTACTATGTTAAGTACATATAAACAACAATATGAATTGCTTCTCTTCAATAAACTTATAGTAGATTTTATTCTTTCACAATTTTCCTTGAAACTTCTTGAACACTCCTATTCTTCCTTTTAAGCACTCCATTCTACTCATGAGTCCTAGGGGAAAATAAATGCCTCATTATTCCATGATTCTCATAAAATATTTTGAATTCATTAAAGGTGAATTCTCCACCTCTATCAGACCCCAAACATTTTAATTTCATATCCATTTCATTCTCAACCATAAATTTTAATTCCTTAAACTTATCTAGAGCTTCTAATTTTTCTTTGATAAAAGTAACCTATGCTAGCCTAGAATAATCATCAATCAATAGCATTAAATACCTATCACCTTGAAGACTTCTTACTCTGGTAGGACCAAAAATATCTATATGCACCAATTCCAACAATTTGATAGAAGATTTTTCTTTGAATTTAAAAATTCTTCTTGTTTTCTTTCCAATTTCATATTCCTTATAGAGTTCGCTTTGTACTCTTTGGAATATCTCACTTCTTGAACTAAACTTATTCTCACTAGGATATCAAAATTGATGTGACACTTTCTTCTATTCCATAGTTAATTCTCATTGATCTGAGTCATGAGACAATAACCATCAGCACCTTTTAGCTGATAGAAATTTCCATATGTTCTTCTAGCAACATTTATAGTTTTGGAGCCTTTTTTGATATCACAACCATCATCCTAAAACATAATATTGTATCATTCGCTAGACATTTATCCAACACTCAAGAGGTTATGCCTTAAACCCTTAACATAAAGAATATCATCAGTGTTATGCTTTCCTTCAACACTAATTGAACCTTTTCCACATATCTTAGCAGATGTATCATCACCAAACCTAATAAGTCCTCCTTCATATTTTTCAAATTTAACAAACTTACTCTTATCAATGCTCATATGATTAGAGTATCCACTGTCAATGATCTAGTAGTTCTTCTCATGTGTAGCAACAAAATCAAACACCAAAGTTCTTTCAGTATTAGCACTTTCTTTTGAACAACTATCCTTTGCACATCTCTCAGAGTTAGCAGAATTAGTTTCATCGTTTAAAGCCATGAACAAGCATTCACCATCCTCATCATCCCCATAGTACGATTAATCATTAGATATATTGTCATCTTCTCTAACATAATAAATTTTCTTAATCATCTTACCTTTTTTCTCCCTATTTTTGTCATTCAAAGCTCTATTTGGACATCTTGAAGCATAATGACCTATCTTTCCACAACTAAAACATTTGAAAGGAAAATTACCTTAGTACTTTCCAGTAACCTTTTTCATTCTTCTCCCAAAGCTAGCTTCCACATCATCAAGATCCTACTAATCTGATTCCACAATCTTCTTTAATTTGCCAGGCTTAAAAGTAGTCTCAACTTTAGCATTACTTGTACCAAATTCTCTCATTTAAAAAGTATTTAAAGAACCATACAACTAATCTCTGCTATATTGATTCAAAATTTACAATTCCTCAATAGTAGAAATTTTATGACTACAAGATTTAGGAAGAGTTTTGAGTACCTTTACCACTTCTTCTTCTTTCAATTCTCCACCAAGACCTTTGATGTCATTAACAAATTCATCCACCTTCTGCAAGTAGCTTGTGATGTTTCCATCTTCAGACATTCATAGGGTCTCAAACATGATCTTCATATTTTACATATTAGCTTGTTTGACATTATCATCCACTTCATAAATGCTTTCTAACTTTATGCAAATTTCTCTAGTAGTTTTCAAATTCATAACTTTCACTAATTCTGAATTAGAAAGTCCACTTAAGAGAGCATACCTTGATATTCCATTATTTTCATAGGCCTCGATCTCATCATCAGTACTCAAACCATTTGCATGCATAGTTTATCCTCTCTCAACAAACTTCCAAATTTAAAATCTAAGAGAAAACAGAAAACCTTCTATCCTTGTCTTCCAAAATGCATAATCTAATCCATTAAATAGAGGAACATCTTTCTTGTCCACCATCCTAGATCTACCTCAAGTGGTTAAGCTTTCTTCAAGGAACCTTTCTCTAATACCAAATGTTGAATGCAAAAGACAAGTAAGAGGGGGGTGAATCAATTATACCTTAAAAACTTTAAAACCCTCACAAACATTCAGATCCACATTAATTCAATTAACCCTTAATATGTTAGAATTATTTATCATGAAAGTAGATAAAAAAATTACAATCAAAGCAACACTATACACAATGAAACATGAGATTTACATGGAAAATACAAAAAGGGAAAACAGTGGTGAGGATTTTCTCACAATATAAAGTAATATCAATATGGATTACAAAGGGCTCACTGCCAGAGGGATCACTACCCAAAAGAAAGAAACACTTGATGCCAAAGACTCACTACTAGAATAGAAAAGAAGATAGAGAAGAGTGTTACAATGATAAATCCATCTCAATGCAATAGAAAAATCCACCATGGCATCACCAACACCTTCACAATCTTACTGAAGAATTGTAAACACCTTCTGCTCACTACATTTAGTAATCTAATACATGAAAGCTCACACTGCACTTCACAAATTTGAAACTTACAACTCTGTAATTCACACACTTATATATTATCATACCTCAACAACTCATTAATTTTTAATACAATTTTCAACCTTGAAAATATTCTCCAAGGTTATCTATGCACCTCAACTATGCAAATTCAAATTAGTTCAACACCAAAACATTCCTATGGTGGAAAGGAATGAAGGAAGACCACAACAAACCTTAGCTAGAACTTAAATCCATTCATACATGCCACACCACACTTCCACAAACACTGAAGCAACTTCACAATTAATGTAAACACCCAAGGTTAGTCGAACTTGTGTTAACACCATTAAAAAATTAAGTACACACTTCCTTTGATCCAAAGACAACTCATAGAAAAAAATTCTAGTTGAACACAATCTAGAATATTCCATTAAATGAAATCCAACAAATTTCACTTGAAGAATGAACACACCCAATACATTTAAACAATCTTTCCAAACACTATAAATCAAGAGACCAGCTTCTAGAGCACCAAACCTCGAATAGATTCAACTAAAGAAAGATACAAACACTAGCAACATACTTCCTGATCGAAAAAACCTGAAACCACTCTATGGAGAAATGCGGAGCAAAAAAAATTCTCCCAGACACCTTTGCAATACATAGTTCAAATACTAGTGAACACAAATTCCTTTGCACAAGATCTAACACAACAAATTCTGTATATAACACCACTAAACACCTTTTATCAACATATTTGAAATGCAAAAGTAGATCTTCAACCCAAAATAAATGTTGAGCAAAACCATAACACTATATTGCAACACAAAAAACCACTACAACACACTGTTTCCTCTTTTTATTCAAATTTTCTAAAAATTACTTGAAAACCAAGCACTAGAGACACATCATCAACATCTGTGACACTTCCTCAACACCACCAAGCCAACTACAACATAGCAACTCAGCGACATATCCATAGGTAGAAGCTTATCAAAGTGACACTGGAGGTTGACACTAGTAGCCTACTAATGACAACATAATGCAACTAATCAAAGCATCATCAGAGACCACTAATTCAATACCAATTTCTCACATCCTTGAAATAATCTCTTACTCATAAAATAGACACCAATGACAAAATATAAGCTTGTTGACATCAATGACAACACCAACTACACATACTTGCAACAATCTCCCCCTTTCTCATTGATGGAAACACATGATGTGAAAACCCATCAATAACAAACATAACAACTTTGATCATCAGTACTCTTGCTCCATACTAAACTAACTCAACTTTATCTCTCCCTTTAATAACTCTTTTCTTTTTCACATTGTTCTCTCCCCCTTTGTCCCTATAATGGAGTGATTTTTCACCCCTTGCAAATTCCCCATTTGCATACCCTCACCTTATAAAAATTAAACCCGAAAATGATTTTCCACTTCATCCATTCACATTCCACCCACTTGGTGGCTATCTATAGTGTCATTGGGGGAATTTTTGTCAAGGACACTAGCACAGTTCACAGACGTTTGCACGACACATTGTCATCTTGGTAGGATTCTCACCTTTGGAATGTGCAAGGGCATTACAACATGCCATTGGTGATGTAGTGTAACATTCCTATGCCTCTTCACTAACTTCAAATGGATTCCTTCCCTTAAATTTCACCTTCAAATGTTTATCTTTCACATTCACTTCAATCTCTACACACTTCTTCTCACTTCTACACATTTTCTCTATCACACTTGTTGCTACACACTCCATCTTCATATAATTCTCCATTGTTTAAGCTCCAAGATGATAATATACTAGATTTTATACTCACATTATTGTGGTAATGGTAGAACCTACAAGCTTGTGAGCTTGCATCTCCCTTCACGTGCTTGAGGGCATACTGTTTGGGAGGTGATATCCATTTCATTTAGCATTGTCATTTGGTTAACATAGCATATAGTTGTTAGAATTGTGTATTATTGCTTTCTTTCCATACTTTCTTAATCACATTTTCCATCGTGTGTCTATTCTGGCTATCAATGGAGGTGGGAACACCAAAATGGGGGTTTGACTATTTAAATCCCAGAAATAGCCCCAACATTTTTCCCTATTCTATTGTGTGAATATTTTGTGTTCAAATGGAGCTTGTGGGAGGTTGGACCAATTGTGAATTTTATTTTCTACCACCTTTCACTCTTGTCCACTTCTCTTTTTAAGTTAAAGTATTCTTCTTGATTTTTCAATATTTTAGCTCCTTTATGCTTTTTGTTGTTATTTAAAACTCTATTTATCACATTGTAGTTAGTTCTTTGTTAGGTATTAACTATATTATGTACTCTCTATTCATATAGATGCTAGGGCCTGACTAGGATGCCAACACATCGCACTATCATTTGTCTTCTACATTGGGGTCCTTTGGCAAAAAGTTGTTGATGTCTCAGTTTTGACTCAAGAACTAGCTCATCTAGTTTCATAAACCTCTTGGGCTGATAAAAGGATAGTGGTAGATCAATAACCCTTCCTTTTTACCCTCTTACAACACTAAACTTTCCTTATTCAATCCTTAGCATGAGCTAAATCAGAGCAGATGATCATTCTAGACTCTCTCGTGACCTAGGGTCTTGAGCATTCGGTCCCCCTTTATATTTTGGTGAACCTGACATGAACATTATTGGTTCCATTTGGTAGTGTTGAAAGACTCTTCGCTCATGTTATAGGAGTGTTGTGGGTGATTGTTTCAAGTCACTTAGCCTTGCAACCCAACCTACAACCCCTAGTGGTGTAGCTAGAAGGATTCCTAAGTGTTACAAGATGAAACCTTGAGTAGGTAACCATCTAATTGTTGGACCCCTAGGGCCTTCCATGAAAGTCCTTTCTAGTGTACATAAGAGATGGCTTCCTTTATGAATCTACCCATCCCATCTATGTAACCTACAAGCGTATCACTTGATATAACATTTACCTCACAGGATTTTCCAATGAATGCTAACAAAGAGCCAACTCTTTTGTACATTCCCACACATATCAATGGGAACACTATAACTAGTGTTCTCATTAACCCTACATGTCAGGTGAATGTCATCATAGAGGAGATCATGTTGATAAATATTTTACATAAGGATCAATATGATGAGTCTATAAGCACTATATGTAAATACGATGGGATTTACATACCTCCCATCGGTTCTATCACCTTGTTAGTCTTAGTGGGGCCCAATACTATGAATGTACTCTTTGATATCATCCTAGGCCTTGAATGATTCAAAGTGAAACTAGACATTCCCTAGCTAGTTTCCATGAATGTGGTTCCCTCAGTAATCCATAAGTGCTTAAATTTTTCTCATGAGGGTTCTATGCATGTAGTCCATGACATCAGTTATAAACTGATGGTTGTGCATGGGGGCTACTCATTTGATCACTTCTGGCTTGCCCCTGTTGTTCTACTCCATCCCAAGATGGACCTGTTGTATCAAACTTATGTGAAGTACAAGAATGGTGGAATAAAAACAAAGGTGACCTACCTTCCTTCTCCCTATGCTATTTCACATAGAGCTTCCATGATGGCACAACATGAGGTTGCCTCTTTTGCTCAAAAAAGGGAGGAGAAGTTCGCTCAAGCCTCCTCTTCCTCTTCCTTTGTTGTCCCACCTACTACTTCCTCTCACCCTATTATGGAAACTTTGACTTCCACTCCTATGCATATTTTAGCGAGTCTGATGGTGCTTGCTTGGTCGAAGGCCAAGCATTATGCATTTCAATTTCCTTTCTTACCCACAGTGCCCTAGCTCATTTTTCATGGTAAGGGGAAGGGTCCCAATGGAGCATCTTCTACATCTCAGCCTCCACAACCTCCTACCTCTCCTACCTCAAAGGTAGTGAATGGGAAGAGGCTCGCCACCAAGGTGCTAAAGCCTACTCCTTCCTCTTTTGTTGCATCTTCCTCTCCATTTCTCCCTCTTGTTTCTATCTAGGAGTCACTCCCTCCACCGAAAATGGTTGTGATGTATAGTTTGATGGTTGAACAAGAGCCTTTCATCCCTTCTTAGGAAATGACCTCTAGCTCCCTGAGCCATAGAAACTACCTTGTGCATGAGTGCAAGCATTAGAGTAAGGCTCTAGTTACTGAGTAGGCCACCTTGCAGAAGAATGAAGGGGATCCAACAACTCCTGCTTCAACATCTTTTGTTGTTTCCTCCCCTTCCACCCCCACTACTTTAGTTCCCTCTACCTCAGTATTGCTTTTGGCTCCCCCTATGAGCATGAATGATCCTCACTTGAAGAGGTTTGATGTATTCATTTCTCCTTTGGTTGAGCCACCTCTTTTGATGTTCATTCTAAACATCTTGCCCTTTTCAAAACCCATGGACATGTTGAACACCTTGGTGGCATCTGTCATAGTTTTCTCCTCTTCCTCCTTGCCTTCTACTTCATCTATGGGGATCTTGAATCCCCTAATAAAGAAAAATATGGAGGAAAATCCTACTTGCAATGGGGATTGGAAGAAGGGTTCACCTTCCTCGAAGGGTGGTTTTGCATTAGCTTGCGTCATCCTAGTGACAAAGGAAGCCTCGGTGTCCTTGGAGTTCATCACTGCTCCTAAATCCTTCGGTGAGGCTAGAAATGGATCTCGAGCACCTCCTCCATTGCCTACTAAGTTGACATGTGGTACTCATGTAAAACACATGTTCAACTTTGTAGATGATGTCCTGACTCTGTCGATAATATTTACAAGATTGTTGGCATTCACTTCACAAGAACTGAGTGGAGAGGAACTCAAGGGGCCCTCTTCCTTTGCTCTTTTTGTATGAGATTCGAAGGGTACCCCTATTGATATTCTACCCTTGTAGGCTCATTTTCCCTCCCATTATGATGATCTAGATTGGGTGAATGACAACCTCTTGGTTGATGAGGACTAGGGGGTGCCTCTTCTTTATGTGTAGATTAGATTGTGTGTGTGTTGTGTTCCCCCATGCTTGTTTTATACGTTCCTATATGACCCTTTTCACCCTTCTAGGTGCTTGGTTATAGGATTGTTGTTTTTTGTGTAATACTTCCTCTATTTATCACATCATTCTTCTCTTTATCGTAAATTGATTTTTGAAAATTTGGGATGAAGCAAAGTGTTAGGAGAATTTAGGCCTCCCTTCCATGTTGACCCAATTTTTTATTTTCATTTTGTTTCCACATGCCTTTCTTCACATGGTTTGATATAGTAGGGGGTTGATGATAGTTCATTTATATATTATTATATCTATCTATCTATATTTATGAGTAGCTATGACCCAAAAATATCAAACCCCCTTGTCTCTCATTTGCTATGTTACTGTCTATATTTTTTCTTTATCTTTATCTCTTCCTTGCTTGCTTTGTGATGTTGTAGTGCTCATGTGTTTTCCCTCGCATGTGCGACAAAATTACCATGTTTACATCTCGTTATGTTCTGTGGGCCACAACATTATTGTCATTTTTTTTTTCTCACCTTAGGATGTCACGTGGCTTTGCGTTGGGCACACACCATCCTAAGGGGGGTCTATCACACTATGATTTTCAAAAGGTGCATTCAGTGGCCAACGATTCCCTTCTTCAAAATCTCTAATATTTTCAAAATATTTTTAGAAAATTGCATTCTTCAACATGGGTCCCTAGATGAATTTTTCTTTCATCTCAGATTCATAAGATAGAATCTAGAATTTCCCTTGCAAGGGAAGAATTTTTATTTTGAATTGCTTGGTAAAATGATTTTTTCAAAAGGAATCCTTGATTACAGAATCATTGGTGAAAAGTTATATCTCTTTTAAAAAATGTTATTGCTTTTGAACTGAGCATCCCTTGAGTGGACCCCTTTTCTTTTGAAGGGTTCCCAAGAGACCCCTTTGAAAGCTCTTCCTTCAATTATTGACTATTTGTGTGACTATCCACCTATCTTTCTGTGTGGCTTCTTTTTGATATCTTACATGTTTTGTTTGTGGATTAACATGTTGCTTTGCAGGTGTGCCTGTGAAGTCACATTTCAATCAACCTTGCAGGATTGAGTACCTGAAAGGCCCCATTAGACTTTGCAAAGCCTCCCATAGATCTCACTTCCTTTAGAACAAAGCACATGGGGGGACCTCCTTTACAAGTCCAAGGACCTATGAAGTGCCTACATCCTGCAAGATCATTTTGTTAAACTTTGTAAGTCTGTGAACTTGCAGATCCTTTTGTTCACATTCCATAGGTCTGTGGATATACGATGAAATTTTAACTCTCCTTGGGTTCAAGAACCTATGGAGACAGCTCCTCTTCTTTTACTTTTAGGTGGGTCATATTGTGATCTACTTCCTCGATAGTTTAGGTATACATTTCTAAATTCTTTCGATCTACTTTACCTTACATCTGGTAGCACATATGCTTGCACCATTTGCATCCCCTCACCTTAGAAAAATTAAACCTAATGATTCTTTTCCACTTCATCCATTTTCATTCCACCCACTTGGTGGATGTGTGTAGTGTCAGTGAGATATTTTTTGTCGGGGGTGTTAGTGCAATGTACAGAGGTTTGCATAGTGCACTACGATCCTACAAGGATTCTTGCCTCTGGAATCTGCAAAGGCATTACAATTTTCCATTGGCGATGTAGTGTAGCATTCCTATGCCCCTTGACTGACTCCAAATGGCTTCCTTCCCTTCATTTCACCATCAAATGTCTATCTTTCACATTCACCTTGATCTCTACACACTTCTTCTCACTTCTACATGTTTTCTCTATCACACTTACTACTACACACTTCATCTTCGCAATATTTTCCATTATTAAAGCTCCAAGATGAGACTTTGTTGAATTTTCTACTTGCATTGTTGCAAAACGGTAGCACCTACAAGCTTGCGAGCTTGCATCTTCCTTCATGTGCTTCAGGGCATACTGTTTGGGAGGTCATATCCATTTCATTTATCATTTTCATTTAGTTTATGTAGCATATATTTGTTAGCATTGTGTGGCATTGCTTTCTTTCCATACTTTCTTTATCACATTTTCTATCTCGTGGCTATTTTGGTTGTTTGTGGAGGTGGGAACACCAAAATGGGGGTTTGACTGTGGAAAGCCCCAAAACAATCCCAAATTTTTTTCTTGTTCTTTTGTGTGTAGGTTTTATATTCATGTGGAGCTTGTGAGAGGTTGGACCAACTGTGAGTTTAGTTTTCTACCACCTTTCACACTTGTCAACTTCTCTTTTTAAGTTAAAGTATTCTTCTTGATTTTTAGTATTTTAGCTCCTTTATGCTTTATGTCATTATTTAAAACTCTATTTATCATATTGTAGTTAGTTCTCTATTAATACATCTGTATAGATGTTAGTGTGTGACTAGGACATTAGCATGCCATGCTATTATCCATCTTCTACACTAGGGTCCTCTAGTAGAAAGCTTTTGAGGTCACAATTTTGACTCAAGAACTAGCTCATTTGGTTCCCTAAACCTCTCAAGTTGATAGAAGCATAGTGGTAGTTCAATAGTCCTTACTTTTCACCTTCTTGGAACAATAAAATTAACTTAAACAATCCTTAGAGTGAGGTAGATCAAGGCAGTTGATCGTTCTAGACACTCCAATGACCTAGGGATCTGAGTGTTCAGTCTCCCTCCTCTACAATAGCTTGTCTTTTTCACATGACTCTCTCTCATTTTTTTCACA
>VDFB02270651.1:750081823-750205132 GCA_007258455.2 Sequoia sempervirens | reverse complement strand
TTTTCATTTTGTAGGGTTAATAAGGAATAGGATTCAGGAAGAAGATGATGTGGCATTATTTGGGATACTCTAAATTCTCTTGCCTGTAGTTATGTAGTTATAGAGTAAAAGACCAATTTCCTTCAAGTTCAAAATGGGTGCAATTGGAAAGAAGTTGATTTGGTTTACCTGACTTCTCAGATAGGTTTTGAGCTAGGATGAGGAGCTCTGATGGAGATAAGTGCTCTCCTAGTGCATGGAAGCTGCAAGTAGAAGATGGGAACAGTTTTATAACCCCTCATCTTCTGCATGACTCTGATTTTCAAAGGGGAGAAGTACATTTTGTATCTTCACAACTCCCATTTCCCCGGTTTGATTAGCTCGTCTTTCCCTATGCATTTATTTTCAGACACAATGGCAGATCTTAGAAGTCCCATGTGTTTATTTTCAGAGCACATGGTTGACTCGGCAAGTCCCATTTATTTTCAAACACACATGTATTACATTTACATTTTCACCAGCGGTCCAACAGAAGCTTCCAGCATTTGCGCTTACATTTGTATTTGTAATATGTAATAATATGACATTGTAATTCAATTGTAATAAAATAGATGGTTGTGCTATTAATTTGACATTGTAATTCCTTTTATTAAGTCCTTTGCAATGTTAAGTGTTACTATGCTATTAATGTGACAATGTAATTAATTTTATAAAGGCCTTGATGTCAATCTAAGTGCATTAATGGTTAAAACTAAAAAATCTTTAAAACACATGTTTATTGTTTATATCATAAATTACTCAACCGTTCGATGAACATTTGATGTATGGTTGAAGACTCAAAATAAGGGAGCAAAGAAAGCTTACTACTTAGTCACTAGTCCTCTAAGTTTTATAACCATGTCACGGAGTTCTAAATTTTCATAACTACTTGATTCCCTGACTTGGTTCACTTTGTTGAGTAACTTAAGTTCATGCATACGTAACCTTTGAGTTATAGTGTGTGGATTTAGTTGGTGGGTCAGAGGTTTCAAAAACTTTGAAACTTCAGACTTTGGTACTAAGGTTCCAAGTTTTAGTGACCATGTGATATTATGGACTTATCTTGCCTTTCAAAGGAATTGTCTTCTGACTTCTCACTAAATGCTATGTACAAACTAAACTTGAGTTGTATTTTTAGGAATTTCCAAAAGCATGTAGGTTTAAAGGCTATCTTTTTGAGGAATGAAATTGAATGCCGCATTTAAAGCACGTCCTATAAAAAATAATGACATAAGTGGGTGGCGAAGTTTTACTCAAAAATTTAGCCTGCATTCTCGTTCCTTGCCAAGGCTAGTACTTCTCAAGTGTAAACATTCATTTTACTCAGAAATTTAGAATATATTCTCACTCTTTTGCAATTCCAGTACTTCTCAAGTGCAAACATTTGTTCTTTGCGAATTTGTGCTCACACAGAGTGAATGTTGGGTCAGTGTAAGGGATATGATGCTCAGACCTTTGAAGTTAGACGAATTTTGGGCATGCTTGGAGAGGGGCAACAAGTTTGAGCTAGATATAAAACTCTTAGAAATCGGGCTAGCTCACACTGGAGGGTTTCCAAAAGCCGTGTTTAGTGTGGACCTGATAAGTGCATGTACGAGAAGGTACATTCCACAGACACGGGAAATTAAAGCCGCAGACGGGAATGTAGTTGCAGAAATTTCTCCTGAAGTTGTTTCCCACATGCTAGGGATTCTAGAAAGGGAACCTATTGAAGACATGTTTGTCGCAGTGACAGGTGAATTTTTCAAAGAAAATAAAGACTGGTGTAAGAACTCCATGGCCAAAACTTGGTTGAAGTCTGAAAAGAAAGGTAAGTCACAACTGTCAAGTAAACTCAAAAGAGTGCATTTTAAGGGAGAAATTGCAGATGCTATTGCTTTATTGCACCACATTGTTGGGAATGACCAAGTTGATTTATTTGAGGATTTGATGTGTCGGTTTATCTTGATAGGCTATGATGAGAACATTTTCATTGACTAGGCTAAAGTTATTTGCTTCCATTTGAATGAGAAATTAATTAATTTCCATAAGACTGCTACTTTATGTATGTGTTCTTTCCTGATGTACATTGTAGGTAGTTAGAGGTCCTTTTGGCCTAGGTTGGAGCCGCAAGGAACCCCAACTTCTAATATTCCTATGTGTAAATGCTTTCCTTAGTTCACCAAATAATTTGGAATGGGTGATTTTTGTCGTGTTAATGATACATTTTTAATGGTGTCCATGAGGAAGCTAGATGGAAATCTAGAAATGTGCCTTTCCCCTAAATCGATTTCTCTTGTATCAAAATTTGGGATTTTTTATATCCAATTTGATAAGTTTTCCTATATGAGAATAAGGCATTTTGAGAAAGCCCCATTTAGATTACCTCGATATCCTAAAGATTTACTGATATTTTTGGAAGTTTTTTGACAAATGGCCATGGTTAATATTAAGTATACGAACATGGGGAAATGAGGGTATGTCTTCCCATTGGAGACCCCTTCTTTTATGTGCAAAACAAACCAGATGGCCAGGGGACCTGAAGGAATTCTCAAGGAATATAACCTCCAGAATCTATCTATGAGAGCTAATTTTGATAGTACAAGGGTTTTGTGAAGTAGAATCTCCATGGAGGGATCTTATATCAGGATCACCCATCTATCAAATATTTCTAGGAAGATTGTGTCAATAAGAAAAAAAATTTGAGAAGAGATTATATGAGGCTAATGCTAAAACAGATACAGGGTTTCGGCCTGTCATTTCACATTCCTAAAAATGTAGCTGAGGATTCAACAATCATAGATCCTACATATGAAAAATTTCTTGATAAATCCCACCCTAGGGTTGATTGGAGCCAAAGTGAAATTTCATATATGAGGGTGCATGCTACCCTAGTGCTTAAAAGAACCCAAGACTAGTTGGATGGGAAATGGAAGCAAGTTTCTAGTCCTTTTCAAGAACCTAAGTCATCACATAAGAATGAACACTGGTCTACAAAAGCATCTGGTGAAAGTGTATCATCAAGGAAACCCTATGTGAGGTCCTCTAGTGCAAATTCTCAATCAGGAGGTGATGGTGATAGGCCAGAAGAAACAGTCAAGTTGAAGAGCATCTGTGAACAAGATAGTTTTCTTTCTCCTACCCCTAAGAAGAAGACCAATCAAGAAAAACTTGTGGCTATAGATTGTGAAGCTATCTTTAAACAGATCGCTGAAGATAATATATTTCCTCCTTTTTCTAAATTTCCCTCTTCTCTGCCTTTGGTTGATAATCCACCTATCACTCCTAATGCTCCT
This sequence comes from Sequoia sempervirens, assembly GCA_007258455.2. Taxonomy (NCBI): domain Eukaryota; kingdom Viridiplantae; phylum Streptophyta; class Pinopsida; order Cupressales; family Cupressaceae; genus Sequoia; species Sequoia sempervirens. Next base: position 750,201,839 of record VDFB02270651.1, on the reverse strand, counting down.
AAAGAAACTATTAGTGGAATTAAAGATTCTGGTCTAGTAGTAGCCTCCCCAAGATGGCTGAAAAAAGTAGTGGAGAACAAGAGAAAGCATATTCCTACAACGACAGTTGGAGTGGATACAGTTTCAAAGTTACTTCAAATCTCTTCAAAATCTAAGAAAGCCAGGAGAATGTCAAGGATGGTGACTGATGCTACTTTTGGAAATCAAATGTTAGAAATTGTTGAGCTTGTGAAGGATTTAAATGAAGATGAAATAATGGAGGTGGACTAAAAAATCACACATGTTGATATGGGGCCTCCAACACTGGAAGGTGATGTGTACCATGCCAAATATGCAGTCAATACCTTGATTAAAAGAATGAAAGAATAGAGGAAAGAAAATATAAAACTGGAATCTCAAGTCCTCGCATTGAGTAACTTTATTTCTTCCATGGCCACTCCTCCTACATCTGATGAAGCCTCAAGTTTCCAGGTAGAGGGAATTGATGTGCTCACCATAGAGAAAATTAAAAAGAATTTGAGCTATTCTAGAGCTTCTTGTGAGGGGATTGATAAAATATCTCAAGAGGTTATCTTCTTTCTGAATAAATCTATGCTCTTTTACACTCGAGTTGTTAAAAAGAGGAAGGAGTTAGTAACAGAACTTCAACAGCTCAGAAAAGATCAAACTAGTTTCTATGTGCTCTCTCAGGAAATGAAACAATTGAACTCTATGGATCCGAAGATATTAATTGGTGAGAAATTGTGAATAATCCTAAGGAGCTAGACCCTTCCTAGTTTGTTTCATTGGAATGGAAATTGAATATGTATGATAATTTGGTGAAGGAAATTAATAATGCACTTGATCAATATTATGAAATGTTGGTGGAAATTAAAGAACATTGTCGTATTCTGGGAGTGGAAATTACTGATGATTTTGAAGAAAACATTCTAGATATAAGTTAGATCTCTCTAAACTTTAGAGAAATATTCAAAAAAGAAATAGTTGATCCTGCTACAATGACATGGGAGTCCTCGAAACTCAATGGAATGGAGATCCACCTAGAGACTTATAAATGTGGAGAAGAGAAAAAATCTTAGATGTTGGTTGAGTCTAAAAATTCTTTAGGAAAATGGAGAACCAGGTTACAAATTACAACTCCAGGAAGAAAAATCATCACCACAATTGTCACCAAGTATTGGGAATACAAGCAAAGAGTAAAGGCACAGGAGGTGTTACTAAAGGAGGAGTTGGTGCTGGGAGTGGGACTGTTGTTTAGTTTTTATTTTATATGTTATTTTCTTTAATCTGGCTCTCTTGATACTTTAAAGACTTTTTATTTTAATTCTACAATGTTTGTCTTCAAGAAACCGTTATCAAGACAAAAAAACTCTATATTTTCTAGTGGATTGTCTATTATTGGAATGATAGATTTCTGGATAGTTTCATTACTATGGAATGCTTATCTATGAATAAATATTTTATGGTGATGGATGTGTAAGGATTTCTTAGTATAATTTAGGTGATTTGGTAGTTTAAGCTTTTATTGTTTAAGTTGGGTGGATGCCTTTATAAGTTATTTATGTTGAATTGCTAGCTTTTGTTAGCTTATAACTTATAAGTTATGGATGTTGAACTGTTACCTTCTATTCAAGGAATGGATTAATAATATTCCTTTCAATTATTTATCAAAGATTGTGTGAATGGAAATGCAATAAGAATTTATAAGTAGTGTGATAAGTGTTGTTCTTTAAAAATGATGCAGAATCACATATGAAATTCAATACCATGGAATACAATTTTTTTTTTTAGGCTTCTCCTAACCTTAGTCGCTAGTCCTCAGAGTTTTATAACCTTGTCATGGAGTTATTTGTTTTCATAACTTCCTGATTCCCTGACTTGGTTGATAGTTCACTTTGTTGAGTTGCAAGTCTTTCTTGGTCATCTTTCTAGTCAGTGGGTTGGAGGTTTCAAAAACTTTGAAACTTCATACTTTGGTTCTAAGGTTCACTTTTTTGAAGTGAGAATGGAAAAGAGATAAAGCAAACTTATTATTATAACTAATAACACTATGAAGAAATGATCACTCACCTTTAAGTCTATGTTTTCAGCTTTTGTTGACTTCCGAATTGAGAAGTAGAACCTCAGAACTAAATAAAATGTGTAAGAATAAATGACACTTTCGATTGTATTTATATCAATCCATGATTCGATATTTGGAAAATTCCGTTGGATTTTTAAATGGTATATTAAAAATTTGGGAAATCTCACGTGCTTATACAATGATACGTTGTAATTTTCAAGGTGACATGTGTCCTCAAATGTAATTATTTTTTAATGTTATTGGTGAAATAGGTCCTCATGAGCAACTATTTATAAATTTTAATTGGTGAAATGGGTCTTCACAAGCAACTATTTGTAAATTTTAATTGGAAAAATGGGTCATGGTACAATGTTGTTTTAATAGTATTGGCGAATATGTAGGTGTTTTATTAAATGCTTTCAGGATTCTAGGTGAAAATATTAGTCGGTCCAATTGAAACATGTAGTTTGACAATGGCGAATTTGTTGCTTAAATATGCCTCATAAAAAAAATCATTGGCAAATGGACATGCATTGGACCTATAGTTCATAAAATCTAGGCAATTTGGACAACCTGTTGGGTGTGAGAAATTCACCAATTTTGACTTGGCCGATTCCTAGAATTTTCCAATTGGCGAAGATTCGCCACTAAAGTTTCCCTAATTCAAATTAGGTTGGCACCAAAACATTCTAGTGGTGGAAAGTAATGAAGGTAGACCACAACACAACTTAGCTAGGACCTAAATCCATTCATAAACACCACGCCATGCTTCCACAAACACGAAAGAAGCTTCATAATCAATGTAAACACCATGGTTAGTTGAACCCATGTTAACACCATTAAAAAATTAAGTACATGCTTTGTTTGATCCAAGGACAACTCACATAAACTAAATGTCACTTGAACACAATTTGGAATATTCCACTAACACCCTAAAATCCAACAAATTCCTTTGCAACAATTTTTACTTGAAGAATGTACACATCCAATACATTCAGACAATCCTACCATACACTGTAACTAAAGCAACTAGCTTTTGAAGCACCAAACCTCAAACAACTTCAGCTAAAGAAATATACGAAAACTATCAACATGCTTCCTGATCTACAAAACCTGAAACTACTCTACGAAGAAATGCATAACACATTTCTCCCAGACACCTTTGCAATACATAGTTCACACAACTTCCTCTGCACAATAATATATCACACCAAATTCTGGGCATAACACCACTAAACAACTCCGATCAACATATCTAAAATTTACAAGCAGATCTTCAACCCAAAAGAAATGTAGAGAAAATCTAGAATGCTATACTGCAACACAAAACACCATTACACCAAGCTGTTTCCACTTTTTATTCAAATTTTCTCAAAAGCACTTGAAAAACAAGCACTAGAGACACATCCTCAATATCTTCAGCACTTCCTCATCACCACAAATCCAACTGCAATATAGGAACTCAACCACACATCCATAGGTAGAAGCTTATCAAAGCAACACTAGAGGTTGACACTAGTAGCTTACTAATGACAACATAATGCAACTAATCAAAGCATCATCAGATACAACACCAATTCAATACCAACTACTCACATCCTTACAACAATCTCCTACTCATATAGTTGACACCAATGACAACACCAACTACACATACTTGCAACATTCTCCCCATTTTTCATTGATGGCAACACATGATGTGAAAACCCATCAACAAAAAACATAACAAATATGATTATCAATACTCTTGCTCCATACCAACTAACTCATAACTTTCTCTCTCAATTTAATAACTAACACTTTTATTTTTCATATTATTCTCTCCCACTTTGTAGCTTTTCTTTTTCACATGACTCTCTCTCCTTGTTTTCACATTACTCTCTCCCCCTTTGACATCAATTTTAAAGGGTAAAATATGTGCATCACTCTTTCTCCCCCTTTGACATTAATCAGCCTGTTTACCACTGCTTTGTACCTTCCTTTCCTTTACTGCTCTACATACTCCCCCTAGGAGCACGCACCAAGCTGAATCAATAAAAAAAATATTGCATAATGACTCTCACTCCTCTTGATTACAACCAATAATGTGACTACCTACTCCCCCTAAGAGATAGCCACCAACATCAGTCTAGACCAAAGAATGAATCTTGAGATCGACAACATAATCCTTTGTAGGAACATATTCAAGCTCTACTTCATTCTCTACAACCTTCTCTCTCTAAAAGTGATACTGGATTGAGATATTCTTTGTCCTTGAATGCATTACCAAATTATTTGAAATATTGATAGAAATCAAGTATTGTCACAAAAGATAGAAATTGGTTCATCATATACCACTCTGATATCCTTTAATATTTTCCTCAACCACAACACTATGTGAAACAAGATGTTGCAATGTATTATGCCTCTATAGTAGACAAAGAAATTGAATCTTGTTTCTTGCTTAGCCATGACACCAATCCACATCCAAGAAATAATGCACCACCACTTGCACTTTTCTTTTCATCTACACAACCAACCCAATCTACATTTGTGTAAGCACTTAGAGTGAAGTCAGTATCCTTTGGATACTCTTTATTTCTACAACATGTGACTCTTTGGGATATTCTTGAAATCTGGCCATGAGATAGACTACATGCATGATATTTGGTCTAGTAGCAGTTAGGTATAGCAGTCCTCCAATCATTGATCTATACTTTCTTTGATCAACCTTAGGTGATTCATCATTCTTGCTCAACTTGCAACCAACAACCATAGGGGCACATACCAATTTAGAATCTTCCATTCCAAACTTTTTCAACATTTCTTTAACATACTTTGATTATGAAATGAAAATAACTTTATCTATCTGATTGATTTGTAGCCCAAGGAAGAAACTCATCTCCTCAAACATAGGCATCCCAAACTCTCTCTACATCTCTTCTACAAATATCTTACATATAACTTCATTTCCTCAAAAATTATGTCATCAACATATACAACCACAATCTATATTTGATCTTTTTCAACTTTAAAGTAAAGATTGTTATATGTGGTACCTTTATTGAATCCTTGTTGTAACAAGTACCTATCTAGCCTTGCATACCAAGCTCTAGGAGCTTGCTTCAATCCATATAATGTCTTCTTCAATCTATAGACCATATCTAGTTTATCTGATAAATAAAATGATTCTTATTGTTCTATGTATACCTCTTCTTCCAATTCTTCATTCAAGAAAGCAGACTTCACATCCATTTGATAAACTTTGAAATCCTTGTGTGTTGTAAAAGCCAAAAACATCCCAATAGCTTTCATTCTTTCCACTAGGTTAAATGTCTCCTCAAAGTCTATTCCTTCTGCTTGTGAGTAACCTTTACACATAAGCCTTTCCTCATTTCTTACTTCTCCATTATCATTTAGTTTGTTTATGAATTCCCACTTAATTCCAATCACATTCTTATTTTTTGGTCTTGGGACAAGTTTCCAAGTCTGGTTTTTGGTGCAAGAGCACCATGACAACTTCATGCCTCCATGAGGAAACTCTTTTTTTTGGTTCAATTGTGATGTTTCAACTTTGTAATAAGGTCTAATAGACCATCTTGGGGTAATTTGAGTCATTTAGGGTCCATAGGGTTAATTTTCTAAATAATGTAAAAGTTTCCAAATTGTTGTAATGACAATATTGTAAAAATGAAAAGATTACAAAATGGTGGAATGTCAAGAGTCGAGAAGTTAGAAAGTCAGTTTAAGTTGTTTTTTATGGTTTATAAAAGCATTATGAAGCCTCAAAAACTTAGAGGAAGGGAGGGGGATGATGTAGGTGTAAAAAGTTCAATAAGAATACTTTGTTTCTGTCAATTTCTAGCATTCTTTATTGTTTCTTGCATTAGCACATGTGTGGAAAACCTACCAAGGGCATGAAATTTATTTTTTAAGTACTTGAATTCACCCTCATAATCTTTTTGGTTTCATGAAAATCCATTCATTTCTATGAAAGTTATAAGAAAATTGTCCCAGGCAGGTTAAAACCCTAATTTAGGGTCACAATAAGCATACAAAATTGTATTTTTCCAATTCTCACCATTGAAAACTCCTAAAAATTGGTGTGCAAATGGATATATACATATTCTAATAGATTTCCAAGTTACAGGGTTTGAGGATAAGGGTTTGGGAAATTACAACGATGCCCTAGGTTGTCAAACATGGTTTTCTAAGCAAATAAGGAGCAGAGAGGCTAAAAGTTGACAAAAACCAACTAGAGAAGAATTGGAGTTGATTGGGAAAGCATAAGAAGATCATAATGAGATTTTTTGAAGAGATAGTGAAGATATTTAGGGCCTAGAACCATAGGAACCAATAAACCCTCATGAGCACAAGCCTAAATAGGCCTATTGAGAACTCAAGATAGTCACTTTTTGAATCCTTTATTTCAAAGAACCCTGTGCTAAATTTTTGATATGTTTTAGGAGGCCCAAAGGGGTATCTAGGTATGCTTTCACAATGGTGATTGGGGATCTACCTTGAAATTTTTGATTGTTGGAGACCTACGTGGGGTAAGAGTGGTTGATAAGGAAAACTTGAAAATTGGTGAAGTTTGATTTCTTGTGTGGTCTAGTTGTGTTTATCATGTTCTTTTAACTCTGTGGTATACTTTCAAGTGTTGGTTAAGCCTCTTTGAACCTGGGAACCCATTTGGTGTTTGAATGTGCAAACAGGTAGTTTGGGGTAGACAAAAAGAAAGTCTATATTTTTGTGAAGTTTGAGATCTTAGGGTCATTAGTGGTTTACTTGCATTGTGTCCACAAGCCTAAAGTGTTTTAAATGATTGTGGAAGAATTTTGAGAGTTAATACCTATTTAATACCTATTTGGTGATTTGTAACCATGTTGACACATGTTCAAATGAATTAGTCACAAGATGAAGAACCCATTATTGTGAAGTATGCCTCCAGTTGAGTGATTTGAACCCTTAGTACTGCATCAATTTTTCACAATCTGCATTAGTTCTTCTTCCATAGCCTTGATCCAATACTCATACTTGCATGCTTCAATCACTAATTTGGGTTCAAATTTAGAGAGTAAACATAAATTTACCTATTCTTCAACAACTTTCCTTTTTGTTAGTACACCTTTGTTCTTATCACCAATAATCTATTCTTCAGAATGATTCATCTACACATACTTAGGAGTTTTAGGAAACTTTTTTGGAGTTTCTTCCTCTTCAATCTACACATATTTCTCCTTATCTTTTTCTTCTTCTCTTCAAGAAGACTCATCTAATTCATATGCATCTATTACCATTGAATTCTTCTATCAGTCTTTATCAACTTTGACACTTCGAATCTCAACAATCTTTCTTATTCTCTTGTTGTACCACCGGTAAGCTTTTAATTTAGTAGAATATCCAAGGGAGATACCTTCATTAGATCTTACATCAAACTTTCCTAGGTTTTCTTCATCTCTTATGATATAGATTTTGCTTCCAAACACTTTTAAGTATTTAAAAATAGGAACCCTTCCATGCCATAGCACATAGAGAGTCTTTGTGTCATTTTCTCTTTCTTGTACTATGTTAAGTACATATAAACAACAATATGAATTGCTTCTCTTCAATAAACTTATAGTAGATTTTATTCTTTCACAATTTTCCTTGAAACTTCTTGAACACTCCTATTCTTCCTTTTAAGCACTCCATTCTACTCATGAGTCCTAGGGGAAAATAAATGCCTCATTATTCCATGATTCTCATAAAATATTTTGAATTCATTAAAGGTGAATTCTCCACCTCTATCAGACCCCAAACATTTTAATTTCATATCCATTTCATTCTCAACCATAAATTTTAATTCCTTAAACTTATCTAGAGCTTCTAATTTTTCTTTGATAAAAGTAACCTATGCTAGCCTAGAATAATCATCAATCAATAGCATTAAATACCTATCACCTTGAAGACTTCTTACTCTGGTAGGACCAAAAATATCTATATGCACCAATTCCAACAATTTGATAGAAGATTTTTCTTTGAATTTAAAAATTCTTCTTGTTTTCTTTCCAATTTCATATTCCTTATAGAGTTCGCTTTGTACTCTTTGGAATATCTCACTTCTTGAACTAAACTTATTCTCACTAGGATATCAAAATTGATGTGACACTTTCTTCTATTCCATAGTTAATTCTCATTGATCTGAGTCATGAGACAATAACCATCAGCACCTTTTAGCTGATAGAAATTTCCATATGTTCTTCTAGCAACATTTATAGTTTTGGAGCCTTTTTTGATATCACAACCATCATCCTAAAACATAATATTGTATCATTCGCTAGACATTTATCCAACACTCAAGAGGTTATGCCTTAAACCCTTAACATAAAGAATATCATCAGTGTTATGCTTTCCTTCAACACTAATTGAACCTTTTCCACATATCTTAGCAGATGTATCATCACCAAACCTAATAAGTCCTCCTTCATATTTTTCAAATTTAACAAACTTACTCTTATCAATGCTCATATGATTAGAGTATCCACTGTCAATGATCTAGTAGTTCTTCTCATGTGTAGCAACAAAATCAAACACCAAAGTTCTTTCAGTATTAGCACTTTCTTTTGAACAACTATCCTTTGCACATCTCTCAGAGTTAGCAGAATTAGTTTCATCGTTTAAAGCCATGAACAAGCATTCACCATCCTCATCATCCCCATAGTACGATTAATCATTAGATATATTGTCATCTTCTCTAACATAATAACTTTTCTTAATCATCTTACCTTTTTTCTCCCTATTTTTGTCATTCAAAGCTCTATTTGGACATCTTGAAGCATAATGACCTATCTTTCCACAACTAAAACATTTGAAAGGAAAATTACCTTAGTACTTTCCAGTAACCTTTTTCATTCTTCTCCCAAAGCTAGCTTCCACATCATCAAGATCCTACTAATCTGATTCCACAATCTTCTTTAATTTGCCAGGCTTAAAAGTAGTCTCAACTTTAGCATTACTTGTACCAAATTCTCTCATTTAAAAAGTATTTAAAGAACCATACAACTAATCTCTGCTATATTGATTCAAAATTTACAATTCCTCAATAGTAGAAATTTTATGACTACAAGATTTAGGAAGAGTTTTGAGTACCTTTACCACTTCTTCTTCTTTCAATTCTCCACCAAGACCTTTGATGTCATTAACAAATTCATCCACCTTCTGCAAGTAGCTTGTGATGTTTCCATCTTCAGACATTCATAGGGTCTCAAACATGATCTTCATATTTTACATATTAGCTTGTTTGACATTATCATCCACTTCATAAATGCTTTCTAACTTTATGCAAATTTCTCTAGTAGTTTTCAAATTCATAACTTTCACTAATTCTGAATTAGAAAGTCCACTTAAGAGAGCATACCTTGATATTCCATTATTTTCATAGGCCTCGATCTCATCATCAGTACTCAAACCATTTGCATGCATAGTTTATCCTCTCTCAACAAACTTCCAAATTTAAAATCTAAGAGAAAACAGAAAACCTTCTATCCTTGTCTTCCAAAATGCATAATCTAATCCATTAAATAGAGGAACATCTTTCTTGTCCACCATCCTAGATCTACCTCAAGTGGTTAAGCTTTCTTCAAGGAACCTTTCTCTAATACCAAATGTTGAATGCAAAAGACAAGTAAGAGGGGGGTGAATCAATTATACCTTAAAAACTTTAAAACCCTCACAAACATTCAGATCCACATTAATTCAATTAACCCTTAATATGTTAGAATTATTTATCATGAAAGTAGATAAAAAAATTACAATCAAAGCAACACTATACACAATGAAACATGAGATTTACATGGAAAATACAAAAAGGGAAAACAGTGGTGAGGATTTTCTCACAATATAAAGTAATATCAATATGGATTACAAAGGGCTCACTGCCAGAGGGATCACTACCCAAAAGAAAGAAACACTTGATGCCAAAGACTCACTACTAGAATAGAAAAGAAGATAGAGAAGAGTGTTACAATGATAAATCCATCTCAATGCAATAGAAAAATCCACCATGGCATCACCAACACCTTCACAATCTTACTGAAGAATTGTAAACACCTTCTGCTCACTACATTTAGTAATCTAATACATGAAAGCTCACACTGCACTTCACAAATTTGAAACTTACAACTCTGTAATTCACACACTTATATATTATCATACCTCAACAACTCATTAATTTTTAATACAATTTTCAACCTTGAAAATATTCTCCAAGGTTATCTATGCACCTCAACTATGCAAATTCAAATTAGTTCAACACCAAAACATTCCTATGGTGGAAAGGAATGAAGGAAGACCACAACAAACCTTAGCTAGAACTTAAATCCATTCATACATGCCACACCACACTTCCACAAACACTGAAGCAGCTTCACAATTAATGTAAACACCCAAGGTTAGTCGAACTTGTGTTAACACCATTAAAAAATTAAGTACACACTTCCTTTGATCCAAAGACAACTCATAGAAAAAAATTCTAGTTGAACACAATCTAGAATATTCCATTAAATGAAATCCAACAAATTTCACTTGAAGAATGAACACACCCAATACATTTAAACAATCTTTCCAAACACTATAAATCAAGAGACCAGCTTCTAGAGCACCAAACCTCGAATAGATTCAACTAAAGAAAGATACAAACACTAGCAACATACTTCCTGATCGAAAAAACCTGAAACCACTCTATGGAGAAATGCGGAGCAAAAAAAATTCTCCCAGACACCTTTGCAATACATAGTTCAAATACTAGTGAACACAAATTCCTTTGCACAAGATCTAACACAACAAATTCTGTATATAACACCACTAAACACCTTTTATCAACATATTTGAAATGCAAAAGTAGATCTTCAACCCAAAATAAATGTTGAGCAAAACCATAACACTATATTGCAACACAAAAAACCACTACAACACACTGTTTCCTCTTTTTATTCAAATTTTCTAAAAATTACTTGAAAACCAAGCACTAGAGACACATCATCAACATCTGTGACACTTCCTCAACACCACCAAGCCAACTACAACATAGCAACTCAGCGACATATCCATAGGTAGAAGCTTATCAAAGTGACACTGGAGGTTGACACTAGTAGCCTACTAATGACAACATAATGCAACTAATCAAAGCATCATCAGAGACCACTAATTCAATACCAATTTCTCACATCCTTGAAATAATCTCTTACTCATAAAATAGACACCAATGACAAAATATAAGCTTGTTGACATCAATGACAACACCAACTACACATACTTGCAACAATCTCCCCCTTTCTCATTGATGGAAACACATGATGTGAAAACCCATCAATAACAAACATAACAACTTTGATCATCAGTACTCTTGCTCCATACTAAACTAACTCAACTTTATCTCTCCCTTTAATAACTCTTTTCTTTTTCACATTGTTCTCTCCCCCTTTGTCCCTATAATGGAGTGATTTTTCACCCCTTGCAAATTCCCCATTTGCATACCCTCACCTTATAAAAATTAAACCCGAAAATGATTTTCCACTTCATCCATTCACATTCCACCCACTTGGTGGCTATCTATAGTGTCATTGGGGGAATTTTTGTCAAGGACACTAGCACAGTTCACAGACGTTTGCACGACACATTGTCATCTTGGTAGGATTCTCACCTTTGGAATGTGCAAGGGCATTACAACATGCCATTGGTGATGTAGTGTAACATTCCTATGCCTCTTCACTAACTTCAAATGGATTCCTTCCCTTAAATTTCACCTTCAAATGTTTATCTTTCACATTCACTTCAATCTCTACACACTTCTTCTCACTTCTACACATTTTCTCTATCACACTTGTTGCTACACACTCCATCTTCATATAATTCTCCATTGTTTAAGCTCCAAGATGATAATCTACTAGATTTTATACTCACATTATTGTGGTAATGGTAGAACCTACAAGCTTGTGAGCTTGCATCTCCCTTCACGTGCTTGAGGGCATACTGTTTGGGAGGTGATATCCATTTCATTTAGCATTGTCATTTGGTTAACATAGCATATAGTTGTTAGAATTGTGTATTATTGCTTTCTTTCCATACTTTCTTAATCACATTTTCCATCGTGTGTCTATTCTGGCTATCAATGGAGGTGGGAACACCAAAATGGGGGTTTGACTATTTAAATCCCAGAAATAGCCCCAACATTTTTCCCTATTCTATTGTGTGAATATTTTGTGTTCAAATGGAGCTTGTGGGAGGTTGGACCAATTGTGAATTTTATTTTCTACCACCTTTCACTCTTGTCCACTTCTCTTTTTAAGTTAAAGTATTCTTCTTGATTTTTCAATATTTTAGCTCCTTTATGCTTTTTGTTGTTATTTAAAACTCTATTTATCACATTGTAGTTAGTTCTTTGTTAGGTATTAACTATATTATGTACTCTCTATTCATATAGATGCTAGGGCCTGACTAGGATGCCAACACATCGCACTATCATTTGTCTTCTACATTGGGGTCCTTTGGCAAAAAGTTGTTGATGTCTCAGTTTTGACTCAAGAACTAGCTCATCTAGTTTCATAAACCTCTTGGGCTGATAAAAGGATAGTGGTAGATCAATAACCCTTCCTTTTTACCCTCTTACAACACTAAACTTTCCTTATTCAATCCTTAGCATGAGCTAAATCAGAGCAGATGATCATTCTAGACTCTCTCGTGACCTAGGGTCTTGAGCATTCGGTCCCCCTTTATATTTTGGTGAACCTGACATGAACATTATTGGTTCCATTTGGTAGTGTTGAAAGACTCTTCGCTCATGTTATAGGAGTGTTGTGGGTGTGATTGTTTCAAGTCACTTAGCCTTGCAACCCAACCTACAACCCCTAGTGGTGTAGCTAGAAGGATTCCTAAGTGTTACAAGATGAAACCTTGAGTAGGTAACCATCTAATTGTTGGACCCCTAGGGCCTTCCATGAAAGTCCTTTCTAGTGTACATAAGAGATGGCTTCCTTTATGAATCTACCCATCCCATCTATGTAACCTACAAGCGTATCACTTGATATAACATTTACCTCACAGGATTTTCCAATGAATGCTAACAAAGAGCCAACTCTTTTGTACATTCCCACACATATCAATGGGAACACTATAACTAGTGTTCTCATTAACCCTACATGTCAGGTGAATGTCATCATAGAGGAGATCATGTTGATAAATATTTTACATAAGGATCAATATGATGAGTCTATAAGCACTATATGTAAATACGATGGGATTTACATACCTCCCATCGGTTCTATCACCTTGTTAGTCTTAGTGGGGCCCAATACTATGAATGTACTCTTTGATATCATCCTAGGCCTTGAATGATTCAAAGTGAAACTAGACATTCCCTAGCTAGTTTCCATGAATGTGGTTCCCTCAGTAATCCATAAGTGCTTAAATTTTTCTCATGAGGGTTCTATGCATGTAGTCCATGACATCAGTTATAAACTGATGGTTGTGCATGGGGGCTACTCATTTGATCACTTCTGGCTTGCCCCTGTTGTTCTACTCCATCCCAAGATGGACCTGTTGTATCAAACTTATGTGAAGTACAAGAATGGTGGAATAAAAACAAAGGTGACCTACCTTCCTTCTCCCTATTCTATTTCACATAGAGCTTCCATGATGGCACAACATGAGGTTGCCTCTTTTGCTCAAAAAAGGGAGGAGAAGTTCGCTCAAGCCTCCTCTTCCTCTTCCTTTGTTGTCCCACCTACTACTTCCTCTCACCCTATTATGGAAACTTTGACTTCCACTCCTATGCATATTTTAGCGAGTCTGATGGTGCTTGCTTGGTCGAAGGCCAAGCATTATGCATTTCAATTTCCTTTCTTACCCACAGTGCCCTAGCTCATTTTTCATGGTAAGGGGAAGGGTCCCAATGGAGCATCTTCTACATCTCAGCCTCCACAACCTCCTACCTCTCCTACCTCAAAGGTAGTGAATGGGAAGAGGCTCGCCACCAAGGTGCTAAAGCCTACTCCTTCCTCTTTTGTTGCATCTTCCTCTCCATTTCTCCCTCTTGTTTCTATCTAGGAGTCACTCCCTCCACCGAAAATGGTTGTGATGTATAGTTTGATGGTTGAACAAGAGCCTTTCATCCCTTCTTAGGAAATGACCTCTAGCTCCCTGAGCCATAGAAACTACCTTGTGCATGAGTGCAAGCATTAGAGTAAGGCTCTAGTTACTGAGTAGGCCACCTTGCAGAAGAATGAAGGGGATCCAACAACTCCTGCTTCAACATCTTTTGTTGTTTCCTCCCCTTCCACCCCCACTACTTTAGTTCCCTCTACCTCAGTATTGCTTTTGGCTCCCCCTATGAGCATGAATGATCCTCACTTGAAGAGGTTTGATGTATTCATTTCTCCTTTGGTTGAGCCACCTCTTTTGATGTTCATTCTAAACATCTTGCCCTTTTCAAAACCCATGGACATGTTGAACACCTTGGTGGCATCTGTCATAGTTTTCTCCTCTTCCTCCTTGCCTTCTACTTCATCTATGGGGATCTTGAATCCCCTAATAAAGAAAAATATGGAGGAAAATCCTACTTGCAATGGGGATTGGAAGAAGGGTTCACCTTCCTCGAAGGGTGGTTTTGCATTAGCTTGCGTCATCCTAGTGACAAAGGAAGCCTCGGTGTCCTTGGAGTTCATCACTGCTCCTAAATCCTTCGGTGAGGCTAGAAATGGATCTCGAGCACCTCCTCCATTGCCTACTAAGTTGACATGTGGTACTCATGTAAAACACATGTTCAACTTTGTAGATGATGTCCTGACTCTGTCGATAATATTTACAAGATTGTTGGCATTCACTTCACAAGAACTGAGTGGAGATGAACTCAAGGGGCCCTCTTCCTTGGCTCTTTTTGTATGAGATTCGAAGGGTACCCCTATTGATATTCTACCCTTGTAGGCTCATTTTCCCTCCCATTATGATGATCTAGATTGGGTGAATGACAACCTCTTGGTTGATGAGGACTAGGGGGTGCCTCTTCTTTATGTGTAGATTAGATTGTGTGTGTGTTGTGTTCCCCCATGCTTGTTTTATATGTTCCTATATGACCCTTTTCACCCTTCTAGGTGCTTGGTTATAGGATTGTTGTTTTTTGTGTAATACTTCCTCTATTTATCACATCATTCTTCTCTTTATCGTAAATTGATTTTTGAAAATTTGGGATGAAGCAAAGTGTTAGGAGAATTTAGGCCTCCCTTCCATGTTGACCCAATTTTTTATTTTCATTTTGTTTCCACATGCCTTTCTTCACATGGTTTGATATAGTAGGGGGTTGATGATAGTTCATTTATATATTATTATATCTATCTATCTATATTTATGAGTAGCTATGACCCAAAAATATCAAACCCCCTTGTCTCTCATTTGCTATGTTACTGTCTATATTTTTTCTTTATCTTTATCTCTTCCTTGCTTGCTTTGTGATGTTGTAGTGCTCATGTGTTTTCCCTCGCATGTGCGACAAAATTACCATGTTTACATCTCGTTATGTTCTGTGGGCCACAACATTATTGTCATTTTTTTTTTCTCACCTTAGGATGTCACGTGGCTTTGCGTTGGGCACACACCATCCTAAGGGGGGTCTATCACACTATGATTTTCAAAAGGTGCATTCAGTGGCCAACGATTCCCTTCTTCAAAATCTCTAATATTTTCAAAATATTTTTAGAAAATTGCATTCTTCAACATGGGTCCCTAGATGAATTTTTCTTTCATCTCAGATTCATAAGATAGAATCTAGAATTTCCCTTGCAAGGGAAGAATTTTTATTTTGAATTGCTTGGTAAAATGATTTTTTCAAAAGGAATCCTTGATTACAGAATCATTGGTGAAAAGTTATATCTCTTTTAAAAAATGTTATTGCTTTTGAACTGAGCATCCCTTGAGTGGACCCCTTTTCTTTTGAAGGGTTCCCAAGAGACCCCTTTGAAAGCTCTTCCTTCAATTATTGACTATTTGTGTGACTATCCACCTATCTTTCTGTGTGGCTTCTTTTTGATATCTTACATGTTTTGTTTGTGGATTAACATGTTGCTTTGCAGGTGTGCCTGTGAAGTCACATTTCAATCAACCTTGCAGGATTGAGTACCTGAAAGGCCCCATTAGACTTTGCAAAGCCTCCCATAGATCTCACTTCCTTTAGAACAAAGCACATGGGGGGACCTCCTTTACAAGTCCAAGGACCTATGAAGTGCCTACATCCTGCAAGATCATTTTGTTAAACTTTGTAAGTCTGTGAACTTGCAGATCCTTTTGTTCACATTCCATAGGTCTGTGGATATACGATGAAATTTTAACTCTCCTTGGGTTCAAGAACCTATGGAGACAGCTCCTCTTCTTTTACTTTTAGGTGGGTCATATTGTGATCTACTTCCTCGATAGTTTAGGTATACATTTCTAAATTCTTTCGATCTACTTTACCTTACATCTGGTAGCACATATGCTTGCACCATTTGCATCCCCTCACCTTAGAAAAATTAAACCTGATGATTCTTTTCCACTTCATCCATTTTCATTCCACCCACTTGGTGGATGTGTGTAGTGTCAGTGAGATATTTTTTGTCGGGGGTGTTAGTGCAATGTACAGAGGTTTGCATAGTGCACTACGATCCTACAAGGATTCTTGCCTCTGGAATCTGCAAAGGCATTACAATTTTCCATTGGCGATGTAGTGTAGCATTCCTATGCCCCTTGACTGACTCCAAATGGCTTCCTTCCCTTCATTTCACCATCAAATGTCTATCTTTCACATTCACCTTGATCTCTACACACTTCTTCTCACTTCTACATGTTTTCTCTATCACACTTACTACTACACACTTCATCTTCGCAATATTTTCCATTATTAAAGCTCCAAGATGAGACTTTGTTGAATTTTCTACTTGCATTGTTGCAAAACGGTAGCACCTACAAGCTTGCGAGCTTGCATCTTCCTTCATGTGCTTCAGGGCATACTGTTTGGGAGGTCATATCCATTTCATTTATCATTTTCATTTAGTTTATGTAGCATATATTTGTTAGCATTGTGTGGCATTGCTTTCTTTCCATACTTTCTTTATCACATTTTCTATCTCGTGGCTATTTTGGTTGTTTGTGGAGGTGGGAACACCAAAATGGGGGTTTGACTGTGGAAAGCCCCAAAACAATCCCAAATTTTTTTCTTGTTCTTTTGTGTGTAGGTTTTACATTCATGTGGAGCTTGTGAGAGGTTGGACCAACTGTGAGTTTAGTTTTCTACCACCTTTCACACTTGTCAACTTCTCTTTTTAAGTTAAAGTATTCTTCTTGATTTTTAGTATTTTAGCTCCTTTATGCTTTATGTCATTATTTAAAACTCTATTTATCATATTGTAGTTAGTTCTCTATTAATACATCTGTATAGATGTTAGTGTGTGACTAGGACATTAGCATGCCATGCTATTATCCATCTTCTACACTAGGGTCCTCTAGTAGAAAGCTTTTGAGGTCACAATTTTGACTCAAGAACTAGCTCATTTGGTTCCCTAAACCTCTCAAGTTGATAGAAGCATAGTGGTAGTTCAATAGTCCTTACTTTTCACCTTCTTGGAACAATAAAATTAACTTAAACAATCCTTAGAGTGAGGTAGATCAAGGCAGTTGATCGTTCTAGACACTCCAATGACCTAGGGATCTGAGTGTTCAGTCTCCCTCCTCTACAATAGCTTGTCTTTTTCACATGACTCTCTCTCATTTTTTTCACATTACTCTCTCCCCCTTTGGCATAAATGGAAAAGGGAAAAATATTTGCATCACTCATTCTCTGCCTTTGACTTTAATCAACCTATTCACCACTTCTTTGCACCTTCCTTTCATTTACTGCTCTGCATACTCCCCCTTATGAGCACACACCAAACTACATCAATCAACAACTATTGAACAATGATAAAGTTCTCAATCCTCTTGACTATAAGAACCATTAATGTCACTACCTACTCCCCCTAAGAGGTAGCCACAAACTTTAGCCTAAACCAAAGAATGAATCTTGAGATCCACTTGACTAATGCATCTCCTTATGCAACTAGTTCAAAGGAGGGGGTCACATAAACCCAAAATTCTCCTAGAGATACTCAAAAATATCCTTATGAAGAGCCTTAGTAAATATATCATCAACCTAATCCTTTGTAGGAACATATTCAAGGTTCACTTCATTCTCTACAACATTCTCTCTCAAACAGTGATATCAGATTGATATATGTTTTTTCCTTGAATGCATTATCAAATTCTTTGAAATATTGATAGCACTTGTATTATCATAGATGATAGAAATTGGTTCATCATATACCACTCTAATATCTTGTAATATTTTCCTCATCCATAAGACTTGTGTGCAACAAGATACTACTACATTTTTTCTACCTCTACAATAGATAAAGACACTGAATCTTGTATCTTGCTTAGCCATGACACCAATCCACATTCAAGAAAGAATGCACCACCACTTGTACTTTTCCTATCATCTACACAACCAACCTAATTTGCATCTATGTAAGCACTTATAGTGAAGTCTATATCCTTTGGATACCACTAGCCATGATCCAAAGTGCCCTTGAAGTATCTGAATACCCTCTTTACTATTGCAACATGTGACTCTTTGGGATCTTCTTGAAATCTAGCCACAAGATAGACTGCATGCATGATATCTGGTCTAGTAGTAGTTGGGTATAGCAGTCCTCCAATCATTGATCTATACTTGCTCTAATCGACCTTGGGTGATTCATCATTCTTTCTTAGCTTGCAACCAATAACCATAGGGGTAAATATTAGTCTATAATCTTCCATTCCAAAAAAAAATTCAATATTTCCCTGACATAGTTTGATTATGAAATGAAAATACCTTTATTTGTCTGATTGATTTGTAGCCCAAGGAAGAAATTCATCTCCCCGAACATAGACATCTCAAACTCTTTTTGTATATATTCTGAAAATATCTTACACATAACTTCATTTCCTCCAAAAATTATGTCATCAACATATACAACCACAATCAATATTTGATCTTTTTCAACTTTGAAATAAATATTGCTATCTGCAGTATCTTTATTGAATCCTTCCTATAATAAGTACCTATCTATCCTTGCATACCAAGATTTGGGATCTTGCTTCAATACATATAATTCCTTCTTCAATCTGCAGACCATATTCAATTGATCTAATAACTAAAATCCTTTTGATTGTTCTATGTCTACCTCTTCTTCCAATTCCCAATTCAAAAAATTAGACTTCACATCCATTTATTAAACTTTGAAATCCATATGTCCTGCAAAATCCAAATACAACATGATAGCTTCCATTCTTTCTATGGGAGAAAATGTCTCCTCAAAATCTATTCCTTCTACTGGTGAGTAACCTTTACACACAATCCTTTCCTTGTTTCTTACCACTTCTCCATTATCATTCAATTTGGTTTTGAATACCCACTTAGTTTAAATCACATTCTTGTTTGCTAGTCTTGGGACAAGTTCCTAAGTCTGATTGTTCTTGATCTACATTAGTTTTTCTTCCATAGCCTTGATCTAATACTCATCCTTGCATGCTTCAATCACTATTTTGGGTTCAACTTTAGAGAGTAAACATAGATTTACCTATTCTTCAATAGCTTTCCTTCTTGTTAGTACACCTTTGTTCTTATCACCAATAATAGTTTTTCAAAATGATTCTTTTGCACATTTTTTTCTTTAGCTTTTTCTTCTTCTCTACAAGAAGACTCATTTGATTCATATCCATCTATTACCAATAAATTCTTTTGTAGGTTGTGTAGTGTAAGAAAGTGTATCCCTTTTTCACACATAATTTTAGAATGAATAATTAATAATAAAATGAGCTTAATGATGCCATAATTTATTGTTGTAATCTGTTTTACATATTCACATTTTGTTTAGGGCCTTATTTATTGAAATGGACTTAATTTTTCCTTACTTTTAGTGTTGTAAGGTGTGCCTTTACACTTTCACACTAACCCAGTGCTTCATTAATTAATTGAGGTTAATTTTCCTTAATTGGCCCCTTTAATTCAAATCCAACATAATTAATTACACTTTCTACCTCAGATAAAACCCGACATTCATAAATGCCATAACATAATGTTTAACATTGAGCAATGCGTGTCCTAGGTAAGTGACCTAGGAACCATTCACCATAGGCTGAATGGGTCCTCACTTAGGCATAGGACCTAAATCTAAACTATGTTTTTTGGCAGTTTTTTGATTATTTCAAATGTGTATTCACATGTTGGCTTGTGCTATTTCAATTTTTAGGATTAATGTTAAGATATGTATAAATAATAGATCATTTCACTATGTTTCATCCTAGAACTTTTATGTGACTTTATGAGATCAAGCTAGAGCATTATCGAGAGCATTCAGGAGCATTTTCAAGGAATTCAAGAGAATATTTATTGAAGATTATTGCAGCAATCAATCTTCCATTGTCATTTCAAATATTCCTTGCATCATGGATGTTGTTTGAGCTAATATGGTGATGTAGAGTTCAAGATATATTCTAGTATTCAAGTAAATCATTTCAAATCAAGTTTCATGATTAAGATCCACATCCATTGAAGCCACTTCATGTTAGATGCCAATCTACAATCCAAGGATCAAACAAAGGTTTGGTGATTTGTGACTATGAACCCTAATCCAAATACCTGCAAAACAAAAAAAATGAATACATTAGGATATCAAATGCAAGCAAGAACAAGGATTCCTCAAGAAATTCATTTGAATGGAAAAAGAGATAAAATATGAAATGAAGAACACAATGATATTTCAAAGCATATCAAATCCTATTCTAAAGCCAACAAAATCCTAATCTCTTGAGGGAATTGGTGCCAATTTGATGTGAAAATTGGCCCTTTCCCAACTCCAATGATGCAATGTTGATTTGATGAAGAGATTTGATGAGTGATCCACTTTGTTGATGAAGATTGAGTGCTCCAAGCTAAAAACCTGCATAACCTAGCTAAGATTTAATGATAATTGATGAGGATTGCTAATGATTTGAGCATTGTAACTTTACTCAAATTGTGGATGATCAAATGAGGAGAGGAGCTCTTCATTTATAGAATGCTAAGATGGATTAATGCCAAAAATGAAGCAATGTGGGACTAACATTCCACCAATGGCAAGGTGCCACTTGTCAACATTTGAATGGAGGAAGCTTGAGCACATTTTGATCAATGTGCAAGTTTGAAATTTGAATTTGATAAGATGACATGTTTAGGGGGGATGAAAGATGAGTTAAATGCCAAGTGGGAGACATGTAAGAGATAATGCAAGAGCTTTAAATGCTCTGTTGGATGGACAAGTCTATTTGGGGGGAGATTTCAAACTTGGAGCAATATTCCCTTTTTGATGCCATTTTGAAAGTAAATAGAGAATTATTAAATCAAATAAATGATTTAATTGTGCAAGTTGCAAAATCTAGAGGATTGGAGTGATTAGGATTAGCATTGATCATGATTTGATTAATTTAAATGGTGTTAGTTGATTTGACCATTTTGACTTAGATTTTAGGATTTAAATAACTCAAAATGAGAAAAGAATGATTTAGACTTAGTTAAATAAACATTTTTTATTTATTTAACCAAAGGGGGTGATGTTAGATTAAATTAGATAAATGTTTGATTTATTTAATTTAACTAGATGAACTTTAGAGATTTAATCAAATAATATGGATTATTTAATTAAATCGGAGATAGGAAGATGAAGTGACCTATCCAATTACACAGAGACAATGATTTAATTAAATCAAAGGATTTATTTAATTAAAAGGGAAATTATGATGAATTTAATCAAATAAGGCTATTTGATTAAATAGTTAGATAGAGGGATAATTCAAGATGAAGCGATGTTAGTAGATCAGGATCGAGTGTATGTACATTTTACGTGTCTACAGTGACATTATTTGTTCATTTATCATTCCTTCATGCTATTTGATTTTATTTCAAGGTTTAATTACCAAAATAAGGTTTGACCAAGGCAAACCCCCATTCACCTAACAAACAACATTTTTCTCTCTTTGATGTGTGATTACAGATTTTAGGTGGAAGATTCTTTGAAGACCAAAATTGAAGAAAGTTGCAAAGTTGTAAGAAAAGTTTTTGTTTCATGGAAACTCTTCTAGATGAGATTTATTTATGGTTGTCTGACACTGAGAATCGAGAATCTGGAATAGCAAACATAGCAGAAGAGAACCCAAAAATATATTTCAAAGAACCCTAGCTAGAACCCATTCACCATAAGGCAAATGAGTCACCAGTTAGCTTCAAGAAGTGAATTTTGGTGATTGGTACACGACAATTTCCCTTTTTTAGATCTTCCTTTGATTGTTGTTTCCATCAGTTTTGAGTATAGTCTTTCATTTGTATTTTATATCTTACATTTTGGAGTTTGTTTGATGGTGTTAATATTTCTCCCCAAAGTGTTATTTAGCTTAGATCCCTACCCTTGCATAGAAAGGAAATCTACTGATTCATACCTTGATTTGACTCACCTTTTGGTTGTTAGCCATCTCATTGTTTGGATCTCATTTCCTTGAATGAAATTAGAGAAATAGGTCATTTGTTATCAATCCAAATTTGATTTCACCCCCACCTATTTTTTGTTATTTCATTTTGTTAAACGTAAGTTTGATCATTGCATTTTCTAATTTTGGAGTCCTCTAATTTTGGTGTCTAGTTTGCATTAACTTTGTATCGCATTTAGGATTTTTAGGATTGCATATTTTGAATTCTTTAAATATGAAAAATAAAAAAAAAACCATTCATTTTTCATATCACTTACATAGCATTGCATCACATTCATTTGCATTTGAAAATTATAATAAAATTTCATATCAAAATAGGTTTTCTAGGTTGTCAGTTTGTCACATTTTGCACTTGCATTCAACGTTGAATTCATAGAAAATTCAAAATGTAACTTGTTGTTTCAAATCATAATCTAGAAACCACTAAAATTAACTCAAAAACTTATAAACACTTTTAAAAACCCTAATCTAGGACCCATTTTCCCTAGGGTGAATAATTCCTTGATCATGATCATTTCCTAATTTTCTAGGAATTAAAACATTCATTTATGCATTTTTGTTTGTTGTTTTTAGATCTCTATTTCTATTTGTAGAATTTATGTTTTCTAAATTTGGTCATATTTAGCTTAATTTGATCAAATTAGTACATTGTGTGATTTCAAAATTGCATTTACAAGACATTCTTTTCAAGTTTTTGTAGTGTAATTAGAAAATTGCCTTGTTAGAATATGAAAATTGCATTTACATATTGCATTCTAGGTCATTGCATTGCATTTTACCCTCTTTCCATTTTGGGTTGAAATTAATTTTGTGAAACTTGTATGAGATTTACAACTTGGTGTCTTATTAGCAATATTGTTGTGAGATGTATTTCAAGACTCATCGCATCCTGCAATACACCATTCATCTTAGATCTTGGGTTTTATAACTCTTTCACTAATACTGTTGATAATCAACCCTCTATGGATCATAGTCTTCATGCGTCATCTCCAATGAATTCCTTACCTACAACCAATGTGCATGATTTTTCTAATGTCACACAAGAAAACATAATAAAAATAGATGAAGGCATAGAAAAATTGCAAAATCTTATAAGTCTCAATGCGGCTCCTATGCTAGCTAACCTAAGAAAGATGATTAAGAGAGAACACAGAATAAAAATTTTATGTAGCATCGCTTACCTCCTTAATAAGAACTTCAAATATCAAGAGAGTGATAATATACATGCCTCAGTCAACTTTATTGAAGCTAAAACTCATAAGGTCCTAACCAAAATTCCCCTTGATATTGCTTTTTCACAAAATGACATAATCATGTATGCACCTGATGGTCCTCTTTACATAGCTAGAAGAATCAATGACAAGCCTACCAATGGGATATTAATTTCTCCCATTTGTGTCAAGAACATGATCACTGAAGAATTCATATTTGTGCATGAACTGTACCAAGATACATATGAAAGACCAAAAGCATGGATCAAAACACATAATGGTTTTTCTTTCCCTACGATTGCCTTGATAAATCTCCTTCTAAAGGTTGGAATGAAAACAATAAATGTCGCATTCACCATCATCCAGCATTGGATTAGTTTCGTGTGAAGTTAGGTTATCCATGGCTTTTCTCCATGAATGTCATCGGGTGTCGATTGCGCATAAATGTTTGAAGTTTCCCTTTGGAAATAAAATATTTATTGTGCACCACAGTGGCTTTAATTCATTGTCTTCCCATTGGAAATTTTCATTGAATTTCTTTTGGACCGAGCCTATTGAACCTATTAGACCCCATGAAGAATTATTTTTCAAATCCTATGAAAATTTTAAGGCAAAGCACATACTAGTATTATCCCTTAGAAATATGCCTCAACCTGTGATTGAGCCACCCATCATTGATGAAACCATGATTGAACCAAAATCCCTTCCAAATATCCAAAAGTAGCCTATAGAAAATCCTCCTACCATTTCGTATAAGAGACTAATAGGAAATCAAATCAATCTTGTTGTGCCTCCTAAAGTCAAACAAGTTTACAAAGACAAAGAGAAAGTGGTTGAACAACCTCCCATGGCTCCTTCCATTCCTCCCTAAGGGAAGAAAATAAACCTATGGTTGAAAAACCTGGTCCTACACAATCACAAATTGAAAATAGAATGAAAAGAAACTAAAATGCTAGAGAGCATAGGCATAGATGTTCTACTATTTCTCATATGTTAAAAAATAAAGAAGAAAAGAGAAACATAGAAAATTAAAATCCAAACTTTCCTGAAGTAATGCATGATGATTCTATACCTTTGCCACAACATAAACAAGAACCTTCAAGGGACATTATCATTTGACCCCCTATTGTGATTAATTTAGATGATGATATTGATATTGCAAAGATTTATGAACAAGTGCATAATGAGTTGAATTCATAGTTCTCCTCTTCTAAGAGATTAAATAAAAATTGTTGAAAAATGTGCCTCAAACTATACAGGCTGAAACCTCCATTAGAGCTCAGTCGGTGTGACATCTTCATTGTCTAGCCGACTAGCAGCTTGATTCATTCTGTTTTGAACAGGTCACTGTGACCTTGCAAATGTCTTGCCGAAAGGTTACACTATGGAGTCTATCACTGTGACATAGTGTATATGTTATGACCTCATAGCGCTCGGGAGATCTCTGGCCGACAGGCCATTCAATCATATTTTAGGGAGACACTTGGTGACCATGGGCTTCGAGATAGCTAAGGGTTCTCGCTAAGAAGTCCCTACGAATAGAGAAAATCATGCCCACAGGGACACATCCAAACGTTCTTCGGTGTAACTCAAAGTGATTGGAGAAACCTCTTAGCGATGGTGAATGTCTTGCTGATAGCCGATGGCTATCAGGGTAACTCTTGGTCCTAGGAAGACTTCTTAGTGAATGTTGGAAGTCTCACCGACAGGGACATCCTATGGGATCTTCGGTATAATTCTTGGCGACAGGTGAAGCTTTCAGGGTAAGTCATAGAGCTCGGTGAGAAGTCTTAGCGAGAGCAACATGTCTCGCCGACATTAGTTTTTGTTGGAGTCTTCGAGGTAACATATGGAGATTGGTATGTTCTCTCAGCGAAGGGCAATGTCTTGGCGACGGGTGAACACTTCGGGGTAACCTTTATGTCTCAGAGAAACCTCTTGGCGATATCGGTATGTCTTGCCAACTATCTTTTGGAGCTCGATATGACTTGTGTCTTCGGTATACCTTTGGTGACTCGCTGTGATCTCCTGGTGAATGCGATAGGTCTGGGCAACTGCTTGGTGACTTGGTGTAACTCATGGACCTTGATAGAACATCTTAGTGATAACAGAGTCTCTTGGCGACATCGATATGAATTTTATGTGGCATTGGTGAGACACTATTAGTGTCTCACCGAGATGCTAGTATATTGCGAATTCTATTGACCGAGTAAGACTATCTTATGTGGCATCTCGTGGATGAATAGGAGGAGCCGAATGGGAACAGTTGGAAGACAGTTAATTGTGACGGTTCTGTGAGGAAGTTCTATAGACAGAGTTCGACATGGATATACTCTGTGATTATAGTTTGTAATCGGTTGGTTGAATCGACAGGTTGTTGAGTGATTGTATCAATGGATGAATTCTGTGGACTATAACGTGAAGATTCCTATACTAGAATGTTAATGGTGAATGTTGCTGTATAATGACACCAGAAAGATAAGTCTATAATTTGTATGTAATTTCATTACTGTAATACAAAGTGATTTCTCTTGGTGTGGTGGGTTTTTCTCTTGTAAGGGTTTTCCCATGTATATTTGGTGTTCATGTGTGATTGTCAAATACTCTGTTTCTATTGTCTATTTCTTAGTGCATCTTAATTGGACTGTAATTGTAAATTTTAAAGTGTATCTACATTCTTCCTTGAGGTATTGACGTTAGGAGAATTGTTTTCTACATCTGATTTTCCTTACAAGTGGTATCAGAGCCTGGCCAGTTGTGTTATCCTTGTGGGTACGTTGGGTTTTTTGTGTCAATTCTATTCAGTGGGAGTCTTGTAGAGTTTGTCAATTTCTAATTACAGATTAAGATGGCTAGTATCTGGAAAGTTTGAAATAGAGAAATTCAATGGCAGTAACTTTGAGTTGTGGAAACTCAAGATGGAGGATCTTCTTGTTGGTCGTGATCTTTGGATTGTTGTGGCTAGAGTGAAACCTATAGGCATGAAGCAAGAAGATTGGGACCTTGTAGATAAGAAGTCTAAGGGGCTGATAAGGCTGTGTTTGGTAGAATCAGTGCTTCTGAATGTGCATGAGAAGAAGACTACATCTTCCTTGTGGAAGAGACTAGCATCTATTTATCAGGGGAAGTCCTTGGTGAATAAACTATTCCTGAGGAAGAAACTATACTCTTTGAGAATGTAGGAAGGAGGGTCTGTAGTTGATCATTTGAACGCATTTAATATGTTGCTTGCTCAATTGACATCTATTGGTATGAAGAATGAAGAAGAGGATCAGTGTATGCTTCTATTGTGTTCTTTTCCAAACTCATGGGATCATCTGGTGATGGCGATTGGGAGTACAACATCTAGTTTCAAGATGGAAGATGTTGTTGCATCTTTGCTATCAGAAGAGATGAGAAGGAAATCTTTTGAGATGGTGAAGGAATCTCTTGCTGTCAGAGGAAGACCGAAAGAGAAGGGCAAGAAGGACAAGAAATCAAAATTGAAATCAGAGGGGAGATCAAAGTCTCCTAGCAAGAAGTCCAAGGTGAAGTGCTGGAATTATGGGCAACGTGGTCATGTCTGAAAGGATTGTAAAGAGGATAAAAAGAAGAAGAAGGGTTCTTTCGATAATGGTTCTTCTCATAGTGATGGTGACACCTTCATTATAGCCTTGGCTACACAGGCATCAGATGATGTCTAGCTGATTGATTCTGGAGCATCGTTCCACATGACATCTCACAAAGAATGGTTCACAAAGTATGAAGAATACGATGGTGGAAAGGTGTACCTAGAAAGTGATTCAACTTTGGATATTGTTGGCCATAGAAGAGTCAGGATACAATTCCCTGATGGCAGAGTAAAGGGAATAAATAATGTTATGCACATACCAGGTCTGGCTCAAAATCTATTATCTGTAAGTATGCTAAATGATATAGGTGTACAAGTTACATTCTTTGGAAATGGTTGCAAGATGACTAGAGGTTCAATGGTGCTGGCTAGAGGTGCTCGAATTGGTACCCTATACAAACTGGATGCACAGGCTGTTCAATGTAACAGTGTCTCTGGAAAGTCATTGAAAGCTGCTCATGGAGGTAAAGAGGGAAATATCCCTAATTTTGTAAACTCTATGGAAGTAAAACTTCCTGAAGAGAAGACTATGCTTTGGCATCATAGGTTAGGCCACATAGGAGAAAAAGGTTTAAAAACCTTGAAGAATAAAAACCTAGTTGAGGGGCTCCAAGATTGTAATCTTGAATTTGAATTCTATGAACACTATATATATGGAAAGTAGCACCGTGTTTCATTTTATTCCAGCCCTCATAAATCTTCTGGTTTGTTAGACTATATTCATTCGAATGTGTTTGGTCTAGTAGATGTTCCTTCTTTGTCTAAATTAGGATACTACGTGTCATTCATTGATGATTATTCAAGAAGAGCATTTGTTTATTTTTTGAAAAGTAAATCAGAAGTGTTCAGTCGATTAAAGGAATTTAAGAACCTTGTTGAAAATTAGATTGGTAGAAAAATAAAATGCTTAAGGACTGATAATGGCGGTGAACTCTGTTATGATGAATTTGAAAGATACTGTAAAGACCATGGAATCAAAAGACATAAGACTACACCTTATACTCCACAACAAAATGGAGTTTCCGAAAGGTTCAATAGGACAGTGATGGAGAGAGCATGAAGTATGCTCAGTAGTGCTAGCTTGGAGAAATTCTGGGCTGAGGTTGTATCTACTGCATGTTATTTAATTAATTGGTCTCCAAATTCTGCTCTTGTTGAGAAAACACCTTTAGAAGCGTGGTCTGGTAAGAAGCCCTCACTTAGACATGTTTGTGTTTTTCCCTGTGAGGCATATGCTCATGTGTCGATGTGAAAAGATCTAAATTGGAGAACAAGGCTGTCAAATGTATTTTCATTGGCTATAGCACTATCATAAAAGGATACAAGCTTTGGAATCCTGATACAGAGAAGTTTGTATACAACAGAAGTGTAATATTTCATGAGTTGAAACCTTCCACTTTTGATCTGCAGTCAGACACAAAGTTAGATAACAATAAGGATGTAGCAATAATTCCTCCTACTCCTGAGAAAGAGGAATTGGAAATTAAAAATGTACCTGAAACTGAGGAGAGCTCGAGCAGTTCTGAAAGTTCTGAAGAAGAAGAACCTCAGCCTCAGCAATTGAGGAGGTCAACCTGAGAAAGTAAACAACCAGATAGGTATGGGTTCTCATTGATTGATTCTACTTGTGCCTATGCTTTGATTTCTAGTACTGATGAGCCTAGGACTATGAAAGAGGCATTTAAAATGTCTGATTCAGATTCTTGGTTGGAAGCCATGGAAGAAGAGATGGCATCTTTAGATAAGAATGAAACCTGGAGTCTCATGCCCTTGCCTAAAGGCAGAAAGGTTGTTGGCTGCAAATGGGTATTTAAGAAAAAGATTGGTCCGGATGGCAGTGTAGAAAAGTACAAGGCAAAACTCATTGCAAAGGGTTATTCCTAGGTAGAGGAAATCGATTATGGGAAAATATTTTCTACTATAGCAAGCTGAGGTCCATTAGATTTCTTTTGTCACTTGTAGCAACATATGACTTAGAGGTTGAACAGATGGATATGAAGACAACATTTCTTCATGGTGATCTTGAAGAAGAAATCTATATATCCCAGTCTAAGCACTTTGTTGAAAAAGGTAAAGAAAAATTGCTATGCAAATTAAAGAAGTCTCTCTATGGGTTAAAGCAATCACCTAGAATGTGGTACTAGAAATTTGATACATTTGTATTATCTTTGGGATTTGTGAGATCAAAATTTGATCACTGTGTATATTATAAAGCTAAAAGTGATCAAGTACTTGTTATTGCTCTTTATGTTGATGATATGTTGTTCATAGGAAATAGCAAGCTAATGATTTCTGATCTTAAGTCTCAATTGTCTGCTAAGTTTGAAATGAATGATCTTGGTGCAGCAAGGTATATTCTAGGGATGGAGATAACTAGGGATAGGAAGAATAGAAAACTATGGCTCAGTCAGAGTAAGTATATCAGAACTATTCTTGAGAGATTTTGTATGAATGATTGCAAACAGTGAGTGGTTCCAGTCATGTATGGAATGAAGCTATCGGTTGAGGACTATCCAAAATCTCCTACTGAGATGGAGGACATGACCAATGTACCTTATGCTAGTGCAGTAGGCAGTCTTATGTATGCAATGGTCCATACAAGGCTAGACATTTCCCAATCAGTGGGAGTACTTAGTCAATTTATGGCTAATCCAGGAAGAACACATTGGGATGCTGTGAAGAGAGTGTTTAGATATTTGAAGGGTAGTTCAAATTTCACTTTGTGTTACCATGGGAATTTGGTTGAATCACAGAGGACTCTTAGCATTCGTGGTTATGTAGATTTTGTTTGGGCAGGGGACATTGACAGCAGGAGATCCACCATTGGATACATCTTCATGTTAAATGGTGGTGCAGTGAGTAGGATGAGCAAGTGGTAGGCTGTAGTCACTTTTTCCACTATGGAGGTTGAATACATGGCAGCTACTCATGCTTGTAAAGAAGCTGTATGGTTAAAATGTTTGTGTTCTAACATTGGTTTTGATGCGGGGGAAATAACTATTTTCTATGACAGTCAGAGTGCAATTTGTCTGGAAAAGAACCCTACTTTCTATGCCAGGATGAAACATATTGATGTACAATACCACTTTGTATGAGATATGGTTGAGGATGGAAAGGTGAGTTTGGAAAAATTTGATACTCTGGAGAATGTTGTAGATTCATTGATGAAACCAGTGAGCACAGACAAGTTCAGGTAGTGTGCCAGTTCAATGGGCCTTAGTGCCCATGATTTTCAGTAAGTTATGATGTGCTCTGGAGATGCCTCTATGATCTTCATCAAGCAGGAGATTGTTGGAAATATGTGACTCAAACTATACAGGCTGAAACCTCCATTAGAGCTAATTCGGTGTGACATCTTCATTGTTTGGCCGACTAGTAGCTTGATTCATTTTGTTTTAAACAGGTCGCTGTGACCTTGCAAATGTCTTGCCGAAAGGTTGCATTGTGGAGTCTATCGCTGTGACATAGTGTATTCGTTATGACCTCATAGTGCTTGGGAGATCTCTAGCCAATAGGCCATCCACTCGTATTTCAGGGAGACTCTTGGCGACCATGAGCTTCGGGATAGCTAAGGGTTCTTGCTAAGAAGTCCCAATGAATGGAGAAAGTCACGCCGATGGGGACACATCCTAATGTTCTTCGGTGTAACTCAAAGCGATTGGAGAAACCTCTTAGCGATGGTGAATATCTTGCCGATAGCCGATGGCTATCGGGGTAACTCTTGGTCCTAGGAAGACTTCTTAGCGAATGTTGGAAGTCTCACCGACAAGAACATCTTGTGGGATCTTCGGTATAACTCTTGGCAACAGGTGAAGCTTTTAGGGTAAGTCATAGAGCTTGGTGACAAGTCTTAGTGAGAGCTACATGTCTCGCCGACATTGGTTTATGTTGGGGTCTTTGGGGTAACATATGGAGATCAATATGTTCTCTCAGCGAAGGGCAATGTCTTGGTGATGGGTGAACACTTCAGGGTAACCTTTATGTCTCAGAGAAACCTCTAAACAATATCGGTATGTCTTGCCTACTATCTTTTGGAGCTTGATATGACTTGTGTCTTTGGTATACCTTTGGTGACTCGCTATGATCTCCTGGCAAATGCGATAGGTCTAGGCGACTGCTTAGTGACTCGGTGTAACTCATGGAGCTTGATAGAATGTCTGAGTGATAACATAGTCTCTTGGAAACATCGATATGAAGTCTATGTGGCATCGGGGAGACACTGTTAGTGTCTCACTGAGATGCCAGTATATTGCGAATTTTGTTGACCAAGTAAGACTATCTTATGTGGCATCTCATGGATGAATAGGAGGAGCCGAATGGGAACAGTTGGAAGACAGTCAATTGCGATGGTTCTGTGAGGAAGTTCTACAGACAGAGTTCGACATGGATATACTCTGTGATTACAGTTTGTAATCGGTTGGTTGAATCGACAGGTTGTTGAGTGATTGTATCAGTGGATGAATTCTGTGGACTGTAACGTGAAGATTCCTGTACAAGAATGTTAATGGTGAATGTTGCAATATAATGACACTAGAAAGATAAGTCTAGAATTTTTATGTAATTTCATTACTGTAATACAATGTGATTTCTCTTGGTGTGGTGGGTTTTTCTCCTTTAAGGGTTTTCCCACGTATATCTGGTGTTCATGTGTGATTGTCAAATACTCTATTTCTGTTGTATGTTTCTTAGTGCATCTTAGTTGGACTGTAATTGTAATTTTTAAAGTGTATCTACATTCTTTCCTGAGGTATTGATGTTAGGATAATTGTTTTCTGCATCTAATTTTCCTTACAAAAATTCTCCTAAAAAGAGTGTTGAACTTGGTGTATGTCCTAGTTTGACACTTGATGTTTCCCCTTTGGCTAGTTGTCCTCCTTCCACATCTATTGATCAAGATTGGGATGTAGACAACTTGCTATAGGTTGACTTGCATGTGCCTTACTAGTCTTTTTCATTGATTTCATTTTTTGCATGTTTCTTTATGTGATTACATGTGTGTAATGTCGCAGAATTGCACCTTGAGGAAATTGTGCATTTTTGCACTTTTTCCTTACATTTATGACACCTTAGAGCATTAATGACAAAAATACCATGATTCATAACTTCACAATTCTAACTCCATGTAGACTTGTGGCAGAGCAACAAAATCTTGACGACATGTTTCCCACCTTCTGGGCCTTGGACACCTGGGCGACGCACAGACATCTACATGGCGTGCTAGCATCCTGTAATATTTCTGCGTTTGAAACAAGAAATCTAGAATCTTGACTCTCTCAACATGTTTCCTAATAGTTAGATTTCAGATGTAACAACTCTTTGTTTCCCTTGCATGCATCAAAAACCCCTTCCTTGCTTTCATTTGTGGTTGGAATTCATTCATTCAATCTCTCTTACCATTTTCTCCACTTTTGAGTTCTCTTCATTCTTGATAGCAACACTCTCACAACCGAAACCATGTTGGACTGAGGTCCTTCCAACAACAAGAACTCTCAAGCAAGAAATCAATGGTGTGCTTGTATGCTCTGGAGAGGGTCCAGGCATGTGGGTAATGCTCTCTCTCTCACACACACTCTTCCTTCCTACTTGTTCATTTACTACTTTGTGGTTTGAGTTCTACTTCTGAAGTGGGTTTTTCTTTCACCACATGCTTTGTTTACTTCATTTACACTCATTTCCAACATGTTTGTCCATGGAGGTGGGAACACCAAAATAGGGGTCTTATTGAGGTAGTCCCCTATACAACCCCAACCTTTTCCCCTCATTCTTCTATGTGTAGGTTGTGTAGTGGAGCTTGGAGTGAAGATCCGAATGTTTAGTAAAAGGTAAACTTTCTCCAAGTCCCCTTGCATTTGTTCTAACTTTTGGCTTCCTGTTTGGTTATTTATTCCAATACATCCTAGATCTAAGTCTAGAAGTGAAACTTAGTTCTGTACACTTGAGCTCTTGAGCCCTATGCTACTTAGGATGCTAGCATTCCATTTAAACAATAGTGCACCGCGCTGGCATCCTAAAATTGTGCTTATATCTTTTGGCCAAGAACTCCCTCATTTGAGGTAGAAATTTTAGAGTTTCACTCTCTCAAGATCTAAAGAGCTTTTTCTGAAACATAACTTGGGTATACTTCTCTACAATTTCATTAACTTGCTTATGTTGAGGTGTATAAGTGCATTTCGTTCCCTAGTGATCTCTTGAGAATGAAGAGACCCGTGTGTAGCGAATCCCTCTTATATCACATTTTGGTGAACCCAACGTAAAGACGTTGGATCTATTTTCATGATGTTTCATGCTTATGATAATACATTTTTTGAAGAATATTTCAATATGTTGGATGATGCTCTAGATGTCTTCTTAGAAGTGCTCTTCGTTATCTGCAAATCTTCCAAAAAAAATTCCTCTTCAAAAGCTGAAGAGTCAGTAAATGTGGTTGTGGTCTTTGTGGCTCCTCCAAGCCCTAAGAAACCCATCATTTACATGACCCTGGTTGAATCATCCTCTAGAGAGAACTATTATGTCTATGGGATTTCATGTCATAGTGATTCATAAAACTTATACTCGAGGTTCATGAAAGCCACATAATCCACTTCCTATAATGTTGTTGGGCACAAATATAATACAAGGAGAAATAAATATAACTTGGATCAACAACCTTTTGTTCATACATCACAACCCACTCAAGTTCCTACTTCTTTACCACCTTCTCAACCAAGCCTTCCTTCAACACCTAATCCTATGATAAAAGCACTAGGTGATTATGCTCTTGTCGAGCAACTTTGTATTATTCTGGCTAAGATCTCACTTTGGGACTTGCTTCAGACCACTTCAGTTTACCAAGAGATGCTTCAAGAAGCTTTACAAAATATTATTTTGCTTACCTCCACTAGGCCTATAGATGTTAATACATTGTTGGCTCATATTCAAGCGGATTCACTAAATATCACATTCCATCTGCAAGAACCCTCACCTTTGGATGTGTAGAAGTAAGCGGATCCCTTGATGATTATAATTAATGTTAATAGTATTGGTATTAGGTGTACTCTTGTTGACAACGGTTTTTCTCTCAATTTTTACGGTAACGACCTATTACCTAAGATTAAAGTTGATTCATATTCTTTAGTGACTTCTTCTTTGTATATTCGTAGGTTTGATAACGTTGGCCGCCAAGGTCTAGGTATGATAATACTACCTTTGCAGCTAGGTCCCATTACCTTACCTACATTGGTTTATGTGATGCCTGGCCTATTACCATACAATATTCTCTTGGGGAGACCATGGATTCATGTTGTGGGTGTTGTGACATCTAATTTACACCATTCTCTAAAGTTTGTCGCAAATAATCGAGTGGTTATGGTTAAAGAGAATCTAGAAGATGTTCACCTTTGTGAGCTAGAGGTTGTCGGTCATGCTTAAATCATATCCACTCTCAAGAATTGTATTCCATCCTTAACTATTGATGCTATGGCATGTTCTTCATTGATACCCTCTATGGAAGTCATCCCCAAAGTGAGTGTCGTTAGAGAAAAACCACCTAAAGCAGAAGATACTAAGCCTCCCTCATCTTCCCCTTATTACTTTCAATCAAGTGCTTTCATTGGTGATGATTGGTGCTCCTTGGAATTCTCCAAATTCTTCATCATGGAATACAAGGTGAGCCCCTCTTACCTATAATTTCAAGGTACTTTTGACACAAATATGGACGATACTCCAATGTAGGAAGAGAAGTGTGACCTTGTTCAGTAGACCAGTCCTTCCTCTACTGAGGAGAGTACTCCCACTCCTACAAAAGGAGGTTAATGTTTCCAAACCTAGTAAAGAAGGTGGGAACACTCTCGTAGAGACACTCGATATCCATAATTGGTGGAATGAAACACTTTACATAGAGCTGCCACCTCCTGAAGTTTTGAAAACTTGTTATGGGTTTGGATATGAGCTCACCTCTTGGTACAACTATGGGAAGAAAGGCCTAGGGAGTATCGAACAAGGAATCCAATTCCCTATCTAGTTTAAGCCATGGGAGCGCTATCTGGGTTTGGGATGCTCTATTGAACAGTCTAAGCAAAAACCTTGGTGGAGTGTTAACATGATTTCTACCAAGCCAAATTGAGGTTGGTTCATCTTGAGTTGATAGAGGAAAGGGAGAAGGCTAAGAAAATCCCTTTAGATGTCTTCTCTTTAGAAGAAGCACTGGAGGAATTCCAAGGTGCCTATTCCCCTTTGCCTTCTTTTCATCACAAGAGATGATTCTTGTATCACCAGCATAAACAAGCATACTTTGGAGAATCAGTTTTGAGTATTGATGAGCAAGACCCTCTATCTAACGTCACTAATGGTGTTCCAATATCTCATCCTAAAGATCATACTTCTCTCCTTAAAGGAGATACTACTAAAGTCTCTATGGAGCCTAAGTCCTCAGAAAAAGTAATCAAGATTTGGAAATGCCTCTCTTCAGAGGACGCATATGAATATTCACTTGGACGTATGAGGATATGTCCAATATTGATGAGTCTATAGTGGTTCCCAATATTGTCCTATGTCCTGACGCCAAGCCATTTAAGAAAAAAATTTGAAAGATCAATCCTGGGGTGGTATTGATGGTCAAGAATTAGATAGAGAAGTTGTTGAAAGTGGGCTTTATCTGTCCGATTGACTACTCCCCTTGGATTTTGAATATTGTTGTTGTTAGTAAGCGTAATGGTTGCATTCGTATATGTATTGAATTTTGAGATCTTAATAAGGCATCTCTTAAGGATAATTTTTCATTGCCTAATATAGATATGATTGTGGATTTCACTATTGGCCATGCATTGTTATCTTTTATGGATGGATTCTCAAGTTAAAATCAAATCTATATTAACCCAAAGGATCAGTACAATAAAATATTCACTACCCCTTGAGGTACTTTTTGTTATGTGGTCATGCCCTTTGGGTTAAAGAATGCGGGAGAAACTTACCAACAGGCGTTGACCCTGATATTTCATTATTTTAGTCATAAGATCTTAGAAGACTATGTTGATGACATCTTGGTGAAATCAATAAATGGTCAAGATCATGTGAAGAACCTTCATCTTATCTTCAAAAGGCTTCGACTCTATAAGATGAGACTCAATCCCCATAAGTCCATATTTGGTGTAGATGTCGGCAAGCTTTTGGGGTTCATAGTTTGTCACCATGGGATTGAAGTTGAGACAAATAAAATTGACACCATCGTTAACATGCCTCCACCTAGAAATATTACTGAGTTACAAAGTTTACAAGGGAATATTCAGGCAATTCATAGATTTATATCTCAGTTAGTTGATTGTACCCTTTCTTTCACATGTTTATTGAAAAAATATGTTCACTTCATATGGGATGAGGATTTATAGAAAGCCTTTGATTCAATCAAAGCCTATTTCGCCAATCCTCCTGTATTAATGTCGGCTATACAAGATAGACCCTTTTTGCTTTACCTTACTGCATCACAATATGCCTTGGTAGCTTTACTGGCTCAATATGATGACACGGGGAAAGAAAGAGCAGTTTACTACATCAGCCATGTTCTAGTCAATTACAAAATTTGTTATTCCTCCACAGAGAAACAATGCCTCACTCTTGTCTTTGCTACATATAATTTGAGACACTATCATCTCCATGCCGAAACACATGTCATAGTAAAAATGGATCTCTTAAAGAATTTTTTCTCTAGTGCTAACCTTGCTGGGAGATCAGTGAAATGGGTTATGTTGCTCTTTGAGTTTGATATTAAGTTCATTACTCATAAGTCAATAAAGGGTCAAGCAGTTTCTGATCAATTGGAAAACACTCCCTCATCTCGTTCCTTCCTGGGGTTGGATTTATTCCCTGATGAGAATATTTTTATGGTTAATCATGACCTTGAATGGAAAATGTATTTCGATGGATCGAGGTGTCAAACTGGTTCTGGAGTGGGTGTGGTCTTAACATCCCCAGAAGGTAAATTAGTCCCTCTATGCTTTTGACTAGATTTTCCTTGCACCAATAACATCACTGAGTAGGAAGCTCATATTGCTAGCTTGTGATTG
Source organism: Sequoia sempervirens (assembly GCA_007258455.2). Taxonomy (NCBI): domain Eukaryota; kingdom Viridiplantae; phylum Streptophyta; class Pinopsida; order Cupressales; family Cupressaceae; genus Sequoia; species Sequoia sempervirens. Next base: position 750,164,336 of record VDFB02270651.1, on the reverse strand, counting down.
CACTAAGAATCAAACATATCCATGTATTAGGCAATTCTAAGCTCATTGTGAATTAGATTATGGGGACCTATCAAACTAAACAAAGTAAGTTGTCTTGGTACCGAAACCTTGCTTTGTCCTTTCTTAATTAGTTCTCTTCTTTCACAATAGATAGTGTCCCTAGGAGGGAAAATAGACATGTCATTTCCTTGGAAAGTGCTACTTCCTTGGTACCTTTAGAAGAGGATACGAAAGAATACCACTTCATGGCTCAGGTCCTACAAACCCTGTAGTTTTTGAACAACCTGAATCTGAATCCTTTGTTTGTTCTCACGTAGACTTGGGAAAATGGTTCTCTAGTATCTATAATTACTTGAAGACTAGAAACTCTCCTGATGATACGACAAAAAATGACTGCTCGTATATGAAATCTTTTAGCACATTATGTCATTTTATCCAATGTTCTTTATCAAAAATTCTATAATGACTTTCTTCTTAGATGTCTCACTAAAGTGAAAATACCCCTTGCCCTTAAGGAAGCCCATTCAGGCTCCGGGGGTAGAAATTTTGGTGGTAGATCCCTGGAAAGAAGATTGGTACACATGGGGTACTATTGTAAAATGATCAAACAAGATTCCTTTGACTTTGTTAAAATGTGCATTCAATGTCAACAATAGAATCATCTTATTCAAGCAACTACCCAAGAGTTACAAAATTAAACCTCTCCTTGGTCGTTCGCAAAGTGGGGGTTGGATATTATTGAAAAAATATCACCTCCTTCCAAGGGACATAGCTTTATTATTACCACTATAGATTACTTCACAAATTGGGTCAAAGCTATTCCACTTTGATCCAAAAATGCTGAAGCTATTTGTAGTTTTGTTATGAACAACATTATTTCTCATTTTGGATTTCCTGCTACACCTTTTTTTGATAATGGCACACCATTCAAGAACAAGGAAGTGAAGCAGTTCTTGGAGAAATTTCATATCCAACATATATTTTCTATGCCATACTATCCTCAATCCAATGGTCAAGTAGAAGCATCTAACAAGACTCTTGAGATCATTCTTCATAAAACAATTAATAAGCATGGTAAGGATTGGCATATTCAATTAACATACGCTTTGTGGGCCTATCACATGATTGTCCGTACAGTGAAAGGAACAATGCCTTACAACCTCCTATATGCTACCAAATTTATCATGCCTTTCGAGTTGGAAATCTCATCTTTACAGGTTTCACTTAAAGGGTTAATTGATGATGAAACCTACTAGGTTAATCATTTGCATCAGCTAGAGCTGCTTGACAAGCACCAATTATAGGCCCTCAATCATCTTAAATCTTATTAATGATCGCTATCAAGACAATATAATCAAAGTGTGCTCCCTCAAACCTTTAAGCTCAGAGACCTAGTTCTTTGTCAGAATCATAGAAATGTAAATGCACTTCCTAATTAGAGAGGGAAATTTAGTCCTAACTGGTTGGGCTCTTACATTATGATCTTGGTGTATGGTTCAAGTGCCTATGGATTATCATCTATGGATGGGATGCCTCTAATAGAGCCCATTAATGTGATTCATCTTCGTCAATAATATGTGTAGTGTACCATGTGTCATTTGTGTCATGTTCTCTCTATGAAGGGGTAGTAGCATTGCATTCATGGGGTGATCCCACAATACTAGTTTACAATTTTTGGCCAAACTGGACACTAAAATATTTTTTTCTAACTAAATCTTCACTTTCAGGCACCTATAGCGGCTAAACCGTGAGGAATTTGAAGATGATGTGAAGGAGTGATTTGTGACATTTTGTCTATAGATTCTAAATATATTTTTTTCAAAATTTTGGAATCAGATTGCACTTCTTTTTCCATCTCCTTCGAAAGCTAGTTTTCTTTCAGTAAACAACATTTTTTAAGGAGTGACACTCACTGTATAACACATAACTTTTGTCCATGAAGGATAAAATTCTAATTCTTTCAAATTTAGATTTGTAACTACGATATCTAGTGCTTCCAATTGATTTCATAGTGTTTTATTGAATATTTTTCCTTAATCAAGTTTCAAAGTCAAACAGATTACAATTCAAACATAGGCGGACCGTATAATGTGTAACCTTTTTTTGTATGTATCGAAATTGAATTTTTTTTCTTGGATCAAGGACTTCAATATTTGGTGCACTCATATTTTTCAATTTTTTTTTTGATAATCTACAATTTTTCCACATGTGCAAAATAGAGATCTTGATTTTCAATGAAAAACCTATGTTTAATAAAACTAAAAAAACAAATACATAATAAAACTAAAACATATTAAAATTATATTCATTGGATAGCTCATTCTGATAACTACCATCATCCAGTTGGGTTTGTGAAGTCTCCTCCAATTTCATCCTCAACCTAAGCTTTGAAGCACAAAATTCTAGAATTTTTTGGTGCCAAAGGGTGAGAAGGTGGGAAAAGGAGGGTTCAGGCGAACCATGGGGGGTTCGAGCAAATCCCCTTTCAAAAAATGATTTCTTTGCATTTTTTGTGGGAATGGTGAGACCTTGTATTAAATGGGTTCACTCAAACCAAGGTTCTAGAAAACTCCAAAAACAACTCATTTTGCATGGGGTCCCTTTTTGCAACTTTTCCTTCCTCACTCACATTGTAAACCACTTTTGTGGGTTTACCCTATGTTGACATTGTTCATTAACACATTATGAATTTTTTTTGAGCTATGATATGACCACATGTGTGTGTATAATATACATACATGTGTTTCACTATGCTATGTATCCATGTATCACATTACACCTTTTAAGGAAAATAGATCATCATTGTATTTAATTAACATACAACCATGTGTGTTTATTAAATCATGTTACCATCTAATGTGAACATACATACATATGAGCAAGTAATATGCATAGAATCTACATGAGAATAAAGAGCATACACATCCAAATAAATAATGCCATGATGTCAAAACTGATATGTTCATATATATGTGTGTGTTTTTTTGTGTGTGGGTGTGCATGTGCATGTATGTATCGAATGTCATGTACATGTATCAGGCCACTACTATAAAAAATGAGTGGTTGTTGAATATATGTCTATACAAAATATCTACATATATATATGAGTATGTATCCCTCACTACAAAAATGGTGTACAAAATCATAAGCCCCTATGGCTGTGACGTGTGGCTCCCCAAGCTCTCCAGCTTTGGCTATTGCTCCTGTATTCTAGGGAGAGGCTGCATGATGGTCATGTAATGTGATTGATATGAGCATGATGCAGACAAAGCTACCTGTATCCCCCTGATCTCTCCTGTCTTAGCTCCTCCTACAGCCATTGAACATCTATTGGGATCATAGTCGACTGTCAAGGTCATTGAGGTGGCTCTAGTGGGCATCATGAACCTACTTAGTAGAATTGGCCCTCATCACTACCACATCTCGCTCATCAAGCATAATTTGTAGCTCCCTGATAGCTGGCCATGCTCTCCCCGAATAGTAGTGAGCTCTACACTCAGTTGGATGATCTCCACTTCTCGCTTTGCATAAGCAGTCCTTAGGCATGCTACCAACTCAAAAGTGGGGGCATGTCCTCCCATAGACATTGGTCAGAAAGCCTTGAGGACCATCCCCTACATTGACACATCAAGGGCCACCTCTTCTATGCACTGAGCCATCAACCCAGTCCATCCCTATGCATCCTCTGCAACCATAGAAGAAAAAAGTGAAATCAATATCATAGGGCATATGTACATAATCATAAACAAAAGAAACTACAAATATAGAAACATAAGCAACATGCTCTGTATAACTAGGTCCCCTACCTACCATGTGGGGTTAGGGTGAGGAGAGGCACTAGGACCCGCGCCGCTGACATCGGTAGCTGCTCTCAGTGACACCAAGGCTACCACCACTATAGCAGTAGAAGCTAGTGGTGTCGATGAGATAGGGCTAGCTGTTGGGGGATATGACCTCCTCCATCACCTCAGTCTTTGAGGTTTTGTCTCCTCCTCCTGCGACCTCTCCTCCTGATCGATGGCCTATTGTCACCCTCTTCATTTGTCTTGTGGGGGTGGGGGTGGTAAGTCCCCCTATGGACCAGGATCCCCTCTGGGAGCACCCTTGCCAAACACAAGAGGAGGATGGTGCCTGTCCCACCACAGTGTGAAATTTGTAGCAACCCTGACATTAACTGTCGTCACTATGGGTGGAAGATCATGGTCAAGCTCATCATCATCAGAAGGGACAAAATCAGTGATGGTGTGGTGAGGGAATCCCAAGGTCTCGATGCACTCCTATAGGCCCTTGTATATGTGGGAACATCCAGTGGAATCATCTATACACAACCATGTTGTCACATGACCTAGTTCTAGTAGTATGGTACTATAATATAATCATGACGACCTACTAAAAAATTGTCCCACTGCAGGTTCCTCAAGTGCTTGCTATCATCCACCCATATAAAAAATTGATGGGGTCTCCATATAACCCCATTCATAGTAAGACTATCAAACTATAGCTGCCAAAATTATAAATCGTTGAATATCCACTAGCCTGTCATATCATACCAATGGGCCATGGGGACATGATATGGCCATCACTGGGGAAAACTAACTAGCCTTGTGCACATGATGTGGGAAAAGGCCCACACCTGTAAAAGTGTGCATGCAGTAAGGCTACAATACTTGTAATGAATGTACCAGCCTAACTCCTAGTAGAGGTTTGCTAGCATGTTGTGGCCCCAGGAAAAAACTGTCCTGCACTCCACCATCTCTTTGATCATGTGGACGAGGCCCCCGTGTGGGCCTTGCTCATCTATTGTGATCCAAAAAGCAATGGTAATGACCATGAACCACCACAGTACTAGTGCAGTGGTCCTTTCCTGGTCATACCAGTGTGTGTATATGTGACTCATGTCGTCGTTGTCATTTGTCTATCCTGAGTAGTAGAGGACTCCCTCCATCCACTCCCGTGTAGACCGGGTATCATCTAGGGCCACCCGCCATCCATGGATGGGTAGTCTAAGGATTCGATAGACATCCTCGAGTGTGATAGTCATCTCCCTAGTGGGCAACTAGAAAGATGACATGGTGGCGTCCCACCACTCCATCAGTGATGTAAGCATCCGCTCATGATAGCGCATCTCTAGCATGGTGAGCACATGCCAGAGATCGACCTACTCTAGGTGAGTGACCTCATCCTCTATGAGACAGTGACTTTGTTCATGAATGAGTTGGGAAGCTCACCATCCTGGATGCTCATGAATCTTTGGATACTCCTACAAATGTGAAAAAAAAATATAGTCATAACATTGAATTTCACTATGAAAACTAAAAATTTAGTTAGGGCCTATGTGTGTCACATAGACATCTGCGCACTGCACATATGTCCCTATCTGCCATCGATGCCTTGACAACACCAGAGTAGAATTGGGACCTCGATGCACATTCTGGATGGAAGTGCACATTTTGGAAGTGAGCACCCAAAATGGACATATATGTACCTCGTTGAATAAAAAAGCCTCAAAAAGGACTTTAAATCATGAAAAATGAGGTTTAGAGGCCTACCTAGTCCACCTCTTGACCCTCGGTGATGTTGTCGCTCAACTGCTCCAATCTAGGCACCTCGTACTCCCTCTTGCTCGACATTTTGTGAACTTTTTTATCACAAAAGTCAACAATTTTCTCATAGTGAATAGTGAAAATGACCCTTCTAGTGGCCCACCTAGGTATATATAAGCCCCCTGGGGCCCATTTTTCCTAGAGCTTGTGGCTCCTCGGTTTCTCCTCAATTTACCCCACCAAGCTAGGGGGGAAATCAGGAGAGGGCATATAGTCACCTCTTGATCATATTTTTCTTCTGAATCAACAAATTTTTCTTGATCATTCTTCTCGCTATTGTAGCTTCTTCTATTTTTGAGACTAACCTAAAATTTGAGTTTTGTAGGTTAAAGTCTTGAGCAATTTTTTTTACAACTATTTTGTCATTGTTTGTTGAGCTTGATTACTGGGAGCACCTTGGGTACTGGCCAACTCGACTTCAGTGACTTCTAAGGCCTCTCTTTCTTGGCATGCAAATTTGAAAAATCCAAAATTTGGGTGAAAATTTTCTTCTCTACCTTAGTCTGGCTAATTTTTCCCAAAATCGAGCCCACTAAAGTGGGGGAAAAATGTAATGTCACAGAATTGCACCTAGGGGAAATTCTACATTTTTGCACTTTTTCCTTGCATTTATGACACCTTAGAGCATTAATGACAAAAATCCCATGATTCAAAACTTCACAATTTTGACTCCATGCAGACCTATGAAAGAGCAACAGAAGCCTGACAACACGTTTCTCAAAATTCTAGGTCTTGGACATCTATGTGGCACGTAGACATTTGTGCAGAACACTAGCATCCTAGAAGATTTCTACATCTGAAACAAGGAATCTGGAATCCTGACTCTCTCAACATGTGTCCTAGTTGTCATATTTTGGATGTAATTCCTCTTTGTGACCTTTGTATGCATCAAAAACCCCTTCCTTTGTCTCATTTGGGGTTGGAATCATTCATTCAAGCTCTCTTACCATTTTCTCCACTTTTGAGTTCTCTACATTCTTGATAGGAATACCCTCACAAGCGAAGCCATTCTAGACTAGGGTCCTTCCAACATAAGCAACTCTCAAGCAAGCACTCAACAGTGCGTCCATGTGCTCCAGAGAGGGTCTAGGCCCATGTGTAATGCTCTTTCTCTCTCACTCTTCCTTCCTACTTGTTCATTTACTACTTTGTGGTGTGGATTCTTCTCCTGAAGCAGGTTTTGCTTTCACCAAATGCTTTGTTTACTTTGTTTGCACTCCTTTCCAACTTGGTTGTCCATGGAGGTGGGAACACCAAAATGAGGGTCTGACTAAGGCAGACCCCTATACAACCCCAACCTTTTCCCCTCGTTCTTCTATGTGTAGGTTATGAAGTGGAGCTTGGAGTGAAGATATGAACCTCTAGAAAAAGGTAAGCTTTCTCCAAGTTCCCTTGCATTTGTTCTAACTTTTGGCTTCCTATATGGTTATTTAGTCCAGTACATCCTAGATCTGAGTCTAGAAGTGAAACTTATTTCTGCCCGCTTGAGCTCATGAGCCTTCTGTTGCTTAGGACACCATTGCACCATTTAGACGATAGTGCGCTACACTGGCGTCTTGAAATTGTTCTTTCATCTTTTGGCCAAGAGCTCCCTCATCTAAGGTAGAAATCTCAAAGTTTCACTCTCTCAGGATCTGAAGTAGCTTTTTCTAAAACATAACTTGGGTATACTTGTCTACAGTTTCATTAACTTGCTTATGCTAAGGTCTATAAGGGTGGTTTGTTCCCTAGTGATCTCTTGAGAATGAAGAGATCCATGTGCAGTGAAACCCTCTTATATCATAGTGTGTACTGTGATCCCTCATATTATTATGTTTGATGTATCTCTCTTTTTGTGCATTCCTCTATATGTATTTACATTCTTTTGTATGTCGTAAACATTTTATCCTTTTCATTTGTCTTGTGTTCTCATTTTGGGGATGATGCAAGATGTTGAGACATTTAGGTCTCTTCCATGTTGACCCAATTTTTTTTTCTTTTTTTTCAATCTTTATGTGTCATTCTTCTTGTTCTATGAGTATTTTGGGAATGATAATGTTTCTAATCTCTATAACAACATTGTAGCAAAGATACACTAACCCCGAATCTATATATCCCTTATGTATTTTTGGGGGAAACCCCTCCTTCCTTTTTCATGGTGTAGCTTCATTTTGGAAACATATGACTTGGAATAGGGCTTTCTAAGTAAGTTATCATGTCTTAGGATTGAACATTGGCTAATTTAAAACAATTACTCATGGCAAGGGTGTAGTAATTTCTTTAAATTTGGGGAATACAAATTGATAATATATTTTGACATTCCTCATGTTTCATGGTGCTATTTTCTTTCTTCTTTTGATGTGTCCTTTTCTTGGTGGTGTCATTGGCTTTGATGTTCTCCAAGAGTGCAATATTTCTCAGTGTACGACTTTCCTCTTAGTGGTGATGTGACGCACTGCATTCCCTAAGAAAGTGAATATTTTACTCTTGACTTGTCCTCTCTTGGAGACATTAGGTAAGATGTTCCCTAAGAAGAAGACCTTACACAAACTAAGAAAAATCCCTTTGAAAATATTTTTACTTGCATTATTGTTCATAAGTAATTAGCATAATACAACTTGTTAACCTTGTGAACCTTGAACCGCTAATTTCAAAGCCACTTAGCATAACACACCTTGCTAGCTTTTGGAGCCTTGCCTTGTTCAGAGGTGCTTAGCATAATGTAGCTTGTTAAGCCCTATGGAGCTTGAAAACTTGTCTTGTGGTGCCTTATTGAAGTTGTCAAGAGGATAGCTTTGATAGGGTATGGGAGACTACTATGATTCTCTCATTTTCCACCCTTTGAGAGACTTACCTGGATATCCTAAAGTTTTTCTAGCTCAGAGTGAGCACAAAATAGAAGCTTAGATGTGTTTATGCTGATCAGACAGTCTAGGCCTAATCTTCCTAGTCTTTGATGTATGATTGAGTATCTTTTTCACTGTTGCATACATAAGTGTCTTGAATGTGTACTTTAGTGTGAGTTTGACATGGGGTAGTACTTTCACTAAAGTGGGGCCTAATTGTAGTGTAGGAAAAAGTATCCTTTTTCACACTTAATTTGGGAATGAAAAATTAATAATAAAATGAGCTTAATGATGCCTTAGTTTAGTATTGTAATATGTTTTACATATTCACATTAAGTTTAGGGCCTTATTTATTGAAATGGACTTAATTGTACCTTACTTTTAGTGTTGTAAGGTGTCCCTTTACACTTTCACACTAACCTAGGGATTCATTAATTAATTGAGGTTAATTTTCCTTAATTGGCCCCTTTAATTAAAATCCAAACCTATTTAATTGCATTTTTGAGGGATAAACTTGACATTCATAAATGCCATATTAACATAATGTTTAACATTATGCAATGTCTATCCTACATAAGTGACCTAGGACCCATTCACCATAGGGTGAATGGGTCCTCACTTAGGCCTAGGGGCTAAATTCAAACTATGTTTTTGGTATTTTTTATGATTTCAAATGTGTATTCACATGTTAGTTGTGTTATTTTAATTTTGGGGATTAATGTTAACACATGTATAAATAATAGGTCATTTCACTATGTTTCATCCTAGAACTTTTATGTGACTTTTTTGGATCAAGCTAGAGCTTATCGAGAGCATTCAAGAGCATTTTCAAGGCATTCAAGAAATTTTTTATTGAAGATTATTGCATAAATCAAGATTCCATTGTCATGTCAAAGATTTTTTTACATCATGCATGTTGTTTGAGCTAATACGGTGATGTAGAGCTCAAGATCTATTCAAGTATTGAAGGACATAATTTCAAATCAAGTATCATGGTCGAGATCCACATCCATTAAAGCCACTTCATGGTAGTTGCATATCAACAATCCAAGGTTCAAACAAAGGTTTGGTGATTTGTGACAATGTTTGTTCATTCATCATTCCTTCATGATATTTGATTTGATTTCAAGGTTTAACTACCAAAATAGGGTTTGACCAAGGCAAACACCCATTCACCTAACAAACAACATTTTTCTCTATTTGGTGTGTGATTATAGATTTTACGTGGAAGATTCTTTGAAGAGCAAAATTGAAGAAAGCTGCAAAGTTGTCAAATTTGTAAGAAAAGTTGTCATTTCATGAAAACTCTTCTATAGGATTTATTTTTGGGTGTCTAACATTGAGAATCTATGATTTGGGAGTGCAGACATAGCAAAATAGAACCCAAAAAAATATATCAGAGAGCCCTAGCCAAGACCCATTCACCGTAGGGCGAATGAGTCTTTAGTGAGCTTCAAAAAGTGACTTTTCGAGACTGGTACACAAATTCCCTTTTCCATATTTTCCTTTTGATTGTTGTTTCCATAAATTTTGAGTACATTCTTTCATTTGCATTTTAGAGCTTGCATTTTGAAGTTTGTTTGATGGTTTTAATCTTTCTCCTCAAACTGCTATTTAGCTTAGATCCCCATCCTTGCATAGAAAGGAAATTTACTGATTCATACCTTGATTTGACTCACCTTTTGGTTGTTACTCATCTCATTTTTTGGATCTCATTTCCTTGAATGAAATTTGAGAAATAGGTCCTTTGTTATCAATCCACATTTGATTTGATCCCCACCTATTTTTTGTTATTTTAGGTCTCAATCAACTTTGACACTTGCACTCTCAACAATCTTTCTTAGTCTCTTGTTGTAGCACTGATAATATTTTCTTTTAGTAGAATATCCAAGGAAGATAACTTCATTAGACCTCACATCAAACTTTCCTAAGTTTTCTTCATCTCTTCTGATATAACATTTGCTTCCAAACACTCTGAAGTATTTGATAGTAGGAACCCTTCCATACCTAAGGTCATAGGGAGTCTTTGTGTAGTTTGCTCTTCCTTGTACTCTAGTATATAAACATCAATATGAATTGCTTCTCTCTAGTAAACCTCTAGTAGATTTTCTTCTTCCATCATTGTCCTTGTAGCTTCTTAAATAGACTTATTCTTCCTTTCAACTACTCCATTCTACTGAGGAGTCCTAGGGGTAGATAAATGCCTCTTTATTCCATGATTCTCATAAAATATATTGAATTCATTAGAGGTGAATTATCCACCTCTGTTATACCTCAAACATTTTATTTTCATATATATTTCATTCTCAACAATTGCAACACACTATTTCCTCTTATTATTTGAATTTTCTCTAAAGCCCTTGGAAACCAAGAACTAGAGACACACATCTTCAGCACTTCCTCATCACCACCAAGCCAACTACAACATAGCAACTCAACTACACATCCAAAAGTAGGAGCTTATCAAAGAAACTCTAGAGGTTGAAACCAGTAGCTTACTAATGACAACATAATGCAACTATTCAAAGCATCATTAAAGACAACACCAATTAAATACCAACTGCTCACATCCTTGCAACAATCTCCTGCTCATACGATTGACACCAATGACAACACACAAGCTTATTGACATCAATGATAACACCAACTATATATAATTGCAATAGGTGTCTCCTTTAGGTTAGTGCTTATAAACTATTTTGAGGATTAATGTCTCTAGTGGGTTGGTGCCTAAAAAATCATTGTAAGACTTCATTATTTTTGTGAGGTTGGATTTGGATAGTAGTTCCAAGAAGCTTTTCTCACCATGGTTTTTCCCTTTTATTTTTCCATGTAAATCTAGTGTTATCTTAAATTTTCATTTCTTTCATTTCTACTTTCGATGTGTTGTGATTTTTTAATGTTCATTGAATAAAGTTAAAGTTTAATTATATACTTATTCACCCCCTTAGTATATTTATGTGTTCAACAATTGGTATCAAAGCTAAGTTCCTTGGTGCAGCTTAATAGTTGGAAGTAGATCTTGGATTTGAATAGATGGTAGGTCAAGATGGATCTCACTCAAACAATCTATCATAATTTTGTTGGAAAAATTATGCATTTTGGATTATAAGGATGGAAGCATACTTAACATCACTAGGGTTTGATGTTTGGAAATTGGTTGTGGATGGCTTCAATGTTCCTGCAACTCCTCCAAAAAATGAGGCTAACAAGAAGGCATGTGAGTATAATTCTAAAGCTAAGAATGCAATTTTGAGTGGACTAAAAAATTCTAAATTTTCAAGGTAATGCACTGGGTGATCCCACAATAGTGGCTTACACTTTTTGGGATATTCTGATTTTTGCTAAAATCACATATTTTTAGAAAATATAATGATTTAAGCCTTGAAAAATTATATTTAAAGGATTCCAATTGAAGAGGGCTTGATCAAAACACCTTAGATCAAACCCCCTTGGATAGAACCCTGCTAGTTTTAAATCATACCTATAATAGAGTCTCCTTTCCACCTATCAAAATGTTGATAAAAAACCAGTTTTGATTTACCTTTTGGGGGATCAAATGAATTCATTTAAAATTTGTTTAAATTGTAAGTAGATAGTCCTTATTATAAGCTTCACAAAAAGTATAATTTTAAATATATTTAATTTGATTATTATATTTATTTTTTATTTCTTGTGAATGTAGGTTTTTCACCAAAAATCAAGCTCTCTATTTTGCACATGTGGAAAAATAGTATATTATCAAAAAAATTTAAAAAATATCAATGCACTAGATATTGATGTCCTTGAACCAGCAAAAAAAATAAAATTGAATTTGATACATACAAAAAAAGTGATGTTTTACCCAGTAAATCATGTTTGAATTGTAACTAGTTTGAATTTGAAACTTAATTAAGAAAAAAAATCTTTAGTGAAATACTAGATATCGTAGTTACAAATCTAAATTAAAAAAAATTAAAAAATTATCCTTCATAAAAAAAGTTGTGTTGGCTAGTAACATCACTCTTTAAAAATGGTGTTTAGTGTTGAAAACTAGTCTTCAAAGGAAATGGAAAAAGAAGTGCAATCTAATTCCAAAATTTTTGAAAAAATTATATTTAGAATCTACAAAAAAAATTCACAAATCACTAGTTTTCATCATCTTCGAATTCCTCATTGTTTAGTCGCTATAGGTGCCCGAAAGTGGAGATTTAGTTAAAAAAAATCAATTCAATGTCCAGTTTGGCCAAAAAATGTAAACAAGTATTATGGGATCACCCCACTGCAAATTTTCTAACAATATTTGGTAAAAAACTAATAGCATTTATGAAGGTGATGATAAGGTTAAACAAGCCAATCTACAAGCCGATAGAAGTAAATTTGAAAATTTGAAGATGAAAGAAGAGGAAAATATAGCTGACTATCTACTTAGGGTGGATTAAATTTTCAATGCTATCACAGGACTTGATGAAGAATTGAAAGAACTAGTAATCATCAAGAAGGTACTAAAATCCCTTTCCCAAAGGTATGATGCAAAAATTTCTACTATTGAAGAAGCTGGAGATTTGAATCACTTTACAATGGATGAACTATTTGGATATCTCGTTGCTTATAAAATGAGGAATGTAAATAAAAATACATCAAAGAAAGAAGTTTCTTTTAAATAATCCAAGAAAGGAAGGAATGAAGAATTTGAACCAAGTGATGTGTTAGATGATGAGGAATCTATAGTGTTGAAAAATGTCATCGGTGACATTTTCACACTTGTCTAGGTCCTCCTTGTAAAATTGAGCTTAATGATGCCTTGACTTAGTGTTGTAATGTGTTTAACACACTCACATTAGGTCTTGGTCCCTTGTGAACTAAATAATCTTAATTAAACCTTATTTGGAGTGTTGTAACACACTTTCACAGTTTTCTAGGGTTTTCATAAATAATTGGGCTTCTTTATGCTTTAATTGGCTCTATTTTGTACCCACAAGGCTTAATTTATTCATCATTTCAAGGATAATCCCGACATAAACCAACATCCAATCATAGTTCAGGAATTTTTAGGTTGTGTGGCCTAGGTTTAGTGATTTGGGACTCATACACCACTTTGGGGGTATGAGTCCCACCTAGAGTTTTGCGTCCTGATCCTAGTTTTACACCTTTCTAAGAATTTTTGAAATTGGCCCCATAAATTATGCCTAATGGGAATCAAACATTACCTTGGTCATATGAGTCTCGTGTGGCCCAAAATTAAGATTAATTCAAACTCTTGGTGGGATTTTATCCTCCTGAATCTGATGTCAACTTTTAGTGTTGTAATTTTGGGAATTTTGGCATAATTAAATATAAATACAAGGTTCTTTCACTCATTTTCACCCAAGAATTTTGTGAGAGCATTCATAATAGAAAATTCGATTTCACAAAAGAATTCAAGTGTTTACAAGAGCATTCAAGAGTCTTCAAGAGTTGATCATCAAGTGTTTTAGAGCATTATTCAAGCATCAAGCATCATGTCAGTATTCATGCATCATGTTTGTTTTTGAGCTAACAATTGTGATGTAGAGTTTTATTATTCAAGCTAGCATTCAATCCAAGGTCTATCACATTCAAGCAAGAGTCAAGATCCACATCCATTGGAGCCATCTCATACATGTTTGCAACTTATTATTGATAGGGTTTGGTGAGTTGCAACATCATATTTTGTTCATTCATCATTCTCCATTCCTAGTTCATTTCATTTCAAGGTTGGATTACCAAAATGGGGTTTGACCAAGGAAAACTCCTTTCTACTAACATAACAACAATTTTCCCTCTCTTTAGTGTGTTTGCAGGTTTAGGTTAAAGACACATTGAAGAGAAAGTTTGGAGAAAGTTGTCAAAGTTGTCAACTTGCATTGAAGATCATTGGGAGACTTCTACTGGTTACAAATCAAGGTTTCAGATCCAAAAACAAATTGTGTTACAACCCACCCTAAATTTCTAAGTTACTTTTCACTTTATGGTAATTACTATGATGAATCACGAGGTTACGAAACCTTGAAAGTTGCATGTTATGATGGATTTATTCAATGATATGTTACTCCATTTAAATGGAATGTTGATGATTATTTGAAGTCATGAATATGATGAAATACTATGATATAATTATATTTGTTAAAGAAAATGAATAATGAATAATGCAATGTACTGCCTATGGTTTCAATTTGGAATCATGACAGTATTTAATGCTATGAATTGGATAAAATTTTATAACATGAAATTCTTTTCTATAAAAGCAGATATTAATGTGAATGCAATGTTACAGATATTCTATAATGTTTCCCTGACTAACTATCATTGTTTACCTAAGTGATAATTTAGGAAAGATCCAAACACCTCTAGAGAGAAAGAGGGGGAGTATCACCTAGGTGAAGGGTGGCATTATGGAGTCTTTGGTTATGTCATCTAAGCTTGAGATAGTCAAGTAGGACTGGATTAACCTAATATGTCTAGGGGATGTTTCTTGCATGCTTGAGGTAAGTTTTCATATGTTAGCTTGTTGAGTTCCCAATTTCACGATGAATGGTGGTTTTGGGCTTGTAAGCCTCCTTGCTTCTTTCCATATATAAGTATATCTATGATGGAATATAAATATGCATAGCCATACTTGTATTTATATATTCACACTACTTTAAAAATGTATTGGCATGATTTTTCCTTCCCAACAATGATGCCAAGTTTGATGTAATTATTAACTTCGCAACTCATGTTAATGATGCCACCCTACCTAAAGGTTACTATTATCTTTTTATTGGTATTAAAATTGTCTTATAATGCTGATAGAGGGAATGTTGGCTCAATTCCTTCAAACAAAGAAGAGCTCTTAATTAGGTGACTCGATGCATTAAATTGAACCTATACCTTTTATTTAAAGGATATATCAATTATGAATATCAATGCCTTGATGTATTTATGACATTTTGAGGAAAAATATTGTTGTAGCCTATTATTTTGGAGGCAAAAATGATATTAATTGCATTGTGATATATAGTGGAACCCTTTTAAATCATGGTGGAGGAGCTTGATAGATTTCAGGTGGAAAAATTAATAATTCTAATGTTACCAATAATTGTTGGTCGTGGCAAGGCCATTCTCTTATAACTAAATTTTATTAGTTTAGATGTTAATATTTGACCAATCAAGGCCACAGGTATGCACACGAGGTGGTAGGCTCATTATGAGCTCTAAATATTACCTACCAACTAATAAAAATAAGAAAAACGTGCAACATCATGGAAGTTAGGAAATCACTAGATAAACTAAATTGAAACCATTTCTTGCTCATATCTTCTCAAGCCTTTCTTGGGTGAAAATAGTAGTCTGTGGATATTCCTTGTTCTACATTTTACACTGAAGCAATCTCCTCTTTTTACTATGTGAAAACTATCCAATCTTGGAATTGTTTCTTGCAATCTTTGAAATCAAATTACCTTAGGAAAGTAAATGGGGGATATCATGGGAACTGTGTGGGGGAAAAAACTACTCTAACCATTAGAAATATAATCAATGACTTGGAGTGGAGAGGAAAAAAATGGTTTTGGGGAGAGAATGGTCAGGGGAAACAATTTTCTGTCATTTTCTTGCCCCAACCTTAAAAAAAGACAATTTGGGGGGAAAAGAGAAAACAAGACATGCAAAGATTTCATTGGAACCGAGACAAGAAGAGAGTATCACAAAACAAGAAGAAGGATATAACTTATGTGGAGGAGGAATGAGATGAGAAAGGAAAATAAAAGGAGAATCCCATTCCTGTATAGGGGAGAATACAGTAGTCTAAGAAATGACACAGGGAGAGGTAAAGGTGTAAGGTGGTAAAAAATATTGTAGTAAAAGAGAATACATGAGCTTCCCTCTAGCATTTTGATACCATGCTCAATATATTGGGGGGAAGCGTAAAATTTCCTATCCCCAGCCCAAATCTCAATGTTTGTGGAGAGCATGATGTTTATATAAGACTAGACTATGTTACATGTGCTCTATGCATCAGATCTTACGTTTATTTGAAGTATTTATGTTATTAAGCAGTGAGCTTGGTGATAAGCATGTTATAGTGATGTAGAAATAGTGAGGTTAGTGTTGGTTTGGTAAAAACATATCTAGCAGGCAATTTGATACTTTTTAGAACTTGGAGAGTAGTAAGCAACTCATACCAATAAGGTTAGAGAATTCCAACCTTTGCAATGAAAAGAAAGAGGCCAATATTAAGATTTGTTGAGTTGGGCAGGCTTGGCACAAGTTCTTGATACTTCCATCAAGTTCAAAGCCTGACTAGTGGATAGACATGACAAGGGTTATCACATTCACTTGTAAGGAAAGTAATCCTACTACTTTCTTATTTTTGGTTATAGTATTTTCATGTATGTATATATGTATACATTGTGTTATAAAAGGTTATTAAAAACTAGTAATGAGATAGCTATGCCCTTAATCCATCTCAATCATGAATCATTATTATATTTCTTTAAATCTCCTTGATGAGAAACTTTAAATTTTAGATTGCCTTGAAATGATTTAGAAGCTTTAAAGGAAACTCAGGGTATATTACCCTCAAACCCTCCTTGGTATAGTCAAGTCTAGGGATGAGTCATGAAAACAACCTTTGTTGATTATGAGACTCTCATCCTTCTTAAAAAGAAATATCAAACCTTGTGGGTGTAAAACCAAGCTTGAATCATAATGAAGTTAAGGGTGGATGAAATGATTTAAGCACAACCAAGTGCTAGTTTCATCATCAAGATTGCTTACTTGAGTAATCAATAACTATTCTTGTTTTTCTATTTATAACTACTTGTTGAGGAACTTGGTAATATAAATTAGGTACTTGGAAAGGAAGACCTCTTTTCTTTCTTGATATGTTCCTTATTGAAAACACCTAGGTGGCATATTTGTAAATAATGCCTATATACTTTTATATAACCTTATGTACATTGTGACAATGACCTAGTTTCATCCGTATTACTAAAGAAGCCTAAGAGTTGGTGAGAAGGTAAAATATTGTTGATCCATGGTAGGGCTTGATTTAGAGGTAGTAGCCTAAACCCTATCGGTTGTAGATACATGGAAAAGGGGATTTAATGCCCAAGGTATTTTACGAAATTGGTAATATTCAAAACTTGGAGAGTGATCATTTTAAAATATATTATAAGATGCAACCAGTTGGTCTACAATTGTGTTTATCCATAGTTAATTAGATTGCACTAAATTGTATGGAGGATTAAAACCTAGTGGTTGTTATATTCCTATCGAAGATCTAATATTTATGGTGTGGGCTTGTCTACGTAATATTCATACCACATTAATGACTGAGAAGGTCAAGAAGATGTTTCATGACAAGAATTTCTTAGAGGGTTTATCAAGAGTAGTCGCTCTCAAGGGTTAGGGTTAAGACTCGAACAAGTGGTTGTAGCCAAGTCCTCAGAAGTTACATGAAAGTAACTCAAGTGTTCGAATCAGAAATAACCAACAACCCAAATGAGTTATTCACCCATAACAAGAAGAAGGTATCTTCAACATTAGACTCATATCTATTAGTAGTTATGATTAAATAATTCATTAATAAATCAAGAATGTGAGGAAAAAGAGGTAATGAGATAATGAGAACATTAGGTGCTACAATTGTAGGATTTCCTAAACAATAAAAGGATAGAATCCTTGTTTACTTTTGATAAATGAATTGTGATTATAAATATTCCCTTGAAATGTAAAACTATTTCATTGTGAGTGACAAAACCCTTGTAGGGTTTCGAACATAGTTGAATACCACTCAATGGAGGGTATAATGTAAAGGAAGTTGACTTGTAAGTCCATGACCAGTCAAGTCAAGTTAGTTGTTTGTATTGGCAAGGAAATTCTAGGAAAACCACTATGTGGGAAATACCCCTTGTAATTTTTTTTATCCTGAACCAGTGGTAGTTATCAAGGCTTGATAGTTATGCCAAGTAACCTAGGGGTTCGAGAAAGATCTAACATCTTATCAACTCAGTTGAGTTATGTCTAATAAGACAAGTTATTAATGATATCAAGTTTCCACAATCCATATTGTATTGTTCAAGACTTTTGGATTTGATTGTGTGCAATTTTTTGCAAAAAATTACACACAATCAAATCCAGAAGTCTTGAACAAGACAAGTTATGTTGATTTATATGTTCTTTGTGAATGTTTATTGGGTGGAATAGTTAGTTCCAATATACCCTAGGTAAGGAAAGGTATTCCAAGTTGAGTAGGGTGGGTGAACATATAACTTTTCTCTTGGTAGCAAATGTATCAAAAATACAAATACTATGGCCATAGTGAGTGCAGTAGTCTCTGCATGCACTAATCAATTCACTGTGACCCAAATACTTAGCTAGTTAGAGATGTCATACATAGTTGGAAGGTATCCATAGTTGTGTGATGGTATTAGTTAAGTAGGGCACAAAACCAAAGCTTAGATGGTAGAACTAAGAGGGTTCCCAACTTATTCCTTCATTGAAGGGAGGGCCCCTTCTAGTTAGGAAGGTGTGTGGGGGACCACTTAAGTCCATGGTTGGAGGTAAAGCACCCAGGTGATGCTCTCCTTCTTGCAGATGACATGCCAAGTCTTGGAAGATAGAAAGAATCTAGATAAGGATCACTGAACCAACTCTCTTTTAGTATATGATTATAGTTTACTAAATTGTAATCATTGAATTGAAATGCAAACATGTTAGAATTTTATTCTCTTCAGTTTGAAATTATTGTATAAATGTTTTGTTATACCTTTATGGTAACAATTATGTAGTAGCATGGTCCATATTTAAAGAAAAAAAATTGTATAGATCTATTTTCACCTATGTTTTAGTTATTTACTATTTGGTGAATAATTCATGGTAACTCCCTGTAAGAAGGAGCAACATGTTACAATTTGCAAAGGGTAGAGTAGAAATTGAGGAGCAGATTCATACTTTGAAGTTTTAGAAAACCCTAACTAGAATGATATGCTAGTTCTAGTGTATGAGCCCCAGTTTAGATTATTTTCCATATTTATGCAATTTTAGACACCTTTTTGCCAAATTTCAGTTTCTACCCAGAAACCTTGATCTAGGACTAAATCACCCAGTCTAACATACAATTACCAGGCAACATTAAAATCAATATTTTTAGTTTTTTAGAGCTTCATTCAATCTCCATTGGGTTTTCAGGTGCACACATATCATCTTTCAATTCTCTATTTTGTTCTACATGCTTTTCTAGATCATTTAGTGAAAGATTGCATCATATTAGGTTTAAGCATTACAACTTGAGTTTCATTTGTCTTTCCAAGTCCTAACTTGGTGGTGAACACCTCATTATTTTATAATCAGCCCCTAGGACAACCCTATTGCAATACCTCTTTCTATTTTGCATATCTAGATTGAGATCTCTAGGGTTATCCTTGAATGACAGTGTTTGAGTTTTGTTATTCCTCCCAGCATAGAAGCAACAAAATCCATCTTTTCAGCTAAATTTGTGAGGAAGTTGAAGAAGGTTTCTTGGCAACAGTATAAAGGGTAAGTTACCTTTTCTAGAATGTTTTATATTTTGGAGTTTCAAAGTAGGTCACTTTATCTTATTGCAATAAGTTCCCTTTATCCTTGGAGAAAGTAGAAGCAAAGTAGGAAGTTGAAGAAGGTTTTTGGAAAGTATAAAGGTAAGTTACCTTTCAAATGATTTAATTTTGGTAAAGTAGGTCACTTTTCTTCTAAGTTCCCTTTTGGAGAAAGTCAAAGTAGTGATTAGGAGAAAAATAAAAAGAAGAATTTTCAAAAGCATAAGAATAACCTCTAATAAAAAGAGAAGAATAGCTCATTTGAAGAATATGATCAATGTATGTCTAAAGAAGAAAGGGAAGAAATTATATTCAAGGAAAGAGAATATGGTGAAGATATGAAAGATCTTGATGAAGAAGAATGTGAAGTAGACTTAGAGGGAGAACTCATATCTACATTAACTATTATGAAAGTAGAAAGGAAAGATAGAAGAAGCAAAGAGGATAGAAGATGTCTTGTCAGAAAAATTAAAGGAAAAAGAGGTGGACAATGAAAGGATTGGGACATAGCTTGTATCCTTGAGAAAGGAATTTAAAACGATTAATGATCAATTGTACAATAAATTTAAGGATGAAAAGAGTAGTAAAATACTAGAAGAGATCATAAATATTCAAAGTTCATCTTTTATCAAGACTGGTCTTGGGTTTGATGAAGGTTAGAAAACAATTACAATACATTATAATGAGAATTCCTTCAATAGCTCAAAGTTTAAGCAATACAAGGAGTTTGAAGATAAGGAAAAGGAAAATGGATTTACCAAAGTCAACAATCAAAAGAGAAGATTCAATGGTTCAACTCCTTCAAGGAAATCCTTCATAACCACACCAAATTACTCTTCTTTGGTTATTGTTTCACTTGCAATCATTTGGTCATAATGAAATAGATAGTAGAAGGTTTCCTACAAGGAAGAATAATTTTGTGAAGAAATTATTTTTCCCCTTTAGTTGATTTTAATATCATATGTTATAAGTGTAACATTTTTTGGTATAAGACATGGTTTTGTAGAAATGGCCTTCAAAAGCCTCCTAGACAAGAAAATAAAGACAATATAGATATTTATACTAGTTAGAAGGAAGGACCTAAAATGGAATGGAAAATGAGGAATGACATCAGAAGACTGAAAAACCAGTGATTTCTTAATCTACATTTCATGCTAAATAAAATCCTTGGATAGTTTATAGTGGGTGCTCTAGTCACATTATTGGAGATAAAAGAAAATTAATTAGCTTGAAAAGTGTAATGGTAGTTAAATTAAATTTGGTGATAATACTATTGCAAGGATATATGGATCCTTGGTTAATTTATAGTGGTTGCTCTAGTCACATTATTGGAGATAAAAGTACATTAATTAGCTTGAAGAAGTGCAATGGTGGTTCAATTAAATTTGGTGATAATACTATTGCAAGGAAATATGGAAAAGGATCTTTAAGTATTGATGGAAGATCTAGGATAGATGATGTCATATATGTTAAAGTATTAAAGAATAACCTTATAAGTGTAATTCAAAAGTGTGATAAAGGCTACAATCTCATTTTCCATGGTCAAGGATGTGAAATAAAAAAATGGAAAGATTGTTGTTGAAGCTAGTAGGAGAAGAGGTAATCTATATAATCTCACTGAAGTCAAAGAAAGAATTTTTTTGGTACAATCAAATGAGAGTTGGCTATGGCATAAAATAATGGATCATACTAACCTTGATAATCTTGTAAAGCTTATTTCTAGACATGTTTTGAGAGATATTCCAAAAAATACTAATCCTGCAAGCACCTTCTATAAAGAATGTCAACTAGGGAAGTAGAAAAGAGTAAGATTCAAGAAAAATAAGCATTCTACTAAAAATTCATTAGATATGGTTCATATGTATCTATGTGGGCCTCCAAATACATAAAACCATGTAAGGAGAAAGGTATTTTATATTATTCATTGATAATTTTACTAGAATGACTTGGGCTTCTTTCTTGAGAGAAAAAAAAAGGTTTTCAGTAGATATAATATTTTTAAGATTATGGTTGAAAATGAAATAGGTTCAAATATCAAATTCCTAAGGTTTTATATAGGTGGTGAGTTTACTTCTAATCCATTTGAATATTTTTATGAAAAACTTGGAATCAAAATAGATCTTTATGTTGCAAGAACTCCTTAACATAACGGAGTAGCCAAAATAAAGAATAGAATAGTTTAGGAGATGGATAGGACAATGCAAAATGAAGCCATGTTGTCTAATGTATACTAGAGAATCAATTCATCCAACTATACATATCCTTAATAGAGTAATAATGAGAATAAACAATTGCAAGACACCATTTGAGTTATGTTATGATAGGCCGGCATCTATCAATCATTTCAAAATATTTGGAAGCAGATGCAACATCAGAAGGGATGAAGAATATTTGGGAAAATTTGAGTCTAGATTAGATGAAGGTATCTTTTTTGGCTACTCATAAAGGAGAAAGGTATATAAATTCTACAATAAGATATTTCACAATGTTTTTGAGAGTGTAGTGATGGAAAATGTATCCCTCTACATTTTCACACTTGTTTGGGCCCTCCCTGTTAAATTAAGTCTAATGTTGCCTTGATTTAGTATTGTAATGTGTTTAACACATTCACATTAAGTCTTGGGACCTTGTAAACTAAATGGACCTAGTTGTGCCTAATTTAGGGTGTTGTAAAGTGTACCTTTATGCTTTCATACTAATCTAGGATTTCATTAATAAATTGGTCCTCTTTATGCCTTATTTGGCCTCATTAAGCATCTATAAGCCTTATTTAATACATCTTTCTGAGATTAAAATCTCAACATTTAACAATATCCAATCGTAATTCATACTTTTTTGGATTGTATGGCCCAGATTTAGTGATCTGGGATTCATAAACCACCTTGGGTGTATGGGTCCCAGTTAAGTTTTGGGGCCCCAATATAGATTTCACATTAATCTAAAAGATAACCTATAGAGCAGAATTTAGCATTTCAGGTTTAGAAATTATGATTGGAAGGAAGAGTAGAGAGAGAAGAGTAGATTCAAACTTTAACCCCCAAAAAAGTTGAACAAGACTGATACACCACTTCTGGCATATGAGTCCCAACACAAGGCTTTATCCAGATTTTAGGAGTCCTAGACTTGTCACTGCTAGATTTTTATTCCTACCCAGAAACCCTAATCTGGGACCAAATCACCCAACCTGGCGTATGAGTCCTAGTGAGCATTAAAATCAACATTTTTCTGCATTTTAAATATTTTTCTGAGCTTCTACAAGTTTTCAAATGCACCTTTGTACTTTCTCAAATTTTTGTTCTGATTTGCATTCACTTCTTAGTCATTTACTAAGTCTTCCATTAGGTTCTGCATGTTACTTGTCTTTCCAAGCCCTAGATTGGTGGTGAACCCCCTTCTAGTCTTTAATCACACCCTAGGATACCTTATTACAAGATCTATTTCCCTCACTTCATCCTTGGATTGAGATCTCTAAGGTTTCCTTGAATGAACTAGGTGAAATAGGAGGTCCTAAAGCCTAGTTTTTCATCTCCTAAAAAGTAGAACCCTATTTCCCTTCATTTCATTTTGGTGAGCCTAACGTGAACACCTCATTTCTGATTTGGAGTGCATCATAATCCTAGATCTACCTTATATTAACTTTACATTAGGGTTTTGCATTAGTTAATTTGCATCTAGGTTTTCTAGCTTTTGCATTAGTGAAAGTGCATATAGGTTGCAATTTTTCCTCTTGCATCATTGAATTTCATTTGAAATCTATAATTTCACTTAGCCTAGACATCATACAAACTAGAAAACCTAGCATTCAATAAGCATTTTCTAAAATTTGTACAAAAACCCTAAACTGGGACTCATACGCCCCTCTAGGCAATTTAGTCCGAGTACAAGTGATTTTTCTCTATTTCTAGGTAATTTGTGTTGAATGTTTATCAACATTTGAATCCTTGAAAAACCTTGATTGGGGCTCATACACCCCTCTAGGTGATTTAGTCCCATGTAGAATCTAAATCTATATTTTAAAACATTAAAAACCTTCTTTTTGTGCTTTTTTTGTTGTTAACTTTCTATTTCATTTTACATAGTTTTTGTTTCATTCAATTCATTTCATCTAGATTAAATTGGTTCATTTTGTGCATTTTTAAATTCAAAATTGCATCTAGAAAATTTAATTTTAGATTGTTGTATGTAGTGTAATCAGTAAATTACCTAGTTTAGAATCTGAAACTTGCATTCATTTTAGGACCTTGCATTTTACTTCACCCTCTTTCCATTTTGAGTTTTTCCTCTGAGTTTTTGAAATATTGTATGAGCTTTACAACTTGGTGTCCTATTAGAAATACTATTATAAGACATACTTTGAGACTCATGTCATCCCATGATACACCATTTCTTTGTGGATCTTGGGTCTCTAGCTCTCTTCCTGATAGTTTTGATAATCAACCCTATATGGATCCTAGTATGCATACTTCATTTCCCATCACCACTATGCTTCATGTTAACAACACTATCCCTTCCATCCCTAGTTCTACTCAAGATTTGGGATGCACTCAAAGCTAAGGTGGAACTTTCATCCCTACCTCTACAATACTTATTTCCATTACGAAATACACTAGTACTCAACCTACCATAACAATTCAACCTACTAGCAGTGTGAACACTTCCTTAGGAATTTCCATAGGGAATTCCTCTAGCTTTGTTCCTTCGACTACAATATCTCCTCAAACCTCCTTCATCACAAGTTTATAATTCAATTTTCCTCTACATACATACTATTGGAAACAAGCAACACTGAGAGGGGAGGAGGTGAATCAATGTTCTGTAAAAATTGTCTTTGTTATTCTGATTATTAACCCACTTATAATATTCAATCAGGAGAAATATGCAAAAACAAAAAGCAAATAACCACAACACCATAACACAAGGATTTTTTTATGTGGAAACCCTATTAGGGGAAAAACTACAATGGATGGCCAATCCATAATATAATATGAGTATACTCAAAAATAAGTTTACAATATGTGAATGCACTTGCATCTAGGCACACTACCTAGAGCACATTGCTCAAAATAGGAAGGAACACTACCTTACCGAGATTTGTATTAGATCCAAGAGAATTAACTGAAAGAATAGCATCTACAAATGCTTGATTACAATTCTAGTTAGGCTCAAATGTCAATCTTATGTCCTTCTGACTAATATTGAACTTTTGCTCTGACTCGCTTCACAAAATCTTTATGCACAAGTGAAACTATGCATAAAATCACTCTAACACTCTTTTGGTATTCACAATTCACATTGACACACCATGCACATATATCAAAATGATATAATAAATCATACATATATATTTGTGACTAACAATTTAATCGCAACATGTCGGCTCCAAATAAAACTTGAAAATATTAGCAACTTGTCGGCTCAAATCTTTAGAGTTATCCAATGTGCATCTACAATAGTTGTCGACAACTTAGCTTGGACCCAAAACATAATGATCAAACACAAAAATATTCAAATAAACATTCCCTGAATATCCACAACATATTTTATCAACTTAGTTGGCCCAAAATATTGATAAACAAAAAAGTATCAATCGGATCTCCAACCTCACACAAGACTCAATACGAGGCACTGAGATTGTTGTACAACACATTAGATGTAACAATAAACCTCCCATGAGATCCATAGCTCAAAATAACTACTAAAATTTTTCAAGTGAATCTATGATCACCAAACTATCGGATGCATTGCTCTTCCTCATTGTCTTCAATCTCACTATCGGTGGGAGCAAATGATGTCATGCGGATCAGTCACGGACTAGGGTTTCCATCAATGCCAACACTAGAAAGAATTTGTAGTGTATCTTTCCAACAATCTCCCCCTTTGGCATTGATGGCAACACTTAGTGAAAAATGACTAAGTGACAGATGAAAACCAACATGAGTTACACTACCATTTCAAAACTTCAAAAAGAAACTTCAATCTTGGAAAAAAAAATCCCCCTATGATGACTATAAATTTTTCACTGTACACTTCTCCCCCTTTGACATCAATGGCAAAAATTGGGGAAACCAAAATCAAATTCCAAAATTGTACAGGCATGAACTTGTAACTTACAAAGATTTGAAGACATCTTCAAAATCTTGCTTCAACATTCTTAAATTGTCAACACAAACCTTTTTGAGACTTTCCAAAACTGTTATGTGACCACACTTTAAATAGGATTGAGCCTCTGCAGTTTCAAGATTCTCCGGGTCACTAACTGCTATAGTAGCTTTTGCTTCCTTCAAAGCACTCATCATTATCTTAATCTTCAGACAAATTAGTCCTCTGAGTTCACTTACTCTCCCAACAATTTTGTCACTTTCATTCTTTAAACATCTTATTTTATCAAGTAAACCTATTACTTGACCTTCTTGTTGAACCACATCACCAGCTAATGGATCAAAAGTAGCAGAAATGGTAGCCAATTGATTTTCCATATCCTTCACCTTTTATCATTACCTTTAGTAAACTTGGACAAAACCAAATAGGACTTATAGGATTTTCTAGCTTCAGATATAGAACCTTGAATGTTCTTTATGCAAGTGGCTAATAGAATCTTATCCTTTGCAATCATGACCTTCAATTGACTAAGTCTTTTTCTATTAAACTCCTTTTGCACTTTATCCTTAGCAAATTTCTCAAGAGACTCAAATTGAGTATTTATAGCATTTATGAGCTTCTTTAGCTCGCCAAAAGAGGAACCTAATAGATCCATGACATGAGTAGGCATTAATTTCTACAGAACTCCAGAGGCAAGGCTTAGCAGTTCACTATCCTATATGTGAGACTTCACAATCTTCTCATTGGCCTTAGCTTGAGCAATTGATGCTACCTTCATCATCTAAATTGGGGATAAAGTGGATAGGTTGATTGAGCTTTCATCCAATTCAGAATCAAAATCTTCTTGTTGCGCCATTAGAGATCTCTTCACTGCCATGGCAGTGTCTCTTGCCTCCACTCTGATTTCTTAAACTTTTTCTTCTTTAGCCTTGGGTTCTTTAGAGACTATTTCTGGATTGACTTTGGGTGCCTCAATCTTTTCATTTTGCACCACCTTCTCCTCAGCTAATACCACCTTAGGAACTTCAGTTTCCATAGGTGTCTCCATATTTTCCACATTAGGAGAAACCATAATATCCTCAAATTTTGGAGGATCAGATACATTCATATTCTCCTCATTCACATTCTCTTCTTCATTTACATTTACCTCCTCATTCACTTCCTCATTTTCTGGAACATTTTCAATATTCATTTCCTTAATGTTAATTCTACTCTTTGATAGAAACTCTTCTAGAATTTCATTAGTTTCACCAACAACAACATCAATTTCACCAATCATGAGTTTATTCACCCTTGTATTGCTCTTAAATTCCTTTTTAGCCTTTTCAAGGAGTGAATCCATCTCTTCAATTGACATTTTTGGACACAAATCTATGAGAATTTTCTTCCTCATATTCTCTTCTTTTGCTCTAGCACTTATTCTTCTTGACTCTAAAATATTATACAGATTCTTTGGTAAGCCAGAAATAATCTCAACAAGAACTTTATTAAAAAATTTCATATGTTTTATTGTAGCTTCTTCTAGAATTCTTTGACTAGATTCATCAAAAGTTTCATACAATTCACAGAGGGGCTTAATATTACCATCCTTGATAAATGCATTCACAACTTCATCAACTGACATAATAGGTTTATCAACCTTTTCCTTCTTTTCCTTCTCTTCTTTCTTGCCTAGTTTGACAGCCTAAGTTCTGGTAGCCTTTACTTTTCTCAAAACTTCTTTTGACTCTATTTCTTCATTGATAGGGAGGTTGGATGAAACAAACATTGTTTCATGCTCTAGGTCCTGCTAGGAAGACCTCTAGGTGTTTCACTCCACCAATTGAAACCTATAGGACCTCTTCCTTCTTAGGGTCCCCTACTTTCTCCTTGCCAACCCAACTATGAACTTAGTTCCTCCTACCAAGTCAAGACTTGGTGCAATCTTGAAACACTTGCCTTAGCCCTTAATCCACCCTAAAGGCTACAAATCCTCCAAATCTTGAATTTAAATTTGCATGGGTGTGGAGGTATTTCTAATGAATTCAATCCATCCTACCTTGGTTCTTGAGGGTCCACCTGACTCCATTTCCTAGTCGCTTCCACCAAACCCTAATTTAGGCCTAAAAAGGCTACTAGCCCTAGGAGCCCCAATTTGGCCTCCTCTGCGAAATCAGGTTTGTTTCCAAATCTTTTCAAAGAGCACTACAATATTTTCTTAGGATTCCTGGTTCATATGCACACCTCTTAAATATTTTTGGGGTCTTGGGTCTCATCTATCCGTACAAAGGCTTAACCCACAATTTGGCAAAATTAGGCCTTTACAAACCCTTCCCTGACTTCACTGCAAATTGTTAGGTATTCCTCACACCAGATGGATTGATGGAGCTTCCTCCTCCATGCTATGTCTTGGAAAGGCACTTACCTACCCTCTCCACACTGTGACTTGTCAGGAAATGTACACCCCTACAAATCAAGTGCTCTGCACTTTTTGTCTTCCCTAGCCGAACTCTTCCTGGCTTGCCTAGGGAAACACTCCCACAATAGCTCCTCAATTTTAAAAGGCCCTAAACTCTACCATATGTACATAAATGAAGTCTTGTCACTATTCTCGAAGGACCATACAATTTGTACAGTGGGAAAGTCAACTAACACTCCATTTTCACAAAACTGCCTTGTTCAGACCAGCAACAGTAAGAAAACCAAACTATTTACAAACAATGCTTGAAATTGAATAAAGAAACCAACTAATGCCACACAATTCTAGAAGAACAACTACACTACACCCTACACAAATTACAGTGCCATGATCAATCCATTCAAACCTCACTTCAATGCAAAAATCAGAAAATTCACTCTCAAACACAATTGCTTTTCTTGAATTCACAAAACTTCAAAACATAAAAAATGCTTCCAACCCCACTCCAATGCTAAGGAATCCCTTAAATAGGGTCTCCAATTCATTTATCCTCTCCCTTAGGCTCTTCTTGGCCACTTGTAGCTCCAATTGAGCAACATTTTCAAATATTTTGCAATAATTCGTAAAAATCCAAGACCTCATTTAGAGCTAGAACTTTATGTCACCTATCCTATGGTCAACATGACCTTCATTAGATGATCAACACCCAATCAAAAATGTCACCAAGGCACAACCAAAAGTGAACATGAATAGATGATAAGTTGGCCTAAACAAATTGCTAAAACATGACCTTCTAGACAATCTAAGGTAACCTATGGGTGCTCCTGCACCATTCTCCCCCCTATGCACAAACACTAAGGAATGTGGGGAGAGATCAGAGATAAATCAATACCCTACTTCTTGAACTGAACTTCATCCACCCATGTAGCCTCAAATTCTAGTTTTTCCTTCCATTTGATGAGATGTTCCATGTATTCCTTATGTCGGGTAGACTTTTGCACCCTTGATTCCAAGATCCTCTCTACTTGGAACTTTTCTTTAGGAGGTAAGGCTATGTTACTCACATACTTCAAGATGTCCACACTTTTCTGATCCAAGTCAGTGACTGGTCGTTTATACCTGATCAAATCAACCACATTAAACACTGGTGAAATGCCTAAGTCTTCAGGTAGCTCCAACTTGTAGGCATTCTTTCCATATTTTGCTAACACCTCACATGGTCCCACTCTCTTCATCTGGAACTTGGTTGATGTTCCTTTCTGTAACCTAGATTTGTTGAGATGGACCATGACATAGTCCCCTACTACAAATTGAAGATCTTTCCTAGACATATCCACCTTAGCTTTCAACTTGTGAGTAGCCTCTGTAATTGTCTTCTTCACTTGCTCCTGAATCTCCTTCATGGTCTGAGAGAAATCCCCAGTATGGCGACTCCTATGCTCCATAGCTCCTAAATCCCTAAGTTCACACACCTGTCTTAGGTGCATTCCATACACTATTTCAAAAGGACTTATACCTGTGGTTCAATTCACACTATCATTGTAGGCATATTCAGCTTGTGATATGACCAAGTCCCATGTATGTACATACTCCTTGGTGAGGCACTTGAGAAGTTTACTTAACACTCTATTTATCACCTCAGTTTTCCATTGATCTGAGGATGGTAGGCTGATCCAAAAGACAAGTTAGTAACTAATCTGCTCCATAGAGTCTTCCAAAAATGACTCATGAACTTCACATCCCTATATGAGATAATGCTTAATCGAAATCCATGGATCCTCACAATCTCTTTGAAGAAGAGATGAGAAATATAGCTAGCATCATGGGTGGTCTTGTAAGGAACAAAGTGACTCATCTTACTGAACCTATCTACCACCATATAGACACTATCAAACCCTATCTTAGTCTTAGGGAGTCCTACCACAAAGTCCATGCTAATACATTCCCATGGTCTATTTGGAATGGGTAGAGGTTGATACAAACCTGCATTGCTAGCTCCCCCCTTGGCTTTCATACAAACTACACATTGCTCCACATACCTTCTGACATCCCTTGGCAACTTCGGCCAATAATAGAACCTCTACACTAGTTCCATTGTCTTGTTGATACCAAAATGACCACTAAGACTACCATTATGCTTCTCCTGGATAAGATTCTCTCTCATTGAACCTTTTGGAACACATAACTGATTCCCCTTGAACAAAAGTCCACTTTGCAATGTATACTCTAAGAATTGACTATGAAAGTGATTCTCAAAATTAGAACATAACTTATATGCCTCCAAGAAGTCTTCATCTTCTCCATAGAGATCCTTGAAACTTTCTATCCCAATGCTCTTTATTTGTATCTCTTGCACTGTCAGCAACGTCCTACTTAATGCATCTGCCACCTTTTTCAACTATCCCTTCTTGTGCTTGATGGTAAATGTGAAGGCTTGGAGGTATTCCATCCATTTCAAATGTCTATTGCTCAACTTCTCTTGTGTGTTTATGTAGCTAAGTCCCTACTTATCAGTAAACACTACAAACTCTTTAGGTAGGAGATAATGCCTCCACTTTCTAAGTGACTATACTAGACCATATAGTTCTAGGTCATAGGTAGAATACTTTTTCTTAGCTTCATTGAGCTTTTCACTAAAGAAAGCTATAGGCCTGCCTTCTTGGCTTAGTACAACTCCTACTACAATTCCACTGGCATCACATTCCATAGTGAATCACTTATCAAAACTAGGTAAGAAAAGGATGGTTTGAGTTGCCACTTCTTGTTTCAGTTTCTCAAAACACTTCTCATCTTCAAGAGTCCATTTGAACTTAGTTTTTAGGCCACCTTTGATTGTATCAATTACTGGTGCACATATCCCACTAAAGTTCCTTATAAACTTCCTATAAAACTGAGCTAACCCATGAAAACTCCTTACCTCTGTTTTGGTGGTTGGTGTAGGCTAGTTTAGGATAGCTTCCACCTTGCTTGGGTCCATCTTCAATGATTCGTGGGATACTACAAACCCTAAATACACAAGCTCTTGTTTGAAGAACTCACACTTTTGTAGGTTGATGGCTAACCTCTCCTCCTACAATATTTTAAGAACCAACTCCACATGCTTTAGATGTTCTTCTAATTTCTTGCTAAAGATGAGTATATCATCTAGATATACCACCACAAATATACCTGTGAAATCCTTAATCACTTCATTCATGAGCCTCATGAATGTGCTAGGGGCATTTGAGAGGCCAAATGGCATAACTCTCCACTCATATAACCCATCAGTTGTCTTAAAGGTTGTCTTCCACTCATCCCCATCTTTGATTTTGATCTGATGGTATCCACTCTTGAGATCCAACTTGGTGAAATACTGAGTTCCTCCAAGACAATCCATCAAATCCTCAATCCTAGGAATTGGAAACCTATATCTGATTGTAATTCTATTCATAGCACTAGAGTTAGTGCAAATTCTCCACTTACCACCTTTCTTGGTGTCTAAGACCACTGGTACTACACATGGACTGATGCTCTTCCTAATTAGTCCTTGGTCTAACAACTCCTGTACTTGTCTAGCTACTTCTAGGTTCTGATCTGGTGTAAGCTTGTAAGCTGCTTTGTTTGGAAATGAAGCCCGTGGTATGAAGTCAATTTGATGACTGATGGCTCTCTTTGGAGGTAAGGTTGTTGGTGTTCCATCACTAACTATATCCTTGAATTGTTCAAGCAACTTATGGACTGCTCCTAGTACGACAGATTTCCTAGTCTTATCTTGCTCCTTGGGTTGCACCATAACCACATATCCTTCCCCTCCTTGTTGTAGAGTGTTGATAAACTCCTTGCCATTACTTAACAAGACACTAGGGGTCTTTGACTGTCCTTCCTCATCTGATAGTGACTGCAGTTTGAATGTCTTTCCATCCTTCTTGAATGAGATATTGTTCTCCTTTCCATCATAGATGGCTCCTCTGTGATACTGCCATGGTCTACCCAATAGAAGATGGGATGCATCCATGAGCAACACATCACAAATCAACTTGTCCTTGTACCCTCCAATGGAGAACTCCACCATTGTCTACTCATTTACAAGAACACTCTGCCCTTTGTTCAACCATGTCACCTGGTAAGGGCTAGTGTGGGGTACTTTCTCCAACTTCAACTTCCTCTCTGCCTCCTTAGAGATAATTTTATTAGTAGACCCTGAATCCACTATAACCTTGAACACCTTTCCAAGTATTTTTCATCTTTCCTTGAATAAGGCTCTCCTTTTCTTTGGCTCTTCTTTGACTGGTTGTCTGATTAGAACCCTGCTAAACATCAAGTTCCCCCCCATTTCTAACTCAATGTGACTAACCTCTGGTGACTTGATACTCATGGTGTCTTCTTGAGTATATGCTACTCTCTTTTTTGTATTTGAATAAGATGCTTCTCCGGGCACCTATAAGCTGGATGTCCTACTTGACCACAGTTATAACACTTCATACTAGCAAAATATGAGTTACTGCTGCCTACTCCTCTTCCTCTATTTGAACCTCCTTGAGGTCCTCTACGTCTTCCATAGCCTCCTCTAGAATTTGTTTCACTGCCATGCTCTATGAGTTTAGACTCTCGCTGACTTCTTTGTTTGGTCCCTCTACCTTGGCATCCACCTCTATGTCCTCTTTGATCTCTACCTTTACCTCTGCTATTAGAAGCCTGGTCTTGTTTCCTCTTACTCCTCTCTTCAATCTTTATAGCCAACCCATAGCATTGGTGGAATGTTTTGGAAGTTAGAAGAGTCATCTCCTCTTGAATGTTCCACTTCAAATGGTTAAGGTATCTTGCCACCTTAATACTTTCATCCTCAGATACATTAGACCTCATGCAAAGTTTTTGAAACTCCTCTGTATAGGAATTTACATCTTGGTCTCTTTCTCTCAAGCTCTGTCTTTTCTTGTGCAACTAAATTTCATAATCATCTTGTATGTATGCTTCTCTCACTTTGGCAACCATTCCCTTCCAAGGAGAAATAGGCTTCTTGCCTTCCTTTTCCCTCTTTGTCTGAATGAACTTCCATCATGTTAAGGCAGAACCTCTTAATCTTGACTTTTCCACATTCACCTTCTATGCTTTAGTGACTCCATCACATTCAAAATGGTTTTACATTCCCTTTATCCAATCCATGACTAGATCAGCTTCCATTTTCCCACTAAATAGTGGTATGCCTTCAAGTGCTTTTCCACTCAAAGCCCTCAATGCCTTCAAGAAAGGCTCTTCTTGCAAAATAGGGTCAGGTTCAGGGATCTTGTCTTCCTCTTCAACCTCTTCACTCTTGGGTACCCTACCTTCCAACCTATCACTGACCTCATCAGTCTTGGTTTGCACATTATACATTGCTTGCTCAAGTTGAGCTATTCTTTCCCTCAATAGCCTATTGTCTTGCTCCTGTTCTTCGACTTTCTTGGCCAATTCTGCATTTGTCACCAAGTTTGTAGAACCACTAGACTCAAACTCTGACATATACTATTCTAACCCAAATCTTTTGTTGCTCTGATACCAATCTGATAGGGAGGTTGGATGAAACAATCACTGTTTCATGCTCTAGGTCTTGCTTGGAAGACCTCTAGGTGTTTCACTCCACCACTTGAAACCTATAGGACTTCTTCCTTCTTAGGGTCCCCTAATTTCTCCTTGCCAACCCAACTATCAACTTAATTCCTCCTACCAAGTCAAGACTTGGTGCAATCTTGAAACACTTGCCTTAGCCCTTAATCCACCCTTAAGGCTACAAATCCTCCAAATCTTGAATTTAGCTTTGCAGGGGTGTGGAGGTATTTCTAATGAATTCAATCCACCCTACCTTGGTTCTTGAGGGTCCACCTGACTCCATTTCCTAGTCGCTTCCACCAAACCCTCATTTAGGCCTAAAAAGGCTACTAGCCCTAGGAGCCCCAATTAGGCCTCCTTCTCCTAGAAATTAGGTTTGTTACCAAATCTTTTTAAAGAACACCCCAATATTTTCTTGGGATTCCTGGTTCATATGCTGACCTCTTAAATATTTTTTGGGTCTCGAGCCTCAACTGTCCGTACAAAGGCTTAACCCACAATTTGGAAAAATTAGGCCTTTACAAACCCTTCCCTAACTTCACTACAAATTGTTAGGTATTCCTCACACCAGATGGATTGATGGGGCTTCCTCCTCCATGTTTTGTCTTGGAAATGCACTTACCTACCCTCTCCACACTGTGACTTGTCAGGAAATGTACACCCCTGCAAATCAAGTGCTCTACACTTTTTGTCTTCCCTAGCCGGACTCTTCATGGCTCGCCTAGGTAAAGACTCCCATAGTAGCTCCTGTGTTTCCAAAGGCCCTAAACTCAACCATATGTACATACATGGAGTCTATTCACTGCTCTCGAAGGGCCGTACAATTTGTACCATGGGAAAGTGAACTAACACTCCATTTTCACAAAACTTCCTGGTTTAGAGCATCAACAGTAAGAAAACCAAACTATTTACAAACAATGCTTGAAATTGAATAAAGAAACTAACTAATGCCACACAATGCTAGAAGAACAACTACACTACACCCTACACAAATTATAGTACCATAATCAATCCATTAAAACCTCACTTCAATGCAAAAATAAAAAAATTCACTCTCAAACACAATTGCTTTTCTTGAATTCACAAAACTTGAAAACATAACAAATGCTTCCAACCCTACTCCAATGCTGAGGAATCCCTTAAATAGGGTCTCCAATTCAGTTATCCTCTCCCTTGGGCTCTTCTTGGCCACTTGTATCTCCAATTAAGCAACATTTTCAAATATTTTGCAAGAATTCCTAAAAATCCAAGACCTCATTTAGAGCTAGAACTTTATGTCACCTATCCTATGGTCAACATGAACTTCATTAGATGATCAACACCCAATCAAAAATGTCACCAAGGAAAAACCAAAAATGAACAAGAATAGATGATAAGTTGGCCTAAACAAATTGCCAAAACATGACCTTCTAGACAATCTACGGTAATCTATGCATGCTCCTGCACCATTCTCCCCCCTATGCACAAAAACTAAGGAATGTGGGGAGAGATAAGAGATAAATCAATACCCTACTTCTTGAACTGAGCTTCATCCACCCATGTAGCCTCAGATTCTAGTTTTTCCTTCCATTTGATGAGATGTTCCATGTATTCCTTATGCTAGGTAGACCTCTGCACCCTTGATTCCAAGATCCTCTCTACTTGCAGCTTGTCTTTAGGAGGTAAGGATATGTTACTCACATCCTTCAAGATGTCCATACTTTTATGATCCAAGTCAGTGATTGGTCCTTTATACCTAATCAAATCAGCCACATTAAACACTGGTGAAATTCCTAAGTCTTCAGGTAGCTCCACCTTGTAGGAATTCTTTCCATATTTTGCTAACACCTGACATGGTACCACTCTCTTCATCTAGAACTTGGTTGATGTTCCTTTCTGTAACCTAGATTTGTTGAGATGGACCATGACATAGTCCCCTACTACAAATTGTAGATCTTTCCTAGACATATCCACCTTAGCTTTCAGCTTGTGAGTAGCCTCTGTAATTGTCTTCTTCACTTGCTCCTGAATCTCCTTCATGGTCTGAGAGAAATCCCTAGCATGGCCACTCCTATGCACCATAGCTCCTAAATCCCTAAGTTCACACACACCTCTTGGGTGCATTCCATACACTATTTCAAAAGGACTTCTGCCTGTGGTCCAATTCACACTATCATTGTAGGCATATTCAGCTTGTGATATGACCAAGTCCCATGCCTGTCCATACTCCTTGGTGAGGCACCTGAGAAGTTTACCTAACACTCTATTTATCACCTGAATTTGTCCATCGGTCTAAGGATGGTAGGCTAATCCAAATGACAAGTTAGTACCTAATCTACTCCATAGAGTCTTCCAAAAATGAATCATGAACTTCACATCCTTGTCTGAGACAATGCTTAATGGCAATCCATGGATCCTCACAATCTCTTTGAAGAAGAGATGAGCAATATAGCTAGCATCATGGGTGGTCTTGCAAGGAACAAATTGACTCATCTTACTAAACCTATCTACCACCACATAGACACTATCAAACCCTGTCTTAGTCTTAGAGAGTCCTACCACAAAGTCCATGCTAATACATTCCCATGGTCTATTGGGAATGGGTAGAGGTTGATACAAACCTGGATTGCTAGCTCCCCCCTTGGCTTTCATACAACCTACACACTGCTCCACATACCTTCTGACATCCCTTGGCAACTTCGGCCAATAATAGAACCTCTACACTAGTTCCATTGTCTTGTTGGTACCAAAATGACCACTAAGACTACCATTATGCTTCTCCTGGATAAGATTCTCTCTCATTGAACCTTTTGGAACACATAACTGATTCCCCTTGAACAAAAGTCCACTCTGCAATGTATACTCTAAGAATTGACTATGAAAATGATTCTCAAAATTAGAACATACCTTATATGCCTCTGAGAAGTCTTCATCTTCTCCATAGAGATCCTTGAAACTTTCTATCCCAATGCTCTTTATTTGTATCTCTTGCACTGTCAGCAACCTCCTACTTAATACATCTTCCACCTTGTTCAACTGTCCCTTCTTGTGCTTGATGGTAAATGTGAAGGCTTGGAGGTATTCCATCCATTTCAAATGTCTATTGCTTAACTTCTCTTGTGTGTTGATGTAGCTAAGTGCCTGGTTATCAGTAAACACTACAAACTCTTTAGGTAGGAGATAATGCCTCCACTTTCTAAGTGATCTTACTAGAGCATATAGTTCTAGGTCATAGGTAGAATACTTTTTCTTAGGTTCATTGAGCTTTTCACTAAAGAAAGTTATAGGTCTGCCTTCTTGGCTTAGTACTCCTCCTACTGCAATTCCACTGGCATCACATTCCACATTGAATAACTTATCAAAACTAGGTAACAAAAGGATGGGTTGAGTTGCCAATTCTTGTTTCAGTTTCTCAAAACCCTTCTCAGCTTCAAGAGTCCATTTGAACTTAGTTTTTAGGCCACCTTTGATTGTATCAAGTACTAGAGCACATATGCCACTAAAGTTCCTTATAAACTTCCTATAAAACTGAGCTAACCCATGAAAACTCCTTAACTCTATTCCGGTGGTTGGTGTAGGCCAGTTTAGGATAGCTTCCACCTTGCTTGGGTCCATCTTCAATGATCTGTGGGATACTACAAACCCTAAATACACAAGCTCTTGTTTGAAGAACTCACACTTTTCTAGGTTGATGGCTAACCTCTCCTCTTGCAATATTTTATGAACCAACTCCACATGCTTTAGATGTTCTTCTGTTGTCTTGCTAAAGATGAGTATATCATCTAGATATACCACCAAAAATATTCCTATGAAATCCTTAAGCACTTCATTCATGAGCCTCATGAATGTGCTAGGGGCATTTGAGAGGCCAAATGGCATAACTCTCCACTCATATAACCCATAAGTTGTCTTAAAGGTTGTCTTCCACTCATCCCCATCTTTGATTCTGATCTGATGGTATCCACTCTTGAGATCCAACTTGGTGAAATACTGAGTTCCTCCAAGAAAATTCATCAAATCCTCAATCCTAGGAATAGGAAACCTATATCTAATTGTAATCCTATTGATATCCCTAGAGTCAGTGCAAATTCTCCACTTACCACCTTTCTTGGGTTCTAAGACCACTGGTACTGCACATGGACTGATGCTCTTCCTACTTAGTCCTTGGTCTAAAAACTCCTACACTTGTCTAGCTAATTATACGTTCCAATCTGGTATAAGTTTGTAAGCTACTTTGTTTGGCAATGAAGCCCCTGGTATGAAGTCAATTTGATGACTAATGGCACTCTTTGGAGGTAAGGTTGTTGGTGTTCCATCACTAACTATATCCTTGAACTGTTCAAGCAACTTATGTACTGCTCCTGGTATGAAAAATTTCTTAGTCTTATATTCCTCCTTGGGTTGCACCATGACCACATATCCTTCCCCTCCTTGTTGTAGAGTGTTGATAAACTCCTTGCCACTACTTAACAAGACACTATGGGTCTTTGACTATCCTTCTTCCTCATCTAACAGTGACTGTAGTTTGAATGTCTTTCCATCCTTCTTGAATGAGATATTTTTCTCCTTTCCATCATAGATGGCTCCTCTGTCATACTGCCATGGTCTGCCCAATAGAAGATGGCATGCATCCATGGGAATCACATCACAAATCAACTTATCCTTGTACCCTCCAATGGAGAACTCCACCGTTGTCTGCTCATTTACAAGAACACTTTACCCTTTGTTCAACCATGTCACCTTGTAAGGTCTAGTGTGGGGTACTTTCTCCAACTTCAACTTCCTCACTGCCTGCTTAGAGATAATGTTATCAGTAGACCCTGAATCCACTATAACCTTGCACACCTTTCCATGAGTTTTGCATCTTACCCTGAATAAGGCTCCCCTTTGCTTTGGCTCTTCTTTGACTGGTTGTCTGATTAGAACCCTACTAAACATTAAGTTCTCCCCCATTTCTGACTCAATGTGACTAACCTTTGGTGACTTGATGCTCATGGTGTCTTCTTGAGCATATGCTACTCTCTTTTCTATATTTGAATAAGATGCTTTCTTCAGGCACCTATAAGCTAGATGTCCTACTTGACCACAGTTATAACACTTCATACTAGCAAAGTATGAGTTACTTTTCCCTACTCCTCTTCCTCTATTTGTACCTCTTTGAGGTCCTCCACCTCTTCCATAGCCTCCTCTAGAAGTTGTTTCACTACCATGCTCTATGAGTTTAGACTCTCCTTGACTTCTTTGTTCAGTCCCTCTACCTTGGTATCCACCTCTATGTCCTCTTTGATATCTTCCTTTACCTCTGCTCTTAGAAGCTTGGTCTTGTTTCCTCTTACTCCTCTCTTCAATCTTTATAGCCAACTGATAGCATTGGTGGACTATTTTGGGACTTAGAAGAGTCATCTCCTCTTGAATGTTCCACATCAAACCATTAAGGTATCTATCCACCTTAAGACTTTCATCCTCAAATACATTAGACCTCATGCAAAGTTTTTGAAACTCCTCTATATAGGAATTTACATATTGGTATCTTTGTCTCAAGCTCTGTCTTTTCTTGTGCAATTGAATTTCATAATCATCTGGCATGTATGCTTCTCTCACTTTTGCAACCATTCCCTTCCAAGTAGAAATAGGCTTCTTGCCTTCCTTTTCCCTCTCTATCTGAATGAACTTCCACCATGTCAAGGCAGAACCTCTTAATCTTGACTTTTCCACCTTCACCTTATGTGCTTTAGTGACTCCATCACATTCAAAATGATTTTCCATTCCCTCTATCCAATCCATGACTAGATCAGCATCCATTTTACCACTAAATAGTGGTATTCCTTCAAGTGATTTTCCACTCAAAGCCTTCAATGCCTTGAAGAAAGGCTCTTCTTGCAAAACAGGGTCAGGTTCAGGGATCTTGTCTTCCTCTTCAACCTCTTCGCTCTTGGGTACCCTGCCTTCCAACCTATCACTGACCTCATCGGTCTTAGTTTGCACATTATCCATTGCTTGCTCAAGTTGAGCCATTCTTTCCCTCAATAGCCTATTGTCTTCCTCCCATTCTTCGACCTTCTTGGCCAATTCTGCATTTGTCAACATGTATGTAGAATCACTAGACTCAATCTCTCACATATATTATTATATCCCAAATCTTTTGTTGCTCTGATACCAATCTGATAGGGAGGTTTAGATGAAACAATCACTGTTTCATGCTCTAGGTCTTGCTTGGAAGACCTCTAGGTGTTTCACTCCACCACTTGAAACCTATAGGACCTCTTCCTTCTTAGGGTCCCCTGATTTCTCCTTTCCAACCCAACTATCAACTTAGTTCCTCCTACCAAGTCAATACTTGGTGCAATCTTGAAACACTTGCCTTAGCCCTTAATCCACCCTAAAGACTACAAATCCTCCAAATCTTGAATTTAGCTTTGCATGGGTGTGGAGGTCTTTCTAATGACTTCAATCCATCCTACCTTGGTTCTTAAGGGTCCACCTGACTCCATTTCCTAGTCGCTTCCACCAAACCCTCATTTAGGCCTAAAAAGGCTACTAGCCCTAGGAGCCCCAATTAGGCCTCCTTCTCTGAGAAATCACGTTTGTTTCCAAATCTTTTCAAAGAACACTGCAATATTTTCTTGGGATTCATGGTTCATATGCACACCTCTCAAATATTTTTGGGGTCTTGGGTCTTATCTTTCTGTACAAATGCTTAACCCACAATTTGGCAAAATTAGGCCTTTAGAAACCCTTCCCTGACTTCACTGCAAACTGTTAGGTATTCCTCACACCAGATGGATTGATGGAGCTTCCTCCTCGATGCTATTTCTTGGCAAGGTACTTACCTGCCCTCTCCACACTGTGACTTGTCAGGAAATATACACCCCCGCAAATCAAGTGCTCTGCACTTTCTATCTTCCCTAGCCAAACTCTTCCTAGCTCGCCTAGGGCAAGACTCCCATAGTAGCTCATGTGTTTTTAAATGCCCTAAACTATACCATATGTGCATACATGGAGTCTAGTCACTGTTCCCAAAGGACCATACAATTTATACAGTGGTAAAGTGAACTAACACTCCATTTTCACAAAACTACCTGGTTCAGACCAGCAAGAGTAAGAAAACCAAACTATTTACAAACAATGCTTGAAATTGAATAAAGAAGCTAACTAATTCCACACAATGCTAGAAGAACAACTACACTACACCCTACACAAATTACAGTGCCATGATCAATCCATTGAAACCTCACTTTAATGCAAAAATTAGAAAATTCACTCTTAAACACAATTTCTTTTCTTGAATTCACAAAACTTCAAAACATAAAAAATGCTTCCAACCCTACTCCAATGCTGAGGAATCCCTTAAATAGGGTCTCCAATTCAGTTATCCTCTCCCTTAGGCTCTTTTGGGCTACTTGTAGCTCCAATTGAGCAACATTTTCAAATATTTTGCAAGAATTCCTAAAAATCCAAGACCTCATTTAGAGCTAGAACTTTATGTCACCTATCCTATGGTCAACATGACCTTCATTACATGATGAACACCCAATCAAAATTGTCAACAAGGCACAACCAAAAATGAATATGAATAGATGATAAGTTGGCCTAAACAAATTTCCAAAACATGACCTTCTAGACAATCTAAGGTAACCTATGGGTACTCCTGCACCATTCATCTTCTAAAACAGGCTCATATGTTATGGTACTTTTATTCTTCTTTCTTTTACCAGAGGGCTTGTCTTGAGTTGGCTTGGTTGTAGGGGAACTCCTTGTAGATCTAGTGCGAGCAAAGGATGCATTAGGACTAGTAGAATCTATTTTTTCTTTCACTTCTATTGCTTCAGCCTCATCTCTCCTCCTTCTTGATTCTCTTAAAGCTTCTACAGGTAAGCCCATCCTTTTTGCAAATACTTTTGTCTCTTTTCATACTTTCTTCACTATCACCGGTTTTCTCAATTCCTCATGAACCTGCATACTTTTCTCTGCATATGTTCCAAACCTCTCTTCTCCCTGATCTAGAGGTGAATTCAGCAAGTGTTTTGCATACATCTTTAGAATGTTTTCCTCTACTTCATATCCCATAGGCATGATCCAAATTGTTCTGGGATCAACAACTTCCATATGACATTTGTCAATATCCACCATGAAGCAAATAGTATCTTTGTATTGTTCCAAAATTGAAGTGAGAATTCTTTTCCTAGCGTGCATCATATTCTAGTAATTTTTGAAGTATCCTTAGAGGGCAGTGTTTCAGGTCTGAAAATCACCCATTCAAACAACATATTCCTTATTTGAATTGCTACTAGCTCATCATTTTTCCATTTCACTTTTCCAATTCCTGGAACCTCATCTAAAAAGTAGAAAAATAGACATAGCAGCAAGTTACCATATTTGAATGTATTCTTGTCTTTCTTGATTTTTCCCAGATTCTCCATTAATTGACTTTTGAGTAATTCACATAAATCATAGTCTACATTTTGTTTCACCATCTCATAAGTTGGGTAGATAGTCATACCGAATATAGAGTTCTCTCGGTTTGAGTGATCGATCTTATAACCAATAACCATTGATGTGAATTTTACATCTATTTCAGCAATATCCTCTATTGTCTTGCTCTCCTATCCCATTGAGAACATGTTTCCTTAGTGACCTTATCATTCTTTATGAACTTCAAAACCGAAAGTCTACCAATGGAATTTAGACCTATGACTGCACATATAGCCTCCTTCATGATCTTGAATGGCACATCCAACCACATGAATTCATTATGAACACAACTCAACACATATCAGACCCATTCATTTTCCTCGAATATTGGGAATTTTGCAAACTACACAAACTTATTTTCCTCTAGGGTTTCAAATTTTGGCTTTATAGTAAGATCTTGAATTATATGATGAGAATATAGATTCATCAAATGAGAGCTTCCCAATTCTTCAATATTTACATGTATATATGCCCTAATATCTTCAATGTGGAGGACTCCATATGGCACAGATGAAAACACACCTAAGGGGTTTGTCTCTATAGACTTATAAGGATTCCATTTTAAATTTGGACGCAACCTATCTTTTACTTTGACTACCAGAGGAGTGGACATGATTGCAATCTCACAAATTCATTGGCTTTTTGATAAATACCTTTCAATGTCAGAAAATTTTTTGATCGTAGGTGCTTCCTTATGCTTGAATCTCTGCACAATTTGACGACGATCACTCCAAAGCTCTCCAAACTACTTTTCTCCAAAATGCAAAGTGACAAATGAGGGAAGAAAATGTTCTTTTATTGTTCGCATACCTAACTCCTTTTTGTCACAATATATGCCTTTACCCTAGTTCATCCAGTTTCTTGTCTTATATGAACAAAGACATATGATTCTATTGTGGATCTTCAAAATTATTTAATAATGCCTCCAATTCATTAAATAACATCTAAAAAAAATCAATGCACTTGCTAGACTCATCTGGATTCTAGTACCAATCACCAGCAGGGAGTTTAAAATATTTACTTGACAACTCCCCCTAGGCCAGAGGCCTAAAACTAATTCCCAGAGGGATTTCCAGAAGTTTCTTTTCGTTCAAGTGTATTTCCTTCAATAGAGTGATACTTCTTCACCCATTTATTCTGCATTTTCCTTCTGATCATATCAGTAGTGACTTTACTTTTTCCCTTAACATCCTATTGCATGTTTTGTTTTACTAGACCTCTTTTGTTCCAATAGAATCTAGCAGTGTGGCCAAATTTTTTACAGTTGTAGCACACAACACTTCTCTGTTAGGCCAACATTTCCACTGAATTTGTCTTGATTTGCATTGGTTAGCAATATTCCCAAATCTATTGCATGCATAGCATCTAACATCTCTATGAAATTTATTCATCACAATTTTTCATTCACTTGACTTATGACCATACTTATAGCAATTAAAGCACTGACCTGAGAATGATGGTCCACTTGGATTCATCCTGCTTCTACACTGAGAAGCCATATGACCAAATTTTTGCAAGAAAAAAAGT
The DNA here is from genome assembly GCA_007258455.2 of Sequoia sempervirens. Taxonomy (NCBI): domain Eukaryota; kingdom Viridiplantae; phylum Streptophyta; class Pinopsida; order Cupressales; family Cupressaceae; genus Sequoia; species Sequoia sempervirens. The sequence goes on along the minus strand of VDFB02270651.1, from coordinate 750,120,313 downwards.
AATGATTGAATCTTTGAGCATTTGATTGTCTCACTAGATTTATTTTGGCTCCATTCATCTTATTTCCTTGTCAGAATCTCCTTTGTCCAACTTTCTTTTGTCCAGATCTGAAACTTTCTCCTTCTTCATATCCAATACCTCGCATGTCACCATCAATCCTCTGTCCTTTAATCAGGTCATCAAGTTTGGCTGAGCTTACTTTGAATTTCTCCTTGTACTCATTCGCAACAACAAGTTCATTTATGAGATCATCAAGTTGTTTTTCAAGTACTTCTTCATTGTTTTTGGATTCCTCCAATTCATTTTCCAATCAGCTACATTGTTCAATTTTTTCTTTCAAGGATTGTGCAATCTTTTCTTTGTTCTTCTTTCTATCCTCAATCTCCTTAGTCATTTTCATCATGATGGATTCCATCTCACGCTTTAGGGCAACATTCTCTCTGGAAAACTTTTCAAAATCTTTGTTTTTCTCCTTTAAGGCAAGACTGAGTTGTTCATCTTCCATGCTTATGTTCTTTTTCTTGAGTTGATCACATAATTCTTTTCTTTTCTCCCTTGATTTATTGATTGTTTCTTTCAATGACTAGATGAATTTTTCTGCATTCTCAAGATTTTCCTATAGTTCCTAGTTCTCAGATTTTTACTAGTCAAGATCATTCAGGGCCACCATAAGTTTTTTGTTGAAGACTGCTTGTATCCTCTGAAAACACTTTCCAATATCTCCCCAAGCTGTTAGACTTATTTCAAGGAACTTGCTCTGATACCAATTATTGGAAACAAGCAACACTGAGAGGGGGGGAGTGAATCAGCGTTCTGCAAAAATTGTCTTTGTTATTCTGATTATTAACCCACTTAAAATATTCAATCAGGAGAATTATGTAGAAACAAAAAGAAAATAACCACAACAATACAACACAAGGATTTTTTTACGTGGAAACCTTGTTAGGGGAAAAACCTTGATGGATGGCCAATCCACAATATAATCTGAGTATATACTCAAAAAGAAGTTTACAATATGTGAATGCACTAGCATTCAGGCACACTGACTAGAGCTCACTGCTCAAAATAAGAAGGCACACTACCTTACATAGATTTGGATTAGATCCAGGAGAATGAACTGAAATAATATCTATAAATGCTTGATTATAGTTCCAGTTAGGCTCAAATGTCAATCTTCTATCCTTTTGACTAATACTGAACTTCTACTCTGCTCTCTTCTGACTCGCTTCACAAAATATTTATGCACAAGTGAAACTGTGCATAAAATCGATCTAAAACTCTTATGGCATTCTCAATACACATCGAACACCATGCACATATATCAAAATGATATAATAGATCATACATATATATCCATGACTAACAATTTAATCGCAACATGTCGGCTCCAAATAAAACTTGAAAATATTAGCAACTTGTCAGCTCAAATCTTAAGAGTCATCCACAACTTAGCTTGGAACCAAAACATATTGATCAAGCACAAAAATATTCGAATACACATTCCCTGAATATCCACAACATATTTTATTGACTAAGTCGGCCCAAAATACTAATAAATAGAAAAGTATCAACCTAATCTCCAAACTCACACAAGACTCAATATGAGGCACTAAGATTGCCAAACAACATATTATATGTACTGATAAACCTCCCATGAGATCCACAACTCAAAATAACAACTAGAAATCTACAAGTGAATCAATGATCACCAAACTATCAGATGCACTGTTCTTCCTGACTATCTTCAATCTAATTGTTGGTGGGAGAAAATGATGTCATGCGGATCAGTCACTGACTAGGGTTTCCATCAATGACAAAACCATAAAGCATTCATAGTTTCTCTTTCCAACACATTCACTACTCCACCTTATATCTCTTTTCCTTACAACAACAATGATGATATCATTAACACACTTTTACAAAGTAGGGCATCCCTTCAACAACAAGTTGCAACCCTAAATCAAAACAACAATGGTTAACCTTCACAATACATAAAAACCAATCCCTTATCCTTGAAGATATTAAGAGAACAAATGCCACAAGGTGTAGAAGTTCCCAGATTTGAGAAATATGGTCTAGAAGGAGATCCTGTTAATCTTGTTTCTGCTTTTACCACCCTATGTAGTGATTTCATCTTTGAGAAAAAACTTCTAGCTAAACTATTCCCTATATCCTTGAAATATATTGCCTTAGAATGGTTTTCCTAGTTACCAAATAACTCAATTTGTTCATTCAATGAACTTGTTGAGGCCTTTATTAACTATTTCCAGGTGCACATGACTCCTAAGATGACTCTAGCTGATTTGATGATATGTAAGCAAAAGGATGATGAAAAAGATACTGACTTCATTTCATGTTACCAATCACTTTATTCCCAAATTGTTTTACAAATTATCGATCCTCACCTTCAAAGAATTTTCATTGAGAACTTGAAAACTAAGATACAAGATAATATTATCATGATGAAATTCCCTTCCTTTGTACACTTATGCACCACCCTTCATGATTATCAAAACTTTGTTAGTAGTCGTGAAACAAAATGCACCTCTAGCCATTCTGAGAAGTCTGAATCTTCACACCAAAAAAATTACCAATCCTTTAGAAAACAAAAAATGATTTCCTTCCACTAAATCCCCCGCATCCAACTCAACATGTTGATACCCAAGTGGTTGCTATAAAGAAGACAACTCCTTTCACATTTTGGGATATGACTAGGCAATTTACTCCCTTACCTGATACCCTCCATAACACAATGTCGCAACTTTTAGAACAAAAAATGGTCACTTTGCCTCTCTTTAGAGCACATGATCCTAACAAACCTTTACCTCCAAACTTTAGATTGAATTCTTATTGCCATTACCACTGACAAAATAGACATGATACGAAACATTGTAAGCATCTTAAGCATCTTATGCAAAACCTCATTGATTCTGGTCGACTTTCAATTGGAGCTGTTAATGATCAAGGAAATAAGTTTGTTGCCCCTCCTAACCAAAACTTACAAATCTTTACCAATCCTATGCCAAACCACAATGTTTCATTTGTCAAAGAAACTAAAAAGAATGATGTGATGAATGGTGACATGGATGATGACAACATGGATATTGTTAAACAAGATCCTATCGATACTAATGAAAAAAGTCTTTTGGATGATATGGTTGGATTGAATAAAATTCAACCTCGTAAGGGTTGAACCAAAAATCCTCTTGACATTGCTTTCTCCTTGGAAGATATAATCAAACATGCACCCGATGGTCCTCTTTACATAGCCAACTAAAACTATGAAAAGCACACTAATGGGATATTAATTGATCCCATCTGTGGATAGAATGTGATCACCGACGAATTATTAATTGTGCATGAACTCTACCAGTAAACATATGATAAACGAAAAGAATGGATAAAGACGCATGTAATGGTTTCACTTTCCCTACGATAGGATCGATCACCCTTCCTTTAACTACTAGATTGAAACAATTATATGTCTCATTCTCCATCATCTTGATGTCATACCAATTTCATGTGAAGCTTGGTTATCCATGGCTATGCTCCATGGAATTTGTCCCATCGATTGTCCATAAATGCTTAAAGTTTCCCTTTGACAATCAAATTTTCACTATGCATCATAGTAGCTTTAATTCTCTATCTTCTCATGGGAATTTTTCATTGGATTTATTTCGTTTGAGCCTATACAACCTATTAAACCTTGTGAGGACTTCTTTTTCAAATCCTACCAAAAATTTAAGCCAAAATGCATAGTAAAACTATCTATCAGAAACATTCCTCCACCCATGACTGAGCCTCTTATCCTAGATGAAACTATGATTGAACCTAAAGACACACCAAATATCCAAGAACAACCTATAAAAACTCCTCCTACAATTTCTTACAAACGACCAAGAGATAACGAAAAATAATCCCATCTCACCTCCTAAAATAAAAAAAAACTACAAAGTTAAAGAGAAAGTGGTTGAACAACCTCCCATGGTTCCTTTTGTTCCTCCCCCTAGGGAAGAAAAGAAACCTATGGTTGATAAACCCGCTCCTACACAAATGCAACATGAAAACCAAACTAAAAGAAATAGAAAATGCTAGAGAGCATAGGAATAAACATTTTTCTCTTGCTCGAAGGTTAAATGAAGAAACAAACAAAGAAAATCAACATCCAAACTTGATTCAAGCAATACACGATGAGTCTCCCTCTTCACCACAACAAAAACTTCCCATACCACAACCACAACAAGAGCTAAGTCCTTCTTTGGACTTTATCATTCGACCTCCCATTATGATTAACTTGGATGATGATGAAGAGGTTTTTGGATATTGCTGATATGTGGTTGTCATTGATGTCAACACTATTTCCATTAATGTCTTTAAGGTTGTATATGTCAAGGATATTGAGAAAATTGTAATAAAATAAGTTAAAGGTTGTTGGTGATGCAGTGAAGTTTCTAGTATGGTGGCTAGCTCAGTATATTGATCATAAGAGGTTGCGGATTAATGGGTTTTTTGACAAGTATATATAGTTTATCCACATGAAGTATCAGAGGTTCGCATGAAGATTTGATTGAGTTATGAGTATCTATATTCTGACAATTGTTCTATTTCTTCATTTGGTTTTCCTGAAAGAAGATGATGTGATTCTAGTAATTTGAGTTGTTGTGGATGCTTCTATGGCGATTCATGATGCTTGTGGATGTTTCTAGATCATGCTATATCTGTGTTGTTGGTCCACATTGATCGTTGTGCTTGTGATTGGGTATTTTCTTCTGTGAGTTCATGTTTTTCATGATCATGGCTAACAGGATGATTGTAGCATTGTGTGGATCTTTGAGGCATAAATGTTTAAGGTGTTTCATGTTTGAGACATGTTGTTTTGGATCCTTACTACATTTTGGTCAACATTGTTTGGTCCACATTGATAAATTGTTTATTGATTTTGGCTGACAGTTTGTACACATTTCATATTTTGTTGGGCCGACATGTAGTTGATGTTATCCTTAGTTGTGCATATACTTGATCAATTGTTTATACCATTTGAGTGTGTGGTGCACGATGTATGTTGTGTGTTTTGTGCAAATAATTTTTTAATCTTTCAAAGGAAGAAGTAAAGTGTGAAGAAGAGTGAGTAGATGAAAGTGTTTATGTGCTTAACCAAAATTGTAATCAAGCATTAGAAGATGCTATTTTCTCAGTTCAAAATCTTTCAGATGTAATCTGAATGTGATTGTAAGACATTGAGTCTTCTTTTGGGTAGGAAGCCTTTTGTATTTAAGTAGTGAGCTCTAGGAAGTGTGTCTGAATGCATGTCCATTCCCCATTTGTAATACTTTTAACTAGGCATAATCTTGTGGACTAACCTCCACCATGGTTTTTCCCCTAATAGGGTTTCCACATAAAAAATATTGGTGCTATGTGTGTTTTTTATGTGGTGATGGTTTCTGCTTTCATGTTTATTTATCAAATCTGAGAATAAGTTTAATATGTATAATTTATAATGACAACTGATTCACCCCCCCTCTCAATTTTCTACCCTTGTGTTGCCAACAATTGGTATCAGAGTAGGTTCCTCTAGAGAAGCTTAATAGCTTGAGGTGATCTTGGATGGCAACATATAAGAAGGATAGTTTGAGATTTGATGGAACTAATTATTCTTTGTGGAAGACTCAAATGGAGTGTCATCTGAGATGCATTGGTGAACCTTACTAGACAATTACGAAGAATAGGTATATCATCTCACAGAATGGTCCTTCTACTGCAGGTGAGATTAAGGAACCTGAGTACAATATTAGGGCTAAGGAAGCATTTTTGAGTGGTCTAATTGATTCTGAGTTGAAAAATGTAATGGAGCTGAAGATTGTTTATGAGCTCTGGAAAAAGTTGGAAACTTTCTATGAAGGTGATAACCATGTGAAGATTGCTAATTTGCAAAGACTAAAAGGGAAATATGAAATGTTGAGAATGGGTGAAGATGAGAACATCACTTCTTTTATGTAAAGAGTGAATGAACTTATGTGTAGTATCAGATGTGCTGGTGGAAGATTGGAAGAATCAGAGATTGTTGCTATAGTGTTCATATCCTTTCCTACTACATACAAACACAAAGTTGTTGCTATTGAGGAGATCCAGACTATGACAAATGTAACCAAAGACATGTTGATTGGTAAGCTTGCTTCTTTTGACTTAAGTGAGTTTGGTGAATCTCTTCCTAAGACAAAATCTGCATTCAAAGCTACTATCTCCAGAAAAGATAAGTAGAGATATGATCTGGAAGAAAGTTCTAGAAAAATGTCCAAGTATGAGAAGGAAATGAGAGAGATTGAAGAAGAAGAGAGAAAAATAGATTAATTTGAAGCACTTATTGTCAAGAGGGTAGCTAGAGGAGAAGGTAAGTATAAAGGGAAATTGCCTCTTAAATTTTTTTCTTCTAATAAGATAGGTCATTTTCCCTCAAGGTGTTCAAAAAAAGTTCCTAAGTCAAGACCTAACAATCCTAGATTCCAAAGAAAGTTTTATTATGTTGCTAATGAAGGTGTGATAGATGGTGAATCTGATAAAGGGAATTTAAGTGAGTATGAATGGGTATTTATTGCTATCAAGGAAAATGATCCAGTACCTACTGGATCTGCTAGTTGCATAAATGTGGAGAAAGCTCTATTTTCAAGAGTTGAAGAAAAAGATGAATGGGTGATTGACAGTGGATGCTCTCATCACATGACAGGTGATAAAAGTAAATTTATGAGCTTGGAAAAATATGATGGTGGTGTTGTAAGATTTGGTGATGACAAAGTTGGTGTAATCTGTGCAAGAGGATCCATTTCTCTTGATGGTAATCATAATAGTAATGATGTTCTATATATGGAAGGTTTCAAGCATAATCTCTTAAGTGTAAAATATAGGGGATTTATAGAAATGTGATTGCATTTGGTACAAAAATAGAAGGTAATATCTTTGACCTAAGTGCTACTAGTAAGAGTAGTTTGATTGCTCAAGTTGATGAAAGTTGGTTGTGGCATAGGAGATTGTGTCATGTAAACTTTGACAATATTATCAAGATAAGTTCTACTCAGGCTATGAGAGATCTTCCTAAGTTGGTAAAGTCATCTAATACTATATGAAAGGAATGTTAGTTAGAAAAGAAAACTAGAATTTCATTTCAGAGCAAACAACATTGTTCAAATGAAGTGTTGGAGCTTGTTCATACTGATTTGTGTGGTCCTTCTAGAGTCAGAAGTTTACAAGGAGATAGGTACCTCATGTTACTTATTGATGATTACTCTAGATTGATGTGGGTTACTTTCTTAAAGAAAAAACTGAAGCTCTAGAGAAATTCAAGATTTTTAAGGCTATGGTTGAGACAAAGATAGGTCTAAAGATTAAATGTCTGAGATCAAATAGAGGTGGTGAATTCACTTATAGTGAGTTTAATTCTTTTTGTGAAGATCATGGGATAAAGAGACAATTATCTTCCCCGCGGATCCCTCAGCAAAATGGAGTTGTGGAAAGGAAGAACAAGACAATTCAAGAAGCTGCTAGGACCATGATGCTAGAAGGAAATTTCTACATATCTATTGGAGAGAAATTGTGCATACTGTTGTTTACACTCTCAACTAGGTACATGTCAAAGGTGATATCGGTATGACTCCTTATGAGCTATGGTTTGGTCATAATCCTACTATTAGATATTTCAAAATTTTTGGGAGTAAATGCTATATCAAAAGAGATGAAGATATAGGAAATTTTGATGTGAGAAGTGATGAAGGAATCTTTCTTAGTTATTCTACTAAAAGTAAATCCTACCGGTGCTACAATACAAGATTGAGGAAAGTAATTAAAAGTGCTAATGTCAAGGTTGATGAAGACACAGTTTGACCATCTAGAACCTATGGATATGATTCAAATGATTAGACTGACAGTTCAGATAAAGGAAAGAAAGTTAAAACTCTAAATCAAGTTTAGATCATTCTGGTGAATTTGGGAAATCAAGAGGAAGAAACTAGTGAAAGTGTAGAAGTGAGATCACAAGTTCCTAAAGTTCAAGAATACCCTAATACTCCAAGGTATGTAAGACTAAATCATTAAGAAGATCAAATTATAGGTGATAAGAACAAAGGCTTGTTGGCAATAAAAGGGCAGACAACTGAGTGGGGGGGGTGAATTAGTTGTCATAGAAATTCAAGACCTATTCAAATTATTAACCTTATTCTTAGATTAGATAATTAACCATGAAATCATGAATCAACAACACATCTGAAACACACATAACAACAAGATTTTTTTACATGGAAACCTTGTTAGGGGAAAAACCATAGTGGAGGTCAGTCCACAATATTATACCCTGTTAAAATTATAATGAAAATGAAATATGGGGAATGTACATGCATTGAGGCACACTGCCTAGAGTTCACTACTCAATTACAAAGGAAGACACACTGTCTTACAAAGAGATTTGGATTAAATCCATCTAGATTTTGAACTGAGAAAATAGCATCTGCTAATGCCTAATTATAGTTCCAATTAAGCACATGAACACTTCTTCACTCTTCTTCACTCTTCTTCATACTTCTTCACAATTCTTCACACTCTGCTTTGCCTTCGAATGATATTCACACATACACACACACTTAGCATCCACTATCATACATTCGTGCTTCAATTCGATTAAAAAATCACTCTTATATATCTGCAACATGAAATTTCATTGCTACAAGTTGACCACAAAGAAATAATATAATGAATATAAACTGTCGGCCCAAATCATTAAAGATTATCAATGCGAATCAACCAAAATCAGCCACAACTTAGTGAGGACCCAAAATAATATCTCCAACATGAAAAAACTTCAATTAATTACTCCTCAAAGATCCACAACATGCTTCAACACCATGTCAGCCAAGGACAAGAAAAACATGAACACACAAAAGAAAATTTCCAACCACGATCACAACGATCAATGCAGATGTGCAAAAAAGATAGAGTACAATCTAGAAACATCCACAAGAAACATGAATCACTAGAGAAGCATCCATAGCAATTGAATTAACTGAAATCGTATCATCCTCAATCAGGAACACCGATTGAAGAAACAGAAAAACCGTCTGAATGGAAATCTTCATAACTTGATCAAATATTCATGTGGATCTCTGAAACTTGACATGGATAAACTAGATACACTAAAAAAAAAACTCTTTAGTCCACAACCTCTGATCATCAACATATAGAACATACCAAAAAACTGATCTTCACTTTACCACTAACAACCTACAACTTATTTCTTTACAATTTTCTCAATATCCTCGACATATACAACTTCAAATGCATTTATGCTAATAGTGTTGACATCAATGAAAACCACATATTAGCGAAAAAACCATAACATCCAACAATCTCCCCCTTTGGCATTGATGGAAATACATGATGTGAAAAACACCATCAACGCAACTAACTCCTAGCACTTACTCCCCCTTAGATTTTGACTCTTTTCTCCTCAACTCTTTCACATGACTCTTCACCCACATGACTCTTCCTTTTAGATAATTACAATTTTTTCACATGACTCTTCTCCCCCTTTTACATCAATGACAAATTTCTCTAAGCTCTAAACCACATATCTGAATTTCTAAACATCTAACTACTCCCCCTGAGTAGTAGCCACCACAACATCAATTTGAAACAAGATATGACTATGAAATGCATGGATTGATGCAGACATTGCATTGCTTCCTAGTTCTGATTAGGAGGGGTAATCACCCCTAACTTCTCTCTAAGATACTCAAAAGTATCCTTAGGCAATGGCTTGGTAAAGATGTCTACAATCTGCTCCTTAGTAGGAACATACTCCAATTTGACTTCCTTTTCACTTACCTTCTCCCTCAAAAAGTGAAACTTGATAGATATATGTTTTGTTTTTGAATGCAACACCAGATTCTTGGAAATGTTAATAGCACTTGAATTACCACAAAATATAACAATATTCTCATCATATACAACTTTAATATCCTTCAGCATCTACTTCATCCATAGGACTTAAGTACAATTATTAGTAGCAACAATTTATTCAGCCTTAGCAGTAGATAAGGAAATGACATTCTACTTCTTGCCTAACCATGAGATTAGCTTCTTACCTAAGAAAAATGCTCCACCACTAGTAATTTTTATGTCATTCACATCTCCTACCCAGTCAGCATCAGTAAAGGTACTCAAAGTAAGGTCATCATCTTTAGGATACCATAGGCAAATATCAATAGTTCCCTTCAAGTATCTAAAAATTCTCTTCACAACAGTCACATGAGATTCTTTCGGATTAGCTTGAAATCTTGCAACAATACATACAACATTCATGATATCAGGCCTAGTTTGAGTTAAGTACAACAATCCACCAATCATTGATCTATATCTTGTCTAATTTACTTTTGGAGAATCATCTTATATTGTCAATTTGCATCCAGTCACCATGGGTGTACCAACTAGCTTTAAGTCTTCTATACCAAACTTCTTTAGCAATTCCTTCACATACTTGGACTGAGATATAAAAATTCCTTCGTCTAACTGAGTAATTTTCAATCCCAAAAATAATTTCATCTCACCAATCATAGACATGTCAAATTCATTCTGCATCTCATTAGCAAACTTCATGCACAAAGCATCATCTCCTCCAAAAATAATATCATCAACAAAGACTTCAACAATCAAATCTTTATCATGGTCAATCTTGAAATACAAATTACTATCAACAGTGCCTTTGTTAAATCCAAGCTTCAACAAATAATTGTCCAATCTTGCATACCATGCTCTAGGGGCTTGCTTGAGTCCATACAATGCTTTCTTCAACTAACACACCATATCTTCTTTATCAGTCAACTAGAATCCATCAGGTTGCTCAACATACACTTCTTCTAATTCACCATTTACAAAAGCTGATTTGACATCCACCTAATAAAATTTATAGTTCTCATGAGTAGCATAGGCAAGAAATAATCTTATAGCTTCAATTCTAGCAATAGGGGCAAAGGTCCCTTCAAAATCAATTCCTTCCATTTGTGAATATCCTTTACATACCAATCTTGCTTTGTTTCTAATCACTTCACCTTGCTCATTTAGTTTGTTTCTAAGGACCCATTTAGTTCCAATTACATTCTTATCCTTAGGTCTAGGAACAAGAATCCATGTATCATTCTTTTCAATCTATTTTAACTCTTATTTCATTGCTTCAGTCCAATGCTCATCTTTACATGCTTCATTCACACTAGTAGGCTCATTTTTTGAAATCAAGCAATATTCTTATGCAACCTTTATTCTTATCAACAATAATCTGATCTTCTGAATGATTCAATCTTACATACCTCGAATTCTTCTTAGGATTTTCTTCAACTTCAGGCTCTTCTGATCTCTCATCTACTCTTTCACTAGTTTCTCCTTCTTCTTCAGTCTCCTGATTTACAAGATTAATTTGCACTTGATTTGTAGTTTGGACTTGATTTCCTTCATTTGTACTATCATCTTGATCATCAGATTCATATCCACAAGTTTTGGATGTTGCACCTAAGTCTTCATCAACCTTAACATTTTCACTTTCAATCATTTTCTTTAACCTTTTATTATAGCACCGGTAGGCCTTGCTTTTAGTAGAATAACCCAGAAAGATACCTTCATCAATCCTAGCATCAAAATTTCTTGTCCTCATCTCTCTCAATATAGCATCTGCTTCCAAATATCTTGAAGTATTTAACAGTAGGCTTTTGACCAATCCATAGATCAAAAGGGGTCTTACCAGTATCACCTTTGATTTGTACCCAGTTAAGTGTGTACACAACAACACTCATAGCTTCTCTCCAATAGATATGAGGAACATTTCCTTCCAGCATCATAGTTCTAGTAGCATCTTCAATTGTTTTGTTCTTCCTTTCCACAACTCCATTTTGCTGAGGGGTCCGCAGTGCAAATAATTGTCTCTTTATTCCATTCTCTTCACAAAAAGAATTAAATTCATTGGAAGTGAATTCACCACCTCTATCTGATCTTAGACATTTAATCTTCAAAATTGTCTTTGTCTCAACCATAGCTTTAAAGATCTTGAACTTTTCCAGTGCTTCATATTTTTCCCTTAAGAAGGTAACCCATACCATTCTAGAATAATCATCAATGAGTAACATGAAATATCTGTAACCTTTTAAACTTCTGACTTTAGAGGGACCACACATATTAGTATGCACAAGTTCTAACAATTCATTTGAACAATGCTTTTTACTTCGAAATGAAATTCTAGTTTTCTTTCCCAATTGACATTCCTTGCATATTGCATTAGTAGGTTTCACCAACTTAGGTAGATCTCTCACAGCCTTAGTGGAAATTATCTTGACAATATTATTAAAGTTAGCATGACACAGCCTCCTATGCCATAACCAAATTTCATCAACTTGAGAAATCAAACAACTTTTACTAGCAGCGCTCAACTAAAAGATATTACCTTTTTTCTTTGCACCTGATGCAATTTCATTTTCGGAACTCAATATTCTGCACTTTCCATCCTTGAACTAAAGATTGTATCCCTTATCAACCATTTGACCAACACTCAAAAGATTATGCTTCAATCCTTCTACATAAAGAACATCATCAGTATTATGCTTACTATAAAGAGAAATGCAACCTCTTCCACAGATCACACTAGTTGTATTATCACCAAATGTCACAACACCACCATCATACTTTTCCAAGCTTACAAACTTACTTTTGTCTCATGTCATATGATTTGAACATCCACTATCAATCACCTATTCATCTTTTTCTTCAACTCAAGCTGCTAGGGCTTTTTCCACATTAGTACAACCAACAGATTCAGTAGATACTGGACTATTTTCCTTGACAACAATAAATACCCATTCACCATCACTTCTATTTCCTTTATCAAATTCATCATTTGTCATGCCTTCATCAACAACATAGTAACACTTCTAAAATTTAGGCTTGTTATGTGTTGGTTTAGCAACTCTTTCTGAACACCTTGATGCAAAATGACCTATCTTATTGCAAGAAAAGTATTTAACAGGAAATTTTCCTTCATACTTACCTTTTCCTCTTGGTACTCTTTTGACAATAAGTGTTTCCAACTCTTCTTTTTGTCTTTCTTCTTCTTCAATCTGTCTAACTTCATCCTCATACTTGAATGTATTTCTAGATGAACTCTCACCTGAATCATATCTTTTTCTATCTCTCCCAGAAGTAGTAGCCTTGAATGCAGATTCAACTTTAGGAAGGGCATCACCAAATTCGCTTAACTCAAAAGCAGTCAACTTACCAACCAATGTATCTCTGGTAATGTTTGTTATAGTTTGGAGCTCTTCAATAGCACTAGCTTTGACTTTGTAATAATTGGGAAGGGATCTAAGCACTTTAGCAACAATCTTAGATTCATTTATCTTTCCACCAACACATCTAATGCCACACACAAGTTCATTCACTCTTTGCATGAAAATATTAATGTTCTCATCATCGCCCATTCTACACCTTTCATATTTCCCTTTCAAAATCTGCAACTTAGCAATCTTCACATTAGCATCACCTTCATACAAGGTTTCCAACTTTTTCCAAATCTCATAAGCAGTCTTCAAATCCATAACATTTGTCATCTTAGAATCAGTCAAAGCACTCAACAAAGCTTCCTTAGCCTGGATATTATACTCAGCATCTCTAATCTCAACAGAAGTAGTAAGACCATTATGTGGAATAATGTACATATTACTTGTAATGCTCTAGTAGGGTCCAACCAATGCATCTCAGATGACACTCTAGTTGAGTCTTCCACAAACAATAATTTGTTCCATCAAATCTCAGACTATCCTTCTTGTAACTTGCCATCCTGGATCACCTCAAGTTGTTAAACTTCTTCTAAGGAACCTTCTCTGATACCAATTGTTGGTAATACAAGGGCATACAAATCAAAGGGGGGTGAATCAGTTGTCACATAAATTCAAAACTTATTCAACTTATTAACCTTATTCTTAGATCTGATAATTAACCATGAAAGCGTGAATCAACAACACATCTAAAACACATAAAGATTTTTTTACGTGGAAACCCTATTAGGGGAAAAACCATGGTGGAGGTTAGTCCACAAGATTATACCCTGTTAAAAGTATAATGAAAATGAAATATCGGGAATACGCATTCATTGAGGTACATTGCCTAGAGCTCACTACTCAATTAAAAAGGAAGACACATTATCTTACAAAGAGATTTAGATTAAAGCCATCCGGATTTTGAACTGAGAAAATAGCATCTGCTAATGCCTGATTATAGTTCCAATTAAGCACATGAACACTTCTTCACTCTTCTTCACTCTTCACACTTCTTCACAATTCTTCACACTTTGCTTTTCCTTTGAATGATATTCACACATACACACACTCGGCATCCACTAACATACATTCACACTTCAATTCGAATAAACAATCGCTCGTATATATCCGCAACATGAAATTTCATTGCTAAAAGTTGGCCACAAAGAAATAATAAAATGAATATAAACTGTCGACCCAAATCATTAAAGATTATCAATGTGAATCAACCAAAGTTGTCCACAACTTAGTGAGGACCCAAAAAAATATCTCCAAAATGAAAACACTTCAATTAATTACTCCTCGAAGATTCACAACATGCTTCAACACCATGTTAGCCAAGGACAAGAAAAACATGAACACACAAAAGAAAATCACCAACCACGATCACAACAATCAATGTGGACATGCAACAAAGATAGAGCTCGATCTAGAAACATCCACAAGAAACATGAATCACTAGAGAAGCATCTGCAACAACTGAACTAACTGAAATAGTATCATCCTCAATCAAGAACACCGACTAAAGAAACAGAAAAACTATCTAAATGGAAATCTTCATAACTCGATCAAATCTTCATACGGATTTCTGAAACTTGACATGGGTAAACTAGATACACTTAGCAAAAAACCCTTTAGTCCACAACTTTTGATCATCAATGTACAAAACATACCGAAAAACTGATCTTCACTTTACCACTAACAACTTGCAACTTATTTCTTTACAATTTTCTCAATATCCTTGACATATATAGCTTCAAATGCATTTATGCTAATAGTGTTGACATCAATGACAACCCTATATCAGCAACAAAACCACAACATCCAACAAGGTGTTTCAAACTAGGAGAATAATTGTAGAAGAATACTATTTGATCTCAAAGACTGAGCCTAATAGTGTCAATGAAGCATGCAACGATGAACATTGGGTGGAAGCATTGAAAGAACTACTACAAATTGAGAAGAATGATATGTGGGTTCTTGTTCCTAGACCTAAGGAAAAAAATGTAATTGGAACTAAATGGGTCTTTTGGAACAAACTGAATGAGCAAGGTGAAGTTGTTAGAAAAAAATCAAGACTTGTGTGTAAAGGATATTCTCAGATGGAAGGAATTGACTTTGAAGAAACTTTTACTCCTATTGCTAGGATTGAAGCTGTGAGACTATTTCTTGCTTACACTGCTTACAAAAAATTCAAGGTTTATCAGATGGATGTCAAGTCAACATTTCTATGGTGAACTGGAAGAAGTGTATATTGAGCAACCTTGTCGATTTTAATTGACTAATCAGGGATATATGGTTTTATGGTTGAAGAAAGCATTGTATGGACTTAAGAAAGCCCCAAGAGCATGGGATGCCAGATTGGACAAGTATTTGTTGAATCTTGGATTTAATAAAGGTACTGATGATAGTAATTTGTATTTCAAGATTGATCATGATAAATATTTGACTGTTGAAGTCTTTGTTGATGATATCATTTTTGGAGGAGATGATAGTTTGTGCATGAATTTTGTTGATGAGATGCAGAGTGAGTTTGAGATGTCTATGATTGGAGAAATGAAATTATTTTTGGGATTGCAAATTACTTAGGTAGATAGAGGGATCTTTATATCTCATTCCAAGTATGTGAAAGAATTGCTAAAGAAGTTTGGTATGGAAGATTCAAAGCCAATTGGTACACCTATGGTGACCGGATGTAAGTTGATACAAGATGATGATTCTCCTAAAACAAATCAGACTAGATACATATCCATGATTAGTGGATTGCTCTATTTGACTCAAACTAGACCTGATATCATGAATGTTGTATGCATCGTTGCAAGATTTCAAACTGATCCTAAGGAATCTCATGTGATAGTTGTGAAGAGAATTTTTAGGTACTTGAAGCGGACAGTTGATTTTGGCCTATGGTATCCTAAAGAAGATGACCTTACTTTGAGTGCCTTTACTGATGTTGATTGGGCAAGAGATGTGAATGACACAAAGAGTACTAGTGGTGGTGCATTTTTCTTGGGAAAGAAGCTAATTTCATGGTTAAGTAAGAATCAAAATGTCATTTCTTTATCTACTACAGAGGTAGAATACATCGTTGTTGCTAAAAATTGTACTCAAGTATTGTGGATGAAGCAAATGTTGAAAGATATCATATTTGTGTATGATGAACCTATTGCTATATTCTGTGATAATTCAAGTGCAATTAACATTTCTAAGAATTTGGTGTTGCATTCAAACACCAAGCACATATCTATCAAGTTTCACTTTTTGAAAGAGAAGGTGAGTGAAAAGGAAGTTAGATTGGAGTATGTGCCCACTAAGGAATAGATTTTAGATATATTTACCAAGCCCTTGCCTAAGGATACTTTTGAGTATCTCAGAGGGGAGCCATGGGTGATTACCCCTCCTAATTAGAATTAAGATGCATTGACTTGCATTAGTCTGTGCATTTCATAGTCATATCTTGTGATCTAGATTGATGTTGTGGTGGTTGCTACTCAAGGGGAGTAGTCAGATGATCAGAAATGTGGTTCAAATCTTGTGTGGAGAAAGATAATGTGTATCTTTTTCATTGATGTCAAAGGGGGAGAAGAGTCATGCAAAAAACTATGAAAGAGTTACGGAGAAAAGAGTCAAAATCTAAGGGGGAGAAAGTGCTAAGAGAAAGTTGTGTTGATGGTGCTTTTCACATCATGTGTTACCATCAATTCCAAAGGGGGAGATTGTTGGATATTGCTGATATGTGGTTGTCATTGATGTCAACACTATTTCCATTAACTTCTTTAAGGTTGTATATGTCGAGGATATTGAGAAAATTGTAATAAAATAAGTTGCAGGTTGTCGGTGATGCAATGAAGTTCAGTATGGTGGCAAGCTCAATATATTGATGATAAGAGGTTGTGGAATAATGGGTTTGTTGAAAAATATATATAGTTTATCCACATGAAATTTCAAAGGTTTGCATGAAGATTTGATTGAGTTATGAGTATCTATGTTCTAATAGTTGTTATGTTGCTTCAGTTGGTGTTCTTAAAAGAAGATGATGCGATTCTAGTAATTTGATTTGTTGTGGATGCCTCTGTGGTGATTCATGATGCTTGTGGATGTTTCTAGATCATGCTTTATCTGTGTTGTTGGTCTAAATTGATCATTGTTCTCACGATTGGTGATTTTCTTCTGTGAGTTCATGTTTTTCATGATCATGGATGACAAGGTGATTGTAGCATGTTGTGGATCTTTGAGGCATATTTTTTAAGGTGTTTCATGTTCGAGACATGTTGTTTTGGTTCCTTACTATGTTTTAGCCAACATTGTTTGGTCTGCATTGATAAATTGTTTATTGATTTGGGTCGACATGAAGTTGATGTTATCCTTAGTTGCAAATATATATGATCAAATTTTTATACCATTTGAGTGTGTGGTGTGTGATGTATGTTGTGTGCTATGTGTGAATAATTTTTTAATATTTTGAAGGAAGAAGTAAAGTGTGAAGAAGAGTGAGCAGATGAAAGTGTTTATGTGATTAACCAGAACTATAATGAGGCATTATAAGATGCTATTTTCTTAGTTCAAAATCTTCCGGATGTAATCCGAATGTGACTGTAAGATAGCAAGTCTTCTTTTGGGCAATAAGCCTTTTGTATTTCAGCAATGAGCTCTAGGCAGTGTGCCTGAATGCATGTGCATTCCCCATTTTTAATCCTTTTAACATGGTATAATCTTGTGGGCTAACCTCCACCGTAGTTTTTCCCATAACAAGGTTTCCATGTAAAAAATATTGGTGTTATGTGTGTTTTTGATGTGGTGATGGTTTATGCTTTCATGTTTATTTATCAGATCTAAGAATAGGTTTAGTATGTATAATTTCTATGACAACTGATTCACCCCCCCTCTCAGTTGTCCTCCCTTGTGTTGCCAACAGAGATTGCTAAAATTGATGAAGAGGTGTATAATGAATTGAATACATTGTTTTCCTCTTCTATGAGCTTAAAAGACAATTCTCCTAAGAAGAGTGTTGAACTTGGTAATGACCCTAGTTTGACACTTGCTATTATCCATTTGGCTAATTTTTCCCCTTCTATATATACTGAACAAGACTAGGATGTGAATGACCTGATGATAGGTTGACTCACATGTTCCTTACTAGTCTTGCTTTCATTTTCTTTTGCATGTTTCTTTTGTGTGATTGCATGTGTGTAATGTGATCCCCCTGTATTGTTTTGTTTGATGTACCTCTCTCTTTATGACATTCCTTTATTTGTATCTAAATTCTTCTATATATCGTAAATCCTTTATATTTTATTTGCATTGTGTTTTCCTTTTGGGGATCATGCAAGGAATCAACAAATTCATGTCTCTTCCATGTTGACCCAAAATATTTTTCCTTTATCTTTTCATTTGTCTTTTTTTTTTCCTTTCGGGGATGATGCAAGGAATTGAGACATTTAGGTCTCTTCCATGTTCACCCAAAAGGAGTTTTATTTTATTTTTCTCTTTGTGTCATTCTTCCTATTCCATGAGTATTTGGGGAATGATGACATCTTGAGATCTCTAAAAATATTGTAGCAAAGACATATTGAACTTGAATCCATGGATCCCTTGTGTGATTTTTGGGGCAACCCTCTTTTCATTAGCATTATTCTTCTACAACTCATGTTTCATTGTGTAGTCTTCTTACTTCATGTGATGTCTTTCACTTTGTGGCGACAATGGGTGTGATTTCCCTCAAAGAGTGTGATCTCTCATAGCATATTATATTCCTCTTAGTGGCTTGATGCGACATACTACATCCCCTAAGTTGTGAATCTTCTATTCTTTGATTGGTACTCTCTTCGAAACATTAGGCACAATGTTCCCTAATACCTTACATGAACTAAGCCAAACTCCTTTGAATGCACCTTATCCTATTTTTCATTTACAATATATGTTATATGGCCACCTTTTATAACACACTTTGCTTGCCTATGGTGCCATCTTGTTTGTTCATGGGTGTGAAGCATACAAAGATTTTCTTTACTCATGAAGCTTTAAGTTCATTTTTTTGTGGCACCTTATCAAATTTATCATGAGGTATAGCTTTGGTATACTTAGCATATGGGAGTTGAACTTAGGTATGAATTTTCCATAGCCACTTGCTTGTCTGTGTGAATACATATTAGTCATGTGTGTATGTGTCTCGCGTGGGGATCACCTAGTGGATATTGAACTCCACTATCCCTTGTGAGAATGTGATGGCTTGTATAATGCACATCGCATTCCACTTGTAAATTTTTTTTGACAAACAATCTAGACCTGATCCACAACGTGTGGGAGAAATGGTTGAAGCTTGATCCACCACCTTTTATTTTCTGTTTTTCTTTATCTTTGGTAGTGTATGCTTGTACCTTGATGATTGATCCTTACATTATTTTCATGTGTCCTCTTGCGCTAATGTTGGTCTACTATAGGACCTTGGATCCCAGGGGCTTGGCCATCTCCTTTGATCCTTGTCATCCTATATAATCTGCATTGGTACACTTGGACCCCTTTTGATGCAAGTTTGTCTACTTTAGTGTGAGTTTGAAGCAAGTTCATCCTCTCAGAAAAGTGGGGGATAAATATAGTGATGAAAAATATATCCCTCTATATTTTCACAATTGTTTCAACCCTCCCTATTAAATTAAATCTAATGTTTCCTTGATTTAGTGTTATAATGTGTTTAACACATTCACATTAAGTCTTGGGCCCATGTAAACTAAATGGACCTAATTGTATCTTATTTAAACTATCATAAAGTGAAACTTTACACTTTCACACTAATCTAGTGTTTCATTAATAAATTGGGCTTCTTTATGCCTTACTTGGCCTCATTTTTTATCCACAAGCCTTAATTAATGCATCTTTATGAGATTAACCCCACAATTTGCCAATATCCAACCATAATTTATGTTTTTTTGGATTATATGGCCCATATTTAGTGATCTTGGACTCATATGCCACCTTGGGCATATGGGTTCCACCTAAGTTTTGGGGCCCCAATCTAAATTTCACATTAATTTAATCCTTTCTTGAAAAATGTGTCCCAAGCTTAGCATAATGGGATTCATATGCCACAACTGGCGTATGAGTCCCATTTAGCTTAGACCTAAATTAAATTCAAATTCTTAGCGGGATTTTATTCTCCTAGATCTCATATCGACTTGCAGTGTTGTAATTTTAGAAAATTGGCATAAACAAGTATAAATACAAGGTTATTTTACTCATTTTTCTCCTAGCAAGTTGAATAAGCATCCTTATAGCAAATTTGAGTTCACAAGAGCATTCAATAGTTAACAAGATCATTCAAGATCTAATTATCAGTGTTTTAGAGCATTATTCAAGTATCAAGCATCATGTCAAAGTCATCATGCATCATGCTTGTTTTTGAGATAACATTTGTGATGTAGGGTTTCATGATTCAAGTAAGCATTCAAGTCAAGATCCATATCATTCAAGAAAGATTCAAGATCCACACTCATGCTAACCATTTCATACATTTTTGCAGCATCCTATTCAATGGTTTAGTGAGTTGCAACATTGCATATTTGTTCATTCATCATTCCTCCTTTCTATTTCATTTCATTTCAAAATTTTATTACCAAAACAAGGTTTGACCAAGGTAAACCCCTTTATACTAACAAAATAACATACCTCTCTTTAGTGTGTGATTTGAATATCTAGGTTGAACATGCATTGAAGAGAACGATTGGAAAGAATTTTTCAAGTTTTCAAAGTTGTCATCTTGTTTACAAGATCACTAAAAGACACTTATAGAGCAAGATTCAACATTTCAGGTCTAAAAATCAAAGTTTGGAGGGAAGAGAAAAGAGAGAAGATCATATTCAAACTTTAACCCCTCAAAAAAGCTAAACTACAATGATATGCTAGTTCTGGTGTATGAGTCCCAGTACAGGGATTTTCTAGGTTTCAAGAGTCCCAGACTTGTCACTGTTAGATTTTTGTTCCTACTCAGAAACCCTAATCTAGGACTAAATCACCTAGCATGGTGTATGAGTCCTAGTGAGCATTAGAATCAGAATTTTCAGCATTTTAGAGCTTGTATTGAGCTTTTACATGTTTCCAGGTGCAACTCTATACAAGTTCTCAGTTTTCTCTTCTTATTTGCATTCACTTCTAGGTCATTTACTTAAGTCTTGCATTAGGTTTTTCATGTTACTTGTCCCTCCAAGCCCTAGCTTGGTGGTGACCCCTTTAAGTCTTTAATCACACCCTAGGATGCCTTATTGCAATGTATCTTTCTCTCATTTCATCCTTGGATTGAGATCTCTAAGGTTTCCTTCAATGAACTAGGTGAAATAGGAGGTCCTAAACCCTAATTGTTCCATCTCCTAAAAGGTGGAACCCTATTTCTCTTTGTTTTAGAGAGTATAAATGTGAGAATTTATGGGTATCTACATCATTTTTCATCAATTAAAAGAGATTAGTATTTTGAACAATCAAATGATTAAGATGCAAATGCAAACGAAGAGTCTAAACGAGAAAATAAAAAAGCTCTAGGTAAGTATGTTAGCAGAAATAATTCTAAAAATCAGATTCATGATGGATTTATCACTATTAGAAGGTTAGAAAGAATGAATGAATAAGTAAACTTTTGACTTTTATTGAAATTGAGTCCAAGAATTTTACAAAGACTAGATAGGATAAGAATTGGATTAATTCAATGGAACATGAACTAAATCAAATTGAAAATAATGATACTTGGGAGATTTTTCCAAGACCTAAGGACAAGAATATAATTGAAACTAAGTGGGTATTCAATGTAGTGTTGACAAAATGTCGTCCAGGACATTTTCACATTTCTTTGGGCCCTCCTTATGAAATTAAGCTTAATGTTGCCTTGATCTATTGTTGTAAAGTGGTTGACACATTTATATTAAGTCTTGGGAACTTGTGAACTAATGTATTCAAATGGTACTGTTAGGTCTCAAAAATGTTGGTTTTTAGACCATAAGAGGGTGCTAGTCTCTTAGTACATTTTTTGCAAATGAACGAGGTGAAATGTGATTGATCACCTCCTACTCTTTACACTCTGCTAAACCTAGGCGGATCTACTATTAGGATTTAGGTGTCATCAACCTTGTAAATCCTTTATTTTATTATTCTCCTAAAGTGTTTTGTACATTTACCCATAAGAGGTTAAACTGTTTGACCAACAGTGGTGAAAGAGAATATGTAAATGCAGTGTTACCGTTACCGTTTATGCTTATGGAAAAGGACAAATTAGCTAGGCGTCCCACCTTGGAATCTTCTAAAATAAGGTTGTGGGTCAAAATAGGGTGTTGTAAGAGCATCTATGACATGCATGCAAGTTTTCATAAGATGCTATGATAGTATGACAGATTCCCTATGACAGAATATGCTATTTTTAGACCCCAGGCGCCCATGCATAAAAGATGCCTTATGACAGCTGTAAGAGCATCTATAAGAGGCTATTTTTGGTATTTTTGACCATTTCAAGGAGGAAGGCGTGGGTTTTTCTAGGTGGTATTGCTGCCTATTGTTTGGTGAAACCATGGTGGTTTTCATCCTCACAAATCTCTATAAATTGGGGCCTTGAGCTAGTGTTATTATAATTCAGTTTTGCAGGGTAACAGGGTGCTGCTGGATTTAAAGGGAATGATAAGAGAAGTCTATTGCTGCATGTAATATTGAAGATTATCAATAATATGCTTGCCTCTCTTTCGGTGGTGGAGTTTTTTCCCTTCGGGGTTTCTCCATGTAAATCTGTTGTTGCATGTGTTATATTGTTCTATCTCTCTCTCTCATTCTTTCTTCACACTAAGGCTAAGGTTAATCTACATATTTCAGATTTGCATTCACACATTTAAGTTCATATTGCAAGCTTTCTTCACCTTGTTTTTCAACATTTGGTATCAGAGCTAATGGTTCTATTAAGGAAGGGACTCTTTCCTTTTAGAGTGTTGAAGGTTTTTTGCTGCAGTGGGAGCTTTTGTGTTGTGGGTTTTGCAGATTTGTGAAAGATTGCATACCATGGCCTCCACCTCTCGTCTAGATATTTAGAAGTTCAATGGAACTGGTTACGAGATGTGGAAGTTGAAAGTGGAGGACCTTCTTGAGGAAAGAGATCAGTGGTTACCAGTTTCAGTTGCAAAGAATCCATCTACTTCAACCTTGTCAGATGAAGATTGGAATAAGTTAGACAAGAAGGCTCAAGGGACTATTCGGTTGTGTCTCACAGATTCTATCCTCCTGAATGTCTCTTCAAAAGACACAGCATACAAGCTTTGGAGGAAGATAGGTGAAATCTACCAAACTAAGAGTTTGTCTAACAAGTTGTATCTCAAAAGATGTTTGTATTCATTAAAGATGAAGGATGGTGAATCTATTGCTGAACATTTGAATGCTTTTAATTTGATTATAAGTCAGCTTGCATCTATTGATGTTAAAATAGAAGATGAGGATAAATGCATTTTATTGATTTGCTCTTTGCCAGAATCTTGGGAAAATTTAGTTATTGCTATAACAAGTGGTGGTGCAGAACCTAAGTTGGATACTATTATTCCCATACTTCTTTCAGAGGAGATGAGGAGAAAGACCATGCGCAGTGGCTCCCAAGATGCCTTGCATGTGCGAGGTAGGCCCAAGGAGAAAGAGCCTAAAGGGGATAAGAAGAAGGATAAGTCTAAAGGACGATCTAAGACCCCTGGAAAGAGCAGAGTGAAGTGTTGGAACTGTGGTAAATGGGGACATGTGAAGAAGGAATGTAGAAACAAGAAAAATAATGCGGATTCCTCCATGGAAAAGTCCTCTAATAATAGTGATTCTGATGCTTTGATTATTTCAGCTAACACAGTTTGTAATGATGCTTGGCTTATTGATTCAGGTGCTTCCTTCCATATGACTCTTCATAAGGAGTGGTTTTCTACATACAAAGAATATGATGGAGGAGAGGTCTTCATGGGTGATAATAGCTCACAAAAGGTTATTGGTAAAGGAAAGGTAAAATTGTGTTTCAGTGATGGGAGGGTTAAAACCCTTGATGATGTTTTACATATTCTAGGACTTACAAAAAGTTTAATTTCAGTTTCCAAGTTGAATGATTCTGGGATGCATGTGACATTTGACAAGTCTGGTTGCAGGATGGTAAGGGGAAGTTTGGTGGTTGCTAAAGGATCTCAGACAAGGAATTTATTTACGCTACATGCCTCTACTTTTTGTAACTCCTCTTTTGTAACTAGCGCTGAAAATGCATGTATGTTGTGGCACCATAGATTGGGTCACATCGGTGAAAAAGGTCTTAGGACCATACTTGATAAGAAACTAGTAGACGGTATTTCTGATTATTCTGTTGGTAAAAATGATTTCTGTGAGGATTGTGTGTTTGGTAAACAAAACAAGTCATCATTTCCTAAAGGAACTAATAAAGCTAATGGATTGTTAGAAATTATTCATTCGGATGTATGTGGTCCAGTGGATACAAATTCTTTGGGTAGATCTCATTATTATGTTTCCTTCATTGATGATTACTCAAGCTATACTTGGATTTATTTTATGCATTCAAAATCTGAAGTTTTCACCAAATTTAAGGAATTTAAGGCATTGGTTGAAAAGCAAACAGATTATAAGATAAAAGTATTGAGATCTGACAATGGGGGTGAATATTGTTCTAAGGAATTTGATGAGTTTTGCAAACATGCAGGAATTGTTAGGCAAAAGACTACACCTTACACACCCCAACAAAATGGGGTAGCAGAAAGAATGAACCGTACATTAATGGAAAGAGCTAGGAGCATGTTAAGTAGTGCTAAGTTAGACAAATGCTTTTGGGCAGAGGCTGTTGGTAGTGCTTGTTATTTAATTAATAGATCTCCTTGTAAAGCTCTTGTTGATAAAACTCCTTATGAAATGTGGTTGGGTAAAAATCCTTTAGTTTCACATTTAAGGTTCTTTGGTTGTGAGGCTTTTGTTCATGTGCCTCAAGAGAAGCGGTCTAAATTGGATCCCAAATCTCAAAAATGCATCTTTGTAGGTTATGGTGAAAATGTTAAAGGTTATAAACTTTGGAATCCACTAACACGAAAGATGATATTTTCTAGAGATGTTATTTTTAGGGAATTTAGAGCTAACTCTGAAGATGTGCAACCAAAGGAAAAGTCAAAAACAATGCATTTTGAAACTAAGCAAGAAGATGCACATGTGGAAGAACAGAGAGATGGAAAAGAAGATGGAGAAGAAGAAGAGAGTTATGATGAATCCGTTGTAACAGAAGAAGTTGAAAACAATGAGGATGAACATGAGGAGGAACCTCTTACTCCACCTTTGAGAAGATCCACAAGACAACGAAATCCAGTTGACAGGTACAGCCCACCTGATTTTCGTTGTAAATTTGTTTTGTTATGTACTGATGATGAACCTAGATCTTTCAGGGAGGCTCTCTCTTTAGAAGAATGTGAGTCTTGGATGTACGCCATGCATGAGGAGATGATGTCTTTGAAAAATTGTGACACCTGGGATCTTGTTAGTTTTCCCAAAGGAAGAAAGGCCATTGGTTGTAAGTGGATATATAAAAAGAAGTTTGGTGCAAACGAAAAGTTGGAATGGTACAAGGCCAGATTAGTGGCCAAGGGCTACTCCCAGAGAGAGGGAGTTGATTTTGGTGAAATATTCTCTCCTGTTGCTAAGTTAACCTCTATTAGATTCATTTTATCCATTGCTACTGCTTATGATTTAGAAATAGAACAAATGGATGTTAAAACTGCTTTCTTGCATGGGGATCTAGAGGAAGAAATTTATATGCAACAGCCTAACGGTTTTATTGTGAAAGGAAAAGAACACTTGGTTTGCAGGTTAAAGAGGTCTCTATATGGTTTGAAACAATCACCTAGGATGTGGTACCAAAAGTTTGATGCATTTGCATTAAATATGGGTTTTGTTAGAAGTGATGAGGATCACTGTGTTTATTTTAAAGTTATTGATGATCAGATACTGATTATTGTCTTATATGTGGATGATATGTTGTTCATTGGTAACAATAAGGCAATGATTAGGGAACTTAAAACTCAGCTTTCTGGCACATTTGATATGAAAGATTTAGGGGCTGCTAAATATATTCTTGGGATGGAAATCATTAGGGATCGGATTCACAGAAAGCTTTGGTTAAGTCAGAGCAAGTATGTTAACACTATTTTGCAAAGGTTTAATATGCAGGACTGTAAACCAGTAAATATTCCATTTCCTATTGGTACTAAGTTGAGTTTAGACATGTGTCCTAAATTGGATGATGATATTGATGAAATGTCTAAAGTTCCTTATGCTAGTGTTGTCGGTAGTTTAATGTATGCAATGGTTTGTACTAGACCAGATATAGCCCAAGCAGTGGGAGTTCTAAGCAGGTTTATGTCTAACCCTGGTAAAGAACATTGGACTTTTGTCAAAAGGGTATTCAGATATTTGCAAGGCACTTCTGATTACTGTTTGGTTTATCATGGTACTGACAATATTGATAAGTCATTGGACATACAGGGTTTTGTTGATGCAGATTGGGCAAGTGACTTGGATAGTCGAAGGTCCACTAGTGGCTATGTGTTTACTTTGTTTGGAGGAGTAGAGTTGGATGAGTAAAAGACAACCTACAGTTGCTTTGTCTACCACTGAAGAGTATATGGCTGCTACACATGCCTCTAAGGAGGCAGTTTGGTTACAGAGACTTGGTAATGGTATTGGTTTTGATTGCAGGATAGTGAGGATCGGATGTGATAGTCAGAGTGCCATATGTTTGGCTAAAAATCCTATGTATCATGCTCGTACTAAGCATGTTGATGTTCAGTATCACTTTGTGCGAGAAATGGTTGAGAATGGACAAGTCTTGATTGAAAAAGTTGACACTTTGGATAATGTTGCAGATTCTCTTACGAAGCCAGTCACCACGGAAAAGTTCTCTTGGTGCAGAAAGGCCATGGGCCTTGATCACTGTACTTAATTCTATGTAATTGTATCTCTATGGGTGTAATTTACAATGTATGATGTCAAGTGGGAGAATGTTAGGATTTAGGTGTCATCAACCTTGTAAATCCTTTATTTTATTATTCTCCTAAAGTGTTTTGTACATTTACCCATAAGAGGTGAAACTGTTTGACCAATAGTGGTGAAAGAGACTATGTAAATGCAGTGTTACCGTTACCGTTTATCCTTATGGAAAAGGACAAATTAGCTAGGCGTCCCACCTTGGAATCTTCTAAAATAAGGTTGTGGGTCAAAATAGGGTGTTGTAAGAGCATCTATGACATGCATGCAAGTTGTCATAAGATGCTATGACAGTATGACAGATTCCCTATGACAGAATATGCTATTTTTAGACCCCAGGCGCCCATGCATAAAAGATGCCTTATGACAGCTGTAAGAGCATCTGTAAGAGGCTATTTTTGGTATTTTTGACCATTTCAAGGAGGAAGGCGTGGGTTTTTCTAGGTGGTATTGCTGCCTATTGTTTGGTGAAACCATGGTGGTTTTCATCCTCACAAATCTCTATAAATTGGGGCCTTGAGCTAGTGTTATTAGAATTCAGTTTTGCAGGGTAACAGGGTGCTGCTGGATTTACAGGGAATGATAAGAGAAGTCTATTGCTGCATGTAATATTGAAGATTATCAGTAATATACTTGCCTCTCTTTCGGTGGTGGAGTTTTTTCCCTTCGAGGTTTCTCCACGTAAATCTGTTGTTGCATGTGTTATATTGTTCTATCTCTCTCTCTCTCATTCTTTCTTCACACTAAGGCTAAGGTTAATCTACATATTTCAGATTTGCATTCACACATTTAAGTTCATATTGCAAGCTTTCTTCACCTTGTTTTTCAACATCTACCAGGGTAATAAGGTAGATTTGGAAGGTATGAATGTGATCTCTAATGTGAGAAACCTACTCAATATGGCACATGGGTGTGAAGTAGACACAAAGCTTAATGAATAATTCCTACTTAATGTGTTTTCAATAATCAAAAGAGTGAGTTGAATTTGTATAAAAGTGTTTTAAAGCTAACCAATGCCTAAATATATTGGGTGAATGGAGTTAATGGATGGATGATAATTATGGAGATAGATTTGAATGATAGGTAAACCTATTATTCAACTTAACTCTAACTATTGGGCACTTTTAAATGTCTGCACCTTATGCAAATGTGTAGGGTTTGTTTGTTATAGTGCTCTTCTTTATAGATCCCAATGTTATTCCCTCAAATTACTGTGATGTTATGAAAGGAATTTTAATTCTTAGCTTAAGGGAAACCAATCAGATTAATTACCTTAAAAGTATTTTTAATACCTAAGGGAACCAATTAAAATAAATTAACTGAAAGGATTTTTAATTCTCTCTCACCAAAACCTAATCAAAACAACCACACAGCAATAGTAAATGTGTTCTGAAAAAATTATAAATTTGAATAACTTGAAAGAACCACTTTGGAGACAATACAATAACATATAAGCATGAAAATTAACACAACAGTTGAACACTGAATATAAGTCACCATTTAAGAATAGTCTTCTCCTTTATATTGCTTCAAAATGATGTTACATTAATAGCATAAGTCTTTTGATATGAGACGAATGAGTGGAATATCATATATGAATATAACCTAATACTATTGGTAGTGATAATGATGTGATGATGATTATGATAAAAAATGGGCCTTGGTTTCCTTTCTTATACGGGAAGCAACAAGCTTCAGGCCCGTTCCCAAAAAGATATATTTTTTCATAGCTTTAACTAATTGTAATGTTTAAACATAAAGAAATTAATTTAGAAAACTAAAATAGAAAAACACTCACTCTATTATTCATCGCAGAGAACCTGTGATCTCTCAAGATCTGGCAAAGTTCTCTTCTCCATAATGAAGTGCTCGATTTTCCTGCAATTCTCTTATGAAACTCATTTCTCCACACTTAGGGCCTCTTCAATTTTAGTGATGAACAGGTGCATTTTTGACAAGTTCCGAGTGCAATCCTCACTAATGTGAGAATCAATATTTGATAGAGAATCCATCATGTTGTATTCCATGTACATTATCCATTTGAGCTACTTGTGAGTGTTATCTAGTACCCTTTCTTCATCATGGACCATTTCTAGTGCTTTTGGTAATATCTAAACCAATTCATCTTTCCAATGATCCAAATCCTTAAGTCTTCCTTCATCATCAAAGAACATGGGAAATGGTATATATAATGACTGATCAAAATCATCAAGCTTAGCCTTGATCTTGGCACGAAATTCCTCATGTCACTTATTTAACTCATTATATCTACAGAGTAATTGTTCATTCATGATTTCCTTTCTAATCAACTCTTCCTTCTTTTCCTTCACCTTCTCCTGCAGTTTCAAATGCTCTTGAAAGATTGAGTATAAATTTTTGAAGAGCTCCCATACTTATCATCTTGGTTCATTACCTTCTCTAACCTTTCTTTAATCATCTCAAAGACCATTTCAAATTTAATGGTTTTCATCTTTGTCTCTAGTTTGTTGCACTTCTTTTGAGCTTTCTAATGGTAATGTTTCCAATATATATAAAATCTACCATTGCATCCAATACTTTCTTTTCAAATCTATCCATGGAGAATAAAATTCTGATGAAGAGGAAGAGGATAATTTGTCTTTGTAATTGGCCACTTCATTATTTAGTTTTTCATTATCTCTTACCAATTTTTCAATTTAACCTTTATTGAATTTTTTCACATTTATGTTTAACTCTACAGTTTCAATAGGACTAGTATCCCCAACTCTATGCACCATGAGATGCCCAAATACTTGACTTGGACTATTGATAATGGCGGGCCTCTTGTCTTGTGGGTATAATGCCCATATCAACAATGTGCTTTCATCTAGTTTGTATCATGACCCTGAATACATTTTATCACTGGCTTCTTTTGTTTGGTGTAGTTTCTTATCTCCTCTTTTCCTAAAACTATCAAATACTATGGAAGAGTTAATGTCCCCTCTAGGTAAGAGCAAGACCCTAGCTTCTTGACGTAGTTTTCTTCCTCTTCCATGGGTGATGGATTATAACTCCTATTCTACTTCCTTTCTCAATTCTTCTAGGGAAGTTGTTTCTTGCTCAGGAGTGATATCTTCCATTCTTTTTCTAAGTGATCTACCCTTGTTTTCTTAAACAAATGATTTGATTTCTAATTTTTTTACAAAGTTGCTATCAAAAACAAACTCTTGTCTAGCATTGACACTCACATCATCTAAGAGTTCATTGGATGCTTCAAATTTAACAATGTTTTGTTCATTGAGTGGCTCATATGGTGTAACAACAAGTGCACTTATCTATTCAACTTATTCTTCTTCTTCATCCCCTTCTTCACTAATGGAAGTATCAACAAAGAAAATGACTTCTAGAGTGGGTTGTGAGTGTATGTAGTTGAGGGGTTCCATATCCCTAGCTTGCATTCTAGAACAAGTTGCGACATTTGTCTCAAAGACCATAAGAGGCACATCTTGTTGCAAGTATAAGCTTGTCTAGTGGGGTTGTCATTGATGTCAATACTATTCAATATGTTGTAGATTGTACATGTATGGTTGAGATGCTGGTGAGATGCTATGAGTACATGGAGCTACCTTTATGGTGTTGCAAATATGTTGGTGTGATGTGTTTCAAAATGATTTTGAGAAATTTAATGAAGAAAAGAAATCAGAGTGTTGAGTTTGTTCAGTATGTACTCTAGTATGTACTCCACATTTCTCCTATGGTGATCCTATGATTGCGCGGTTCTAAAGATTTGATTATGGTGATCTGATGGTGATATAATTTGAGTTTCAATTTTTGGTTAGATGATAAGTGTAAGTTGTTTCCACCGGTATGTATGTTCTACCGACAGAGTCAATGTTCTATGGACTAGGAGAAATATGTTTTCTCCGCAATTCTCCACTGTTTTGTTTTAGATCGTGTGAATTTGGGAGATGTCTTGTGAAGGTCTTTCCTATGATTTGGTGAAGAGGTTTGGAGTTTCATGATCTGAAAATCATGTTTTAGTGTTTATGTGTGTGTCTGTACAGCTCAGACATATTGGTGAAAGGAGTTCATTTTTTTAAGCTTGTTTTTTTTTGTTGTGGATGTCTCTCAAAGAGTTGCTGACCTAATTTGAATTTATGAAACTGTGTATTGTGGCTAACCTTGGTAAATGTTTGTAAGGTTGAGAATAGTATAAAACCAAGGTGAGTTGTGAAGAATTGTATGACAATGAAATGCAAAGTGATGAAAGCATGCCACAAATCATAAGAGAAGAAGTGTGTGTGAGTGAGTTGTGATAGCATTTTTTTAGTGTGCTAAAAGTGGTTAACTGGAGGTTTCTATAATCATGTGAATGTGCTTTAATTGTTGTGGTGGATCTTTTGTTCTCTTTTGTATCAGTAGGCAGTGAGCCTCATTGTTGGATAGTGAGTCCTTTGTAGGCAACGAGCCTTTGTATTTGGATAGTGAGTCCTCTTTTGGGCAGTGATCCCTTGGCAATGAGCCTTTGTATTCTGTTTATAATTTATATATTGTGAGTTAACCCTCACTATGGTTTTTCCCTTATTGGGTTTTCCACGTAAAAATATAGTGTCCATTGTGTTGATTTACTTTCCGTTATTTGTGTTTCATGCTCATATCTAATAACATAATAGTGTGGTTAAAGATTTGATAAGTGATAAAGGTTTAAGTTTGAATTTGTGTGAAAATTGATTCACCCCCACTCTCAGTTGTCTTGTGCATGTTTAACACATCTCTGGTTAGTTCTTCCTCATGCTTGATTAATTTCTCAACCCTTTCTAAAATATCTTGTACATGATCAAATGAATTTTTGTATGATGGGTGTTTTTCCCTTTCCCAAGCCTCAACTAACATAACATTTTTATATTTGGCCATCCTTTGTGATGTTACAGTTTCATCACAATTTATTACTATATCATCCATAGAGAATTGATGTTCATACCCAGACAATGGTTGTGACAATTTTGCTTTATTTATAAAGTTCTCCAAATCAAAATTCTTTCTTTCATCTCCCAATGGAAAGTTATAATGAGCCAATTTCCTATCAATTTCTTCATATCCTTCATTATAAACAATTGTGAAATCTCCAAAGCATAGAGTACTTGGCATAATTGACTACTTACTATACACCTTAAGGTGGTTGGCATCTGATTTGGCCAATTGTCTTACAATTTCTAAATAAGCCACTCTATCTGGAACTATTTATGGTAACAGGTGTGGGGCTCCTTCGAACTCGTATGCCCTAATCACAGTGTAGTTAGAATACGTATACCAATCCCCCCAATTATGATTCACCTTCTTTCTAGGATCTTTCTCCCTAGGTCTAAGAAACATTTTTACTTTAGGAGACAAATTATGATCACATGAATGGCCCAATAGTTTTAGTAAGGTTTTGAAAAAATATTCCTCAAAGTATAGATAATGGGACCTCCTATATCTACTATACCATATTGATGTCCACAACTAGATTGGTTTAAAGTTTTCATCCTCGTATGTATCTCTTATCCTTAATTCTTCTCCCCAAAACCCTCTAGCTTTCCCTTCATACAAGAGTAGGTGCATGAGTAGAGAATAGTGTTTGAAATTGATACATTCACTATTTTTTTTAATTCTTTTCAACCCTTGATTCACACTATTGACTAAATACCCAACATAATCAAATGATCTTGCATCTTGAATATGCACATTTGCTACAAGGACCATTGGGGATATTGACATGAGAACCAGGGCTTTGAATCCCAATACTTGTCCTATAGTATAATACATATATTGGAAATATTGCTCAAATATCTCTTCATGAAAGGGAGGGTGTTCATTGTGACATAATTTCTTAAGTTGATTTCCTTCCTCTCATGGCCTATGTAAGGGAAATTGCCATCTTTTATAGCTGGTATCCATGTGGTGGTATTCTGCTATGATGTCTTTTACTGTGAATGACACATTCAGGGTGCAATCTAAATTGAGAACAGTGGAAATAAAGTCTTTGGAGATGATAATAAACACAGACCCAACATATAGTTGAACTTCTCATCGCTTCGGGTCATATTTTTTAGCTACTACCTTAACCAATTCTACATTGATGAACACATTAGGTGCAACAACCATCCCCAAGTTCATCTTCCATGGATTATAGACAGGTTGGAACCTATACTATTTTATATACTAATACATGAATAGCTCATATCCTCTTTGTGGCATCCATACATACCCTAAATATTTTTGTTTATCCCATAACTTGTCCATGGAAGGATTCAATTGTGCACTCCTCTTGGGTCTCAGTCCCAACCCTGGAAACTGGTCTACCAAATCCTAGTTTAAAATCCTAACTTATGTCTTTTTGTTTTAGGCTTTTGGTGCCCCTGAACTCCCTTCCATCATTTAAGAAACCCTAACTTGTCTTTACAATTCTTCAAATAAACTTCTCAGCTAGGTTTCATATACTTACATGTGTCGCACTTGCTTCCTTCACTTTCAATTATGCAGCAATGGGATACTTCAAGCTCTTTCACTTCACCCCTCCTTTCTGTAGCTCCTCAATTTTTTTGATGGCTAAATGAAATCAGTTTGAGGTATACATTGCTCGACTCTGGTTAGTTAATGACACACTTTCTCTCTTTCATTTCATCAAGGGATCATTTAATTTTGAATATCTCTATGATATCTAGGGCTTTCACATTAGTTGAAAACAATCATCATCGTTGCATCAGTGGGACTATGATTTTACTTCTGTTGATAGCCACCTTTCCCCTCGATGAACTTTGTGTCTTTGGTTTTCCTTCAGGGTATTGGCAGGACGCCAAATAATTTCTCACTGGTACATTTTAGTTCCACTGATCCCAATTCTTAGTTTATATTTAATCCTTTATAACATCATCCTTCCTTTCACATATGATTGGCTTATCGGGGAAACCCCTATTTATGTCATGTCGATAATCCTTGTTTATTCCAATATTCCTTTTCTTTCAATTGTCTTAGCTATGTGTCAGGGGAATTGGATTTTATGTCAGCCCAATACCATTTTATCTCCCCAATACTACTAGGTGTTGCACATTTGTAAAAATACCTTTGTTATGTCCTGTATTATCTCATCGGTGGGACATAATGTTATCTCTCCCTAATACACTTTAGTGTCTTTGATATGTCTTGCTCAAGTTATCGAGGAGACAGTGAAGCATGTTCTACTGATATGTGGCACTTGCCCTGATGGTTCCACCTTAATTATTTATGTCGGTCCATTAGGGAAACAATGATATAAGTCTGCCCAATAGAAGGTTGCTTAGTCGATTATGTGTGTTCCATGGTTTGTCTCCATCGGTTCCTTCGAAGACTATTGTAAGCTGATAGAAAAATGAAATAAACAATGCATCTACGCTTCTAAATAAGATATTGCATCTAAGATTAAGAAATTTAAACTAAATTAAACTACAAAATCTACAGAAATTTATCCTATTGCTCTCTAACTCTAAAGACTTCTCTAATTTACTTAGCTCTCAGATTCGTAAGCTAATTAAACTATTAAGTGACACTTAGAGAATGAGAATTAATCTATTATGATTCTATAATGCAACTAAGATGATTCTACAGTAAAATTCATGAGAAATAAACTACTGTAAACAGCCATGATTGAAAAACTATGAAGTGCTGAAGAAAGCTTGATGGATTGATCCTAAAACTTGATTGCTGGAATGCTTGAATGTTTGGAAACCTGCAGAGTAAAATTGCATAAGTTAGGATCCTTTTTGTGTAGCCCAAGAGCTGTATTTATAGCTTTCACGGCAGCACAATTGCACAGGAAACCGGGATGAGGGGCTGTGATTTCTTCTGGAGAATCTAAAGGCTTGGGATGAGAAGAAGGAGCTGATCATGGAGAATGGTTTCTCCCCATGAAAACACCAGGCAAGATAAGAGGGAAGGTGGGTGGAAGGTTGTTGAGAGAACTTCCTGCAAATTTTTCCTGAAGCTTTCCCGTGAATGGCAGTGCCATTAATTTGATTAGTGAGAAATAAATATTTATTGGTGAGTGAATAGTGCAAATTTTATGCATAAATTTAAATATTTTTAATTTATTTAAATTTAGCAAAAGGAGGAATAAATAATTTAATAAATCAAACTATAGGGTTTGTTTTATTAAATTAAAAGGGGAATGATAATTAAATAAAAATTTTTAGCAATCTTTATTTAATTAAGAAGAAATGTGATTTTAAATAACACAATTTATTTAAATTGTGTATTAATTTTAAGATAGAAGAAATAATGATACTAATTAAATAAAACAAAGTTTTTAATTTTGTTTATTTAATTAAGAGAGAAATAATATGATGAAAATGATAATAATTAAATAAAACAAAGTTTTTAATTTTGTTTATTTAATTAGGAGAGGAAAATAGAAGAATTATAAATGAACTTAATATAAATAAATATTTCTATTTATTTACTAAGTAGAAGAATTTAAGATTAATTAATCAAATAAGTCGTATTCAATTAATTAGATTCTCCAGACCATTTTTAGGTGTCTACATTTTGCCCCTCTTTGAAGTGATGTGTTTACGCAGTGCTTCAAAGAATGATTTTGCTTCAGCTGCCAGTATTGACGGAAGGTTTTAAAGCATGCCCCAGACTTGCCCCAGATGTTGAATTCTGAAATGATAATGATATATGCCCCCTCGGGAGATAAATTGATGAATTTTGGATTTTTTAATGAATTTTTCAAAAATTTTGAATTTTTATGATGGTTTGATGATGAATTGATGAAGAAACAATTTATCTCCTGACAAGATTGTAAATGCCCCAGTGATTGACAAGAATAAATAAATCCCATTAAAATCCCCCAAAAATAGCCTATAAATGCTCCAAAGGTCATTTTCAAAAGTCATTTGTGCATTGACTTTGACAACCTTGAGATAGAGACCCTCCAGAGTATTCAGAGCTACGATGCCGATCCCATACCACACCCACCGACTCGAGCGTGTGCGCCGTCATCAGCGTCCAACCGACTATGGA
Organism: Sequoia sempervirens; assembly: GCA_007258455.2. Classification (NCBI taxonomy): domain Eukaryota; kingdom Viridiplantae; phylum Streptophyta; class Pinopsida; order Cupressales; family Cupressaceae; genus Sequoia; species Sequoia sempervirens. Next base: position 750,083,966 of record VDFB02270651.1, on the reverse strand, counting down.
CCTCCGGTATGTACCTCAACTTGTCCTCAAAATTTGCGCCTTTATTTTTGATTTTTTTGCATGTTTTTAGAGTTTTAGCGCACGGTGAACATGGTGTAGCGCGCCCGTGATTTTCTGTAGCACATCATAGTTTTTAGCGCGTCCGGTCAATAGCGTAGCGTGTCCAGTAAGTTCTGTAGCACGTCAGAGGTTTTAGCGCGCAGGGTCAGTTGTGCAGCGCGTCAGTGAAATTTTGTAGCGCACCAGATATTTTAGCGCGCAGGGTCAGATCTGTAGCGCGCTTGGTGGGTTTTGCAGCGCGCCAGAAATTTTAGCGCGTTAGGTTAATTTTGTAGCGCTTTTGGTATAGATTGATGTAGCATTGTGCGATTTGATTTTCGTCGATTTGTTTTTGATTCCATCTATTTTAGTTTGATTTTGACTAAAATATGTGGGAATTGATCTCATGATGAGCAAGATCTATTGATTGATAATAATTACTCTCATGATAGGCGAGGAATAATTATGCATTATGAATTATTGAACCCAATTGATAGATGAGGGTTCCCTGATGATTTGATAGGTTGATAGGTAAAAGCACAATGTTTTAGAAAATTTGATGATCTTGTGATATTCTGATTAAAATGTTTTGTTTTGTATGAGTATAAGAGCAGTTAGATGTCATCCAGGTGCGAGAGCAGTTCCCGTGGCCGTTTGATATGATACCGAGACTGTCACCTAATGAGAGACAACATATTACTACTTGTGGTTTGGCGACTTTACTTGACATGCCCCATATTAGACTCAATAGGGGTCTACTGACAGCTTTGGCAGAGCGGTGGCATAGTGACCACAACACCTTTCACCTACCTACTGGCGAGATGACCGTGACGCCAGAGAATGTATGGCATATTCTTCGTATTCCCTTTGTTGGTGAGATCGTGGTTCATGATTCAGAGGAGGTTGGCGGTGTAGAGGCCATGCAGAGAGCCTTTCAGGATCCCCACATTGCAGGAGAGTGGATCCCATGGATAGATATATATGAGTCATATGCTCCTCTTCCTTCAGTTTTGGCGGGTTTCATTGGTGGATTCCTTTGTCCTGATAAGAGGTCAAAGGGTCTATCGCTTGGATGGGGTCATGTGCTAGAGGGCCTGGTGGTCCATAGGACGAGATATGCATGGGGCATGTGCATGCTTGCCCAGTTATATCATGATTTGCATTGGGTAGTATATCTCGGCGGCAGTAGTTATCTACAGGGGCTACCCTTCTCTAGGTATGGGCATGGGAGCATATTGTTGTTACGCGTCCTGTACCAGTGTTGGCCAGACCAGCGACGAGGCCATATATATTTCGATATAGAGGCAGGCCTACCCAGCATATGATGGGTAAGCTTGAGTATTGGAGATGGATCATTGATGATATAGAGGCAGTGACCTGGCGTCCGTACCTAGACTGTGATGCCTGGGACGATGATGATATTGAGTTGGGGTTCTTGTCTGATTCTATGTATTTGATCGGGAAGAGCCCCAGGGTTTTGGAGCGGTTCCTATTTCGTCGTGTGTACAGACAGTATGGTATTGTGCAGTGCATGCCATTGGGTGTAGCACATTATGGACGGCGATGGATTGATGTTCCTGATTGGGGTCCCAGCTTGCCTTACGGGGCACTTGTTGAGGGTTACCGTGCTCTACAGCCATCAGCATGGGATGTTCGGCGGGATATTGTCGAGGCGCCTATTACTCCTGAGTATGGAGAGTATCTGGCTCTACATCCTCCTCCACGGATCACTATTCTAGATGAGCCAGCACCTGTACCAGCGGCAGCACCAGCAGTAGCACCAGCAGCACCAGCAGTAGCACCAGCAGGGGGTGTTCAGGTTGGTCAGAGACGGGGTAGAGAGGAGGATGTTGATGTGGATGTGGAGAGCAGCTCGGAGACCGATAGTGATGAGAGCTCTGATAGCAGTGATGATAGTAGTGACGATGATGGCAGAGATGGGAGGGGTCCGAGCATAGCAGTTTCATCAGAGCCATCCTCCAATGCACCTCATAAGAGGCAGGCTGTTACGTCTTCATCGGCAGATCCCTTAGAGATTGCGGGTTTACAGGTGCAGGTGCAGACATTGCAGGGACAGTTAGCACAAGTGCAGGGTTTATTAGCT
>VDFB02270651.1:749960587-750081723 GCA_007258455.2 Sequoia sempervirens | reverse complement strand
GTGTACATTTCTCCCTTTGATCGGCAAGACTATGCTCTATCAACAGGACCTCATTCTCTGTTCTAATGATGGTCCAATGAGTCTTCATGTATTCACTTAGTTCTCCATCGTTGAGACATTTCTTGGTCGGCGGGACTCCAAAGGTTGTCCCCGTAATGACCTGATGGTTTGGTGTTGGTGGCTTGTTCTATTGGCATGACTTGGCTCTGTCGACGAGACCCTAATGATAGTCCCAATGATAGACCGATCATGTCGTCACGGAGAATTGAAACTTTGAGTCACTACTTTATGAAGTTTATGAAGTCTCCGATAGTCCAACTTCCTATCGATGGGATGTGGCTACTGTGGGACCTTGACCTTGTCTCCTTCATTGGATGAGTCGTATAGACATGAAGCCAGCATGTACATAGGTGGGACTTACTTACATCAATGGGAAACAATATGAAGTCTCCCCGATATGGTGATAAGGTTGGTCAACAATGTATCATGAGAAGCTCATATCGGTGTGACGATGAGTGATCAATGAGACACGATCTCTTGTCTCGATGATACTCTGATGATCATTTGGCTTGGTGGGTGTTACACTCATTGAGGTGACTCAAACAGAGCAATGGAAGGTTTAATGTTGTCTCACCGATGGCCCGATATGGTAACTGCTAATTGATGTTTTTTCTGCTATAATGAATGGGAACCGAATTGGTATGTTTCTTTCATGGGTTTGGTGATGCAGATTTATTGGAATTCTCTCATAAGGGAAAGTGCTATAATTTGTAATGCATTGTAATAGTGTTTTTTGGAGTTGAGTTGTGAGTCTGATGAGAGAGAACAAGATTGATCAAGAATTGTAATGATGCCTATATTGAGAGTGTGAATAGACATCTAAGAGCAACAAACTGTAACTCTGTATGTGGACTTTGTTCACTGTAATACAAAGTGTGTTTGCTTGGTGTAGTGCGTTTTTCTCCTGGAAGGGTTTTTCCATGCTAAATCTGGTGTCCATTATGTGGTTGTATTAAAATTTGTTCTGATCTATTTTTTTGCTAATCTGCATCTTTAATAAACTATAATTCAAAATTGAACCTATTGTTTGCATTCTCTTCGTAGAATTAGCATTAAGAAAGTGTTTCTGCACCTCTACTTTCCTTACAATTCCATGCAATTTGATTTGCATATAATATTGATATTTGATATTTGTTTGTGCATGATCTCAATTTTTCTTTGGGTTTAATGTGTATCACATGCATTTGTGTGATCTCCATTATGAGGTCATTATTTTTTGGAGCAGCTGTGTGCTTTGAGGAAATTGCTTCTGAAGATTTGATGTTGGGTAGTGTGACCTAGAAACATTTGGCATGCCTCACCAAATCTATGACTTCAGCCAAGAATCAACATTAACTCACGGATATTTCATGGATCTTTATTTGCATGTGGAGGCTATGAGAGTCTATCCTCTTGTCTCTACATGCACGGGCCCACCTTCGGCTTTCCATCCTCTCCATTATTTGTGACAGTCTATGTGCATTGCATTCTTTGTGCTTTGTGATCTCTACTCTACCGAGACTTATAGCCAAAAATAGCGATGCATAGTTTGTGGAGGCCATGATCTAGCGCTGCAAATTAATCTTGCATCACTCCACATTTATACAAGGTGGGGCGGAGGTCGAGTCGCAAGCAATATACATTACCTACGGTACCCAACTCTCCCACCCCCGCTTTGCGTGGATGTTCCCTCCACGCATGCGCTCCTCACGCGAAAGTCTACAAATTTTAATTCAGATTGGCGGGCTTAATGTCTCTGTGAACAATCCGTTCTCTATGAAGGTATTTCAATCCTTCAAGTACTTAGTGAGTAGCCTTTGCTAGGCAGGACTCACCCATCCTTATCTTGTGCTTTAAAAATCGACAAGGGAGCCTCCATCGCCCTCTACACGCGCGTCCACATTCATCTGCAAACTCTACCCAAGTAACTTTTGTAAAGGTTGAGCCATTTAACAAAGCCTTCTCACATCTACGCCGAGGGGATTTACGATCTGTTCCATTTTTGGCCACGTGCGATCTCTGGAACAGGCCAAGAAATCGTTTCCAAACGTATATTTGCTGGTAGGATGCTATAGTGATGCAGTCACACATAAATATTCTTGGAAGATATTTTTTTAGTGGGATTTGCCTAATATAGTGTGTCCTCCAAGTGCTTCTCCCGCGCCATCGACTAGTGTTTCTGGAGCTAGACGTTGAGCTCATGGAATTGTTGAGCACTAAGAAAATCGTTGTCCATGCTTGGGACGAATCCATGAACACTCAACCCAAAGATATTGCCTAGAACGTCATGGGCATGATGAACAAATGCACGTTCAGAAAGCTCAATCCGCCTCCCTGACAAGAACCTAAGTCGAATGAGGCATTGAAGAAGAGCAAAGGTTGCTGTGATTTCCTTTAGCGTTGCTTATAAGGGGGTCACATGGAGATGGCAGTAGTAGTGTATCGAGAATGATAGTGTGTGAAAGTCGTGGCTCTTTTGTTAGCATGTGCATCGATAATATTGTTATATGTTAAAAGCCTCACATTTCGACTACAAGTCTTCTCACAATCTTCCATAGTCTTCACGTGAGTGGCTCCAACATTGGTGGGATATATGCCACATCAATGCAAGTTGTGCTTTAAAAATCTTCACAATGGTCAAAGTTCTCCATAAGACCAGCTCCCTTCCTCCTACGCGGCCTTGCATTTGCTGTTACCATAATTTCTTGTTAACTACATAATCTTTGTATTGCATTGAATGTTAACTTTAACCAACTAACAAATGCTCAATATCGTAACATATTATGTAAACATTAAATTTAACTTTTTATGCTAACTAATAAAGTTAACTTCAAGGTAACCATCAAATTTTGCATAGTGTTCATAAGGGGGTAGAGAAGTAGACTTTTTCTTTCTAACATTTCTTACCATTTATTGTAACTGGCAATATTGGAATAGCTAGGTTCTAATCGTTCGCCTTTAAATACTATTTTTTTAGTAGTCAAGACAAACCATCAACTTATTCAAATCTTGTAAAGGAAGGAGTGTTTTTCATTTTGGCATAACTTGCAAACTGTAAGTCAGATTTTCAATCGTGAATAGTCGGAAGAAAGTTCTTTCTGAGCTAGAAAAACTAGCATTAAGACGATGTGAAAAATGTGTTGTTTATCACATATTTTATATCTCCTCCTTTAACAAGAAAACTTAAAGTTTCTAAGTGTAAAATTAAGCACATTTAATTATTGTATCTTTTCATTAGCTACTCAAAATGAGTAATACTTTTGTGAAAGTGAATATAACTTGTCCATTTCATTGGAAACGATGTCACACTCAATTATAAAATGTCATTATTTGTTACTTTGAAATTGTTATATGCACTAAAACATATAAAGTGCCAATTCAGAGGGAATCAAAATAATCAAGGGGGGTTGTCATTGTCATCGTGCCTTGAAAGCTTTACATTTCTTTTATCTTTCTTGATTCTAAGTTATCAACTCAAAGAATGTTGGGATGACTGAAAATAATGATTGAAAAGATTATCAACTCATCCACCATCATCTACTACATGAGATTCCAAAGATGCTTCATTGAGAGCATCAAATGATTTTACATCACTTCTTTGGCACATATTCTACATAAAGTATTCACATGGAGCAACATGCAGAGAAGTAATCATCATTTTATGGGGAGGCTACATGTAGTCTCTCTACATTATATCATTTCTCTTTTAGAGAGCGGTTTTTCATTTCACATAGGGTTTTTCTCCTTTTCTCCACTTCATGAGAAATTTATACTTGAGTACCTAATATGGCCTCATAACCAGGATCCATCATCATGCAAACATTGCTCCCTAATTTAAACTTAAGGGGGGGGTGTTGGTGTAAATAGTGACTTTATCAAACTAGTTAGCTATTAACCTAACTAGGAGAGTCCTATTCACATTGCTTAAGTCTCCACTTAGGTACTTCTATAGTTTTGTGACTTTGTCTCACCTCATGTGGTTGAGACAAGTGTCCTCATTTTGTGAGACACCTATTGTATGGTCACTTGCCACTCAAAAAATACTTGTCATCAAAGTTAATAAGTGTTCCATTATTGAAGGGTTAGTCAGTCATTATGTTTGATTGACTCCTTACCTATATAAGAAAGGTCACATTGTACATTTAATTCAACTATTGTATCATTATCTTGATAATATCAACTAGGATATTGTGTGATTATTTTGTATAAGTCTCTTGGTTTTTTCTTTATGGTCTTGGAAATCATAACAGGTACAAGATCCTCATGCATAATCTAATGTTGAATGATTAAATTTTATTTATATAATTCCGAGTAGTTTACTCACCATTAGGGGAAAAGTAAGCAAGCCAACCAAAAGTATCTTTATTTATATGATTTGGAGTATTTTACTCACCATTAGGGGAAAAGAAGGGAAGCCAACCAAAAGTATCTCTAGCTTTCTAATGAAAATACCTAGTGACAATTACAAGACTACCTATTGGAAGGAAAACAACATTTACAAAAGATGAGAACAAGTAGTATTCTACTTTTTTTTGTCTTTTATTTATTTTATTTTATTTTAAATTATAATTTAAACCAATTTTGACATATTTTAACAACCACCTTATTTCATGTAAAATTTGAAAGAAAAACTTCTAAAACCTTTACACAACATAAGTATTTATTATACTTTTCCACTAGCATGCTTAGGTTGACCACATAAAAGGTTCCATCAATAAACAAGTCCTCAATGATATGAAGCACAAGTTCAATATATCAAATTATACATAGTGAATCAAGAATAAAAGGGTAGAACAACATAGTTCATGGATATAAAACTATAATGGAAGAAGGAATGAAGTATAGAAAATAGTAAAAGAAGCTATTATAGAAGTGAAATGAATGGTTTCAATCCCTTACAATGTTAGATTTTAGGACCTTTATATATCTACCAAGAGAAGAAAACCAAGATCTTTCCCTTCAAATTTGAATTTCCTCTATAATTAGAAATAAAATTGCACAATTTTAAAATATAGGAAATCACAATTTTGAAATTGAATAATCATAATTCCATTTAGAATATTTAGATTTTTTCCCTTTGAATAACAATCAAATCACATAAGTCATGTATGGCAATATAAAATCTTAAGAAAGTCTTGTATATCTATAACAATTCTTTGGTTAATCTTTAAGCTTTATAAGTTCACACTTAGCCTTTGGTAGTCCATATATAACTTCCTTGCAAAGAGAATATTAAATACCCAATTTATATTTCCAAGGAAGAGATAACATTTTTCAAATAAGGTCTTCATGATCTTGAACACCAAGCCTAAAATTTCCTTAGTAATTTTATTTTGTTTCTCCTAATATTTAGTCCCCACCTATAACAAGTCTTCAAATAAGGTGTCCTCACTACTCCAACTCCCATTCATTTTCTCTAGCAATCTTCATCCATGTTCCTTGGTTTTATAATCATGTATAGAATGTCCCTAAACTTTGTATTATTATCCATATACATACATGTAAGGAATGCAAAACCAATTGTCAAGTTTTTTCAAAAAAATCTTGGTAATTGTTATTTACCACTCAATTTTGGCCTTCCAAGGACAATAAAACTAAAAAATTCCAATTTGACAAAAATCTATTTAAATCTAAATATTTTTATAAAGTAAAACTCTCTATCATAAGTCATAATTTTTAATGGAGATTCATAAATTTATTTTCATATCAATATGCTCATAAGTCATAATTCTCAATAGAGATTTTATTGTAATAGAACTCCAATAGTTATGGTCTACAACGAAAATGAGAATTAATGTCCAACTTAGCATTTCACAAATTAATATTCAAGGCCTAATGCATATAGTGCATTTGAAATAAATAATAGATTGGAAATATTCTAATGAAACCATTAAAATTCCTATATATATGGGCTTTCATCGACCACCTTTCACTAAAGTAGATTCTCAAACATAACTCTACATAAGACTTATTTTCACTAGGTCATGATAGGACCAATGGTTCGTGCGTACATTAAAAGAAAAAAAAATGATCAACAAAAAATTCTCCATGGAGGGTATATGTCTAATGCAATTAAATTTTCCCATGTATTTTAAAACTCATTTCTTATATCATAAAGATAGAGATAAAAATTGTGAAATGGATCTTGATGTTCACATTAATGCATAGTAATTAGGTGATGACTAAGTCTCCCCACTTAGTATTACAAAAGAGGGAGCCATTTTCCAATTTATAAGTCACCTCAACATTAAGAATGGGGGTATTTAAGTTCTAGAGACTAGAACTATTCATTCTACAATAGAATAAAATGTGTGTTCCTATTCTTTATGAAATACCTACTGAAACTACCCCTCTGTGACCACATGCGAATATTCAAATGGTCTTTTTCTTTATTATGCTAGTAATCTATAATCGCATAGGATCCAAGCAATTAAAAAAGGATAAATTATTAACTAAGTTAGTCTGAAAAGACAAATGAAATATTATGGCCATGTTTTGGATTCCATTTGAATGTTATGTGAGATAAATTAAAGTGGGTAGTAATTCATGGAAAGTGAATGGAGACTGATTCTCCACACTCATTGATACAAAGGATAATCTATGTTGGAAAATTTCTTAGATTCCTAAATTACATATAAATAACTCTCTTTTAAGAACACAATTACTCATTTTGATCAACAATAAAAATAAAATGAAATCATGCAATCATAAAGTAAATATTTTTTTAATAAAAGGCTATAAGCTTGAACTTTTTTTATTAATAAAGTAGTTGTAATATGTTTTTATAAGTATCAATATACATAATGGAGGGGAATATGGTTGTCCCTCAAATCAAAAAAACTTAACTTGAAAAAGTAGACAATACTAAAATGAAATCAAGACCCTTCAATGTTTGAAATAGAGGTATACCAAAAAAACTTCTTCCCTCCAACCATGCAACCAGACAAAACTTCTCAAGGCCAAAGTACTAGAGCAAAACACCTAAACTTAAAGTTGGCTTTGATAAATTAGCCTTCTAGTATTCAAACACCTAGCATCATAGAAATTACTCCAAAACCCTAATAATGAAATTAATTGCTAACTAGGGTAAGACATTGAACACTTCGTATTTGATAAAAGATGAACTATTCATCACCATATGTTTGCACATAATTGATAAATTTTCCTACCCATTCAATGTCCTAGATCGGTTTGGTATGTAGCATTTTATTTAGGAAGCTTACTCTTATCTTAGCCTGCTCCCTTTGCATGTGCAATGCCACATCTTTAATATCTAGAATGAAGGGGTAATTTGTTACCACCTCACCTGGGATAGAAAGAAGATCTGTCTCAGGGCCTAGGAATGCATAGACCTAGAGTTGTAGCTTCCAACATTTCACCTAACCCACTTAGTATTTCAAGTATGAAATTTTTTTAAGCCACTTCTACCACCTCCACCTTTGGAACTTGTAGGTCAAGAAGAGTTGCAACAAAATGTGAGGAGATATCAAAATCCACTCTAAGCAAATAGTAAATCTCGATCACTGAGGATTTCATCTAATGGCCAATCTAAGGGACCACAAGAATCCATGAATATCATATGTAAGTTAAAATAAAGAATCCCAATAATAATTACCCTATGGACTACTATTCTCTAATGGAATAGGAGTGTGGCATTTTTCAACTTATCATTATATTTGAAATGAATTAAGGTTTATATCATAACACAAAACTAAGGCACTAGGTCATAACAATGTATACAACATGGACTACAAAAAATAATCTTAGAGTGCAAATGAAGGACAATCTCAAAGGATCTCCACTATAAACACAAGGGATCCATTACATGACTATGAGTAAAACAAATGAGGATAATGTAGTAGACCATTCCCTAGTTCTTAAATAGAGAACCCATATCAATTGAGGCGCAAGGTCTCAATGATATGCATAATAAAGATATAAAATTGAAAATGAGAACCAAGAAGAAGTCTCGAATTGAGTAGATTCAATTGAGATTACCATGAGCATGTCATGACTAAATGAGACAACCAAAAAGAAAATAAATGACTAAACCCTAATATACATTAAAAAATCTAATCCATAAATTATAGTAATGAAATCTAAAGTTAAATAAAAAAAAATGCAATAATGGGGGTTTAGAGCTAAACCAAAACACATACTTAATACTTAAACATGCCGACATAAACATATGCTCAATAATTATCAATGGCTAACCAGTGAATTCATGAAGGGCACAAAATTTATATGAATAAGTGTTTGAAACAAGGCTTAGAGTATAGACAAGGAATCTTAATCAATAAATATTTCCAAACTATTTATATAAATGTAGAGACCCATAAGTACATATGCATTAGAACTTGGAAGTAAAGTTACAAATACCAAATAAGTCTAAACTAACAAATCAGTAAAGTCTTTCAAACTTGAAAGTATGAATATAAAAAAAACTCATGCAAAGAATAACAAACCTATAAGAGAAAATTCAAGTTCAAATACTAAACCTCTAATGTACATCTTGATAAATTCCAAAATAAAACCATGCCTTCCTTTTGCACAATGTTTGCATTAAAGACCTACATAACCTTTAAAGATCAATAGTAATTGTTTCTTCTCATGATGCACAAGCACCTCATGAGTATGCCTAAAAGACCAAAAATAAAACTAAAAGTCACTGAATTCAAATAAAGGTTCATAACTCTACAAGAATAGGGGTGTGTTGTAGATGTCACAACACATGGGTTTGATACAAAAAATTAATTATCCTTGTCATTTACAAACTACCCACCATCTAAACTATGTTTTTATCTTAAGATTGAACAAAATACTTCAATAAAAACTAAAAGTAAACTTTTAGAAATTAACAAAAATATAATTCAAATCCACACTTACAAGACTATAAATCATAACAAAATTACAAATAGTATATAATTCCTCAAAATTAAATATAGATAGTTAAAATAAATAAAATATTAAACATCCACTCATTAAGATATAATGCTAAATGTTAAATAGTAACATTTGTACATCTATTTAGCCAATAGGATTTTCAAGTGGATTTCCAACTCTAAAAAATACTTGTAAACTTGTCTCACGTTGCCAAATGAAATTCATAGTACCGGTAAACAAAGTTTCAATAGCCTATAAAAAAAAATGCTGCTAGAAACCATCTTAAAAGATACTATTTGAAACAACTTCAGGACAACAACATCCTTGACCTATGTCATAAAAGGTTGCAGCTCAAGTATTGACCATTGTTATTTCTGACTTCAGCCATTTGTAATATGTATTGTCATTGTAACCATGGAAGAATAGTTCTTAGATCTCATTCAGCAACCTATTGATAGTTTGTATTCTTTATAATTTAAGTTTTAATAGAGCCCAATCATCTTTAATAAAAGATACAATTGACATAATTTTTTCTGAACACAAAATACATGTACACCATTCCATATAATTTTTCTAACAAGAAAATAATACAACTTTAATCTCTTCAAAAAGTGCTAATGCTATTTACGTATATTTTTGTGTGCTTAGCATACTAACAGAACCTGCAATTCCTACCCACCTTGTGCATGCACCTATATATGTTCTTAAAAACTAGAACAATCTTATTGTAAAATCGTGGCTATGACCTCTATCATCTAGCTTCCATTGTACTCATTGAGGTTTCATTCCGAGAAAAAATGCGAGGGACAAGGCTAATGTTCGGACTCTGACTTGTCATGCTTACGAACGCAGGTCTGCTTGGATTTGGTAACGGCGTGGAATTGGTGGATATCATTGTAACAACATGAGATATTATTGGACGGACGTCTGGATCAGCCTGTGTGCACAGAAGCCCAATTTGAATGCATCTTAACACTTGCTCTTCTGGGCAATTTCCTACCACCACACTATCCACAATATTGAGGGCATTTCCTCCTCTGTAATTTCTCCATTCCTGCACAACCAGCACAGAAATATTCAATGTCTCGTCCTCATTAAATGACCCACGTCGAATAGTTAAATGTGGAATTTAATATCTTACCCATTCTACTAAGCTGAGGCTCTGCTTTTCTTTTGAAAAATTGATGTCGGTATTTTTTCTTCCACTCACAATCTCAAGCAGTAAAACACCAAAACTATAAACGTCGACTTTTACAGATAGCTGCCCTGCCATTGCATATTCTGGAGCCATGTACCAACTGCACACCATCAAAACATTCCAACCATCATCAATTCAATTTAAATGCTATGTTCAATGTTGCGAGTAAGGATCATTTACTCGTATTCGCTTAACAAACAAAAAACAGAAGTTAAAGGTATTCTTACTATGTCCCTGCAACCTTTGATTGAATTTGGGTTTCATCGTTGGGGAAAAGTCTCGCTAAGCCAAAGTCAGCTAACTTTGGATTCATTTGCTCATCAAGCAAAATGTTGCTTGCTTTGATGTCTCTGTGAATTATTCGCAGCTTGGAATCTTCATGAAGGTACAGAAGCCCACGAGCGATTCCATTTATGATACTCACCCGCTTTTGCCAATCAAGCCTTATGCGTTTTTCTGGGTCTGTGTTTCCATTTTAAATTGAAAAAGTACAGATGTTAAGAAACAGCCACCTCCTAATTTCTTTCGAATAATTTTAGTCTTTGATCCTAACTTATATTTCCTGAAATGTGCAATAAGATTATTCAAGTTACTTTGGGATTCAGGAAAAAATTATTCAATTTTGATAACAAAATGATGTTCAAGAATAACCCACCAAAGAGAAAGGTGTCAAGGCTATGGTTTCGCAAATACTCATACACAAGCAATCTTTCAGATCCCTCGGCGCAACATCCGAGCAAATTCACAAGATTTCTGTGTTGAATATTGGCCACGAGCTCCACCTCATTCATAAATTCTCTTTTCCCTTGTGCAGATCTTGTAGACAGCTTTTTCACTGCTATCTCCTTTCCGTCTTTAGTCATTCCCTGAGAATTTGAACAAGCCCATCTGTTACAAAACCCCCTGTATGAAATATACATCTTTGTTACTCTATCCAATCCAACAAATTATAATTTACTCTATACCTTATATACGGTGCCAAAGCCCCCCTCTCCAAGCTTTTTATTGTCGTTAAAATTCCCTATTGCTTTAATCAAGGTTTCTAAGCTAAAGACAATTTGCTCTTTCTTAAATAGCCTGGTTTCTTGCGTATCTTCATATTTCATATAAAAACAGATAAACATATGTTAAATACATATAAGATATATATACAAAACAATAGTAAATCAAACCCCAGAAGTGGCACCTGGATCCTGAGTCACTAAGTTTACTGGCTGGCTGGAAACTGCAGATTTTACTTTGCTCCGGATTGCCAAGGAACAGCCAACTAAAATCATCATTATACCTCCCAAAATACCCAATATTAAGGCTAATTTTCTTGAATTTTCTGCAGGTTAGTATGTAATTATTATTTAACAAGCAATTTTCATGTTTGACATAAACAAAACGACAATTCAAAAATTAAATTTAGAAGATTTAAAATATAGAAAATGATCAGAGTGGATGCAAGTTTACTTTGATGATCAGGAGAGTTAGATATTGAGGGGTAGATCTCATATTTCAGTGTGCAGCTTCCTGACAGAGCTTGGGCGCCTGGATGAGTAAAACAACAATCCCCCAGTTGTTGCATTGCAACTGATAAGCATGTTGTACAATCCTTGATCGATATATCTCTCCAACACTGCAGTTCACCAGAAACATTACCAACAGAGTATGGCCTTTCTTCTGTGGCGAACCCCTTATTTGCAGGATCACTAATTCTATTAATCAGATCTGATAGAAGAATGAAGGTCATACCCTTGGCAGTGATGAGACTCTCTTGTGTGATATTCGTGAGGTTATAAATGAAAACATATACGTTGGCATCTAGTGTTGAAATAAAATTAGAGCTATTATCATAGCGCAGAAAGCAGTCATCCATCAATACCAGGGCACCTATGTCGTTGGGACAAATTTTCTTAACAGAATCATTTGCTTGTTGTGAACAGTTTGAGCATTTCTCTGGTGATACGTTCCCAATACATTGCAGAAGGCCATAGACCTCGTTGGGAGCCTCGCCAAAGGAAGAAGTGTTGAACCCTGAGCTTTGAGCTGCATTGCTAGACAGAATGGAGAGAAGTTGATCCAGATTAGCAGAATATGTACTCCCATCGGTGTATGTCAAATTATTAGTACATTTATGCCATCTAAGGTCGGATAATACGAGAGGGAAGCTCATTGCAGACATTAAACTAAAGTGAAGAAGAATGATTGGTCTTTTGCAACAACTGAAAAGGAAACGCCTGGGCCTCATCTTACTTCTGCTTCTCCAGAACTATTAGAAATTAGACAATAATATTTGGCGAGATTTCATTTATAATGCAATGAATTATTAATTATTGACTATTGAACCATTGAAATGGTCTATATTGAAATAAAATGATAAATTCCTTGTTAAATAGGAGATGCACGACTCAAGGTTCCGGTCAATTATGTGGTGATTTCAGTGAATTTTATTGTGAGTAATTAATTTGATGATTTAATTAGTCAAAAAACAATTTATATGGTTATTGTGTAAGTATGCAGTTAGAGAAATATTATTTTGGACAAACATTTTATAGATATTTTGAGAGTGTTTCTTAGTACATGCATTTAGAAATGTGATTATAGTTCATATGTAAATGGATTAATAGATGTGTAGTACAAATAGAACAATTGTATAAGTAGCTTTACAAATTCATAAAGAATAAAAGAGCAATCTAAAATGATTTTCAACTACAAAGTTCAAAATAGAATAAAAGCAAAATATATAAAATTGTAAGTGAAGGAAAATGTTTAATATCTTTTATTAATATATTCCATATGAGAGCCATGATATATTTTGTGTTATTGCATATAATGTCAATTTTTAGATTGTCAATGTAAAAAATATATGGATATAGGTAATAAGAGTAGAAAAGAAGTAACAAATTGGTGGTGTCATTTTGGAATAACACAAAGCATAGATTTAATTTTTATCACAAAAAAATCAATTTCTAAAAAATATAAATTGACAAAAGAATAATGCCACAATTAAAATACAGTTAACAAGGAAGGGGAGATCACCATTGAAATACAACATTTGACAAATTGTGCATGCATATCTTGGTGTGTTGAGTATTTTTTAAACAATTCTATTGGTGATATCTAAGTCTTTTTTTGGAGGTTGTAATTATTTTTATTATTATTATTTCTTATCAGGTGTTTAGTTTTGTAGAGTAATGTGGTGTTGTTATGACCTATCTTATGTCCTTTTATAGATTGATAAATTTGATGTTGATTATTATTTCTAATAGACTGTTTCATTTTAGAAATTGCTATATATGATTATGCATCAATAGCAATATTTATTCATAAAAGGTGAGAGATCACCTATAGAAAAATATATTAATAATATTTAATCATCCATATGGCTAATCATGGTTAAATTGTCTTATGGCTAATCTTTCAATGCTTAAATCCTATTATAATTTGTAAGATGACAGGGATAGGCATGTCTACATACCACCACAGAAATGGGAGCCACACATTCCAGGCCCAACTGATTCCACTTTACTTACACACATATTTTTTGTGGAATGCTCTCATGTGAAATGGGTTGTTAGGTTCATATTAGGTAAATATTTTCTTAAGGGGGCCACTAGGGTGCTCTACTATAATGTAGTATCATGCTTCCTATAAATCTATATGGACTTGATGTAGGATTCAAACTTCTTAGATATGTTAGCACATGGGTACATTTAGGATTATCTTCTCTTGTTAGCCATTTACAGTGAAGTTGTTGTTGCTTATGACAAAAAAAAGGGTGATGCTCCATTAGGTAATTTATTTCCCCATGAAATCTTAGAAGGACATGAAGCAACCTCATATGGAAACTTGTTAGTTCTTTTACTTCTTCCTCTATTGGATTTATATAATTTGTACTTTCAATTTTACCTTTTTTTCCCTCTTATCTTTTATGATTCTAGATGTTTTATGATTTAATGATTGCATTAGATTTGTTGAATATAGAAATAATTATTTTTTTCAAAAGATAAACATCGTCATTGTCTTATAGTCTTCAATTCCATTATTCTTTCAACATGATTTTATTGATCCTTTACTTTTTTGAATCCCTGTTACATAGAATCCATTTCAAACTTGATAAAAAAAAAATGGGTTTCTTTTCTTAAATACATATAATATAGGAATATAATTTATATATTTCCCATCAAGAGTATTAGGAAGCTCACATTATATGCTTCACTCAAATAATATTGAAATGTATAGTTTGTACATGGGATATTGAACATTTTAGGATAGAAGGAAAAATCCACTAGACTATGATTGGGTGCCCAAAGGTTGGTCTCATATGTATGTTTCTTTGAAGATTCAAACATAATACTAGTTTCTAGACATGCATGTCCTTTTTAATTTAAAATAGTTAGTGAGAACCAAAGAAATAGAAAAAGTCTAATACATTGCATATGAGCAATATGAAAAAATGTAATGTCTTATTGACTAAAATGAGCAATAGAAATAGTGTTGACATCTCAAGTACTAGATCAATAAAATAAATATTTTGTAACATAAAATAATCCCTCGTAACATAATTATAGAATTTAAAATTATGGTGATGTAGTACAACTATTTACAAGTTGTTAGCATTCCATACACACTATTTTATGTTATCTAGTACTCTCTTGCTTAACACACTTTGGAATATGTGTCACATCAAATTCATAATGTTAGTAGTTGTTTAAAAAATAATTAGTCTATTATTAAAGAGTAATTTTATCTTATAGTAATTGTCCTTTGTCATCAATTTCATTGATAATATAGTCCAATATTTTTGTTGTCAATTGATCAAGGATTTTAACACCTACATTTGTTATAAGAAAATTTGAGACACTAAAGTTTATGCACCTAAATTTTCCTTTCCCACAAATAAAAAAATGAAGGTTCTCATTTACAGCGTTCTTTAGGAATAAGAATAAAATATGCTCTATATTTAAATGATTCTTTCACATTTATTATTAATTTTTATTTCTACAAGTAATAAATATTTTTTCATCTAATATTTTATTGAAAGTAACTTCTATGCATTTAGTATATTGGAAGGGAATTATGACTATAATCTTAAATATTCAAATAAATTTCAAATAGTATAAAATTATATTACCTTTATCTTCCTAGCACAAAATTATATTACCTTTATCTTCCTAGAATAAAAATTTTAGTCGTGTAACATAATTTTTCCTAATGTGTTGTCATTTCTCATATTATCAATATGCATAACTATACTAGAAATTTGAAAGTTATATTATATTGCTTTCCTAAACATGCTATGAATTTTATTATCCTCTAATAAATATTAGAATATTAGAACTAGATGTAAATAGTTTAAATAATCATGGTATTTCTTGATAGTTCATTTTCAATCACCAAGTCAATATGAATTATTTACAGTTCAAATGCCTTGATAAACATAAGAAAGAATGATTAAGGTTAACTATGCATCTAAAGAAATTATAGGTAAATTAGTAATGCATATAACTACATCTTACAATAAATTATTCAAATATCTAGTTTGATTTCAAAATAATTGGCCATAAATATTTGAAAGATATAAAAGCAATAGAAATGGAACATAATGTGCATTTTTAAAAAAATATAAAGAATACATAAGTATATAGAAACTAATCTAGATACATTGGAATAACTCCAAACAAGAATGAAACACTTTAGGATACCTAATAAAATAGAAGAGATGGGAAGATTTTTCAAGCCAAATTTGGAACTACTATAAGCTTGCAATTTTTCACTTCTGAATTAGACTAGCTCATCATCTTAGTAGAATTTCAAAGCAGTTATAATTTTTTCATTTGCAAGCTTAAAGAATACTATATACAATACAATGTAAATTTAAACATAAGAGTTAACACAATATCACCTACACTATATTACTCTATAATTTTTTATTTATGATTATTTAATTTTGGTTAAATATAGTTGAGAATATCATTGGTTAAATATAGTTGACAACATCACTATGCTAACATTTATTTTCAAAGAAAGATGTATTTATAAATATTATGAAACATATTTTTAGAAATGACATATAATGTTTAATCAATGAGCTAAACATGTTTTTTTTATGAATAAGCATTAATATCTATATTAATAAAAGATAATCACATATTCACAAAAAAAAGTTGGGTGGTAAGAAGGAACACCCTAAAAGTCACATGGGCCATGCCCAGAAAGCCAAAGTCACATGGGAAGATACCAAAAAGTAGGAAACATTACAATAACATCAAAATATAAAGGCCATTATGCGGCCATAGCAGTGCCAGCAGAGAGTGATGGGTCCCTATTATCTGGTTTCCCCCATACATCAGCAAGGTCTGGAGTGATGTTAGGGGAGCCCAACTGTCGCCATCTTTCATAGTATCTCTATCTTTATCATGACGGCAAGGTGAAATTTCCAAATCCAATCACGGGAACCACTTAGAAGTATCAGAAGGCCAACTAGAACTACCTCTAGGAGCATTAGTAAAAGGCCACCCAGAAGGACCAATTCCACCCTTGCCACTCCTCCAAAAGGCCACCCTAAGTTATCTCATGGAGGAGGAGAGGGAAACCACCTACAAGGGCAAGAGCCGCAACAAGGAAGAGCCTAAGAATCAGAGCGAAAATCCCTAGCAAAGCCACTTCACCACTGGCCCTGTGAAGGCTACAAGCCCCAAGAAGAAGTGGGAGAGGGAGGCACACGCGCTAGAGTACAAGTGGCATCGACACAATGGTCCAAAAGCTTCTAAAGGTGAGAAACTTCAAGCACAAATTTGTTAGCTTACTTTAATCTACAAAAGAACATAATTAGAGGAAATAATCGCTTTAGAATATAAAGAAACAAATTTTTCAATCTGGCTATATGAGAGAATATGTAGGAATTTCTATCTTTCAAAATACTAAAGAGGATTTCCACTTTGAAAGTGTACCAAATCTAAGTATACTTTGTAGGGAGCTTGCGAGAGTCCCCTAGCAAAACCATATGCCAGGAGAAGGGCTCTAGCCTAAATAGTCGAAAGAATTCATGAATCCAATTCCACAATTGTTCAGCTCTGGTATAAAACTAGAAGAGGTTGACTCAACCTACCCATAAAATGGGCAATGAGGGTCTTGGACCCCCAAGTAAGAAATTTGATACCCCACAGGTAAGCCTTGGAAAATTATACACCAAGCAAAGTGGGTGAGCTTTGGATCAACACTTGCAAACCATGTAGCAGAAAATCCTTTACGCCAAACAGACACTAAAGACTGGAGGTGCCATCTCTGGTTTAGGTTATCGATCATAGGAAACTGAGGCAAAAGCCATTGATAACCAGGCCAAGGCTTGTAATTCCTAAAAGGAGTGTCTAATCCATACCATTTTTAGTCTTTCCACCAAGGCTTGGTGGCACAAATACCCACCTTATGAAGCATATCAACTAGAATGGAACTACCAAGTCGTTGTAAGTTTCATGATCATGGTTTTGAAAACCAAACTGGGCATGAAAAGCTTCCCACAAAAAATACTCATGGTGGGTCTATGAAATAATTCTTGAAGGGTTTAGATACCCTTCTTGTGAAACTTGAGGGCCCTAATCCAAGGAAGCTTGGCCAATGGTCGACTGGTATTGAAAAAAGAGGAGACCGCCAAATATTATGTTGATTAAACAAGAGCCCGTCATGAAATCTAGACCTTGACTAGTGGAGCAAGGGCTTGATCGTCTCCCAGGCCTGCCAAATGATTTTGGAAAAAAAGATCCCCAAGATTTGAATTGGCTTCCTCATAACAAGAATGATTTGAAAGCCACTTCCCTTCCAAGAAGCTATGTGTGCAAGATAACCTATTTCAATACAATGCTTGAGGAGGATTTTCCAGGCTTCATTTCTAGTAAGAGCTCTAATAATCCATTTAACACAAAGTGCAATCTCTTGTTGTTGAGTGGAAAGAAGGCCAAGGCCACCAGAGTCTCTACTTAGGTAGAAAAACTCCCAAGCAACACAGTGAAAACCTTGGTGTCTCAGAACAATCCCAAAGGAAGTCTCTAAGAAACTTTTCCAACTTAGCATAAGAGACCTTGGAAGGGGCCCAGCATGAGGAATAATACACATGATTCACTACTAAAACTTTGGAGAAAACCTAAAATTTACCAGCCAGAGAGAGTGGCTTGGTTATCCAAAAAGATCATTTCTTCTCAATCTAAGATAGAACCGCTTGCCAAAGATCGATGGAGGAAGCTTGAAACGTGATATGGATGCCAATAAATTGAAATATTTCACTAGGAGCAATCCACTTCCAACCATATTGTTGTATCCAAAAAGGATTGGGAAGAACAAACTATCTATAACATAAAGTTTTGTGCCATTGAATGGAAAAACAAAAGGCCAAGCAGAAGGTCTGAAGACAATCAAGAGTAGCTTTTACATTATTTTCTTCTTCCAACAAGGTAAAGAAGGAATCATCGAAAAAGTGGCCATTGACCAGCTGAGCTGGCGAGTTAGGCAAGGAGATCCCTTCAACAAGCCCCTAGGAGATGGAGTTGTTGGTGTAAATAAAGTTTTGTACCTAGTTAATTCATTACTAGGTGACTTATGGGACTTATTTACATGTTAAATTTACTTAGGTCCTAGGAAGGAATCTTTCTAGAAGGTGTTAGTTCTCATTAGTTGTTATCTTATCTTTTGACTTGTAAAAATTTTACCTAGGTAGTTGTGATAAGTTGTCTCATATCATAAGATTAAGACACTTGTCATAATCTTATGACATCTTATGTCTCACCTTGGCTATATAACCAAGGAGTCTCTCATACATTGTACATATCAATTGAATCATATTTGCATAATTGATAAGAATACAGTTTATTCTTATCATATTCATATTCTCTCTTTGTGCTTTCTATTTGGCCTCTAGATCTTGGTAGGCTATCTCCATAGCCAATTCTAACATGGTATCAAAGCAGGTTGGGTACCTTTGGTAAGTCATTTTTTGAGAGATCTTGGTAAATCTTGAAAATTTCAGTATTCTCTTCTCTTGCATTGTATGATGACCTGGAGAATCGAAAAAACTTGATAGAAATACCAAATTTTGGGGGGATTCCTCTTTGTGGCTCTTTATTGCAGGTTCAAATTGGAGCTTGTTGGTGTAAATCTGAGCTCACCATTGAGTTTAGAGGATTTGAGAAAGTCAATTTTTCCTTTTGTTTCATCCAAATCAAACATATGAGGTCAAATCTATGAGGGTTTGAAGCTTAAGAGTGGTTGCCAAATTCAAAAGGTAGCTACATTTTTGGAGCATTTTGGGTCAAATCTGACCCTGCCATCACATCCAAAAGGGCCAAAAACCCTAAGATCAACTATCAAATCGTCGAATTAAGAGCAGTTGTCCTTTAAGGAAAAAATAGTTTGCCCAAGGAGTCATACTTCCCCCCACATCAAATCATTATTGTAGTTGTACTGTTGTTAGAAAAAAAATCATTGGCAAAAATCCAAAGGTTTTAAAAATTTGAGTACCTACAAAAGGTACAACCGCAAGTACCTTCTAGGGTTTGCCATGTTGCAATCACCTAGAGGCCCCATAATACAATCAGCGGCCCCACTCAACAATACCCAATAGTAGCTAATACAAAACAACCAACAATCAAAAAACTTAAATCGGTGCAGCATATTCCAAACAATCTCACAAGATTCCCTCCTACATGTGGTTCTAGAATATACTGGAGCATATTTTGCTATAGAGAATATTCCAGCCAGGGAAGAATATTCTATGTGACAAGCAGTTGGACGTCAAATTTAATTGCAAGGTTTGGTGACATCATCATGCATCATCGATGACATCAGCATGCATTTGAATTTTTTCTACCCCCTCTCTGTTGGAGTTTCTGAATTTTCAATCCAACTTTTAAGCCCCATATCTTGCTCATTTTGACTCCTTTTTTCGAGCAATATTTTTTATTTGGGCTTAACTTTTTGTGCTCTATGTAGAGGTGCAATAAAATTTTGGCTTTGGTGTCTATATTTTCTATAAATTGTAGATTCTCACAGGTGTTTCTACTTCATCCTCATTCTGGGAACTTCAGGGGCTCATATCTTGCTCCTACGGTAACATTTTTGGGTGTAGTTCTTTTTGAAAGTGCATAATTTTTCATGTAATTTTTAGTGGTATGATCAGATTGATCTCATTTTGTACCCAAAATTATACTTGATTTTGTGTCCTAATTTTGGCATTTGCATGTACCAACATCAAGACCACTTTGTTTTTTTTGGCAAGTAGAATCTATAAACATACTAAGTATAAAGTGCCAAACATCAAATATTTCTTGGGGGTTTCATGATTGAGTAATTTGGGGGGGTAATCTTGTAGTGGTTGGTTGCTTTATTTTGCTTGGTTTGTGTTCTTGCAATGGGGAAATCTCAAATTGAACTCCTAACTCCACATAATTATGCTACATGGATAAAATCAGTATGAAACTATCTCATGGGAAAGGGTCTAATAGGATATCTAAAGGAAACCATTCATCAACCTACTGATTCTAAATAACTGGCAAGATGGGAGATTAATTGTGAGAAAATACTTTGATGCATATGTTCATTAGTCTCATTTGATTTACAATTTCATGTTGAATCACATGTGCAAAACACCTAAAGAGGATTGGGAGGCTTTTGAAAAATTGTATGGTAAAATAGATAAGAGTAGGGTCCATATCAGATTGATAATGATTTGATGAATCTTGATCCTAAAAATTTTGACCACATCCAAGACTGCATCTCCAAAGTTAAGCAACTATGAACACAGTTGAAAGAATGCGGCATTGATAAAGAGGATTTACAATTGATTCTAAATGTGTTGTTCAAGCTTGGTCCTGAGTATTTAGTGCTTGTTTCTGGCTTTCATACTCATCGACTTTTTATGGGAGATCATATATGTTGATCCTAAGTTTGATGACTTTGCAAATATCCCAATTCAAGAGGAAGCTAAGTTAATGAACATGGGTCTTATCAAGTCTTTCAAGTCATAAGCATTATTGGAAAGTGAGTCTAGGGTACAGAAAGAATCAAT
Organism: Sequoia sempervirens; assembly: GCA_007258455.2. NCBI lineage: Eukaryota > Viridiplantae > Streptophyta > Pinopsida > Cupressales > Cupressaceae > Sequoia > Sequoia sempervirens. The sequence goes on along the minus strand of VDFB02270651.1, from coordinate 750,060,562 downwards.
GAATATTGATAAGCAAAAGAAGAAAAAGAACAAGCCACATAAAGAATCAAAATTCTCTCCCTCTAAAAGGGAATCATCTAAGAAGGAGAGGCCTACCTGTGCATATTGCAAGAAGGATAGACATGAAGAACACTATTGTAATAAGAAGGATATTGATGAATTGAAACATCTCAAAAAGAATCACATTGATTTTCCTTCTAGAATGTCTAAATCACCTCCTCCTCCTCCTTCTTCAAAATAGTCTAAAAAAGATAAGGGGCAAGCTTCTACATTAGGAAATAAAGGCCATGCTCTTTGTGCTTTTTCAAGTCATGGATCAAAGATATGGCTTCTAGATTCAGGAGCATCTCATCATATGGCATCTTCATATTCTATATTCTCTTCTTTTCAACCTTGTACTATGTCTCCTATTTTGATGGAAAACAATACATACATGAGTGTAATTGGGAAGGGATATATTAGTTTTGGGGACAACACTTTTCAAGATTTTTTGTGTGTTCCCCATTTGACAAACAATCTTCTTTCCATATATCAAATTACGTATGGTGGAGATGGGAGGACTATGGAGTTCACTCCTAATTTAGTCATCATTCGAGACTTGGAGAGTAGAGAGATCATTGCTATTGGGATGGTTGATCATTCATCTCGGTTGTATACCTTTGCAGATTTTACTTCTAATGGTGACATTATTCCTTTGATTGTTGATCACACTTCAGGTATGAACCATGATTTAGAGGCGACAATTGACTTCTTGAACTTGGGAGTTCTTGTTGAAATTTGAGATGATTATGTAGCTTAATACTTTGTAAAACTTTATGATTACTGATCTAAATATGTATTCTTTGTTACAGATTCTTTGTGGGTGATTAATCTAATTAATTCATTTTACCATTTGTAGAATGAAGACAGAAGTTTGTAAAAGAATTAGACAGAATATTAGAAGATACACAACATATACAATGGAGAAACCCTTTCGGGGAAAAAATCCACCAAGAATCAATGTATTATTTAATCTCAAAATAATATACAATAATTCAAATCCTTGCTTGAGATGCTTCTTTTGCCTTTAACAAATCTTCTTCACAACCTGCAATAAAACTGATACGAACTCTCTTCAACCTACTTGAGATAAATAGGAAATAATCAACCTTTTAAACTCCAAAGAGTTACAATTACAAAGCTCAAAGCTTATCACCAAAAACCTGAGCCTATCTCTTGCAAGTAGAGTTCTATAGTGAAGAACAATGTCAAATCAACTCCTTCATCCATTTGGGCATCCCAAACTGAAGTCATAACTCAACCTTTATTCCAAAGATATCTTCAAAGCTTATCCTCAAAGTAGGCTCCCAAGAATGGGCCCACTTAACTCAGCCTTCTAAAATATCTTATCATGCAAAAATGTTAACTCCAAGAAGCCAACTTGGGCACCCAAGGTGGTTCCAAATCATTCTCTATTAACTAAAACATATCTCTCCACCATTCATGCAAGAATGATCATCCCCTGTTAACTAAAAGTAGTCACTTGTTATCTGCCATGCAACTCAAGTCATTAATCATGCATTCCAAGTTAACTGAAGTCAATTAGCATTCAACTGAAACTAACTACATGCAACTGAGGATAACTAAACCATAACTAAACTGAACTGAACTGAACTACATGCATGTAAACATCAATCCCTAACCTCTAGGATCTTTACATGTATTACAGAAGTGTTATCTTTTTCTCCAAATAGTTAACTTAACTCAAGGTGGGTTCCACCTTCCATGTGGGTGCCTCATGTGCTCCTATTATTTAGGAACTCATCTTGGATGCCCTCACATGCTACTATCATTTAGAATAAATTATGTAAATATCAATTAACATGATTATTTCATTCAAAATTAATCTCTTTTTAATCCTAGTGTTTGAGAACACTTTCCAAGGACTTAGGAGATACATGAAATAAATAATATTTAGGATTACAATTAAATGGCATCCTATTTCCAACAATTCTCACAATTGAGCCAATTCTTAAGTCATGCATTTCATCTCCTCCATCTACTAGACTACAGTTAATGATGCTTGCATTGCTATAAAGATGGCTTCTTCTGATTTAGTGCAGCAGGATCCTCATTGTCTTTCAAATTTGGCTACTTGTGATGGCTTCTTGACAGGTATTTAAGACTTGTTTTTGGAGTCTCATATTGCAGATTTGGGGGACACCATTGATGGCATTCAAATTCTCTTTGATGGAGAAGATCCTTCTTCAGTTGTTACAAGGGAACACTTTAACCCTCTTGTTCATTCTCTACATGATTATTCTTTGTGGTTTGATGTGACTGTGAATCCTTTTGTACAACATTTGGAGGAGGCTTCTTTTTCTTCAGAGGGGATATCTTTCTCTTTGGATCATGTTCTACAATCATCTCTACTAGATTTTGGATTGTCCACTTTAGCAGTGTGGTCTAAAACGCTCCTTTGGAGTGTGTCATCTTTAGGCATCGACATGGAGACACTTGAGCATGCTTCAGAGACATCATACACCATATATCTTCCTTCATCTTCCTTTCAAGAATGGGAAGAACTCTTGCATATGCATTCTTGGTTTTGTTTCTTCCTAAGGAGAGGAATGTTTTTTGGTGCTTTTGGATCATCTTCAGCATTCAATGTTGAGCTTCTACCATCATTGCAGGAGACTCAACATTAAGGGGGGGTTGCATTGTCTCTCTTTTTCTTCTCTCTTATGGGGGTTCTTTTTCATCACATGGGGTTTTGGCCTTCTCATGCATCATTTAGAGCATTAGTGTATTTCATCTCTCTTTTGGAGAGGAGTTTTATCTTAGTGGGTTTTCTCCTTTTCTCCGTTTGTGAGAGATTGAATTTGCATTGTACATGGGTACCTAACATGGCCTAGTAGTTGGGGCCCATGATCATTGCATCTTTGTGTCATTTGCATAATAATCTGCTTGTCCCTAAGTTGCACTTAAGGGGGGGTGTTGGTGTAAGTAAATAATTATACCTAGTTAATTCATTACTAGGTGACTTAGGGGACTTATTTACATGTTAAGTTTACTTAGGTCCTAGGAAGGAATCTTTCAAGAAGGTGTTAGTTTTTATTAGTTGTTATCTTATCTTTTGACTTTTAAACATGTGACCTAGGGAGATGTGATAAGTTGTCTTATATCATAAGATTAAGACATTTGTCACAATCTTATGTCATCTTATGTCTCACCTTGGCTATATAACCAAGGAGTCTCTCATACATTGTACATATCAATTGAATCATATTTTCATTTAATTGATAAGAATACAATTTATTCTTGTCATATTCATATTCTCTCTTTATGCTTTCCATTTGGCCTCTAGATCTTGGTAGGCTATCTCCATAGCGAATTCTAGCAGGAGTGAGCCAAAAGATAGCCAAACCCCTTAGTAGCTAGCACATAAAGTGAAGGGGGAAAACAGGAAGCCTTGACGAATGGAGAATATCAAGCAATTTAGGATTCACATTATTGTCCTCTTTGATTTACTTGATGCCAGAAGGAAAATGTTTAGCTTGGAGAGCCAGAAAAATTCTTTTGAGGCATGATCCCCAATTTTAAGCTAGTGAAGTTTGGCCTTGATTTGTGCCCCTCTGGTAACATAATTATCAGCAACTTGCTTTTGATGCCTTAACTCTACAACCCTTATTTACAAAGAAAGGGAGAAGGGGTTAGCCACCAAAGCCTTGGTGATAGTACGGAGGTCAGATGTTGTCATTACATAAGACTATCTATGAAATATATCCAACTAGCACCCATAAATGTGAAGAAACTTCATGATACAGGTGATGGCATCATTCCAACAAGTAATTCAACTAGTATTGTGAGGTGGCTTGCACTCCAAATTCTAGATAGTGTTAATGTGGCCAGTGTGGGCTGATGACTCAATAGAGAGGTGCTCAAAAACAATTGGATCCTACTGGCATGAGGCTACTTTAAATTCCCATTCAATGCAAAAAAAAATGGGAAAGTTATCTAACAACATCACATCCACTAACAGCTTAATTGGAAGTGGGGAAGAGCTAGAAAAAGAGAAAAAATATTGAGTTGTGATCATAGCACAATCAAGGCGTTCAAATATCCTGTCTGACCCAACTTGAAAATTGCACCAAGTGTGTCGAAAAGAATGAGAATGGTGGCAACCAATGTTGGGGTTGAAAAGACCCAATTTATTACACATTTAAAACCAAGCCTCTCTTTCACCAGCTGCCCATTGAAATGGTAGAATACTATATTTTTTGTATGCCATCTCCACCATATTGAAATCCCCACAAAGCAGCTAGGTAGCAATTGGCAATGAGTCAATAATCCATCCCTAGAGAAGAGATCTTTCAATAGCATCATTTGAGGCATAAACATTAATAATCCCAAAGGAATGATTATCAATGTTCAAAAGAATCTAGACAAGCCAATGTGTGGGGTCAAACCCATGATCAACCACATAAGTGTGCCACCATGGGTACAAAAGGGTGACCGCACCGCCACATCCAAACTCATGATTAGTACAAAATATTTTACTGGTTGGTCAAATAGAATGGCAAGTTGAAGAGTGAAAAAAAATAGCAACTTTCACTTCCTGAAGACACAAAACATCAATGCCAGAATATTTCTAAAGAGTATCCCTAACATAATACTTCCTAGAGAGGTCTATTAGTCCTCAAACATTCTAGGAAAGGAAATTCATGTTAGAAACTCCACCATTTCATCGGAGTTCGAATCTTCCATAGAGGAATAGTGATTTTGCAAAAAATCTAGTGGGACTGACCCAATCTAAATGGTAGGAGATGAATGCCTCTATTTTTCCTGAACATATTCTCCTTCTTCTAGAGGTCAAGAAGGACTATGAAATCTCCCATGAATTCCTGACACAGGGGGAGACTCAGTCAATTGAGTTATCATTACTGAGGCAAGCTGGGACATAGCCAAAGTCCTTGGCTAAGTTGGAGTGCTATTAGAAACCATCTCTAGGTTTCCTTCCCCTTCATAGAAGGGTTTGAAACTTCCTTTGTTGGCTAAGGAGTTTTGGTAACTGCCTCAGAGCCATTGGACTTGTTTTTCCAATTGGTAACTGTTGTCCATTTTTCCTTTGGTTTGGCAGTAGCACCTTCCACTTGACAGGGCTTGTCAACTTCCCATGGCAGAGATTGAGTATGGGGAACTGCAAGAGGGCAATCCTTAATCTCATGGTCGGCAAAATGACACATATAGCAAGTGTTTGATAAATTAAAATAAGTGACCTTCTGGGTATGCCAAAAAGAGCCAATTTGAATATTAATGGACTCTTTCAAATCCTATGAAATGTCCACTTCAACATAGACTCATTTTTTAGGGTGAGCTTGAAAGAACCTATCTAGTTCAACACAAATAACCCTCCCCAAGGAGGAAACAATATGTTGTAAAAAATGCAAGAAAGGGAAGGGAAAACTAGGAAACTCAATCTAGACTAGAACCTATAACTTGGTGTCATCTGAGACAACGAAGTCCTAGGTCCAAGGCTAGAAAACTAGCAAAGAGGACTGGACATACCAATGACCATGATTCAGGATTGCCTGAACATGATTGACCTCCACAAATCAAAAAAAAAAAATACTTTGATCTCAAATTTTGAACCATATCAAGGTGGACCCCATGAGGCACCCAAGCCTTTTGAACCCATTCTTTAAGTACACTTTCAGGGGGATTCCTCCCAACAAAATAACCAACAAGAGTATGTTGCTCTAACCATTGACATGGAGAATCAAAATTTGGGATGGGTAATACCACATCAGTCAGAGAATCAAAAGACTTACCTCGTGGAACACTTTCGAAACAAATTTATGAGGATGCTTGTTCAAAGAGGAGCCATTAAGTAGAGTTTTTGAATCGCCAATACCAACAAGGACTGTTGGGTTAGAGCCAATTGTAGGCATAATAAAAACCACAAAATCTATAGTAAATGTGGTCATACACACAGAGTAAATAAAAAATCCTACGCCTAAGACATGGTATGACGCAAGAGGGGCCAAGGATGACTGCAGACACAAGAAACCCTAGTAGAGCTCATTCACCCAATCCATAAATCACATTTTCACATGTTTATTTTTAATTTTCTTATCACATATTCAAGCACTTCATTTCAAAATATATCAACCAATAGATAACAACACATCAAATATATGTTTTATACATACGTTTATATATTATATAAGATTAACATATAACACCTTTAATGGTATTTATTTTTTCTTAATCATGCATTAAATGAATGACATAATTTTGACAATAAACCTCGATAAAAATATTATAATAGTTCAAAAAGTGTAATTCAAACATGTACATTAATGAACTTAAATGAACATTTTAAAAATAAAGAAGGTAGTATCATTTCACTTGGCTTATTAATGTTTTCATATTTCAAAATAATAAGAGCTAATGATATATATTGAGAAATAGATTATAAGGTGGTATTAAGGATAAGTTATAATAGAGGATTAACTATTTTTTTTCTATTTAAGAGTTATTGAAGAATGATTTCTTGTATTTTTTTAAACTAGGTACAGTTTTATAATTCATAATTAAAATTAGATAATACAATTGTGTAGCTATCAAACACCAATATTATGTTGTGATGAATTTTCTAGCTAGCTTGAAATTTAAATAAAATAGCATTTAATGTATAAACATCTCAACGAATGATGATAAAATTATGTTTGTTGTTGCATTAATTTAATATAATAACTTGATAAAAAATGATGGTTTGCAATCTATGCTAGCTACCAATGGTATTTCATATTCATTGAAAATAAACTTGTACTCAAGGTTTTATATTGCATTCTTGAGTTCTCAAAATACAATGATTTAATGGTTCTCATTAGACTTGAAAAATTTCCACACCTATAGAACAACTAGGCAAGCACACCAAAATAAAGTGGAAGCACTTGTTAAGAGTATGGTTCTTTTCTAGGTTTTTAAGATAAAAAGAAAAATGTTTTAAAGTTTGAGGACAATCCAATATGTCCAAATATATATAGGAGTGGATAAGAAAATTTACCTAGTGCTTGCATGATTACTCCATAAATGATTGCATATTATCCATTAATGCCTACTTAGTTATATGTATTCAACAATTATGGACACAAGTTTCATATTTTATATCAATCAAATAATGAGTAGGGCCCAATATTTGATTATTAATGGTTGCATATTTATTAAAGTATAGAATACTAAAAATAAAAATTCATTTAAGCAAAGAGTATTGAGTTGATTAATTATCCATTAATAGAAAATAAAACTTAACCTATTATCTAATAAAAAATTATATGACTAGAAATCTAAAAAGTACCTGGTAATTTCGTGAAATTCCACTATAAAACATGTAACCTAATGAGGATGAAATTTTAGTATTTTATATATGTTAAAAAAACATATTTTTTAAGCCAAAATGGAGTTTCAACCCCTCAAGAAAGGGTGGGATTTGAGAAATAGCACATAATGAAAAAAAATATCCTTACCAATTACAAACTAATGCACACCCAAAAAAATAAGTTTTTTTCAAGATAAAACTAAGTACATCAAGGAAGGATACAAGTGAAATTCTAAAATTTTACAAATATTATATTTGGGGTTTGAGATAAGATCTACAAAATAGAGGTGAGATTCACACTCAATTGATCAATTTTATAGACATAGAAGTGACTAAGATCAATAAACAAAGCATTCACTAATTCCAAGGATTTTTTCTAATTTTCACTAATATTTATACATTGTTGAAAAATACTTTATCTCATTTATTAATTTTTTTAACTAAATATAATTATTTTATTATTTTATTTTTAAAACATTTTGTTCAATATATTTATTACATTCTTAACATATTTTAATCTAAATTCAATTCTAAATGATGTTTCTATTAGTAATTTATTTACCCTAAATTTAATTCCAAAGTATTTTATCTCATTTTAAATATTAAATCTAAGGAATTTTATGAGAAGTAAAATTTCTTGGTTCATCTTATAGGGTTATATTACATATATGCACCATATCATATTTTAAGGGTTGTATTTTATTGGTTTAAATTTTAGCAAAATCTGATGGAATTTTTCACATAAATAGTGTAATTTTTCCCATGTTAATATTGAATTATACCATGTAACCTTTTTCTTCCACTACATCATATATATGCTCTTCAAAAATATTTAAAATTCAGATGGAATTTTTCACATAAATAGTGTAATTTTTCCCATGTTAATATTGAATTATACCATGTAACCTTTTTCTTCCACTACATCATATATATGCTCTTCAAAAATATTTAAAATTCATTCTCTACATTTGATTAGATAAAGGATGTAAAAATTTTCAGCAAGTCACATGAAGCATAGATTTATTAAGGATTAAGAAGATACTATTAATAATATAGGAATTTTAAGTTAATGTCTACATTAACTTTTCCATTGTCTTCACTTTTTAAATATTGAATGTCATTGATGGTGTCAATCATAACTGAACACTTCCCAGTGCCTTTCTGTCTAGAATTTTCCATTCTTCATCGGACAATGACACCGGTTTCTTTTCTTTCCCTTGCAACGACCACCATAAATCTTTTTGATAAAGATAATCCCCCATATGCATCTTTCATAACTTATAATTTTGTCCATTGAATTTATCAACCTTCAATTTCTCCTCTTCTGACATTTCTCCCACTCAACCATGAGACTTTCCTGCCAAAAAACTATCAAACTCCACTGCTCTTATACCACTTGTTAGGAATTGTAGGAAGGAAATAGAGAGAGATTAAATTACCAATTAAATGTAGATTACATAATAGAGGAATGAACAAAGGAATTAAAATTCATAGAATTAGAGAAGAGACAACAAAATTAACATGGTTCAACCTTTTTTTGGGATACATCCACAAAATAGCAATGCTTTTATTTATAATTTCAAGAAAAATACAATTACAAAAACCTATAGAAAACAATTACAATGTGCAAGAATAAATCATATGATTTCTACTACTCTATTTTATCATGCATTGTGCTATGTGCACCCCACATTGAACCTGTGTTAATCTTTATCACAAAACCATGTACCCCACATGATTATTTGAATTCTCACGCACATTCTTTGCTTCAGGCTATTCAAAACCATTTCCGTTGGTTTCCAATTCACAACAAATAAAACTCTTCATTTTTGAGCAATTTTACAAACTATTTTAACTAAATTACATTTGGGAATAACAATAAATTTCCTTTATTAAATATATGCAATTTTATAAAATTCCCCACTTGCATTTCCCCATTAATTAATTTGGGGGAAAAACACGTCAAGCAAAGTGGGAAAAATATTAACACCAAGACTGATTGAGCTCCACATATCAACAAACACCATTTAACCATGTTAATAATGAATGCATTCTTGTAAAAAGTTTCATTTAGGTGGGAGAATGAATTCTATTAGAGGCTTCATTTTCTTCCTCGGGTCTCCTGAGATCCTTCCAAGCTATGTTATTCTAATGTCTAGTCTCTTAAGAGCCCTAAGAGAAAAATTACCAAACTATGAAAGAGTAGTTCTTAGATATCTTGACACCTATAAATATTATTTTTAGACCTATAGTTGTATGGGGTCCCTCCACATTAACCTCTCTCAATTTTTTTCAACTCAACACCATTTTACTATGCCAAGTATAAATAAATTATTGTAAAAAGCATCATTTGAGAGTAGTGTAATTGTGGCAACAAGCATATTTTTTATTTCATGTGTCATGGGGCCAAACCAACTATTCCAACATGGCAAGGAAGGTGGATGAATGATATAAAAGGACTCAATTTATTCCTTAGGTCTCCCAATCCTTCTATGTTATATTATGCTTGTGTTTTCTCTTAAGGGCCCTAAGAAAAAAAACTACCAAACCATGATGTATAAATTATAAAAGTTTGTGGCAAATGCAAATGGTTTGTATAGACCTAAAAGTGGATATGGGGTTCCTCCACATTGACCTCTCTCAATTTTACTCAACTCATTACCATTTGACCATGGTAAGAATGAATGCATTCTTATAAAAATTATCAATTATGAGCAGTGTAACCATGACAACAAACATATTTTTTATTCCATGCCTCATGGAGCTAAATTGATTATTCTAACACATTAGGATGGGTAGGTGAATGCTACTAGAGGCCTTTTTTTTCCCTAGATCTCCCAATCCTTCTTGTCTATGTTATTTTGGTGCAATCTCTTAAGAGCCCTAATAGAAAATAAATGTCAAACTATGATGGAGTAACTCCCAAAGTTCATGGGACCTATGAATTTTTCATTTGTACTTATAGGTAGAAATTGATTCCCTCTAAATTACCCTATCTTAGTTTTGTTCAACTCAACATCATTTGACCTTGTCAATAATGAATGCATTCTTACAAAATGCATCATTTAATAGTAGTGTAAAAATGTAAATAGAAATATTTTGTGTTCCATGCATTGTGGGGCCAAACCAACTATGCAAAGAAATTTGGGTGGGTAGTTAAATTCTATTGGAGGCCTTAATTCATTCCTCAAGTCTCTTCATCCTTGGAGGTTACATTATTCAAGGACAATGTCTTAAGAGATCTAAGAGAAAAAATTGCCAAACTATGATGAAGTAGCTCTCAGAGTTCATGGCACCTATGAATGTTTCATCTAGACCTACAAGTGTACATTGGATCCCTATATAATACTCTCTCTCAAGTCCCAATGAAAACCTTATTAATTTAAGTTTTGTTCATTGTAACAATCCTTTTGACTATAGAATATTATTCAATTATCTTATTTCAATGTTCATGACCTAATAATGCAAGTTTATAGAATTATTTCCTTTTATGAATTCATGACTAACTCATAATTTTTTAGGCCAATAGTATGTTTATATTTTTTCTTGCATGTAAATTATTAAAATGATGAGTTATTATCTTCATGTAAATAACAACGATCTTGACTCTAGTGTGGTCATTTATGATCTTCAAGGCACTAGAAAAATTATGATAGCCTTAAGATAGGAAAATTTATATTTAGGATATTAAAATCCCTTTTATACTCAGGGAAATCCATTCAATAATATGATAATACTCTTAGGCTATCAACACACCCTTTATTCACAATGACTATCCACCTTTCCCTACATAACCATCCTTTTATCTTGCATGAAATTCATAATAACCATATGATATAAAATGTTATTCATGCTAGGCACACTTGTCTCTCTTAATGTCTCCTTGATGAAAGATGATCCACATGAAAATAATTTAGGTAGATTTTTATGACACTATTATGATGAACCACCTCCTTGTTTTAATGACACCACTACTCACCTCTTGTTTGTTACTATTCTAGAGTACTTATGACTATCTCTAGGTGTTAACATGATTGTCATAGTGTCCCCATGGTTGTGCACTTATTGTTTTAGCTATCAAATTTCTTGACATAACATATTATAACTACTAACATTATTTTAAGGATAATGGTTTTGCTCCTCATAATAGCCCTATGATGTTTGACAATTATCCTTTACTATCCTAGAAACACTCTAGAATAAATAACTATCCCTTAAAGCTTAGTATGTATTATATCCTTAATGTGAATGTCCTCTTATCCATAAAATTATCCTCAATCATTTGGTAAGATCTTGTTTACAACTAAGACCCTAATTTGTAAGTGTATATTTTTTCTCATAATTGAATGCTCGTGCTTCTTCAATTTAGTTATACTAATATAATCTATAACTAAAACACTCACTTAGTTGGTATCAAAAAAGCTACAAGAATAAAGGAGAAAATAGAATTTAGTTATTTCCCTATTAAATGTTAACAACTACTCCAATCATTTATCTCATGCAAATACAACAAAAACTAATTCTTTACTTATGATGGGAAGAAAAATCCTTATATATGTCATGTTAATCCTAATACTTAGTTGAAACATATCATAAATTGCATATAAACATTAAAAATAGGCCTAAGTGTAGGGATACATGTGGCATCCAGGCCAAAAATAAGACAAAAAATTAAATAAAAAATCCAAATATAAGGATCAAAACTAATAAATCAAATGTTTCCCTCAATTATTGTTAGTCAAGTATGATAGAAAACTAGATTTTATATGCTTCCTAAAATTGCTAAGAGATTCTTGGTCATACACCAAACATGTGGGTCCAACATTAAGGAGGACTAAGATTAAAATTTTATAAAGTATAAATATTTTAAGGATCCCAAATCATAAAAAATTATTTTCAACAAATTAAATACAAATTATAGTTTTATATAAAGATTTGGCCATCAAATTTAAGGCTAAGGGTAATGTCCAATTAGACCATAAAGTGCATATAATTAAATGAGCATCCTATGGTGGAGATTAATGGATGCACAATCTAATGGTTTAAATTTAAACTTATCATTATTTAACTCCTTTCCTCTACAAAAATTTGAAATTTAGATGCCTAAATAATCTTTTGGACTATTTTAATAGTTTTATGAGGGTTAGGAAGGTTTGTGAGGGCTTAGGAAAGTGTAGAGGGTTAATAATAGTAAATAGAGGGTTTAGGAAATTCAAGAGCCTGGGGTTATAGAAGCTTAATTAAGTTAAAAAAGGATCTCATATCAAGGTTTAACTTGAAATATGTCTTACTTTTTCCCATTTAATCAATTCTAACACCACTCCAAAGGAGTTTTGAAGGAAAAATAAAAGTGAAAATATCAAACCAAACCTTTATTGATGTATCCTAGACCCTATTCACCAATTAATAATGAATACCAAAGGATTCCAAACCCAATACAAATCATCTAAGGTAGTTATAATGTAGGAAAAATATCAAACCATATTAAGATTCCATGATCATGAAAATATCAAACACATAGTAGACACACACCTTTTGTAAGAATAAGATGTAATCATAAAACATGAAGGGATATGATCATGTCTAGAACTAGGAATAATCCAAGGGACTACCAAACCACTCAAGATTCAAAATCATTTAGATATCCAAGAATATAACTCATAGAAAAATGGCATCACACATGAATACCTAAGAGAAACCAAAAGATCGATTGAACTAAGGGGTGAATCATGATTTTTTAAAATAAGGTAAGGTTAGATTTTTTTAGTGTTCATGTTATAACTCTCAAATTAGACACTAGGATGATATATTCATAGCAAATAAAAATTAAAATAAATCAAGTGTGTATCATCTAATATCATTTATAGAAAATATAGGCAACATCGGTAAAACAAAATTATATTAACTATAGAGCCATATAGGCATAGAGAGTTATATATCAGTAAAACTATAATATATCTACAAGAAATCCATATATGTTTACAAAAAATCCATATAGGTGTACAATGTCACATGTTTGTAATACAAAATCACATGAACAAGAAACCTATATACGCGTAGAACAAAGTCATAATATAATCAATCCTCTCCACTGGGATGGAAGAGTTGACGACCCTTGAACTATCAAGTATATGGAGAGGCAAGCGATGGTGGTTCCTTTCAAACTCTCTAACTTGACCTCCTCTCTAAATATTTTAGAGGTCCACCCAATATAGTAAAAAAATATACACATTAATATTAAAAAATAAATTATACAATGAAATATAAGGGAGTAATCACTTACCTCTGGATCTAATAACTAGTCTTAAGCAATCATTGCCTCTCTTCAGCCATCTGAGGCACAAATGCATGATTTGGAGTTATGAATCCTTGCAAAAATAATAAATAAATAAATTAGACTACAAAATAATATCATTCAAATTTACATTAATAGATAATGGGATTCAAAATAATTAAATATGAAATTTACTAATTTGTATCATACCTATATCAAATAAATTGAAGAAAAAACTAACACAACAACACCCACCTCTATTGTTCCATGAATATCATAAAGAATATGAACTGATGTCATTAATTAAAAATTAAAAAATATTATTCTACCAAAATATACCTAACATTATTTACAAACATAATGATTAAAAAAGTCAATCTTACCTCAATGAAATTTGTATTCAACCAGTCCCATTGACAAGTACTAATGTTGAAGGTCCAACATCCACCTTTTCACCATCCAATATGAATTTTAAGATTACCATTTATATAAGGGAAAATATTTAAATTTACTATTTACTAATTATCTATGAATTACATGTGGACTCAACATAGCCCCATAATCAAGACCTGAAGGGTCGAAAAATGTAGGATGAACATTTTGAACCTAAATTCAATTACAATAAATTTACGTTAATTTTCAATTATCATAGATAAATATAGTTAATCTTATATTTCAAAAGGACATATAGTAAATTTTATTTAACCTTATTCAAAATTGCCTTGGAATCTGTTAATGTCAAATTTCATATCGAGCAAGTCATTTATGAACACCATATCATCCAATATGGATGTTTCTTATTTCTTGCCATGTGTATCTCAAGCATCCCCAAACCCATAATCACAAACAAATATGAAGTTTTTATAAAAGATGAGGTGATCATCAAGACTGGGGTGTTAGGAAATATTGCATTCAACCCACAAACTTATTCCATTTCCTACATAAACCCATGAGAAATAAACATGCATACAGGAAACCATAATGCATAGATCAAATAGACAAGCCACAAGATAACACAAGATATACCTTGGGAAAAACCTCAAGAGTGAAAAACCCAGCTTCCAAAAGCTTCCATACTCCATCATATTATTTAGCAAGAAAGCAATACAAGAGTTACAATGAATACCTTTGAAGCATCAAGCCTCTCAATGCATCTTCAAGTGTCCAAGCATGAATCCACACATCCCATGTCATGATTCACATATGTACTTCTCAGAAAGACTCAATAATGATAGCCTACACACCTAGCCAACCTTAACCACTAAACATGTGCTTGCTTTTATAGACTCAAGCTCACACAAACATGACCAAGTGGTAAGATAAATCCATGTTCCACAAAACCATGTGAACACAAAACCACTAATCCCTTATTTAATATTGGGTACTAATTTTTCACTTTATTTATGTGTCGTAGAAAAATGGCCCCTTGTCATTTTCATGGCCTTTTAGGTCTTGTTTCATGATGTTTGGTCTATTTTTCTCTGATTTTATGTTGTAATATGGCTTGAACGTGCATATTTATGTACTAAAATTCAAATAATGGCGTCTTGTGAAGGTGTTGTGAAGTGTTGTAAAACATTTCTACACTCTTCTAGACTCTATTTATTACAATTCACCTAAAAATCACCTTTTCATCACTAATCAAGTCCTATTTTGAAGTGATGTAAAGTCTTGTAACAAGATTTCATGCTTCTCTAGGCATAACTTCACTATTTACACCTTTCTTATGCTTTATTTGACCCCTTTATGCCCTTATAAGCTTCAATTAAGTGCATTTTTTAATGTAAACCCGACAAACAACATTAAATGCAAGATAATTCATGACACCCATTTTTTAGGTCCTAGGTGGGACCCATTCACCATGGGTGGCGAATGAGTCCCCCTTGGCTCCAAATTCAAAATATTTTAAATTTCCTTTCGAGTTTTTATTCAAAATCACTTGATGTCGGCCTGTGATGAGGTATTAATGGGTTACTAAGGAACAAGATTGTATAAATAAGTGTTTTTACATTCATTTCAACCCTCATTCTTCAAGTTCACTCATTCACCTATTCGCTCAAGGATTCAAGCATCTTACAACATCAAATCAAGCACTATTCAAGCATTGTGGAGCATCCATTGATACAACTTCAAATTTTCATCAACAAGGGTTTGACCTATGTATGCAGATTTAACAAGCATTTAGGTGATTGAAGATTGGTCAACAAGTCAACTAGGTGTTTCAAGTCAAATCAATCATATTTCAAGCTTCGAGAAGGTTTTTTGTCTGTTTCCTACAGAATTGACTTCGGCAACCCGACAAGCAAACATTTCCAGATTTCCAAATCTGGTGTTGCAGAGTTGTCTCCTAATCTCTCAAAATTTTGGGAGAGGACGGATTCACCACCAGTGGCGAATGAGTCCCACCTTAAGACTAAAAATCTAGGTTTTGTCAGATTCTGAATCCTGACAGTCAGAAATTGGTTCTCGATAGTTTTTCACCAGAAGCAGGACTAATTCACCACCCTAGGAAAATGAGTCTCACTGTTGATTTTCAGTAATTTTAGATAGCATTCATACCATTCCAGATTCCTCAAGTCTAGCCTAGGTGCACTCTGATTCAGCCTTTCTCCTTTTTTTTTGCATTTGTTTATCTTTTAGTTCATTGTTTGCATATCATAGTGTGTTTTCCAACATAGCATAAATCTTAGTTTTGCATTCATAATCATTCATATAGATCACTTAATTACATTTAATTCACTTCATTTGGCTTAGATAACATCACACATAACATAATTTGAATGAACCCTTTAGCATTTTTGGCCCTACCTCTCTCCTTTTAGGTGAAAAACCCTAGAAGAGCTAAAGAAGTGCATTGGTGCCAAAAATATATGGTTCATTTTGGTGAACCTACATTTTAAACACTTTGCATTTCTGATTTCATTCACATATTGCATCCTAAATTACATTTACATCAACATTCAATTAGGATATTGTTTTGTTCTTGCATTCTAGGACTTCTCATATTGTATTAGTAAAAGCTTTGTTTAGATTTCATTCTTGCATTACATGTCATTGAAAAAATGGAAAATTTGCATTCTGCATCCTTAATTGCATTCTGAAAATCATTAGAATCATTTTAAAATTTCTGAATAACACAAAAAAATATCATACTGGGACTCATTTGCCACCCTAGGCAAATCAGTTCCTCTGCACTTTTTACATAGTATTTTTTGGCATTTTTCTAGCATTTTCCTGCATTTTTGTTTTATGTAGTTACTTGTTGGTTACAGTTAGCAGAATTTTTGTTATTTTTATTTAGAACTCCTAGATTTCCTTGCATTTACATTCACCCCATCTTTTGTTGTACTTGTATGAGTGTTTGGTGCCCCATTGATAATACTTTAGTGAGACGAAGTTCTAGACTCATGGCCTCCCACAATAGCACCTTCGTTGTGGACCTTGGGATCTCAAGAGCTCCTACTTCTAGTATGGATAATGGTGCATTAGGCATGGACAATACCACTTCTATGCCTTCACCTTTCCATCTAATGAGTGTTGACACCCAAAACAATACCCTCCCACAACAAAAAGTAATTAATATCCATGAGGATTTTGCACACTTACAACAAGACTTATCCCTTGAAAACATTTCCACCACCGCCATACCCACAATCAAAAACCTTCATCATTTGATTGAAAGTGACAATGGCTTACAAGTTATGAAGAGAATTGCCTAGATTTACAATAAACATGCCTCTTCTAATACCCAGTTCGTAAACATTCTTGTAAGCCAAGGAGGGCCTCAAGTTCCTCCCCCTTCAACCATAGCATCCATACCAACTTATACCACTCCACAAGTCACTACAAATATGCACCAGGTTAGTTTGTGGCTCCTTCTTTCCCAATTCCAACTAGCATTCCTAGTTCTCTTGTGACGTCGCAAGTCCCCTCCACTACCTTCACCCCTCTTAGTGTTCCTTTCACTTCCCCTAACATCACATACACTCCATCACCATTTTCCCTTCCACCTCAAACCACTTACCCTAACCCTATTCTTACACAACTCCTTACAACCGTTTCATCCATGCAACAACTTTCCACCATTAGCCAAGGTCAAACCACTCCACCCACATATCATGTCTGTAGTATCCCCTTATCCTTAGAAATCTTACGAACCCTAATTCCACAAGGGATAGAAATTCCTCAATTTGAGAAATATGGAGGTAAAGGAGACCCTATCAACCATGTTAATGCTTATACAGCTTTATGTAGTGATTTTTTCCTTGATGATAAACTCTTAGCCAAACTTTTTCCTAGGACCCTGAAAGACACTACATTAGAGTGGTTTTTCCAACTTTCCCAATCATTCTATTTGATCATTTAATGAGCTTGTGGATACCTTCATAAGTCACTTCCAAGTCCATATGACCCCTAAAAAGACAATGGATGACCTAATGCATTGTAGACAAAATGTTGATGAAAAAGTCACTGGTTTTATTTCACGTTATCAGTCATTATATGCTCAAGTGGATGTCAAAATTCTTGATTCACATCTACAAAAGATTTTTATTGAGAACTTACACACAAACCTTCAGGATAAGTTAACCATGATGAAATTCCCTTCGTTCATGCACTTATGCACAACCCTATGTGAATACCATAACTCGGTTTCAAGTCATGATTCAAAATGCACTTCTAACCGAGCTGAAAAGCCTGAACACAACAATTAAAACTTTTGAAAACCAAATAGAGGATTTTTACAATTCAATCTGCCTCCTCAACCATAACTGCAACCAACCCAACCAATTCCAAACCAAGTGGCCATTGTTAAAGCAGTAGTGCCTTATACCTATGGGGACCTGAAGAGACAATTTACTCCCTTACCTGATACCCTCCATAACACAATGAACCAATTGCTTCAACAACACATGATCACTTTGCCACCTATTAAACCACTTGATCCCACCCAACCATTACCACTCACCTTCAAACCTAATGCTTATTGTCATTTTCATCACCAAAATGGACATGACACCGAACACTGCAAGCATCTAAAACATTTACTCTAAGACCTCATTGATTCAAGCCATTTGTCCATTACGGGTGTTAATGATCAAGGCAATAAGTCTATTGCACCCCCTAACCAGAATTTACAAATTTTCACCAATCCCATGCCTAAACACATTATCTCATTTGTCAAGGCTAGTGAACCTTCAAACACTGATGTAATGAATGTTAATACAAACAATGAAAAACATGATATGACTCTAACTGTTACCCAAGTTAATCCTATTGATAAAATTGTGGGTGCGATAAATGTTATCCCTCGTACGGGCCAAAATAATAAATCTCTTGTTATCACTTTTTCTCCTAAAGACATACTACAAAAACTTCATGATGGTCATCTTTACATAGCCAATAGAATCTATGATAATCCCACCAATGGTATATTAATAGATCCCGCCTGTGGTGAGAATGTGATCACAGAAGATTTTTTAGTATTACATGATCTCTATCAAGATGATTATAATAAACCAACTGCATGGATTAAGACACATACTAGTTTTGCATGCCCTACAATCGGATCGATCATACTCCTCTTACAGATAGGACCCAAAACTTTGGATGTAACATTTTCAATTATTCCACAATCAGATCAATTTCATTTGCAACTAGGCCACCCTTGGCTTCACTCAATGAAAGCAGTCCCATCAGTGGTTCACAAGTGTCTAAAGTTTCCACATGGAAATGAAATATTTACCATACACCATAGTGGCTTTAATCCCTTATCTTCTAAAGGTATTTTTTCTTTAGAATCCTTTTGGCCTGAACCCATGGAACCCATCACCCCTCAAAAGGACTTCTTTTTCATAACCTATCAAAATTTCAAAGCCAAACGCATAGCCGAATTGTCTCTTCGTAACATGTCCTCGTCCACTTCCACTCCTCCTATCATAGATGAAACCATGCTTCAACCTAAGTCCAACATCGAACAAACCATACAACCTCATGAACAACCGCCCTTAGACACTTCCCCACCATCGTTTAAATGACCAATGGAAGATGAAACAACTCCCGTCATGCCACCTCACATTAAACAAGTGTATAAATCTAAAGAGAAAGTGGTTGACCCATCTTCTTCAGTTTCTTCCGTTATTCCCGCTTCGGAAGAAAAGGAACCTATGATGACTCAATCCACTCTTACACTGCACCAACTTCAAAATAGAATTAAACAAAACCGCGGTGCTTGAGAATGTAGGCCTCGTCGTCATCTCCTCACTCATCAGTCACGAATGGAAGAAAATAAAGAAAACCAACCTCCACCTCTGACAAAAGAAATAGATGACCACCCTCCTTCTCTTGACCTGCCACAAGATAGTCCAATCCAATAGCCACAAATTTTAATACACCTTTCCTTGGAAATCACCCTTCATCCTCCTGTTGTCATCAATCTTGATGATGATGATGATGATGATGATGCGAAGATAGCCAAAATAGATGAAGAAGTGCATAACGATTTAAACTCTTTATTTTCATCTACCATGAGCTTACATGATAAATCCTCTGGACACGAAGTGAAGAACCTGGTACAACTCCTAGTTCAGTGCTTGCAATTCTTCCTTTGGATAGTCAATCACCCTTGCATTATACTAAACATGATTGGGAGGTGGATGACTTGTTAGATGGTTGACTTGCATTCGCCTTACTAGTCTTCTAGCATTTATTTTCCTTTTGCTTTTACTTTCAGTTTGCTTGTATGTGTGTATCGTGTTCCCCCATATAATGTGTTCAATGTTTTCTCTCTCGACATACACTTCTTCTATTTGTACCTCTCTTCTTCTATATGTCGTACCTTGCCTTTATCACTTTTGCTTTTTTGTTTTCCTTTTGGGGATGATGCAAAGTGTTGAAATGCCCTATGTCTCTTCCATGTTGACCCAAAAGGTCCTTTTCTTTTTCACTTTTGTTTTGTATTTTCCTTTTGGGGATGATGCAAGGCATCGAGACCAAAATGTCTCCTTCATGTTGACCCAAAATCTTTTTTTTTCCATTAACCTTTTCATTTTCTTTTCGCTTGTGTTTTCCTTTTGGGGACAATGCAAGGCATTGAGACTGCAATGTCTCTTCCATGTTGACCCAAAATGGACTTTCTTTTCCTTTCATTTTCTCTCTCTTTGTGTCATTCTTCTAGTTCTATGTGCTTTGGGGAATGATGATAGTTCTGAGCTCTTTATAAAAACATTGCAACAATGAACATACTAACCCCAAATCCATAGATCCCTTATGTGTTTGGTGTGCTCTTTTCTGGGGGGAAACTCCCTTTCTTTGTTTTTCATTTTCATTGACATGGCACGGCCTTACATGGAAACATATGACTTGGCATAGGACTTTTTGATTTGGCTCTCATGTCTTGATTTTTATTTTTGCATTTTCTTTCCTTCTTTACTTTAAAGTAATTGCTCAAAATGGTGTGTTGCAATTCCTTTAAAGTGGGGGGCATACATTACCATAATTCATTTGCATTCTTGGTTCCTATGTAGCATTGTCGTTTATATGATGTGTTAGTCACTTTGTGGATGACATTGGGTGTGATGTCCTTCATAAGTTTGATCTATCTTAGCATATTACATTCCTCTTGGTGTCCCGATGCAATGCACTGCATCCCCTAAGTTGTGAATATATTATTCTTTGATTGGTCCTCTCTTGGAGACATTAGACACAATGTTCCCTAATTGACTAACCTTGCATGAACTTAACAAGACTCCTTTGAACATATTTTACACTTGTTACATTTTTACATTTTTGCATTTTGCATTTTTTTTTGCCACCTTGCATAACGCAACTTGCATGCCTGTGATACCTACCTTTTTGTTCATGAGTTCTAAGCATACGGAGCTTTGCTTGTCTCATGAAGCACGAACTGACATTTTCCTTGTGCCACCTTGTTAAAGTTATCAGGAGGTATAACTTTGATATGGTTGAGCGGGAAGCCCATCTAGCAGCATGACTTTCCCCATAGCCACCTTTGTGTTTGTGAGTGCATACCAACTAGCGTATGTATCTCCTCTTTTGGGCTTTCTCACCCCGCGAACAACCAAAAGTTATGTGGCCCCAAAGTGAGTATACTTGGGCCTTCTCACCCGGTGGACCACCATGAGTTTTATCGCCCCAGAGTGAGTATGCATTCTCTTTTTCTCACAATCAACCTAGATCTAATCCACAACTAGTTGGACAGACGATTGAAGCTTCATCTGATTCTCTCTTCCATTTGTGTGTTCCTTTGTTCTTATGCTTAGTTTGCCATGGGATCTTCATCCTGGGGGCTTGGTCATCCCTCTTGATCATTGTTATTCCATATTGCTAATATAAGTACATTCGAACCCTCCTCTCGATATTCATGGCTACTTTAGTGTGAGCTTGAACCAAGTTCATCCTCTCACTAAAGTGGGGGCTAAATGTGTTGTACAAAAATGGCCCCTTGTCATTTTCATGGCCTTTTAGGTCTTGTTTTATGATGTTTGGTCTATTTTTCTCTAATTTTATGTTGTAATATGGCTTGAACGTGCATATTTATGTACTAAAATTCAAATAATGACATCTTGTGAAGGTGTTGTGAAGTGTTGTAAAACATTTCTACACTCTTCTAGACTCTATTTATTACAATTCACCTAAAAATCACCTTTTCATCACTAATCAAGTCCTATTTTGAAGTGTTGTAAAGTCTTGTAACAAGATTTCACGCTTCTCTAGTCATAACTTCACTATTTACACCTTTCTTATGCTTTATTTGACCCCTTTATGCCCTTATAAGCTTCAATTAAGTGCATTTTTTAATGTAAACCCAGAAAGCAACATTAAATGCAAGATAATTCCCAACATCAATTTTTCAGGTCCTAGGTGGGACCCATTCACTATGGGTGGCGAATGAGTCCCCCTTGGCTCCAAATTCAAAATATTTTAAATTTCCTTTCAGGTTTTTATTTAAAATCATTTGATGTCGGCCTGTGATGAGGTATTAATGGGTTACTAAGGCACAAGATTGTATAAATAAGTGTTTTTACATTCATTTCAACCCCCATTCATCAAGTTCACTCATTCACCTATTCACTCAAGCATTCAAGTATCTTACAACATTAAATCAAGCACTATTCAAGCATTGTGGAGCATCCATTGATACAACTTCAGATTGTCATCAACAAGGGTTTAACCTATGTATGCAGATTTAACAAGCATTTACGTGATTGAAGATTGGTCAACAAGTCAACTAGGTGTTTCAAGTCAAATCAATCATATTTCAAGCTTAGAGAAGGTTTTTTGTCTATTTCCTGCAGAATTGACTTCAACATCCCGACAAGCAGACATTTCCAGATCTGGTGTTGCAGAGTTGTCTCCTGATTTCTCAAAATTTTGGGAGAGGACTAATTTTCCACTAGTGGCAAATGAGTCCCACCTTAAGACTGAAAATCTAGGTTTTGTCAGATTCTAGATCCCGACAGTCAGAAACTGGTTCCCGACAATTTTTCACCAAAAGCGGGACTAATTCACCACCCTAGGTGAATGAGTCCCACTGTTGATTTTTAGTAATTTCATATAGCATTCAAACCATTCCAGATTCCTCAAATCTAGCCCAAGTGCACTCTGATTCAACCTTTCTCCATTTGTTTTGCATTTATTCATCTTTTAGTTCATTGTTTGCATATCATAGTGTGCTTTCCAACATAGCATAAATCTTAGTTTTGCATTCATAATAAGTCATATATATCACTTAATTTCATTTAATTCACTTCATTTAGCTTATATAACATCACACATAACATAATTTGAATGAACCCTTTAGCATTTTTGGCCCTACCTCTCTCCTTTTAGGTAAAAAACCCTAGAAGAGCTAGAGAAGTGCATTGGTGCCAAAAATCTACAGTTCAATTTAATATTTACCCAATATTAAATTATTATCACATGTCTCCCACACATTAAGTAATAATACAATGTTATAATACAACATAGATTGGTCCCCAAAATAATTACCTAGTGTGATTAACCACACCACCTAGGTGCATCACAACTAAATAATTATTTAACTACAACATTATAATATATCAAATTATGCAATGGTGTACAACACCATATCCCAACATTGGGAGCCTCACCCTTTTCATCTTGTGCTAAATTCTTGGTGTGCTATAACAAGCTCTATGTGAGGGAGATGGTGGGCTCTAGAGTCTCCACCTCAACACCCTCCTTCACAATGGAATGGATCGTGGCATGCTCAATTTGATCTAGCAAGGGGTCTTCGTGCCTAGTCTTGGGCATGATGTGTTGTCTCTCTATCTTGTATGGAGCCCCTACCTCTACATTGGAACTCAAGCATGTCAAAGTAGTTCAATATCTCATTGAGGGTAAACTTACAATTGAGTTTCCTCAAAAAATATTGTGGGACCTCATTGTTGTTGAACAAAGGATGGTCAAAAATTATCCACCACCTCTCCCAAAAAAAATTATATTATTTTGTATTGGGACAAATGATAGGGAACCTCTTACAACGACCATGTAGAGGTGCATTAGTTTTTGGATCAATGAACAACATACACAAATTATATTTCAATATTTTATTTTCTTTTACTTGTTGGTAGGATAATTTGGAAGCATAAAATTTATTTACTTTTTCCCTCTTATTTGACCACATGTTATTTTTCCACTCATGGAATCTATATGAGAGATGATAGGTTCCAATGAAGTACTAATATTCGACCAATGGGAACTAGATCCACTTAGATTTTTTAACCTATCAATCAATGTTTGGATTTATTTTTTATTGTTTTAAATTTTACCTATTAGGTTTTCTTGTATCTCAAGATTTGAGGAATTGATGGATGATTTTGTTGAGGATTTTCTTTTCCATGTTCTTCACCAGGGTTTTCACGAATTGGTGAACTAGGGTTTTCATAAATTGGTGAAGGATTTACAATTCTTAAAAATTAAAAAATATTGAATCATAATAATTGCTAAATTTCCTAGAGGGTGTGTCGCACCAGTGCCACAGATCACATGAAAAAATTTTACCAAGCGCACTCCATTTTATAGGGGGCGGTTACCAGACCAATTCCTACAATCTAAAAAAAAAAATTGCTAAATTTCTATTTAATATAATGTTTATACAGTTTAAAAACTATAAAATCCTACCTTCTTTGAGCATAAACATCGTGGAAAGTTTTTTATGGTAGCCTAATTGAAATTAGAATGTGTGTACATTTTTTCTCACTTGTGGTTTGTTATTGTGGAGGTGAGAGGAAAAGTTCAAATCATCTTGGCCTCTTTCAAATTTTGATTTTATGCAAAAAAATGTGAGTGCATTTTAAAGTGCTCATGTTATAACATTCTCGCATTATAGCATGCTCGCATTATAACATTCTTGCATTATAATATGCTCATATTATAAGGTGATCACATTATAATATGCTCATATTATAAGGTGATCACATTATAATATGCTCATATTATAAGGTGATCACATTATAATATGCTCATATTATAAATTGATCACATTATAATATGCTCATGTTATAATGCACTCACATTATATCATGCTTGCATTATAGCTCAGTAGTGACCAATGTAGGCTCGGTCACTACAAATCCATAACACAAGCATGTTACAATGCACCCACGTTATGTCCTAGATGGACCAAAAAGTGGTTGTGGCTACCTTTTGGTCCCCCATATTTCTACGCACACTCTAATTCAAACATTTAGTGACATATCTACCCACCCTTTAATGGAGAGATTGGGAAAAAAATCAATCATACTTCAATATATCTAATAAATATAGGGGAGTGATAATGGATTTGGTTGACCATACTCTCCTTACCAAAATTTTTGCTTGGTTCTTATAACTTCTTTAAGGACTATAGATGGCCATAGAGAAAGGATAAACCAATTCCAACTCATATTCATCTAGGAGTTACTTTTCCCAAGCCTACAACTTGAGCAATGTCTCCTTTTAAAATTGAAATGTAGGATCACCGACTCAATGTGGTTAAAGCTTAGTTTTACTTTTGGCACTATAAAGCTAATATGTCAAAGTGTCATCACAAATGATTTCCTAGAAACTTCTTCACCACAAATTTCCAATGGGAAAGAAAATTTAATTCATCTCCATTAATACTTTCCAATGTCCAAATTATAGCAATATTGTAAGCATAAAGCATATATTCTAATACTCCAAACTCACCTAGTACATTTGGATTGTTTTACACCAAGACCTAATATTTTTAGTTTAAAAATCTATTAGAAATAAGGGCCTTTCAAGTTTAACTATATCCAATAATATCACAACCTTAACTTTTAGATACTTAATCATTACTCATTTATGGAAATAAATATGCATTATTATTTTTAATAACTACTACTCTCTTCCTAGAATTTTTATTCAAAAATTAAAATGATTTCTTAGAAGGAAAATCTATGTTGTCTCTTCCAAGAATCTCTAAAGTAAAGAATAAGTTAGCTCAAAAGGTTAAAACCATTTAAAACTAGATAGCAATAATGGAGCAAAGCAATGAAGTTCTCACCAAGAAGTTGGGAAACGATGTGTCTAATTTATTGTTCATATTTCCTCCACAGAATTCACACTCAAGGATGAAGACAAACTCAATGAAGCTAACATAGCAAAGCAATGAAGTTCTCACCAAGAAGTTGGGAAATGATGTGTCTAATATTGTTCATATTTCCTCCATAGAATTCACACTCAAGGATGAAGACAAACTCAATGAGGCTAACATCTAGTACATTGGAAACATACATCTTATGGTGTAAAGCATTATCTTCAAGCTATGAGTTGAGAATATAACTCCCATCATTAAGGAATAACTACTAGTCTATTTCTAATGAATTGGTAAATTTGATAACAATTAGGTTCCTACTTATGTGGCTTAGTCATTGAACTCTCCAATCCTATCTTGTGTGTGGTTCTAAACTCTCAACTTTGTTAAATATACATAATAATTCAACCATACAATATCAAATAAAGATGAAATATAAAGGTATATACTTGATAACATATCCCATACTCACAATTACATTTTAGCATGGAGGTCGTCCATTTTTATCCCTACAAGTCAAAAATAGTTGAACCAATTATGACATTATTAAAGTGTCCAAATAAGAAAAAGAGCGCATTTAAAATGTGCGGAATGATTCCATGTCATCCAAAATTCTCAAGAAGACTTAAATGTCAGTTACAAAAGATAATTATGTCAAATTAAGGATTTAAAAGTCTACAATACCAACTTGAACTTTTAGTTTGGTATGTAAACTTATTGCAAAGGGGCATCTAGGAATGTAGTAAAATTGTAATGTGTAATAAGTCATTCGTTTGGTCCATCAGCAAGCCAATTCTCTACATTTTGTATTGCAACTATAGCAATCAATAAACAAATGTTATATATTCTCCTAAAAAAATCTCACTGAAACTATGACAAGTGACTTACCTCAATATTTTACATAAATAGTGTGTGTTGCCAATGATGTCAATAAGAAAAAATGGACAATTAATGCAAGAAAAATATTACAAAACCCTAAAAAAGTGAAAAAAAATAAAAATTAGAAGAACCAAAACCAATCTTCCTACAACTACTACTTCAATCTATTCATAGTAAACAAAAAGTGAATCTAAAGAAATTGGGATTTTAGAGCTACTAGATTCTTTCTTCTCGAGAGAATATTTTTGTAGCATTTTAAATGATAATATTGGTTATGAGTTAAGATTTATTTTCAAGTATGAGCGAAGGAATGTTTCAACTACCTAAGTTGTTTTTCTAAATGTGAGACAAGTTTCTAGGTCAAAGCTGCTACAAAATATAACTATCATTAAAATTGAATGTTAAAGTTAATTTATGCATATCTAAATATATAGATTTCAAGGACATTACAAATGTCATTCAAGGAGACAATAATTTTAAAGTCAACAATGTAATCTATAGTTTATTCTCATATTAATTTATCTTGCTACCTCATACTATTATGATATGCATAATAATACTTATATCATTCAAGTCATTAATAGACTATTTTTGTACTAACTATTCCCAACACGAATCAATTGAAAAAAAAATAAATAATATATTAGAAATTATTAAATAAGAAATAAATTGTAAAATATAGATTATTGCTCAATTTTTTTAATTCTATATATTCATTGACTAAATTAATTAAATAAATTGAATGCAACTAATACATTAATATTCCTACCTCGACACGATCTCATAAATATAAATCAATAGATATACTTATTTTAAATTTCCATAGAATTTGTCCAAATAGTTCAAACTCTTTGGTTGGCATGGTCCAAAATATACCTCCTTAAAAGAGAATTTAAAAAACCGGATAGCGACTATGTGACGTCACGGAAAAGCTGCTTCACTTTGACCGTGTAAAAGTTGCTGACAATTTTGAAAATAAAGGTTTGGAGAGCCGGCGACCCTCCCGTCGACTTGAAATTTCTTGAGTTTTAGATTTATTTAATTGCCTTTTAATTTATCAAGCTTATGAATGAACTTGCCTAAAATAAAATCATACATATATGTGTAATTTTTTATTTTTTATTTTTATATTTTATGAATGTTTGTTATGTAGTTATTAGTTGATAGGCTTTTTAAAATGGATATGTAATTTCTTAAAATGTTTAAATATTTCTTTTACATTATAAAATAAATTTGAAGTTGTTAAATAAATTTCAACTATCAAGAAATATTTTAAATATAGGAATTTTGATTATAATATATTTTGAAAATATTTTGCATGTATTATGATATGTGAACGTTATTTTGAAAAGTGGTTATTTCTTTCTTCTTGACATTCAAGTCTTATTGAGTGCTAGGTCAATTTGATTTTCTAGATTGTTAGGTCAACTACTATAACTATCTACCAAACACTACAATTACCCTCATGACAATGTCAAATGTTGTGCTTATCCCATTCATTTGTCTTCCTTCTATGCATTATGTAGATATATATTGTGTTACTTGTTACTCCAATGTTTATTTTTTTGCTTAAGCCCTTGCAACAATCTCTAGAATAGTACACATACACATACATATGCAAGGACAATTTCAATGCAACAATGTAGCTAGGGTTTGCATTGTTTTTTAATTGTAGAGCATGAAGTTTGGGAGGTCAATAAGGAATGAAAGAGAAGGGGCTTTGTAGGTGATTTTTTTATTTCATTTAAGCCATTAATCTTACAAGTTTTCTTTTTTTTACCTTGCTTCTATTTCTCTAGACTTTTTTAAATCTTAATTTTTTACCTCCAATTTCATTGTGTTTGTGCATACTAAGGGTCACTTGGAACCTTGAAGAATTTGGGCATCTAACAATTTTCTTTGAAATTTTTAATGGAGAAAATGTAGGTTTAAAGTTTTATTGCCAAATTTGACCCTATAACCATCTTCTTAGGGTTTCAAATATTAGAAGTTGGCATGGGTTTTAGAAGACATCCTTTTATGGCTTCATTAGGGTTCTTTTATGGTGCAATTGAGGACTTGTAATTTTTTTCATTGATTTTCAGTTTATAGTGGCCCATTCAAGATCTTGAAAATTTGGGACTCAAAGTTGGCACACTAAATAGGGTGGGGTCCTTTATTTGAGCTAGGTTTTTATAGGAAAATTGTAACTTTACAAATATTTAGTATTATTTTTTGGTTTGGTGGAGGTTTTATAATGAGACTATGAGCTAAAATCAACCTTCTACATTTTTTATGTCGTAATAATAAATTCATCCCTCTCCTCCATTATATTATTTTCACAATGGACAACAAAGCTCTAGATTCTAGACATTAGCTAGATAATTATTATAAAATTATAGTTCATAGTTTATGCATAATTTTATCTCACGGGCATAAATATCTCTTCCTAGTAGCTTTATCTTCTTATATATTCTTAACTTTCCAATTCTTCATTTATATGTTGTTTGAATGACACTATGGTTGTTTATTGTTGAAAACCCTCTAATATTGAATATTCCTTTTAACTTGATCTTATATGGTATATTGACTACCAAAGCTCAAATAGTGAGTGTGTTTATTCTTTACTTTTATTTGACTAAATTAGATATAGTATATAAAATATTGGTACTCCTTTCTCAATTTATTGAGAGGGATTTGTACAATTAATTTTATTTCATATTTTGGAGCAATTTGAGATAAGAATTTAAAAATAATATTAAGATTTAGTGAAATTTTGTTTAATAGTATGTTAGAAAATCATAAGATAGTTGAAAAAAATTGAGTTGTATTCAAATATCGGAGTTCATGAAGAATGAGATATACATACTTAATGCTAATAATATTTTTGTGTGATTAGTTCTTTCAATAATCTTATTGATATTTTATATGGAACAAACCAAAAATATTCAATATAGGTGTTTTTGGTAATCATATGAAAGAGTCATTACCCCAAGATAAGAGACATGAAATATAATTACTACCAAGAGTATGTTAAATTTAAGGGTTCATTATTTATGGCAATCCATAATGTATGGTTATTTCTAGTTGTATGTGCACTCATTGGTATATATATGAGTCATTGCATCTCACAAGCATTAGAAAATAAAAGAAAAGAATCTTGTCATTATATAGGTGAATCAAGAGGATTTTTTAAATTTTAAGTTTTTCATGTGAAGGAATGTGAAATTTCAAATATCAATAGAAAAATATATTTTTTATAATGAATATTTAGAATGGAAACATATATGAAGGTGAAAAGCACAAAATATAAGAAATCTTGTAAAACTAAGTTCAAAAACAAGAAAAACATAACTAAAAGACTTATGTATTAATCAA
Source organism: Sequoia sempervirens (assembly GCA_007258455.2). Classification (NCBI taxonomy): domain Eukaryota; kingdom Viridiplantae; phylum Streptophyta; class Pinopsida; order Cupressales; family Cupressaceae; genus Sequoia; species Sequoia sempervirens. Next base: position 750,030,109 of record VDFB02270651.1, on the reverse strand, counting down.
TAAGTAATATAACATGATTCAACATTTCTAATGGCTAATGTTTAAGACACACCTAATACTATTTGAAATAATCTAAAGGATATTGTAACAATATCTATAGATATTTGCAAAAAGACAAATTCTTATAGGGTAAAAATGTTCTATGTGACTTTCAAAGTTTTGAGATAAGTGACCAAAAAAATTCATCTTTTACCTAGAAATTAAAATTTGGGATGTCACATGGGGCGGGGGGGCTAGTTCAATTGGCTAAAAGCATCCTGTTGTAGGCAAGAGGTATGAGGTCTAGTCTCCCCCCAAACTCGTGGTACTAGAGGGTGTGTTGCGCCAACACCACCAGTCACGTGAAAAAAAAGTTTACTAGGCGCACTGTAGTTTATAGGGGGACGGATACCTGACTAATTCCTGCAATCTAAAAAAAAAATAGGATGTCACATACATGCCCAAATATAGGATAAAAATTTGTTATTTAAATCTCAATATAATTTTAATGGGTTTGAAGTATATCACACTAAGGTGATAATACAATCACAACCCTTTATGCTTCAAATATTATAATCTTAATACAATTATAATCCTTTTTAATTAAGTGAAAGTGTATACGCAACCATTATATCACTTAGGAAATATTAAGTTCCCAAAGCATCAAGCATATTATTTCTTTTTAATAATTCTAAAATGCAATTGATTCTTAATTCATTGTGGGTATATTACAATCTTTTGTCATAATAACCAAAATTGAGTGTATTATATATTAAATTTAAGCAATTTGATATTTAAAATTCATTTTAATAAAATAATTTAGCAAAAAGCTAAAGTCGATATTGTATTATATATAATTAGTAATTACATAATATACTAGAATTATAGTACTAGTCTGCTTACAAAACAAAATGTGCCAATTTGGATGAAAACAAGCAAAATTGAGCAGCACCAAACACGCCCTATATGTGTTGTTTAGATACATGATATGCTTATCTAATCTTTATATATACATGAATTTTAAACATAAGTTACAGATGAATTTAAACCTCCATATCATTGTTGAGTTTTTTCCTTGATCTTCATTCAAATCATCTCTTTCATTTTGTTTACCAATTGAAGACCTAGCACATCTGTATTCTGATGAAGGACCCTGTAAAAAAACCTTGAATCGTTGTGTTGCAGGCCTTGTTTAAGTGCATCATAAACCACTCCGAAAGAACACTTGTCTTTCAGAAAACATCTTGGAAAGAGACCCCCCACATAACCCTTTCCTTTATCGAAATCATACAATTGCACACTATGCAGAAGCACATTTTCTCCCAGAAAATTTGGACGCACAGCTTCATTGACAATAATATTTAGTATTTCATAGGACTGTAATAGATCCAGTGCATTTGAAACAAATATTGAAAGAACTTGGGAAGGGAATAACAAGTGGGGTGCATGTGGATGCATTACCTCTTCACCAAGTATCTTTTGCACATTATCCACCATGCTAGGGCAATAAATATTAAATACTTCCACTAGTTTTATATTTGTTAGCTCTCCTGAGAACGGTCACTCCTAGCCTTGAACATGGAATGGAACATGAAAATTCTTTGGAAAATACTCCATTTGAAGAACCAGGCTCTTTTCCACTCGTACACGCCGCTGCCACTGTGAATCAGAAACACTAAAAAATGCAGTCTACCACCCCGAGCTACAAAAAGCACAGACTGCCAAAACAATTATCCACTCAGACACTTTGAAAACCCTACCCAATTTGGTAAAAATTCCACCCAACGCTGAGAATTACTCGAGCATACCCACAAAATTATGCATCAAAGTGTTTAGCTTTTAAGCACTCCTACCTTGCAACACAGAAACAGAGTATAAATAAGGCATAAATTCTCATTAAGAAAGTTATCCCTTCTGCACATGATAATCTGATTTGGCATGCACAAGATCTATCCTCTGTGCCTTGAAAACTACAAACCATCATTACAAAGAGAAGTTGCATAAAGTTTAATTTTATCCTACAAAAATAAAAAATGTTAGCTTTGAAAAACGTCAATGAATGCCTTGGGTGATGCTAAGATGCATGTAAACGCCACTACAACCAACCAACTCAGCAAATTGGAGTACTTAAAATTGCAAAAAGACTTGTGCTTAACCATGTGGATTAATATCCCATATTTATCATTTATGCTTATGCTCATACTTGCAGACATTTGACAATCATGAAAGGTGGATTTTATGCCACTCAAAAATGCGTACACTAAATCATGACCAAGTCATCAACACTTTCCTACTTGATTATATTTGCCAACTCATCAGTAAGACTTTTGGAGCACATATCATAAAAAACCTCGGGCTGTTGTTGATCACGCCCTATATTTGCTAACAAGTCCTCCAAATGATTGCCTTCTCTATATGTATGCTTTATTTGAAAAGAATCTAATTTATCAATTAATTTTCAAGTTTGTTCAAGTTTGCTTTAGAACATAGTTCAATCTCCAATTGTGGATCCTTTTTTCTTTGCAGGCATTGATTATGATTAATGAATCACCCTCTATCTAAAGATTTCTAATATTGATGCGTGTGGCCAATTGCAAATTTCCATGTAAAAGAGCTTGAGCTTTAGCATGATTATTTGTCCCAGAAGAAAGATGAACTCATTTAACCCCAATGAGTGAACATTTGTGATCTCTAATCACTACTCCTACCCCTGAGACACCAAGATTACCTCTCGATGCCCCATCAAATTTTAGCTTACTGTAACCTATCAATGGAAGGATCCATGCTACCTTGTTTTTATCTATTTTATTTTTGGCATTTGATGCAAAATTCCTTTAAAAGGAAGAGAAAGTTTACTCCATTGTTGAATTAACTTGGAATCCCAGTTTGTAAATATAGACTAATATTTATTTATTTTTGTACATAGGCATTTGTTATCTCAGATACTGAAAACTCTATCTTGAGTAAAACATGATCCACACTTGCTTTTTCTTTTCTAAAAATCTTCCTATTTCTTTCCCACCATATGCACCACAGTACTACTGATGGGATCACTTTCTAGATGATTGCAAACAAAGAAGACTTATATAGAACAGACCAGCATGTAAATAGCTCCCAACTTGGTTACTTGGTAACAAAGAATACCAATTTAATTTGCTTTTAATGAATGACTGGTCAATAGGTGCAAGCAAAAGGGAAATACATAAATAGATGATTTATCTCTTCTGTAGCCTCATCACACAAATTTAAATTGGGTAGAGATGTCTAGCTTTGCAATTCTATCACTTGTCAGGATCCTATTTTTTAAGGTTATCCATGCAAAGCATCCTACCTTAGGTAACACCATTGGGTTCCAAAAAAAAAAGATAAAGCTCTTTGAGGTTTGCAACGAACACCATTGCTCATAACTACCTTCTAACCCAACTTGACTGAGTAGTTTCCTATTTTAGATGGTGCCCAAAGAATCCTATTTGTAGAACCTAAATTGTACACAATTCTTTCCCCTAATATTCTACACAATAACCCCTTTTGATCATTTTGTATTGGGAGGAGAGATAAATTTTTCCAAGTAACTTTTCCAATATATTCATCTATACTTTCAAAATATTCCTTGACTATCTCCCCATCTTGGAATAAGAATATCCTTTGTTGCTTGAAATTCTTGGATTGAATTCAAAGGTGGGTAACCATTCCAGGAGTCCTTCCAAAAATGGGCCTCTTCTCCATTATGTATCTCCCAAGACAAGTAAGGAGTGATTACTTCCCTACAATTTATTGGAAAGTTCCACATTGTAGACCCTTGTGGAGGATTTGAAATAGTGGAGATCCTATTTGGAGATAAATCATCCAAATATTTAGCTTGCATAATCTTACACCTTTTAGCTTGAGGCTTTGAGTACATATGCCAAACCAATTTGGCACTTAGAGATAGATTCTTGGCTAACAAACTATAAATTCCTTCTCCACCTTTCAACTTCTCCTCACAAATATTTTCTAATGAGATAAATGAGATCTTATTTTTTTTATTTGTGTTTCCTTTCCATAAAAAGGTCCTCACTAGCTTCTCAATTTTTGTAATGATTGATTTAGGAGCTTTTAAAACTGTCATACAATAGTTAGGAATAGTTGATAGTATTGCTTTGACCATTAAAATCCTCTCCAACAATGATAACCATCTCCCTTGCCAACCAACAATTATGGATTGTATGCTTTGTATAATATTATCCCAATAAGAATCCCTATTTGCTTCTATAAAATTTGAGTTTGAAAGATTGCAATATTGAACTAATAATTCTTATAATAGTTCTAATTAATTTTAGAGTGGAAAACACAATTTTAATTCAAATTAAACAACTTTGATCTTAACCTTTGATAAGCATAAATAATCATATAATCCATGACGATTCAATAAGTATTTAAAATATAATCATATTAGATTGTGATACCACTAAATATTATATATTTAAGAAATATGAACACCCATATATAAATATAATTCATATCATCTTTATATTTACTTGCAACAAAGAATGATCAACATAATAACTTTACCATTTTATAAAAACCATTTTTTTGTACATGATTGTTCCTTTACAAATATGGAAACTTTTGAGTCAAATTTAAAAATCATAGAGTACCCATTTAGCACAATGACTATGTTATTTTTAAGTATACATATGCTTCCTTTCCTTTCCTAGTAATGTAACTAAACCAAATAAATATATTGCATCAAAGAATCCCTATCACAAGTTCATAACCTATCCCAAACCCCTCTCCTACCTATAATCTAAGGTGCAAGTAGTTGTAGGTAGATTATCTATCACTTCATAACATTATAGCACTTAAAAATATCCACACATTTGTATAGATACTATACTTAGTATAACACATGGTGGTTCACCATTGTTCCAACATACAATCATATTTGATTAATTTACATATCCAAAGAACAATCAAATGATAGCAACAATAACATTTAATACAATTAGCCGCATGGGTTGATGCAATAGGCTACTAGCATGGTCTACCAAGACCATTACCATTTAAGTTATAACTTATAACCATATGATTGTCTAAATTAAGAAAAGACCAAACTCAAAATACCCAACACCTAATAACCAATATAATTACAACCACAACTAATTTTAAAACCTAAATCAAAGTCAACCTCCATGGTGTTTATAATAATTATCATGACCCGGCCCGAACGGGTAGCATGGTTGGTTAAGGGCTTTGGGTTCGTCCCATATAGGTCCCGAGGTTGACTCACACTCCTGGATGAAATTAGTGTGGGTTGTTTCGGGCGCGGTCTGCGCTTCCAGAGGACTAGTCTCGCCTCCTTCGTCCCCCAAAACCTGGCATAAAAGTAAGCCCAGGGCAAGGGAGGTGGAGCTCACTGGGCGGAGTCGCACGGTCAATGGAATTAAGCCAAAGATCAGGGGATACCTCTGGGTTATCAAAAAAAAAAATTAAAAAAAACATAATAATAATAATTATCATGACCCAATGCATTTAATCCTTATAACAATTGAGAAGAATAAAATAAATTAATTTATAATTTATAATCTCATGTAATAACCCCAAATAATTTAATCCAAGAGTTTATAGAAACCCTATAAAATAAATTAAAAAACTAGCATACAACAAAATCAATAAAAATAGAATTGATTTTGAAAATAAGGCACAACCAATTGACATGGTATTATAACATAAGTGCTAGGATAGTTTTTTAATATTTTTCATATTTAGGAGATTTGGAGGGTTAACTAAATTTGCTCGAAGGTTATCTAAAAACATAGTATGCTCTTCTCTTACATCTTTGGATGATATAGAGAACTAGAAGAATTTAAAGGAAGTATAATACCCTTTGGAGTTACATGTGTGTAATTTCTTCCTCTAATTTAGTGAGTGTAAATTTTTGGTGATGACTTGAGAAATTCATAAAATTTCTTTGTTTTTCTAGAATTGGAGATCATTTAACACAATAGTAGATGGGGTTTTTAAGCTTGGATCTAGTGAATTTCTCACAAACACAAAAAATTTAGGGCAAATGGAACTCACTCACTATTGTGTTTAAAATACCCCAAACCTTGATTTCCATATAAACCATGTTTATTTTTTCCATTGAGAGCATTTGAGAAAAAAATATCAAAAGGGTCATGCGACCTTCCCAACATACAATATGAGATGATATTTTTAAATAAAATTAAAAAAATTAAGACAAGTTGCTTAGCCACTTTAGTAGTTGCACCGGGGAGTCACTGCCACCTAACAACTAAGGCAGCACTATCGACCATCATGCATGTTCCTAGACCTCACAAGAAAAGCGATCACAATCTTTAACATCACCAATGTATCTAATGACTTTAAACAATCTTCACATTGCAGTTTGGCAATTGGTGTCTTAGATCATTAGTAAAATTTTCTAAGGAATTGCTACTCTTAACCATTAACCTACCACCTTCTAAGGGCTACTCATTGGCCACCCAAGCACTAGAATAATCCCTTTTTATTTTCCTTTAAGGATTAATATATTTTAATGCATAACTTTCACCCCAAGTGTCAAAATTTTGTAAATAAATAGGTGATAAAAAGCTAGTAATGAGGATATTGGAGCCACACTAGTTTCATTAAAAAATGTTGGTGTTTCTACTAGAAAGTGTAGATTATTTTTTTTCATTTTTTACACATTTGACATGCCACAAATTTCACCTCAAAATCTCTATTTTTTGTAAATAAATAAACAGTGGAAATCTATTGAAGAGAAATACACAACCATATGTATATTTTTTCTATATTTTTCACTAGACTTTTTTTTATTCAAAGTCACATTTTTTCACTACTCTTGGGCCTTATAGTTTAGTCAAATAATTGTAAATATGCTAAGTGTAAAGTACCCAAATTTATGAGTTCTAAGGAAGAATTTTTTGTAAACTAGTGAAAATGGGGGTTGTATTGTATGTCTTCTTTCTTCCATTCAAGATTCTCTTTTCCTCACAACACACAACTACAACTAAAATACTATTTTTTCTCTAAATGGATCAATTAATAGTTTATATTCTCACAGCCTACACCTATTATTCTCACAACCTACAACTATTCTAATCAAAATATAAAATGAAAATTTATTTGAAGAAGAAAGGATTACATAATGTTACAATGGGTCTTGAAACACAACCAATTTTAATTATAAAATATCCTAATTGACACAATAATTGTGATTAATAATGTAGTATATTATGTGTGACTGTATCTCTAGACTTGCTCTTTTTATATTGAGTTTAGATCTACAACAAATGAAATGTGGACCGTTTTGGTACATAGGATGAGTTAAGGGGTCATCAACTAGAGAATAAAATAATAGGGTTGAACTTTCTAGAAAATTTTGAACCATGTAGGAATTTTTTACAAAGCTAAAATCCATTATATTGTAGCTAAAATAGAGTAAGATAGAAAAGAAAGACACACAACTTATCAAGTAAGAATTCTCTCTAATATATTCCTAAACTATTTGTATTTATTTCTATATTTCATCTCATAAAATGTGTTCTTAGGTTCCACCTACAAAATTACTTGATAATTTTGTTGTATAAATTACTAAAGATTGAGATAAACTATTTCATCTAGGTAAATCAAACCCTCAAAGTCACATGTCTTAACTATAAACCAAGGCATAAAAGAACAAAAGGAGTTAGGAAAATAGGATAAGAAATAAAAGGACCAAGGAGAGAAGAGAGATTTAAAACCTACCACCTCAAATGTAGCTATTGAAAGTATTTCATCAAAAGATGGCAAGTTTAATAAGGAAAATGCCAAGACTTTCTTTTGTAAGAAATTTAGACATGAAGAGCATAAAATCTTAAATAAATAGGTATATTATCTCACTCATCTTCTTAATAGGAACAATATTAAGGTGCCATGTTAAGCTAAGTCAAATTCATAGGATAATATTCAAAGGCCACAAGATCTAGCAAGGAAAAAGGAAAGGGCAAGGCCCTAGTTGCAGTTGGTTCACATCACACTTCATGGATTGTTATCTCAGGTGCTTCATACCACATAGATTTTTCACAATGGTTTTTCCTCCTTAGAACCATGTTCTATGCTATCCATATTAATGGGTGATGATACTCCTATTGAAGTGCATGGGAGAGTGTATATTAATATAGTAAAATCATCATTTCAAGATATTCTTTGTGTACCATCTTTGTCAACTAATCTTGTATCTCTTTATCAAATCTTTCATACTAGCTTTGGAAAGTGAGTTGAGTTCACTCCACACTTAATGATAATCAACAAAATACATAGTGGATAAAAAATTGTCATGGATGGAAAAAGTAGATCACCAATCAATACTCTATCACTTTCCTCGTTTTATTCTTGAGTCTCCTTTGATAGCCTTACTCACTCACTCAGATGAGGTTAGACAATTTTGGACTAAAAATTTGGACACTTGAATTGTCATTGCTTGCAATAGCTCAATCAATAAGGCATGGTTTTAGGATTGATTTTTTTCATTTTTTTGATGTATTTTTCTAGGGATTTATTCTTTATACAAGCATCTTGAAAAAATATGAAAAGAGAAAATCATAGAGGTCCATGTCACAATTTTTAGAGTTACAACACAATGACTTAACAACACTATTTATAAATCCATCTTTCAATATGGCTTGATATGTCTTAACATTTATTAATGATCTTTCTATATACACCTAGGTTTACTTTCTCAAACAAAAGTATAAATTTTTTGAGTTTTTTCAAGACTTCATTTGAAGTATTTGTAGAGAAATAATTAGGGAAGGACGTCAAATTTATACATATAAATAATAAGGGTGAATAAGTTAACCATAGGCTTGAACAATTTTATGATTTTGAGGGTATTGAATTGCATCACATAGTTCCTTATAATTCTTTAAAAAATTATGTAATAGAATGGAAGAATAGATTCTTTAAAGAGATGGCCAATTATATGATACATTTCATATCATTAGCACCTCAAATATTGGAAAAATCTAGGAACTATGTGAGTTATATCTAGAACCAAATTTCTCACTAATTTGTGAAGGGGATAATTCATTTCCGTGCTTGGACCAGTTAGAAACCCTAGTGAAATTATTTTGGTATTGATTCTCTAACATAGACCCAATTTACAATAGAGAAATGCAAGGTCATGGATCTACAAAGAAATCCTTACACGAGTTGGGTGTACTCCTCATCCCTTAAAACATATATAATACACCATTCATTCCTTTGCTCAACTTGGGTACCCAAATAGTGTCAAAGGCAATAGGTTTCTCCATCCAATCACTCATGAGCTATTTATTGAGGATAAATATTTTACTTATTTCCCTACCCCTTGTCCATACTTCATCACATTGGAGACTGTTGAACAAAGGTTTACATTGATTCAAAGATGTGTCATTGATGAAGAATGATATTGTCAAAGGTTCTCAAGGATTAGAAAGACTAATATAGGAGTACTAGAATTATCATTGTTCTGGAACATGTTGTTTATTAGTTGTGTAGGTTGTATAATCAATCAGATCCTATATCAAGTAACATACATCATAATTTTTATTGAGGAGTGACTGATTTTTGGAAGTTGGTGTGTATTGTATGTTTATTATACCATGCAAAGTATTTAGTCACTATTACTGTGGTGGTCCAAAATTTTTTGCAAGGATATATTTTGGGTAGAGAGATTTATCTAGCAATACAAAGGTGGTATGCATTTCTTTCATAAATGCACTTTTGCTATGCGATTTGGAAGGAGAGTATGTCTATACCAGTTTTATCAGTTTCCTAAGTTTTCAGGATTTATGTTCAGTGTGTAGAAGTTTGAAGTGATAGAAGGTTTGTTGACCTATTTGAGTTCAAGGCATGTGTAGTAATGGTTATTAGTGTGTGGAATTCAAATCTTATGTGTGGTATTAAGATAGGACCCGGTTAAGGTCCATGTGGTAGCGCACAACACCATATTCTTTTGGCCGAAAGAAAATTTAATTTTGGACCATTATGTTACAAGTTTCATGTAAATTGAATTTAGGTCCACCTTATGTCATCCTGGATATTTTTGGATTTCTAGACAACATGGAAGAGTATAAATGTAATGTAATGTATATATTTCAAATGTTTGAATGCATGTGATGTGATTTTGAGTACAATATATGAAGTATAATTACACCAGTGTGAAGAAAACTTGTCTAAAGGGTGTAAATTAAAGAGAAGGTGTGTGTCAATATTACAAGATCAATTTCAGTGAGGAAGAGTGTCAGCAATGACTCTAGCACATGTGTGTGTTGTATTAAATATCTGCAAGCTTTATCATTGTATTCTGGTAGGACTAGTGTTCTACCTACTATATTGTTTCATTTAGGGATTGGTGTTTCCAATAGGTTGGTGCCTACAAAAGCACAATAGGGGATTTTTCTCTCTGATAGGTTGGTGCCTACTTAAGTATGTAAAATTCACTTGTATATTTCTACATTGTGAGGTTGTATTTGGATAGTAGATTAAGCAGCTATTCTCACCATGGTTTTTCCCATCTTGGGTTTCCACGTATATTTGGTGTTCCCTTGTGTGCTTTATGTTGTTATGTTTTGTTTTCTTATGTGAGATCAAGTGTGAAGAATTATATATTTTGATAACTTTGGTAAAAGTTAAAAAAATTGGAATTGTTTAGATCTACTAATTCACCCCCCCTTCTCAGTAGATTGTGTGCCCTTCAATTAGTATCAGGGCCAAGTTCCTTTGAAGAACCCTAACAACTTAAGGTGGGTTTGGGATGGAACAAGAAATTTTTTCTAGGAATAAAGCACCAATCTTTGATGGATCCAATTTTTCCTTTTGGAAAGTTAGGATGGAGTCTTATTTGATGGCTTTAGGAATGGAAATTTGGATGTCAATAGTATAAGGATACGAGCCTCTCGAAAACCCTCCTAGGGATCAAGCCGAAAACAGGGATTGTGAACTCAATGTTAAGGCAAGGAATGTTATTTTATGTGGATTGACTAATTTAGAATTTGTGAAGGTGATACAGTGCAGAACAACAAAAGACATATGGAATAAATTGGAAATAGTCTATGAAGGTGATGACAAATTCAAAGAGGCAAAGTTACTAACTTACAAAGCTCAGTTTGAAGGTTTGAAGATGAGAGAAGATGAGAATATTGCTACATTCATGCTCCGAGTTGATGAAGTTTTCAAGTCTATATGAGGTCTTGGTGATAGTTTGGAAGAGTTTGTTGTGAAAAAAGTACTCATATCTCTCCCTAGAAGGTTTGATTCTAAGATCTTTGTTATTGAAGAAGCTAAGGATCTAAATGCTTTAAAGTAGACTAAATTACATGGAACTCTAAATACATTTGAGATGATATTTGAAAGTGAAGATTCTATAAGGAAAGAGGTTGCTTTCAAAGTATCTATTGAGTAGGTTGATCAATATTTTGATATTGGATCAGATTTGAAAGAAGCAAATTTTGTTAGGAAGCTAAAAAGAGGTTTTGGTAAGTACAAAGGCATGTTACCTTTCAATTGTTTCAATTACGGTGAAGTAGGACATTTTATGGCTAAGTGTCCCCATAAGAATACTAATAATGCTAAGAAAAAGAATGGAAATAAATCATTTCATTGAAAGTTTAAAGGTTAGAGAAAACATAAGAGTTTCTAAACCAATGAGGAAGAAGATTACTCCACTGAAGAAGAAGATGAAGATGTCTTTGGAGATGAAAAATAAAAGGTTGTGTTTATGGATTTTGAGACTATTGAAGGAGATGCAAAAATAGATTCTAGAAATAATGAAGAAGATGTAGATCTTCTAGAATAATTGTCGTGTGCCAAAAAGGAAATCAAAAGGCTAAAGAATAGATGTTATCTGATTTTTAGCCTTCAGCTGAAATCAGGTAACCATAGTGTTGTTCTTTTCATGTTGTTTAAACATTTAAAGATAAACCATAAAACTGCTAGTTTCATCATGCATGAAGGAGTGATTGTCAAAGCAAATTAGATTACACCTTGTCATTTCAATTTTGCATCGTAGCAAATGTGAAAGAGAAACATGGATATACAAATGCAATCTTTTATTAACAATCTTGAAATGTACATGTCCCTCACAAGCCAAGGGAATAGATCTCTTGTTCAAATGAAATTATGAAACAACTTAGACATGAATAAGTAAAAGAAAGAGAGAATGTGCATGTAAGAATGGAACCAATCATTTCCTATGAATGACTGGTTACAAGTTGCCCTGCTGCTACCCCGAACCGCTTGTGTCCCTCCTAGCTCCATAGCGCTCCTCACCCTGCATCTGAAGAAAAAATGGTGTTAGAGTGAGGCTCTAAGCAATGAATGATTCAATCCCTGCATACACACCTACCTATGCATGTATAAGTTGATCCATAAATGCATCAAACAAAAGAACATTCAACATATGCATTTATTTTCTAACTGTTTGCTTCATGTGTAGATTTAGGACAAGCCTGATTATTGTTTCATTATCAGATCAAATGCATCATGTGGGGTAAATGTGGCTCCCACAAGGGTAGAGCTCAGCATGCTTTCAAGGAAAAGGAAGTTGAGCAACTTGATCAAATATTTATCTCTTATCAATGCATTAAATCAATATGGGATCATACCAGTTGATCAACTTTCATTATCAGATTCAAAAGATGCATCAAGTTCAATTATGCATCAAAGTGTTTTGAAGATGCATCAAGTTCAATTATGCATCTATTTAATAATGAGGAAGCATTTTAGATTTTTGTTAAGCCCCTCTCACCACAACCCTATTGGGCAGTCACTCATCACATAGGAAAGCGAGCTATTAGTTCACCCATACATGTGATAGGTGGTTGTCAAACAAAGTTAGATTGAGGAGACTATGCATGTTTATCACATATAACTGCAGTAGGAGTAGTGGTTGACTCATGGTCATGGTACAAGTATAAGTACAGCACCTTTGCAAGAGCTTACAAGGTCAACAGGCATGAAAGATATCCAAAACAAAGCATAATTGTCTTCATGGCAAAGAAACATGGCCATCTAATTCGCTGCCCCATGAGTTTGATGAATATGATGTCCTTGAGATTGAGAGCATGACAGGATTGAATGCATTCTGAACATGAAAGATAAGGATAGCAACTAAAGACAGAATCTAAAGTTGTACAAGGATGAGTTCAAGGCCTTCTCAATCGAACATTAGAAAATAGGTTTTCCAGCTAGCAATCAATGTGTGAGTGATGAAGAAAGGAAAAAGGAAAAGACATTCAAGAAGCATCAACTCTAGTTGACACAGACATGTGCATATCATAAACATATCATTACAAGAAGTCATGACAGTAATAGAACCCTCATATGATGTGATCAAGAGACAATTGCTATGCCATAACACAAAGGTCTGCTATTCTCTAAGCATATTACCAAGAAAGGAATAGGCATGACCATCAGAGGATATGAAATACAATCCATTCACCATAAGTTTTGAGCATAAGTAAGGATCATTCCCAGATTCAATCAAACAGTAGCAACCATCACCTAAAATGGGGCAATCATGTGCATTGACAGACAAGATGTGCTTCAAGGAAGGCATGGGGTAGAGCATTTCATTGTCAAGTCACAGGGACAGCAAGTAGTATCATGGTACAAGTGAATCATAAACAACAGTACTCATTGGGGATGCCACAGACGATCAAAAGAAATGGCAGTCACCATTTAAGCAATCTACAAAGGATCATGATTCTATTTGACAAGGGTCAAGGATCAGACATGAGCTAAGGAGGAGACCATGCATGTAGATATCAATAAGAAAGCATAATGGGACAGCCACACTTCACAAAGAGCTCAATCCTAAAGAGTAGTCAGCAGAGAATATTAATGACAGACCTCAAATTCAAGATGCTTGAAACAATCTAAGTTAAATCTCTCAGTTAGATCAAGAGTGGAGGCAGTGTTACAAGGACAACAGTGATCTTATGAAACATTATCAAAAGCCAGTGATGCAGTCCTGTATAGGCCTAAAGTGATCATCCCTTGGAAATATAAAAGGCAATGTCATCATCATATGACATGATGGAATGTTAGTTTATGAGTTTTGAGGCACAAAACACAGTCCAATCAAAGTGTGAATTAGCATTCTAGGACAGTCTAATCAAATGAATTGAAGTCATGATAGTCTGGAGTAGCCTTGGTATGACTGTCTAGACTGATGAACATGAGAAAGGGAGAAAGCTTCAGCATTACAGCAGTCCCGACATCAAAGTCTGACAGCAAGATCATGAACCTATGACAAGGATGAGATCATCCGGTGAAGGCAATATGGTTTTTCCTGTAAGGGATTTGAAGGAGCAGATCATAAAGCACATTCACAGGGACCACCGAATTCATGTTTTCAAGAAGGATTCAAAGGGGATTGTTCATTATTTTCATAAAGGTTGAATGGATGCATTGAAAAGTCAATTGAAGAGATAGGACCCAAGCCATGGTCCACAGTGGTGGAGAGTACAAGAACAGCATGGTGAATTTAAATAGTATCTACATTTCTTGCTCCGTGATCTAAGGGTCTGTTTTGTTACTTTTTCCTTTTCCACATTTTTGAGGACTGTAGCAGCATATATGCGGTTTTCCCCTTAGATCACTGAGGTATGGGATGCACAGCAATGAAAAGTTCAATCAAAGCAAGATACAGTCAACATTGTATTTGGGATAAGTGACAAGAAGATGGTAAAACATGCATGTATCCGAAGTAGAGTGACAACATGGAAGCATTGGTAATGCTTTTACTTCACTTACAAAAACAAATGAACAACTCTTCAACATAATCTTGAACTTAAGAGAGGCCAAATGCATATCCACAAACTGAAAAGGTAAATGCGGAAATTATAAATGAGAACATTCTACAGTAGTGAGGAATCTGGCTACTCATTAAGGTGTTTTGTAGCCTCTTCAAAATCATGTGCAAGAACCAAACACAGAGTATGGAGGAGGTTATGCAAAGTTTTCAAATCATTGGATACAGTCTCAAGGAAAGTCAAAGAATTTGCATGAGGTATGGTTCAACATTCAGCAATGTCAAGGCACTATTAAAGAAATTTAATGCAAGTCTCTCAAGGTTCCACTTGCTGAGCTCAAAAATACCTTATTCCATACTCTATTGCAGAGGTAATTATCTCAGTTTGTTCCAGAAAAAATAAAGATCATTCAAGTGATAGTGTATCTATAGATTAAATGAAGTTGAAACTTCAAATTAGTGCATTTTTTACTGAGGCCAAGCAAATGAAGATACCATGTACCCAGATGTCTAAACAACAGAAAGGTGAAAGATTTTCTAAGCCATCTGCATTTTGCAACAAATCTGAACCTTTCAAAAGAAAATATGCAAAACCCACCTGGGGGTTCAAGTTTAAGGCAACAGTGCTACAAATTTAGGAAAATATGGTGTATTTCAAAGACCCATTTGCATTCTACACAAGAAATTTGAACTTTTCTTCATGAAATCAGAACAACCCAGCTTGGCTTTGTCAAAATCCGCAAATACATGAAAAAATGGAGGGGAAGTGTTCTAGGTTGAAATAGAAGCACAACAATATGATAAATTTCATTTTATTCCTTACTTGGTGTGACAACAAAGGCATATTTCTCCACACCAGGTCAAATAACCCACTTGGGGTTCATGGAAAATCAAACTCAAAGTTTTCAAAAGTTATTTAAAGCCCTGTTAAGAGCAAGCCAAAGTATGATACCACATTTTATCAGGTTACAGGCCGTAGCTGAAAATGGCCTTTTGTCTACAACATAAAGAACCCAGTTGGGTCTTCTTTTTACACATTGCAGAAAAAAAATTCTAGAGAAATAAGCATCTATTCTTTCCATGGCCGCAACTTTAGGGTGCAATTTTTTCATGAAAAGCAGTTGGTAAATGAAATAGAGTGTCTTTTAGCAACAATAGTGAGGAAACAAGCTTTCACCCTTTATTCTTACAAAGAAGCAAAGAAGGGGGTCCTTATTGCTTAGATTTCAAAAAAGTGGAGTATGTTGAATTTTACCTGAGGCTTGCTCATATAATCTTCACATTTTGCAAGATTTTGTCACACAGTAAGCTTCACGCAAGCTTTTTCTGCTTTCCATGGCAGCTGTCAGTGAGGAAAGCAACAGAGAAAGAACAAATGAAGTTCATCAAAGTCTGTTCATGGCCACGGCCTATGAGTTAAGAATCGGCCTCTAAGTCAAAGAAATGCAAGTTTTGGTCAAACGAAAGTGTTTACCTGAGATCCTGTGATGTTTTCATGATGGAAAAATGTCAAAATGACTGATAAACCCATGAGAAGATATCATTTTCCCCATGTTCTCCAAACCCTCATGGCGGTAGAGACATTTTCCAGATTCTTCCAAGCGACAAAATGATAGATTTTTTCCTCATTCTTTCGGTATTATGATTAGGGTTTGACCCTTGTCTTTGCATTTCAATGGGGTGTTTTATCTTTTCTTGTAAAATCAACACATGATAAATGTGATGGGGCCGAACTTTGTATTCCCCCCTAGGCTTTTCATGCCTTATAAACCTTCACACTTAAAAAGCTTTGTTAAGGATTTCACTATGTCATGTGTTATTTCTTAGGCATTCTATGCCTTAGGAATTTCTTTCCTCATTTGACTTATGCTGAAGTGTGAAGTGATGGAGTGTGCCATGAAACCCTTAGGTGATGCTTTGTTTTACAAATCATGTGACTTAGAATATTCTTTCCAAGAGCCTTGGAGGTCGACCTTGTTGGCCAAGTAATATTGATACGTATGCCTTTGCAAACCATGTGACTATGACATGTGTGGGAAGAATGCAGAATATGAGTGGTAAGTTGATGGTCAAAGTGCCTTTGAGCCTTTGAGGTTTTTGTCATAACATTTGATGTTACGTTTTATTCTATGACTAGAGATATCATTTAGGTGACTTTAAAATCACTTTTATTGTGCCTTTTAATGCTAATGTAACACAGAGAATGGTGGGCCCCTTTTGATTTGAGCCTAATTGTAAAGTGATTTGCTAATTGATGTTTTATAAATCACTTAGCAAAATCACTATATTTAATGCTTTAAAAGCCATGTGTTTTCAGAAACACACATATTGCATGAGGGGGGAATATGGTCAAGTGTTGAAATAGGACCAATGATGATTTGCAGAAGTGTGAGAAGTGTGTGATGATGTTTGGACTATTTTTAGGGGGTTTGAGGCTAGCTGGAGCTTTTTTGTCACACTTTTGAGATGGCTATTGACTTAGCTTGGTTTTTCTTCATGTGGAGGGAATTTTAGAGACTTCTAGAAGGTTCTTTTGGACCCATTTCTGTTTTATCCGAGGATAATCTTCTAGAAGA
Source organism: Sequoia sempervirens (assembly GCA_007258455.2). Taxonomy (NCBI): domain Eukaryota; kingdom Viridiplantae; phylum Streptophyta; class Pinopsida; order Cupressales; family Cupressaceae; genus Sequoia; species Sequoia sempervirens. The sequence goes on along the minus strand of VDFB02270651.1, from coordinate 750,012,775 downwards.
ACATGTGTGGGAGGTTTTGGTGGGTTTTTGGTTAAGTATGTTCATTTGGAATTTTTTAAGGGAGTTCTTTCTTTTTCAGCAGGAGGATAGCTACTATCTTGGAGTTATTTTTTGATGAAGCTTCATTGTAACTCAGACATAATTAATATATAGTAAGCACTTTGAATTGATATAGTAGAGCACTTTTACCTTCTCATTTTTTGTTTCTCATGTATGTTGTTAATGATTGATCAGCTTGTTTTGTGAAATCTATTTTTCCTTGCAAGCTTGTCTCATGTTATGCATCTATTTAGCAGAAGGTGTATGTTTGCAGGTTGTAAGTTGTGTTGTTAATGGTGTTGATTAATTGTGAAATCTCTGTTTTCCTTTTAATAGTATTATTTATAGACCTTCTCATGAAATATTTATGCAAACTACATTATTAAGTGAGTTGTGTAAGTCCAGCTTTGTGATATTAATTCAAATATGATGAGTTTTTAATAGGTCTAGATTGTTTGGTGTATCACTTTAGTTTTCCTTTCAGCATTAGGTTTATTTTATGCAACCCTTACCCTTACCTCAGAAATTCAGTAGTTAAGTGATATCAAACGGGGAAGTCGGCCCACAATCTGGAGGTCTTCTTTCAGATAGGTTACCCACAACCTGAAAGCATTCCAATGTTGGACCAAATCTGCTAAGTGCAATTAGAAGAGCTTAGCAAACAGGGTGCAAATTTGAGCCTCCAACAATAGAATTGTAGAAGAGGTGAGGGTTAAAGAAAAGGTATCTCAAGAATTGAAGAAATTAGAAAAGACGATTGTTGATCTAAGGACACGAACAAAAGAAGTAAAAAGGATTGAAGTAGTCTTAAAAAAAAATCTCTATCAAGAGATAAAGACTGTGAGAAGCTAGAAGTAGAAATTATGACAGTAAGAAAAGATCTTGAGAAAGTGAAACAATAACTACAAATGAAGTTTGGAAAGAGTACTAAAACCCTAGATTAGATTTTGGGAAGTCTGAGAGCTCTACATGTCAAAATTGAAGTAGGTTTTGATGATAAAAAGAAGAAGGCGACAGAATAGTCTATGAAGTCTACTAAAGCAAGTTTGGAAGTGACAAGCTTTGAAATTTCAAATTCTGAAAGAACCATGGTAAGTTATGAAAGCATGACACACAATGATGGCTTTATTCAAGTGTAGAACAAAAGAAGATCTAGAAGACAAGGATACTGTAACAACCCCATGTTTCTGATACTTTTTTATACTATTTGATACTTTTATATGTTAGTGTGGTATTGTGTTGTGATGATGAGTGATTCATCGATTTGGTGTGTGCGGATGCGTAGTTTAGTTGATTGCTACATTTGATATTATTAGTATGATTTATGATACTCTGTGTGTTGATTGGATTATTGTTTATTCAAATAGTTGTTCATTAATGTTTTATATGTCAATGTGATGATTCTATGGTGATCATGTTATTTGAATTCAGTATTATTTTATAATGCAATGGTTTAATGATTAGTTATGATGCAGTAGTTAAGTATCATGTATCTTATGATCAATTTGGTTAGAAATGTTAGTTCGTCATTGATATTGTAATTGTTAGAATAGATTAGGTGAGAGGACAGTGTAGCATCACTCGTTCACGAGTGCCCTGCTACACTGCAATTCCTTCTCACGATAGGATGTTTGATTATATATATATATACATGTGCTACTTGACGTTTATTTGGATGCAGGATTGCAGGGATAAGTCTCGATTCCACCTGCTTCGGCAGGACAGGGCGAGCAATAAATTAACCCAATGGGTAAAATGTTGAAAAAGGGAGTAGATTTGGAAGTGTCCCCGTCCCAAGTCTGTCGTTTGTTGTGAGTTGTTGTGTCATGACTGAAGTTTTGTCCTTGTCGTTGTGTAGTTAATTGTTGAGTTTTCATTTTATTTATGGTTAGTGTTTAATTAATTAATCTTATTTGATAAGATAATTAATTAAAGTTCTCTTGTTGTTTTGATTTAATTGTGAGTTAGTAAATAGTTAAATTTAAATTTATTGTAAATTAAAATGTATTTAATTAATTAAAATTTAAGAAATTAAATTAAATGAACATTGTTGAAGATAATTAAATATTATCTTTTTATTAATATTAAATTAGCAAATCATGCAAGGATAATATATTGATTTAATAAATTACTTTAATTAAAATTGTAGATAAGTTGTGCTTTTAAAAGTTGGAAAAAGGGCCAATAAGAAGAGAGGCTTTTTGAGAAAAGAAAGCGGAAGAGCTTTATTGAATATTTATTTTGATTTATTATTTTTATGAGGAAAGGATTCACACACAGAAGTTTCGCTCTGTTGTTTTGGGATCTGGAAAAGAAAAAAAATAAAAGATAAGAAAAGAATTTTTGTTGAAAACTTCGGGGAAAATAATTGATTTGAAGATAGATAGATTTGAAAAGAGAGCTGCAGGAGGCGATCGAGAAGGAACTGCAGGAGGAATTCGAAAGGAGGTTACAGAAGGGATTCTTCTTCAGACGAAGGACTCCAGGTTTTCTTTTGTTATTTATTATTATTTTGTTGTGCTTTGAATAATATCTGTTGGCTGTGTATTGAAAAATTTATAGAAAGAAGTTCTGTGGTTTGAAAATTTATTCAAATGAAACCCTTGAATCTTCTGTTGAAAACATTAGTAAATTTGTTCTGAAATTCTTTAACTTAGTAGTGAAAATTATTGTTTGGAAATAAAAAATCGTTTTAGATTGAAGGTTGAATTTGCATGTTAGATCTGTATTGATTTATGGAAAAATCTATCTATTATGATTTGAAGATAATCTTCTCTACTTTAAAAAAAAAAAGAGGATCTGTGATTGAAAAGTTGTTTATTTTAAACCCTTGGATTCTTGATAGGAAAACTATAGTAAAATCCTCTGAAGTTCTTCAATATAATTTAAATAGTGAGATTTAATTGTTTGAAATAAAAAGAAAATCTGGTTGATTATGGGTTAAATTTTCATGCCAATCTATGCTAGATTTAATGGAAAATCTTCTGTTATATCATCTATTGAAAAATCTATTTATTATATTATTCGTTTTGAATCTTTTGATATATATATATACACAAGTATATATGTGTATATATATATATATTGCTCTTTTATTAAGAACTTCATTGATAAATATATTATCTGTTGAATTTCAAAATTGTATACAGAATAATATAGTGAATCGAAATAAGTTTGATTTTTTTTAAAATCCATTTTTTTTGTTTTCGTTTGAAAACGAAATTGTTGAAATAAATAAAAAAATAAAATGTAATAAAAATAAATTATAAAATTAAAATTTATTGGGGGGGGGAGTGGTCGGTGCAGTACCCCCCCCGCAAAGGCTGCGCAGCAATCGCACCCTAGCATCTGCTGACCTCCCGGTACGCAGTACCTCCTTTGGGAGGTGCGCAGTCCCTTCTGCTGTGTGGGGTCGGGTGAATAGTATTTAGTTCATTTTTTTTTAAATAAAATAAAATTAATTCATATTTGAATTTTAATTAAAATTTAATTCATTTTTTTTTATATTGATTTATAATATATATATATATATTTTATTTATATAAATATATTGACAGATATATAAAAGTTAATATATATATATAGGTATTAAGTTATTGTGTATTATAAAAGTATTTTCTTTATGATATATTTTAAATGTATAATTGAATATATGCTTTATATATATATATATACATAATTTCAATGGATTATTAGATCAATTTGGATAGTGTGGTATTAAATAAATGATATAAATATATGTCTGGATATGTATGTTTTATTTATATATATTTATATGCGGATAAAAGTGGGATTTGTTTGTAAGTTGTGATTATGGGAAGATTATATATATCTTGTAGTGTTATAGTGTATTTGTAATAATTAGAAATAAATTATGTATTTTAAATAGAATGGAGTTTTCTTGGGTAATTGATTTATTTATTTGTTGGAATTATTATGCATTAGAAATGTGTAATTCTAGAGTTGATTAAACGTAATTGTTATTCATAAGATTATTTGTTAAGTCTGTTGTGGTACTCTTCATTGTTTCATTGTGTTGTATGGGAAAACCCTAGTTTTATTGTATCTTTCGTAAGAGGATAAGTTGTTGTTTAGGGCTTCCAGAGGCAGGGTTTTCTAATATGAATTGTGATCTCGTACTTGATGTTTGGTCTATGATTCGACCCTGGATATGATTTAGTTTGCTCTTGGATGGTATCGTTTGTGGTTATGTTTCATATGTTATGGCGAGATGGTTATGCCTCACGGAGGATCCATGTGTTGGTCCAATTATGTCTTGTTGATGCAGTCCTTTTTGTGTTGGTTATCTTGGGATTGAGTGTCTAAGAGAGAGTGGCTCTAGTGGGGGCCAGCGCACAAAGGGGCTATCAGGGTAACCCACGTAGAGTTAGATTAATCAGTGATAACTTAAGTAATAAACCACGGGTGGGAATTAAACACTAATAAGATAATTGTGAAGCCTCATCCGCCTGTTAGTGCTATCACAGACTAAAGGGGACTGAGAAGGCCGTGGTTGGCAAGGTCATTTCCTTGTCTTCATGAAAGGTTAATGACTCCCCATGAGTAACCCTATGGAGCGACGCCTTGAGATAGGTTGTCAGGAGAACTATAGATGGAGGCGGCACCTTAACTTGGTTGTCTGGAGAATCCATGTAGAGATGGAGGCGGCACCTTGTGATAGGATGTCTGGATAATCCATGTTAAGCCATGTGATGACACTCTCATCTAACATTCTATTTGTGTTGATTTATTGAAGTCCTCTGGAAGTGATTTATTGATTTGTCTTTGGTCATTGTTGGAAGTAGTATTTGATATTATGTCTTGAGTTTCATTGATGTGGTGATTATGACTGGTTGTTATGTTCTAAAGTGATTTGTTGTTATGCCTTTTGGGTTTATCTTCATTTAGTTTTCTATATGGTCTTGATGTTAAGTTGTCTGTCTAGAGTTAGTATTTTGTTACCGTTAGATGTGCTTGGTTGGGGACCCTTCCTTGTCTACTCCCAGCACGGGGGTGGTTGGGTGGAACGTGCTTCGCACCCCGTTGGGTTTCCCTTTTTTGTTGCAGATGTATCTTTTATCGCAGGGTTTTGGAGGATGTTGATGATCCAGTGTCCCTATGTTCCAGATGGATGTATATACCTCTAATGTAATGTATTCATTGATGTATTGTCTCCCACGTGTGTTGGGATGACCTTGTTGTAAATTGTATATGTGGTTATTGAGATGTATGTTCGGACAGTTGTATTTTTCTATCATTTGGATGTAATGTTTATTCAGGCCATGTATTTATACAGGAATGATCATTTGTAATAGTTGTGATAAGTTGTGTTACTTCTGTGGTAATATAAGTGTTTCATACCTCTATAGTATCTTTTGTTGTCATATGTACTTATGTTATGAATATGGTTATTGTTTAATGGATATTTAAATGATGAAATGGGAATGAATAGATTTACGTAATTGATTAATTATTGTTATCTTATTATTGTTGTTATGGGTTAGTATATTAATGTCACCCGTGTACCCCAATGGAATTAGTCATGCAACTTAGTATATTGTTATATTAGAATACTTAAGTATGTTTATTATATTCTTTAAAAAAAAAAAATTGTTCCGTTGTTATTAGTTCCTTTGGGGTTCGCACGGCGGGGCGTTACAGATACAATAGCAGGTTCAATTATCCTTTATCTGGTTATTGCTTTAACTATAATAATTTTGGTCATAAAGTTGTGGACTATAGAAAAGCTCTGATAAGAATAAATAACTTTGTCAGAATAATGCATTTGCACCTCTATATAATTTTAATATCATTTGCTACAAGTGCAAAAACTTTGGACACATTGCAAGGAACTGCAGAAGCAATTTTGGCAGTCCTCTGCTATCAAAAAGTGGGAGAAAAAGATCAAAAAGTAGAAGTCATGTGTAATGCCCCATTGCGCAAACCCCAAAGGAACAACTAAAAATGCAACATTTTTTTTAAAAACAAAAGGAATGCACTTTAAATTTTCCAACATAACCAATGTTTTAAGATGCACATCTGAGTCCCTTGGGGTACACGAGGTGACATTACTAAACTATCCCATAACAAAATTAACAGATGAACATTAAGTTACCAATTACGTAATCCATTCATTCACACATCACCATTAACACATTCATTCATGATAACCAAAATGATAAGAATAATCCATATAATACCATACACACAAATACAATAAATTAATCATGGAAATATTAAGTACATATTTCCACAAATACAACATAACATTAATAGCATTTACAAATGGTAGTTCAAGAATGATTTACATGGTATGATAATACATTACATCAGTCTGATAGTACATCTCAATGAACACATATACAAAATTACATCATAGGTCGTCCCAACGCACGTGGGAGTGATACATCAATATATAAAATACATCTGGAGTACAAATATACATCTGATAATGTAATACCCCTCATATTGTTTGGACTTGTTATCTTTCTATGCTTTTGCTTGATACTTTGAGACTGTGATTGTTATTACTTATTGTTTGGTTTGGTGATGTTTAATTCGATTTCAGTAATACATTGTGATGCAGTGGTTTAGTAATTAGTTTATGATGTGATCAGTTAGTTTAGAAATGTTATTTCATATTTGATATTGTAATTGTTAGTATAGTTTTGGTGAGAGGACAGTGTAGCACCACTCGTTTACGAGTGCCCTGCTACACTACAATTCCTTCTCATGATATGATGTTTTTGATTATATATATATATGTTACTTGGCATTTATTGGTATGCAGGAAGTGCAGGAATAAAGTCTCGATTCAACCTGTTTCGACAGGACAAGGCGAGCATTAAATTAACCTAATGGGTACAATGTTGAAAAAGGGAGTTGATAAGGAAGTGTCCTCGTCCCAAGTCCATCATCCTGTTTCGAGTTTTGTTGTGTCATGATTGAGGTTTTGTCCTTGTATTTGTGTAGTTTGATTGTTGATTATTTATTTTATTTATTTTATTTATGGTTAGTGATTATTTAATTAATCTTATTTTATAAGGTTAATTAAGGTTGTCTTATTGCTTTAATTAATTGTAAGCTAGTAAAATGTTGAATTTAAAATATATTGTAAATTTAAAAATTATTTAATTAATTAAAAGTGCAAGTAATTAATTTAAATTAATAATGATGATGATAATTATATATTATCTTTTTCCTGATATTAAATTAGAAAAATCTGTAGAGAATATCTTGAGAAAATAATTAATTTTTAATTAAAATTGTGAGATAAGTGTGTGCTTTTAAAAAGCAAGAAAAGAACCAATGATTAAAAAGGATTTTTGAGGAAAAAGATGTAGAGCTTTATTAAAAAAAATTATTTTTTTTTATTATGAGAAGGTTTTAGACACACAATGGTTTTTTCTAGTTTTTGGTATGTAAAAGAAAAGAAAAATAGTTGTTTTTGTGCTTCTGGGTAAAAGAATTGTTTTGAAGAAAAGATCGATTCAGAAGAGAGCTGAAGGCAGGAAATCGAGAAGAAGCTACAAAGGGGATTCTACATCGAACGAAGGACTCAAGGTTTTTATTCTTTTAATTTATTATTATTTTATTGTTCTATAAACAAAATCTGGGTTGTTGTGTTTGAAAAATCTATTCCTCTATTTTTATTGAAAGTGGTTCTGTGATTCAAAATTTGTTTGTATTAAACCCTTGAATCTTCTGTGGGAAAACTTTAGTAAAATCTTCTTGAAGTTCTTCAATATAGTTTAGTAGTGAAATTTATTGTTTGAAATAAAAATCATTTAGAATTGAGGGTTGGATTTACTTGTCAGATCTATATTGGTTTTATTAAAAAATATGTTGTTATATTATTGTTCTGAATCTCTAGTTATATATATATGTATATATATATATAAACAAAATTAAATATACATATATATATTATTATTCTGTTTGAATCATTTGAATGAATATATATAAACTTTGTCTACCTATGTGATTTCGTTTATATGAAAAGAATAAAATATATTTAATTAAATGTGTGTTCTTTTCATGTTTCTTCTGTATTTTCATACGAATGAGGATTTAATATAAAATATGCTTTAAAAATATACTCGAACTGTTGTGTTTGAGGTACGAATTATATATATTAGAAGAAAAAAATTTGTGTGCAAGGTAACCTGCGTTTTCTATGTATTCAACGAAATTTATTTATATTAAAAAAAAAAATTGCAATGGGGAATTCATGTTTCTTTTTAAAGTATGTATTTTATATATATAAAAAAAAATATTAAAAGAAAAATTTATTTTTGTTTAAAAATTGGGGGTGGGTGGCGGTTGAGGCTGTACCACCGACAGCCCCAGTGGTTGTTGTACGCAGCCACCACCGACTGCGCACAGCAGCCGAGGCTGCTGAGCGCAGCTAGTGGGGGTTGCGTACCCCCCCCCACAGTACTATGTATTGTGGGCTTTCCTTATGATGCGTGTCGTTTCTTTTGGTATTATAATTTTGATTTAATTTCATGCATTTTATATATATATATATTTATTTATTTTTTATTTATTTTTTATTTTTTTAATATTATTTAATATATATATATGAATTAATTATATATTATTTAATATATATATATATATATTAAATATATATATATATATATGAATTATTTGTTAATTTTTAAAATGAGTTTTAAATATTTGATTTTAATATATATATAGTATTTGTATTTATGTATATATGTATATACATATAAAGGTGTATATACATGTATATATATATATATGTATGTTGGATAGCCATTTATATTTCTATGGTTAGGAAATAAATTAATAATTTTACAAGTGGTAATATTATAGTTTAATTGAGAAAATTGGTAATAAGCTATGTGATTATAATTAAATTGATTATTCTCGAGCAAGTGATTTATTTAATTGGTGAAATTTATTGTGTATTGAAATGGTTTTATGGTGTGTTTATGTATTGGTTACTCTCGAGATTATTCACTTAATTAATTTTGATTTTTCTTTGATTCAGGTTTGTCTTGCGGGAAAACCCTAGAGTTAGCTTATCCTGTTATAGGAACTTAAGTTGTTGTTTAGGACTTCCAGAGGCGGGGATATTGATATGTAATTATAATCTCGTATTTTGATGCTTGGCCTATGTTTTGACCATGGTTGTGATTTAGTTCGCACTTGGATTGTACCATTCTGTGGATGTGTTTCATATGTTTTGGTGAGAGGGTTATGCCTCGCAGAGAATCCATTTGATCGGTTCAGTATTTCTTGTGATACAATCCTTTTGTGTTGGATGTTTTGTGTTGAGTGTTTAGAGAGAGTGGCTCTAAGTGGGGGCCGGCGCACAAAGGGGTTGTCAGGGTAACCCACGTAGAGTTAGAGTAATCAGTGATAACCTAAGTAATTAATCATGGGTGGGTGGTTAAACATTAATAAGATAATTATGATGCCTTGTCCGCCTATTAGTGTTATCATAGACTTAAGGGGACCGAGAAGGCCATGGTTGGCATGATCGTTGCCTTGTCTTCATGAGAGGTTAACGATTCCGCATGAGAACCCTATGGAGCGACGCCTTGAGATAGGCTATCAGGAGAACCATAGATGGAGGCGGCACCTTGAACTAGGTTGTCTGGATAATCCATGTATAGATGGAGGCAACACCTTGTGATAGGTTGTCTGGATAATCCATGTGAAACCATGTGATGACACTCTCCTCTAGCATTCCATTTGTGTTGTTTTATTGGAGTCCTCTGGAAGTAGTCTTTTGATAGTATGACTTGAGAATTAATGATGATGTGTTTCGTGACTTATTGTTGTAATATTTGGAAAGTGATTTATTGTTATGTTTGCAAAAGTGGTTTATTGTTATGACCTTTGGTGATTTATCGTTGTGTAGTTTCTATGTGGTCTTTGGATGTTATGTTATCTTGTATGGAGTTAGTCTTGTGTTATTGTTGATGTGCTTGGTCAGGGATCCTTCCTTACCTACTCCCAGCACGGGGTTGGTTGGGTGGAATGTACTACGCACCTCGTTGGGTTCCCTTTGGGTGCAGTTGTATCTTTCATTGCAGGGTTTTGGCAGATGTTGTTGATCCAGGATTCATATGCTCTAGATGTGTATTGGTACTACTGATGTATTTCATTTATTGATGTATCTCTTCCACGTATGTTGGGAATATTATGATGTAATTTGTATAAGTGATTATTGAGATGTATTTTCAAATGGATGTATTGTACTATCACACCATGTGATTCATTCTTGTACTTCCATTTGTAAGCATTGTAAAGTTGTGGTGTATCTGTCGAAATATATATATATTGTATATCTTTAGGATTCTTCTATTGTCATATGTATGTATGGTTTCATTTGGTATATTCACATCTTTCTTGATATCGTGAATGAAGGTTTAATTGATGTCATGAATGATTGGATTTACATTATTGGTTATTTAATATTTCGTTTATTACTTTGTTGTGGATTTTTTTTAGTAATGTCACCTCGTGTACCCCAAGGGATTTAGTTGTGCAACTTAGAACATTGTTATGTTGGTATACTTGTGTACATTTATTATGTTCTTTTAAAAAAAAATTGTTGCAGTTTTATTTGTTCCTTCAGGGTTTGTGCGGCGAGGCGTTATAGATAACATATGAATCTTGGATCAAACTGCATCAGCAAAACTATGCACTAAATGGTACAACTGCATCATAAGGGGGCCCAACAGGGTGTGTAGCACGTTCCACCCAACCACCCCCATGTTGGGAGTAAACAAGGAAGGATCCCCGACCAAGCACATCCAAACAGTAAAGCAAGACTAAACTCCATACATGAAAAGTAAGAGACCACAAAGAAATCTCATAACGACAATAAATCTCCAAAACATAACAATAGACCACTTCCAGAGGATTTCAATAAAAAACATCTCAAAAGGAATGCTAGAGGAGAGTGTCATCGCATGGCCTTACATAGATTATCTAGACAACCTATCATAAGGTGTCACCTCCATCTATGGTTATCCTAACTACCTATCTCAAGGCGCCGCTCCTAGGGTAACTCATGGGGAACCATTAACCTCTCGTGAAGACGAGGCAATGATCATGCCAACCACGGCCTTCTTGGCCCACCTTTAGTCTAAGATAGCACTAACAGGCGGACGATGCATCCATAATTATCTTATTAATGTTTATCTACCCACCCCCTAATAAATTACTTAGGTTATCACTTATTACTCTAACTCTGATGTGGGTTACCCTGACAGCCCCTTTGTGCGTCGGCCCCCACATAGAGCCACTCTCCCTAGAACCCAAAAACATAAAATCCAACACCAAGGAGTTGTACCAAAAGAACACTAAACCAACAAATGGAACATCCACGAGGAAAAACCATCTCGCCAAAATCATATGAAACAACATCCATAAAATAGTACAACCCATGTGTAAACTCAAATGATCACAACTATAGCCAAGAATAGGAACAAATATCTAATTAAATGATAAAATATAAACATCAATTTCCCCACCTCTGGAAGTCCCTAACAATAACTTAAGCTCCTATAGAAGGATAAACTAACTCAAGGGCTTTCCCACATGACATAAATCCAATAAAGAGAAAACCACAATTGATTCAACGAATAATCTCGAGAGTACACAATTACGTTAAACAACACCATATAACACATTTCAAAACACAATAATTTCACCAAATAAATAATTTAATTTCTCAAGAAAATTCAATTTAATTTAAATCACAAAGTTTATCTCTAATTTACTCGATTAAACTATAACATTGCAAATTTATTTAATTATTTCATAATCTCAACATAAATAAACATCATTATTTTTATATATATACATATATATACGCTTTTATGTGTATATACATATATACATATACAAGTATATATAATATAATTAAACATATATTAAAAATTATGTATATAAAACATATTATAAAATTACCCATATTAAATCTCTGTAATTTTATAACTATATATATATAAATATATATACATATATATATGTACATATATATATACATATATATATACATATATATTAATATTAATATTAATATTAATATTAATATATATTATATAAATAAAATGAATTTAATGAAAATTGAATTAAAACCAAGTTTTTAAGAACAGACTCATGTAGCCTGTACTGCGTACCTCCCTATGGGAGGCCGCAGCCCACATGGTTGCGTCCAACAGCCTCGGCTGCTATGCACAGCCTCTGGTATGTGCACAATACCACAGGGGTCGAAGGTGGTACGGCGGCTACCAACCACTCACCCCCATAAATAAATTTTATTTTATATATATTTTAAAAATATATATATTTCTTTCAAAAAAAATGCTAAACATAAAAATGTCGAACCCAGAAACAAAATAAACATATTTTATTCTTTTTAACAAAGACAAAAGATAAAATTTAAATATGTATATGTATATGTATATATTTATATATACATATATATGTATATGTATATATTTATATATACATATATATATAATAAACTAACAGTCTAGTTCTTTTCTCCAAAACACAAAATAAATTTATAGGGTATACAATTTTAATTTTCACAACAAATCAATTTTCTTTTCAAATCAAAAATCTCATAACTAGATTTATTAAAGGAAATCAGAAGGTTTCTCACCAATTTTCTACATAAGATTTAAAGGTTAACACAAGAAATTTTCAACAACAAAACCCTTTTTCAAAATAGAGATATTGATTTTCGAATATGGCAAACATGATTTTCTTTTTCCTTACAGAACAATGAATTAATAAATCAAAAGAATTGATAGTCAAAAAGAACCTGGAGTGCTTCATTTGATGTCGAATCCAAACACTGCAACCCTTCTTCCTCTTTCAAAAATAGAATCCATCTGTAGTTCCTTCTCCAATTCCTTCTTCCAACTAACTTCTGGATCAATATTGTATTTTTCCTTCCAAGAACAATTTTAACAGAGAAGCACAAAAAACCTGTCTTTTTCTTTTCCACACCAAACCAAAAACCCTTTTTGTGTGTGTGTAGAAACTTCCCTTTTCTCACAATAAAATAAGAAAAAAATAAATAAAGATCTTTTTTTCTCAAAAATCCAACCCATCCATTGGTTCTTTTTCTTTCTTTAAAAGCTCACACTTATCTCACAAATTTTAATTAAAAATTCATTAATTTCACACTTATCCTCACATGATATTATCCTTAGATTTTAAAATATTAATATTTTGAAAAAAACAAATACAATTATCACAAAAATTATTTATTTAAATTAATTACTCTATCATTTTTAATTAATTGAATATCTTTTAATTTACAATATTTTAAATCCAACATTTAACGAAATTACAATTACATACAATTAATCATATCTACAAGATAACATTAATTAATCCCATATAAAATAAGGATAAATTAAATACCAACTATCCACAAATAAAATAAATGAACAACAACAATACTGAGACAAAGACAAGACCACGACATTGAAAGACTCACAACGAGGTGATGGACTTGGGACGGGGACACTTCCTTATCAACTCCCTTTTTCAACATCATACCTGTTGGGTTAATTTAATGCTCGCCCTGTCCAGCCGAAGCTGGTGGAATCGAGACTTTATTCCTGCAATTCTTGCATACAAACAAACGTCAAGTAACTTGTAAATCTCCATTGTAGACACACCCTAAAAGGTAATTGCGGGCTAGCAAGGCACTCACAAGCGAGTGATGCTACTTTGTCCTTTCACCAAGACTCACTAGCAAATACATCAGAAACCATAGCAACATAGAATCACAACATCACCACATATAATATTAAAGAAAACCATAGTATAACTATATAATATAACCACCACATAATGTATCATCAATCATCATAGTAATGTCAAGTGCAGCAAACCAACCAAACTATGAATCCACACACAATCAAGTCGGTGAACTAATCACCATCACAAACCAAGTATCAAACCAACACATAAGCATATCAAAGAGTATCAAAGAGTATTAGCAACATGAGGGGTATTAGATCCTCCCCCCTAGAACATGGCTTACTCCTAGAAGCCAGTAAATAAATATGGGTAAGCCTCTCTAATATGGGACGCATCCTCCCATGTCACCGAAGTCTCGCCATTTGGGTCCCACTAAACCCGCACCTGATCAATATCTCTGCCCCTGAGGGCGAGTCTCCAATGCTATAGTACAACCATAGGCTCGAGAGCTAGCTACCCGTCCTTGACCTGTAGAGCATTCCAATCAAGTACGTGAGTAACATCAGGAAAAATATGGTCTAAGGACTGAAACATGAAAAACATCGTGAATCCGCGACAGACTAGGTGGCAAGGCTAGGTGGTAGGCAATAGGACCAATTCTTTCTAACACCTCAAATGGCCCTACAAAGTGGAGCGCAAGCTTAGAACCCTTTCCATAACGTATAGGGCTCTTTCGCGGATGTACTCGAAGAAACACTCGATCACCAACTGCAAACTGTCGATCAACTCTATGTGCATCAGCATACTTCTCCTACCTATCTTGAGTTGCTACAAGATGTTCTTGGATGCGAGCTACCTGTTGTTCCATATCTCAAAGCATTTTGGGTCCAAGGAGAACCCTGTCCTCTAACCGATCCCAGCTCAAAGGGGTACGACAAGGATGACCGTATAAAGCCTAAAAAGGAGCCATGTTGATCGAACTATGGTAACCATTGTTGTAGGAAAACTCGACCAAGTGTAGATAATCTTCCCAACGAGATTTTTGGTCCATGACATACATGCGGAGCATATCCTCGATCACCTAATTCACTCTCTCAGTTTAACCATCTGTCTCTAGATGGTAGGTAGAACTAAAGTTCAATTGAGTCCCTAAGGACCGCTGCAAAGACGTCCATAGCGCAGATGTGAATACTGGATCTCTGTCAGAAATGATTCTTTGTGGTATACCATGCAATCGAACAATGTCTTCCATGAACACCTTGGCCACCAAAGAAACAGTATAGGAAGATTGGATAGGAGAGAAATGGGCTACCTTGGTCAGTCTATCCACACTGACCATGATAGTGTTGTGCCACCTGGAAGACATAGGCAAGCCAACAATGAAATCCATAGAGATAATGTCCCACTTCCATTCTAGAACAAGATGAGGGTGCAACAAACCTGCTAGATGATGATGCTCAGCCTTAACCCTCTGACATTCTAGAAATCTAGCCACAAAATTGGCGATATCACGCTTTAATCTTGCCCAAAAATATAGTGAGCGCAGATCCGCATACATTTTCTTAACTCTAAGATGTGCCAAATAAGGTGCCCGATGGGCTTCAATCAAGATTAGGGTGTGAAGACCCTTTGTAGGAGGTACATACATTCGGCCCGCATAGCGCAAGACACCATCAGAATCCAACAAGTATCTAGCAGATTTTCCTTCCAGAGTTCTGCTCGACTCGATTTCAAATTTCACCTCTTGATACCAATTGTCTGAGGAGAGAGCGATGAGGATCTGACTCCTCAAATCAACTCCAAGAGTTACCACAGCTATCTCATGCCTACGTCGGCTCAGAGCATCTGCCACCACATTCTCTTTGCCCCGGATATACTTTACTTCAAAATCATATTCGTACAAGAATTCCATCCACCTTCTTTGTCTTGCATTTAGGTTTGGTTGCGTGAAGATGTATTGCAGACTACGATGATCTGTATGTTACTCGAACTGCTGCCCTAAAAGGAAATGTCTCCATCTTACCAGAGCATGAACCACAGTGGCTAACTCAAGATCATGTGTGGGGTAGTTCAATTCACGATCCTTAATTTTACGGGCTTCATATGCAATCACTCGCCCTTCTTGCATCAAAACAGCCCCTAAACCTTCCAAGGAAGCATCTGTACATACTACAAATTCCCCTGTAGGATCTGGTACTGCCAAAATTGGTGCACTAGTCAGCTTTTCCTTAAGAATCTAGAATGCTAACTAACATTGATTTGACCAAAGAAATTTCTTCCCCTTCCTCTGGAGAGAGGTAATGGGATGTGCAATCCTAGAAAATCCTTGGATGAACCGCCGATAATAGCCTGCTAGTCCCATGAAACCGTGAATTTATGAGACATTCATGGGTACGAGCCAATCCACAATGGCCTGAATCTTTACAGGATCAACGAAAATTCCCTCACCTAAAATGACATGACCCAAATATTAATATTCAGTCTTATAGAATTCACACTTTTCTAGGTTGGCATACAACTAATTGTCCCTTAAGCATTGTAGCACCTGTCTTAGATGTTCCTCATGTTCCTCCATAGATTTGGAATAAATCAAAATGTCGTCGAGAAACACAAGGATGAATCTATCCAAATACGTTTGGAACACCCCATTCATTAAGCTCATGAAGACTGAAGGTGCATTTGTCAACCCGAACGGCATCACAGTGAACTCGTAATGTCCATATCAAGTGAGAAATGTTGTTTTATGAATATCTAGTTCCGCAATCCATAATTGATGATACCCTAATTTGAGATCAATCTTAGAAAATATCTTCGCCCCTTTTATCTAATCAAAAAGATCATCAATTCTAGGTAGGCGATATCGATTCTTCACCGTTACTTTGTTCAACTACCTATAATCAATACACAAACAGAGAGAACCATCCTTCTTCTTTATGAATATTATGAGTGCTCCCCAAGGGGAAACACTTCGGCGGATAAGCCCCTTAGCCAATAGCTCCTCCAATTGCAGATGGAGTTCTTGAAGCTCATGTGTTGTCATCTGGTACGGAGCCCGAGATATAGGCTCAGCTCCAAGTACTAGATCAATCTTGAAATCTATATCCTGCTTTGGCAGCATACCCGGTATCTCACTCAGAAAAACATCAGAAAACCCCTTAAGGAGTGGGTAATCATCCAATGACACCCCTTGACTATCCTCTGACTCAAGCTCACCCACTGATACTACAAAAAGCTGACAACCCTGCCGGAAAAACCTTTTTAGTTACATGGCGGAGATCATTCGCAATGAAATGGGCCTTTGAATACCCATGATCTCCACCTCCTTTTTGGAATCATCGACGCACCGCACTGCTTTATGGCGACAATCTATCATGGCACAGTGTGCACTCAACCAATCCATTCCTAAGACGACATCATACGAGCGAAGTGGTAGGATTTGTAGGTCCACCTTAGTTGTCAATGCCCCTATAGCCAGACTACAACCCTGAACAAGCTTCTCTACTACAACCTTTGACCCTAAGGCCAATTCAACCTTCCATTTTACACCTTGCCTAGATGCCACCAATCTACATCGCTCTACTACTGAAGGAGATATAAAAGAGTTAGATGTACTAGAATCAAAGAGTATGGAAATACTAGTGTCATGCAACACACCTGATGTCTCAATCACAATGCCCTAATATTCTACTTAATGATTGTCCACTGCCGCAAACACCTGATGTGCTCTACCCACATCACCCACTATTGGCTCAGAAGCAGCTGGTCTCTAGCTAAAACCTGAAGTACTCCTTTGTGAAAAATGTCTGGCAATATGTCCCTGTTGCCCACATGAGAAACAGCATGTGCCTCACCCAAATCCTCTAACACCATATGGTGCACTCGACTGCTGAAAACTACCTCGTGAAGGTGTTGACTATGTGCTTTGTGCAAGCTGCACAAAATGATTTGGTCTATTACGCTGCCAGCTTCAGTTCTTCTTGTTCTGAGATCTATCTCCCTGGTGAAACTATGATTTGTTATGTTTGGGCTATGACTGCTGCTGCTGCTGCGGACCACCCTTAGAGGGTGCCTGAAAATTCCTGGAAGACCCTACAGCTTGAGGCTGACCACCTCTAGAACCAAAACCTAATGTCAGAACATTGTAGATCTAAACTCCAGTGTGTCCTCCCAATGCCATTGCCAAATTTTCTTCTACTAGCCAAGCCTTCTCAACCGCTACCTCCATTGTCTTCAGCTCGAAGACTCTAACTCCACCACTAATTCGAGCGTTTAAGCCCTGAACGAAATGTTGAACCAACATTCCCTCATCATGACTGATTCTTGCATATTGCTTCAATTCATAGAATCGTCGCTCATATTGTTCAATGGACATCGACATCTGCTTGACGTCATGAAACTCATTTGCCCTGCATTGCCTCCAATGATCTGAAAGGAAGCGAGCCCTGAACCTGTCCAGAAATAGCTACCATGTGACCATGTTGATATCTAGATGTAACTTTTGCTCTTCCAACTGCCACCAAGTGGACGTGAAGCCTCACAGATGCATGATTGTGCACCTAGCTTTGGTATTGCTACCATAGAGGTGCATCGTGAAGCATCGATTAACCATGTTTCCACTTCCAGACCTCCTTCAAAACCATCGAATGTAGGCGGGTGTGCTCTCATCAAGTCTCTCATATGACCAGCTAGCACTGCATCCTGATCTGTCATTATTTCCCTCTGCCTTGGCGACCTTTCCCTTTCTCTCTCGACCCGCTGCTCCTCCTTTGGCCTGGGTCCCAATCAATCAAGAATCTCCCCCAGAAGATGTTGCAACTGTCCATCTAAACTAGGTTGTTCTAGGTTCTGACCACCATCTAACAGATTTTTTTGAGGACTCTATCATTCCTCATGCTTTGAACCGTGGGAACTCGGTGGTGATGGACTTTGGCGCTTGGATCCACGACCACCACCCTGGCCTCTTCCTTGGCCACGACCTCTACCTTGAGGCATGATCCTGCACAACAATTAGGGTTATGTAAGATCAAGAGTTAATGCAAAGGTTGCCTAACGAACACAAACTACCCAGAGAACCCAGCGTTAGCAACCTTGGCTCTTATACCAAGTTGTAATGCCTTGTCGCGCAAACCTCAAAGGAACAACTAAAAATGCAACAACAAAAAAAAATTAAACATAAGGAATGCACTTTAATTTTTCCAACATAACCAATGTTTCAAGTTGCACATCTAAGTCCCTTGGGGTACATGAGGTGACATTACTAAACTATCCCATAACAAAATTAACAGATGAACATTAAGTTACCAATTACGTAATCCATTCATTCACACATCACCATTAACACATTCATTCATGATAACCAAAATGATAAGAATAATCCATATAATACGATACACACAAATACAATAAATTAATCATAGAAATATTAAGTACATATTTCCACAGATACAACATAACATTAATAGCATTTACAAATGGTTGTTCAAGAATGATTTACATGGTATGATAATACATTACATCAATCTGATAGTACATCTCAATGAACACATATACAAAATTACATCATAGGTCTTCCCAATGCGCGTGGGAGTGATACATCAATATATAAAATACATATAGAGTACAAATATACATCTGATAACATATGAATCCTAGATCAAACTACATCAACAAAACTATGCACTGAATGGTACAACTGTATCATAAGGGGACCCAACGGGGTGCGTAGCACATTCCATCCAACCACCCCCATGATAGTTGTAAACAAGGAAGGATCCCCGACCAAGCACATCCAAATAGTAAAGCAAGACTAAAATCCAAACACGAAAAGCAAGAGACCACAAAGAAATCTCATAACGACAATAAATCTCCAAAACATAACAATAGACCACTTCTAGAGGATTTCAATAAAAAAACATCTCAAAAGGAATGTTAGAGGAGAGTGTCATCGCATGGCCTTACATGGATTATCCAGACAACCTATCACAAGGTGTCGCCTCCATCTATAGTTATCCTAATTGCCTATCTCAAGGCGTCGCTCCATAGGGTAACTCATGCAGAACTGTTAACCTCTCGTGAAGACAAGGCAATGATCATGCCAACCATGGCCTTCTTGGCCCACCTTTAGTCTATGATAGCACTAATAGGCAGATGAGGCATCCATAATTATCTTATTAATGTTTAACTACCCACCCCCTAATAGATTACTTAGGTTATCACTTATTACTCTAACTCTAATGTGGGTTACCCTGATAGCCCCTTTGTGTACTAGCCCCCACATAGAGCCACTCTCCCTAGAACCCAAAAACATAAAATCCAACACCAAGGAGTTGTACTACAAGAACACTAAACCAACAAATGGAACATCCGCGAGGCAAAACAATCTCGCCAAAATCATATGAAACAACATCCATAAAATGGTACAACCCATGTGTAAACTTAAATCACAACTATAGCCAAGAATAGGAATAAATATCCAATTAAATGATCAAATATAAACATCAATTTCCCCACCTCTAGAAGTCCCTAACAATAACTTAAGCTCCTACAGAAGGATAAACTAACTCAAGGGCTTTCCCACATGACATAAATCCAATAAAGTGAAAACCACAATTGATTCAAAGAATAATCTCGAGATTACACAATTACGTTAAACAATGTCATATAACACATTTCAAAACACAATGATTTCACCAAATAAATAATTTAATTTCTCAAGAAAATTCAATTTAATTGAGATCACAAAGTTTATCTCTAATTTACTCGATTAAACTATAACATTATAAATTTATTTAATTATTCCATAATCTCAACATAGATAAACATCATTATATATATATATATATATATATACTCTATTATGTGTATATACATATATACATATACACGTATATATAATATAATAAAACATATATTAAAAATTATGCATTTAAAACATATTATAAAATTACCCATATTAAATCTCTGTAATTTTACAGCTATATATATATAAATATATATACATATATATTTATATTAATATAAATATTGATATTAATATATATATATGCATATATATATACATATATATATACATATATATATACATATATTAATGTTAATATTAATATTAATATTAATATTAATATATATTATATAAATAAAATGAATTTAATGAAAATTGAATTAAAAACCAAGTTTTAAGAACACTCGACAAGAAATTTCTCAGACAAGGCACTTCCATGGGAGGTCAGCAGCCTCATGGTTAAGGCCTGTCACCAAATGCTATGCTGTTCTAGTCTCAGGCATTAATACCATTGGTTTGAGGTGGCACGGGCTGCTGCCAACCACTAATTCCCATAAATAAATTTTATTTTATATATATTTTAAAAAAAAATATATTTCTTTCAAAAAAAAATGCCAAACATAAAAATGTCGAACCCAAAAACAAAATAAACATATTTTATTCTTTTTAACAAAGACAAAAGATAAAATTTAAATATGTATATGTATATATTTATATATACATATATATGTATATGTATATATTTATATATACATATATATATAATAAACTAACAATCTAGTTCTTTTCTCCAAAACACAAAATAAATTTATAGGGTATACAATTTTAATTTTCACAACAAATCGATTTTCTTTTCAAATCAAAAATCTCATAACTAGATTTATTAAAGGAAATCAGAAGGTTTCTCACCAATTTTCTACATAAGATTTAAAGGTTAACACAAGAAATTTTCAACAACAAAACCCTTTTTCAAAACAGAGATATTGATTTTCGAATATGGAAAACATGATTTTCTTTTTCCTTACAGAACAATGAATTAATAAATCAAAAGAATTGATAGTCAAAAAGAACCTGGAGTGCTTCATTTGATGTCAAATCCAAACACTGCAGCCCTTCTTCCTCTTTCGAAAATAGAATCCATCTGTAGTTCCTTCTCCAATTCCTTCTTCCAACTAACTTCTGGATCAATATTGTATTTTTCCTTCCAAGAACAATTTTAACGGAGAAGCACAAAAAACCTGTCTTTTTCTTTTCCACACCAAACCAAAAACCCTTTTTGTGTGGTGTAGAAACTTCCCTTTTCTCACAATAAAATAAGAAATAAATAAATAAAGATCTTTTTTTCTCAAAAATCCAACCCATCCATTGGTTCTTTTTCTTTCTTTAAAAGCTCACACTTATCTCACAAATTTTAATTAAAAATTCATTAATTTCACACTTATCCTCACATGATATTATCCTTAGATTTTAAAATATTAATATTTTGAAAAATACAAATACAATTATCACAAAAATTATTTATTTAAATTAATTACTCTATCATTTTTAATTAATTGAATATCTTTTAATTTACAATATTTTAAATCCAACATTTAACGAAATTACAATTACATACAATTAATCATATCTACAAGATAACATTAATTAATCCCATATAAAATAAGGATAAATTAAATACCAACTATCCACAAATAAAATAAATGAACAACAACAATACTGAGACAAAGACAAGACCACGACATTGAAAGACTCACAACGAGGTGATGGACTTGGGACGGGGACACTTCCTTATCAACTCCCTTTTTCAACATCATACCTGTTGGGTTAATTTAATGCTCGCCCTGTCCTGCCGAAGCTGGTGGAATCAAGACTTTATTCCTGCAATTCCTGCATACAAACAAACGTCAAGTAACTTGTAAATCTCCATTGCAGACACACCGTGAAAGGTAATTGTAGGCTAGCAGGGCACTCACAAGCGAGTGATGCTACTTTGTCCTTTCACCAAGACTCACTAGCAAATACATCAGAAACCATAGCAACATAGAATCATAACATCACCACATATAATATTAAAGAAAACCATAGTATAACCATATAATATAACCACCACATAATGTATCATCAATCATCATAGTAATGTCAAGTGCAGCAAACCAACCAAACTATGAATCCACACACAACCAAGTCGGTGAACTAATCACCATCACAAACCAAGTATCAAACCAACACATAAGCATATCAAAGAGTATCAAAGAGTATTAGCAACATGAGGGGTATTAGATCCTCCCCCCTAGAACATGGATTACTCCTGGAAGCCAGTAAATAAATATGGGTAAGCCTCTCTAATATGGGACGCATCCTCCCATGTCACTGAAGTCTCGCCATTTGGGTCCCACTGAACCCGCACCTGATCAATATCTCTACCCCTGAGGGCGAGTCTCTGATGCTATAGTACAACCACAGGCTCGAGAGCTAGCTACCCGTCCTTGACCTGTAGAGCATTCCAATCAAGTACGTGAGTAACATCAGGAAAAATATGGTCTAAGGACTGAAACATGAAAAACATCGTGAATCCGCGACAGACTAGGTGGCAAGGCTAGGTGGTAGGCAATAGGACCAATTCTTTCTAACACCTCAAATGGCCCTACAAAGTGGAGTGCAAGCTTAGAACCCTTTCCATAACGTATAGGGCTCTTTTGCGGATGTACTCGAAGAAACACTTGATCACCAACTGCAAACTGTCGATCAACTCTATGTGCATCAGCATACTTCTCCTGCCTATCTTGAGTTGCTACAAGATGCTCTTGGATGCAAGCTACCTGTTGTTCCATATCTCAAAGCATTTTGGGTCCAAGGAGAACCCTGTCCTCTAACCGATCCCAGCTCAAAGGGGTACGACAAGGATGACCGTATAAAGCCTAAAAAGGAGCCATGTTGATCGAACTATGGTAACCATTGTTGTAGGAAAACTCGACCAAGTGCAGATAATCTTCCCAACGAGATTTTTGGTCCATGACATACATGCGGAGCATATCCTCGATCACCTAATTCACTCTCTCAGTTTAACCATCTGTCTCTGGATGGTAGGCAAAACTAAAGTTTAATTGAGTCCCTAAGGACCGCTGCAAAGATGTCCATAGCGCAGATGTGAATATTGGATCTCTGTCAAAAATGATTCTTTGTGGTATACCATGCAATCAAACAATGTCTTCCATGAACACCTTGGCCACCAAAGAAACAGTATAGGAAGATTGGATAGGAGAGAAATGGGCTACCTTGGTCAGTCTATCCACAGTGACCATGATAGTGTTGTGCCACCTGGAAGACATAGGCAAGCCAACAATGAAATCCATAGAGATAATGTCCCACTTCCATTCTAGAACAAGATGAGGGTGCAACAAACCTACTAGATGATGATGCTCAGCCTTAACCCTCTGACATTCTAGAAATCTAGCCACAAAATTGGCGATATCACGCTTTAATCTTGCCCAAAAATATAGTGAGCGCAGATCCGCATACATTTTCTTAACTCTGAGATGTGCCAAATAAGGTGCCCGATGGGCTTCAGTCAAGATTAGGGTGTGAAGACCCTTTGTAGGAGGTACATACATTCGGCCCGCATAGCGCAAGACACCATCAGAATCCAACAAGTATCTAGCAGATTTTCCTTCCAGAGTTCTGCCTGACTCGATTTCAAATTTCACCTCTTGATACCAATTGTCTGAGGAGAGAGCGATGAGGATCTGACTCCTCAAATCAACTCCAAGAGTTACCACAATTATCTCATGCCTACGTCGGCTAAGAGCATCTGCCACCATGTTCTCTTTTCCCTAGATATACTTTACTTCAAAATCATATTCGCACAAGAATTCCATCCACCTTCTTTGTCTTGCATTCAGGTTTGGTTGCATGAAGATGTATTGCAGACTACGATGATCTGTATGTTACTCGAACTGCTGCCCTAAAAGGAAATGTCTCCATCTTACTAGAGCATGAACCAGAGTGGCTAACTCAAGATCATGTGTGGGGTAGTTCAATTCATGATCCTTAATTTTACGGGCTTCATATGCAATCACTCGCCCTTCTTGCATCAAAACAGCCCCTAAACCTTCCAAGGAAGCATCTGTACATACTACAAATTCCCCTGTAGGATCTGGTACTGCCAAAATTGGTGCACTAGTTAGCTTTTCCTTAAGAATCTAGAATGCTAACTAACATTGATTTGACCAAAGAAATTTCTTCCCCTTCCTCTGGAGAGAGGTAATGGGATGTGCAATCCTAGAAAATCCTTGGATGAACCACCGATAATAGCCTGCTAGTCCCATGAAACTGTGAATTCATGAGACATTCATGGGTACGAGCCAATCCACAATGGCCTGAATCTTTACAGGATCAACGAAAATTCCCTCACCTAAAATGACATGACCCAAATATTAAAATTCAGTCTTATAGAATTCACACTTTTCTAGGTTGGCATACAACTAATTGTCCCTTAAGCACTGTAGCACCTGTCTTAGATGTTCCTCATGTTCCTCCATAGATTTGGAATAAATCAAAATTTCGTCGAGAAACACAAGGATGAATCTATCCAAATACGTTCGGAACACCCCATTCATTAAGCTCATGAAGACTGAAGGTGCATTTGTCAACCCGAACGGCATCACAGTGAACTCGTAATGTCCATATCAAGTGTGAAATGTTGTTTTATGAATATCTAGTTCCGCAATCCATAATTGATGATACCCTGATTTGAGATCAATCTTAGAAAATATCTTCGCCCCTTTTATCTGATCAAAAAGATCATCAATTCTAGGTAGGCGATATCGATTCTTCACCGTTACTTTGTTCAACTACCTATAATCAATACACAGACAGAGAGAACCATCCTTCTTCTTTATGAATATTATGAGTGCTCCCCAAGGGGAAACACTTGGGCGGATAAGCCCCTTAGCCAATAGCTCCTCCAATTGCAGACGGAGTTCTTGAAGCTCATGTGTTGTCATCTGGTACGGAGCCCGAGATATAGGCTCAGCTCCAAGTACCAGATCAATCTTGAAATCTATATCCCGCTTTGGCAGCATACCCGGTATCTCACTCAGAAAAACATCAGAAAACCCCTTAAGGAGTGGGTAATCATCCAATGACACCCCTTGACTATCCTCTAACTCAAGCTCACCCACTGATACTACAAAAAGCTGACAACCCTACCGGAAAAACCTTTTTAGTTACATGGCAAAGATCATTCGCAATGAAATGGACCTTTGAATACCCACGATCTCCACCTCCTTTCTGGAATCATCGACGCACTGCACTGCTTTATGGCGACAATCTATCATGGCACAGTGTGCACTCAACCAATCCATTCCTAAGACGACATCATACGAGCGAAGTGGTAGGATTCGTAGGTCCACCTTAGTTGTCAATGCCCCTATAGCCAGACTACAACCCTGAACAAGCTTCTCTACTACAACCTTTGACCCTAAGGCCAATTCAACCTTCCATTTTACACCTTGCCTAGATGCCACCAATCTACATCGCTCTACTACTGAAGGAGATATAAAAGAGTTAGATGTACTAGAATCAAAGAGTATGGAAATACTAGTGTCATGCAACACACCTGATGTCTCAATCACAATGCCCTAATATTCTGCTTAATGATTGTCCACTGCCGCAAACACCTGATGTGCTCTACCCACATCACCCACTATTGGCTCAGAAGCAACTGGTCTCTAGCTAAAACCTGAAGTACTCCTTTGTGAAAAATGTCTGGCAATATGTCCCTGTTGCCCACATGAGAAACAGCATGTGCCTCACCCAAATCCTCTAACACTAGATGGTGCACTCGACTGCTGAAAACTACCTCGTGAAGGTGTCGACTTTGTGCTTTGTGCAAGTTGCACAAAATGATTTGGTCTATTACGCTGCCAGCTTCAGTTCTTCTTGTTCTGAGATCTATCTCCCTGGTGAAACTATGATTTGTTATGTTTGGGCTATGACTGCTGCTGCTGCTGCGGACCACCCTTAGAGGGTGCCTGAAAATTCCTGGAAGACCCTGCAGCTTGAGGCTGACCACCTCTAGAACCAAAACCTAATGTCGGAACACTATAGATCTAAACTCCAGTGTGTCCTCCCAATGCCATTGCCAAATTTTCTTCTACTAGCCAAGCCTTCTCAACCGCTACCTCCATTGTCTTCAGCTCGAAAACTCTAACTCCACCACTAATTAGAGCGTTTAAGCCCTGAACGAAATGTTGAACCAACATTCCCTCATCATGACTGATTCTTGCATATTGCTTCAATTCATAGAATCGTCGCTCATATTGTTCAATGGACATCGACATCTGCTTGACGTCATGAAACTCATTTGCCCTGCATTGCCTCCAATGATCTGAAAGGAAGCGAGCCCTGAACCTGTCCAGAAATAGCTACCATGTGACCATGTTGATATCTAGATGTAACTTTTGCTCTTCCAACTGCCACCAAGTGGACGTGAAGCCTCACAGATGCATGATTGTGCACCTAGCTTTGGTATTGCTACCATAGAGGTGCATCGTGAAGCATCGATTAACCATGTTTCCACTTCCAGACCTCCTTCAAAACCATCGAATGTAGGCGGGTGTGCTCTCATCAAGTCTCTCATATGACCAGCTAGCACTGCATCCTGATCTGTCATTATTTCCCTCTGCCTTGGCGACCTTTCCCTTTCTCTCTCGACCCGCTGCTCCTCCTTTGGCCTGGGTCCCAATCAATCAAGAATCTCCCCCAGAAGATGTTGCAACTGTCCATCTAAACTAGGTTGTTCTAGGTTCTGACCACCATCTAACAGATTTTTTTGAGGACTCTATCATTCCTCATGCTTTGAACCGTGGGAACTCGGTGGTGATGGACTTTGGCGCTTGGATCCACGACCACCACCCTGGCCTCTTCCTTGGCCACGACCTCTACCTTGAGGCATGATCCTGCACAACAATTAGGGTTATGTAAGATCAAGAGTTAATGCAAAGGTTGCCTAACGAACACAAACTACCCAGAGAACCCAGCGTTAGCAACCTTGGCTCTTATACCAAGTTGTAATGCCTTGTCGCGCAAACCTCAAAGGAACAACTAAAAATGCAACAACAAAAAAAAATTAAACATAAGGAATGCACTTTAATTTTTCCAACATAACCAATGTTTCAAGTTGCACATCTAAGTCCCTTGGGGTACATGAGGTGACATTACTAAACTATCCCATAACAAAATTAACAGATGAACATTAAGTTACCAATTACGTAATCCATTCATTCACACATCACCATTAACACATTCATTCATGATAACCAAAATGATAAGAATAATCCATATAATACGATACACACAAATACAATAAATTAATCATAGAAATATTAAGTACATATTTCCACAGATACAACATAACATTAATAGCATTTACAAATGGTTGTTCAAGAATGATTTACATGGTATGATAATACATTACATCAATCTGATAGTACATCTCAATGAACACATATACAAAATTACATCATAGGTCTTCCCAATGCGCGTGGGAGTGATACATCAATATATAAAATACATATAGAGTACAAATATACATCTGATAACATATGAATCCTAGATCAAACTACATCAACAAAACTATGCACTGAATGGTACAACTGTATCATAAGGGGACCCAACGGGGTGCGTAGCACGTTCCATCCAACCACCCCCATGATAGTTGTAAACAAGGAAGGATCCCTGACCAAGCACATCCAAATAGTAAAGCAAGACTAAAATCCAAACACGAAAAGCAAGAGACCACAAAGAAATCTCATAACGACAATAAATCTCCAAAACATAACAATAGACCACTTCCAGAGGATTTCAATAAAAAAACATCTCAAAAGGAATGTTAGAGGAGAGTGTCATCGCATGGCCTTACATGGATTATCCAGACAACCTATCACAAGGTGTCGCCTCCATCTATAGTTATCCTAATTGCCTATCTCAAGGCGTCGCTCCATAGGGTAACTCATGCAGAACCGTTAACCTCTCGTGAAGACAAGGCAACGATCATGCCAACCATGGCCTTCTTGGCCCACCTTTAGTCTATGATAGCACTAACAGGCAGATGAGGCATCCATAATTATCTTATTAATGTTTAACTACCCACCCCCTAATAAATTACTTAGGTTATCACTTATTACTCTAACTCTAATGTGGGTTACCCTGATAGCCCCTTTGTGTACTAGCCCCCACATAGAGCCACTCTCCCTAGAACCCAAAAACATAAAATCCAACACCAAGGAGTTGTACTACAAGAACACTAAACCAACAAATGGAACATCCGCGAGGCAAAACAATCTCGCCAAAATCATATGAAACAACATCCATAAAATGGTACAACCCATGTGTAAACTTAAATCACAACTATAGCCAAGAATAGGAATAAATATCCAATTAAATGATCAAATATAAACATCAATTTCCCCACCTCTAGAAGTCCCTAACAATAACTTAAGCTCCTACAGAAGGATAAACTAACTCAAGGGCTTTCCCACATGACATAAATCCAATAAAGTGAAAACCACAATTGATTCAAAGAATAATCTCGAGAGTACACAATTACGTTAAACAATATCATATAACACATTTCAAAACACAATGATTTCACCAAATAAATAATTTAATTTCTCAAGAAGATTCAATTTAATTGAGATCACAAAGTTTATCTCTAATTTACTCGATTAAACTATAACATTATAAATTTATTTAATTATTCCATAATCTCAACATAAATAAACATCATTATATATATATATATATATATATACTCTATTATGTGTATATACATATATACATATACACGTATATATAATATAATAAAACATATATTAAAAATTATGCATTTAAAACATATTATAAAATTACCCATATTAAATCTCTGTAATTTTACAGCTATATATATATAAATATATATACATATATATTTATATTAATATAAATATTGATATTAATATATATATATAATATAAAAAAATGAATTTAATGAAAATCGAATTAAAACCAAGTTTTTAAGAACAGACCCACACAGCCTGTATTGCGTACCTCTATGGGAGTCGCCCCCACATGGCAAACTAGCTAGTTGTTGTGTGCACCCTATGGTCTGCACACAGGGGTCGGG
This sequence comes from Sequoia sempervirens, assembly GCA_007258455.2. NCBI lineage: Eukaryota > Viridiplantae > Streptophyta > Pinopsida > Cupressales > Cupressaceae > Sequoia > Sequoia sempervirens. The sequence continues at coordinate 749,983,082 of VDFB02270651.1, read as the reverse complement.
GGTGGTACGGCGGCCCCAATCACTCCCTCCCATAAATAAATTTTATTTTATATATCTTTTTTTTTTTTAATTATTTCTTTCAAAAAAAATGCCAAACATAAAAATGTCAAACCCAGAAACAAAATAAACATATTTTATTCTTTTTAACAGAGATAGAAGATAAAATTTAAATATGTATATGTATATATTTACATATATATATTTATATATACATATATACATATATATATTTATATATACATATATATATATAAATATTATATATATAGGTATATATGTGTATATACTTGTCTACTAATTACAAAATTAATAATATACATATAATAAACTAACAATCTAGTTCTTTTTTCTCTAAAACACAAAATAAATTTATAGGGTATACAATTTTAATTTCCACAATAAATCAATTTTCTTTTCAAATCAAAAATCTCATAACTAGATTTATTGAAGGAAATCATAAGGTTTCTCACCAATTTTTCGCAGAAGATTTAAAGGTTTAACACAAGCAATTTTCAACAACAAAACCCTTTTTCAAAACAGAGATATTGACTTTTGAATATGGCAAATATGATTTTCGTTTTCCTTACAGAACAATGAATTAATAAATCAAAAGAATTGATAATCAAACAGAACCTGAAGTCCTTCATTTGATGTCGAATCCAAACACTGCAGCCCTTCTTCCTCTTTCGAAAATAGAATCCCTTCTTCCTTCTCCAATTCTTTCTTCCAGCTAACTTTTGGATCAATATTGCATTTTTCCTTCCAAGAACAATTTTAACAGAGAAGCACAAAAAACCTGTCTTTTTCTTTTCCACACCAAACCAAAAACCATTTGTGTGTGTGTGTAGAAACTTCCCTTTTCTCACAATAAAATAAGAAAGAAAAAAATAAAGATCTTTTTTTCTCAAAAATCCAACCCATCCATTGGTTCTTTTTCTTGCTTTAAAAGCTCACACTTATCTCACAAATTTTAATTAAAAATTCATTAATTTCACACTTATCCTCACATGATATTATCCTTAGATTTTAAAATATTAATATTTTGAAAAAGATAATTACAATTATCACAAACATTATTTATTTAAATTAATTACTCTGTCCTTTTTAATTAATTGAATATCTTTTAATTCACAATGTTTTAAATCCAACATTTAACAAAATTACAATTACATACAATTAATCATATCTACAAGATAACATTAATTAATCCCATATAAAATAAGGATAAATTAAATACCAACTATCCACAAATAAAATAAATGAACAACAACAATACTGAGACAAAGACAAGGCCAAGACCATGACACTGAAAGACTCCCAACAAGGTGACGGACTTGGGACAGGGACACTTCCTTATCAACTCCCTTTTTCAACATCATACCCGTTGGGTTAATTTAATGCTCACCCTATCCTATCGAAGCTGGTGGAATCGAGACTTTGTTCCTGTAATTCCTGCATACAAACAAACGTCAAGTAACATGTAAATCTCCATTGCAGACACACCATGAAAAGTAATCACGGGCTAGCAGGATACTCGCAAGCGAGTGATGCTACTCTGTCCTTTCACCAAGACTCACTAGCAAATACATCAGAAACCATAGCAACATGTAGAATCACAGCATCACCACATATAATATTAAAGAAAACCATAGCATAACCATATAAGTCTTAGCAACATGAGGGGTATTATGTAATGCCCAAGACCTTCACCTTGGACATGAACACCACTAACAATTTTTTTTAAACAATAAAGTGTAAACACTATTAATGATCAGCACGTTGTTGCATATAGAACTTTAATTATCATCATATCATCGTAAATATTAAATTTCAATTGTCGAAGCCATTAATATTATATTAATTAACATGACAATAAACTCTCAAATTTATTTATTTTGATTCATATATATATTATGTTAAACTACTATTATGTTTTTTTTTAGATTACTTATTCTTTGTATATGTAAAGCAAACAATGAGTATTTTTATTAAATATATATATTTTTTAGATCTTTAAATTAATTTTCTCTTTAAATAAATATAATTACTACTAAAAGAAAATCATATATATATATATATAAAGAAATTACTCTTAAAAATATATATATATATATATATATATATATATATATATATATATATATATATATAATTACATAGATATAATTACTTCTTAAAAAGGAAGTATACCTACTAGTTTTAAGGGATAAATTAAATTACCTTATAAACTGAAAAGTGACTTTTATATTAGATTTTCAATAAAAAACACAAACCATGCCATTTATTACTTTCCTTAATTTGAACAATTGAAAAGCTTTTTATTTTATTGTTACTTTATTTTTTTGTCTTTTTATGTTAATCATTGAACCAAGAAGCAATGTATACAGCTCATGAAAAAAAAATAAGATAAGAATCCCATGACTAAAAATTAGGAGAAATCAATTTGCATAAGGAAATAAAAAGGAGATTCAACATATGCCTAGATAAATGTTACGGATTTATAGAAGTTGTTTTCAATGCTAAAGCGTGAGCCCTAATTCCTCTCATTGCATTCACTATTTTATTTACTTACTACTATTTTATTTACTTACTGTGTAGGTTAAGGCATAAACGGTGGTAAGAACATAGGGAAGGTAGGTCTGATTTCAAAGACGACATCAAGAACCAATTAAGTTGGTTTATACACAGGCTCTCCATTCTTTTCTTGCTGCAAGTTAATGGTTGTTGCCGAAGAATACAGTTTGCTACAGACAGAGTTTAATGTTTTGATGTTGGGTATTTTTCATGTGGGAGGCTACGCCCTCACAGAGGGCTGCACCCATTCACGGTAGAGAGGTGGAGATTGGGGGAGGGTTACACATTTACTTTAAAATGAAAGAAAAACCTTTATCTCAAAAAAAACACAAAATTACTGTGCATAATAATTTTTTTACATATTTCTTTGGTGTTTTCCTGAGGTTCCAAATCTAATTTGGTTTATAGATGTTTTCTCTACAATCCAAATTTTTTTTTTTAAACTACATAATTTTCTAAGTCTAAATTATGTATCTATGTGCTTTGTTTTGCTACAGGTCCAAAAAAGATTTTTTTCCTCTTTGCAATGCCCCACATCAAAATAATTCAACAACACAACTTTGTAAAAACAGAGTTCTCCTAATTGTTGAAAGAAAATGTAACTTCTATGATTTCACATCACACAATTGTAAAATAGAGATTTTAAATGTAAAAGAAGAAGTATAATTTTCTGAAATAAAATTTTGATCATGCATGTGCAAATTTTTCTTCCTTTTCTCATAGTAATTAATGAAGAGAAGAGGTCTGAAACACAAATCTGTATTTTATTAGAGAGTTCTTTCCAAAGGAGAATTTATTTAAAGATAAATGCAATAATGTAACCATCAATTATCTATCTATCAAAACTGTCACACAAACTTCACTACAATTGTAGGATTCACATTTCTATTACAACATAAATACATTTTAGATTTTTTTTTTATAAAAATAAATACTTTACATACAATGTTTTGAATTTTGAACATATTGTAAATACATACAGATAGATCTAAAATTTGCAATTATACATTTACAAGGATTCTCACAACCACATTTATTTGCATAACACTCATTGGAATGGTGTAAAAATATACATTCACTTGAAACCCTTTCACAATGGAACAGAGATAGGTCACTTCTTGTACTCCTTCAAAAACTGAGAGCTTCTTTAAGATGTGAAGAACCTACACATGACACAATTTTTCTTCTACAGCCAATGGGGTGCTCACCACCCAACCTTAGACTAGAAAACCAGTCACCCCCAAGCTTGGAGGCCATCAAAGGAACCGGGTTACACCCATTCTCAAACATGCAACAACATTAAACAAACAAATGAATACAATAACACCCAAAACCTAGGGATTCACATGCACATTGAATCTTCTCAAAGATTCAAGAAAGGGGGAGACTTAGGAGATATCACTACCCAATGGGGAAACATGAATATTTAAATAAAGATTTGTACAGTATCACAACTTCTCTCCACTTCTCCATCCATCCAACTCCACAAAATAATCCTAGGCACTCATACCCAAAAACCCCATACTCCAATAATGTGGGTACTCATACCCAAAACCTCCACCTTCTCAAAGGTTGGAGTTTTCCCCATTGGAGGTTCATCCTCTCTCAACCCCATACTTGGGAAGCTCTCAAAATCTGAGAGAGCCATCCCCATACAACCCAATACAATAAAAAAATCAACACAAAACAACACAATAATACTTAAAATGAATACTCAATCTTTTCAAAAAATAATAGATTCAATCAAAAACAACACAGAAGGATTGAAACCAACCTCTTATGCTTTCCAGGAAGAAAATTGTAGAAGCGTCCAAGCTTTTCCTTCAGACTCTATTTCACCCCAAAAAAAAAAAAATCTTTCAAAAACCAGAACCAAATAAGAATACCAATTTTCCCAAAAGAAAACCAATCCCCCAACAATCAAAAAAGAAAGAGATAAATAGAAGTTCCCAAAAAATTGTTTCCAAAACCACTCATGCTTTAAAACATTGAAGATAAATGTGGATCTTGTTAAAACTGATCCATTTACAACCCATTCCAAATCCAAATTCGTCACCCTTAAAGCTAGGCCTTTTTGAGAGGTCATATCTTGATTTTAGTTCAAAATATAACTTGAACTAAGTGCCTAACCATTGGGTTAACACCCTAGGGGTTTAAAAAAAACAAAAAAAAAACATAAAATAACCTTTTTAACCCCTTTTTAGTCAGTAAAGAAAATAAAGATAAAAAAAATCTCAAATACCTCCAATTAAAATTTTACAAATTAAATGCAACTTAAACACTTACTTAAAATAAAGCTATATAGTAAAAATAACATTCAAGTCTCAAAACACTTTACAATTTTACAACACAATAAGACTATAGTCCCCATGGACTATAGTCAGCATTCACTGGGTTTTACATAGGGTTCCTTGAAGACCTCCAATTCCATTGGCCATGGAATTTGTACCTACACACTCAATTTCACACATTAATATATCCAATAAAATCATATAGTCAAAGAAACTGAAACATATATATTCACATCATGCAATTTATATCATAATTAAATCACATTAAAAAATCAATTAATAATTACAATAATCACATAAATTCATCATCATTGTATCGTCCTAATAACATTTATTCATTTTATTTTATTTTCATACAGTAACAATAATTCAAAATTCATAAATTTTATTAATTCTACTTGAGCATCCACAATAATCAATAATATCCAATTTATGAGGTCTAACATTCACATCACCATAATATGAAATCAAAGACAAGGTCTAATGTCAAAACATCATAACATGAATAGCATCATAAAGCATCAATTTGTATCAAAACATAATGTCTAATACTTAAAACAAAAATCAAACTATATATCCAAAATAATAAAATAGCATAGTATCAAGTGTCATTGGTGGGTCTCACATCCTCCCCCCCTAGGAATGAACTTCCTCCTGGAAGTCATTAAAGAGGTGAGGGTAAAGTGCCCTCAACTGAGAGGCATCCTCCCATGTAGCTGCAACCTCATCATATCTATCCCACTGGACCCTGACCTGGTCCAGCTCTCGCCCTCGAAGGGCTAGCGTCCGACAATCCAAAATGCAAATGGGCTCCAATGCTAGTTGCCCGTCTGACTCCACCTGCAAGGCATCCCAATCTAGTATATGAGAATCATCATACACATAACGTAGTAAAACTGAAACATGAAACACATCGTGGATGTGTGACAGGCTAGGTGGCAAGGCTAAACGATAAGCTACATGACCTATCCACTCCAAGATCTCAAATGGTCCCACAAATTGGGGTGCAAGCTTAGAGCCCTTCCCATAACGGATTGGACTCTTATGTGGTCTCACTCTCAAGAATACTCGAATGTAATGCCCAAGACCTTCACCTTGGACATGAACACCACTAACATTTTTTTTTAAACAATAAAGTGTAAACACTATTAATGATCAGCACGTTGTTGCATATAGAACTTTAATTATCATCGTATCATCGTAAATATTAAATTTCAATTGTCGAAGCCATTAATATTATATTAATTAACATGACAATAAACTCTCAAATTTATTTATTTTGATTCATGTATATATATATATATATATATATATATATATATTTTATTTTATTTTTTTTATTTTTTATTATTATGTTAAACTACTATTATGTTTTTTTTTAGATTACTTATTCTTTGTATATGTAAAGCAAACAATGAGTATTTTTATTAAATATATATATTTTTTAGACCTTTAAATTAATTTCCTCTTTAAATAAATATAATTACTACTAAAATAAAATCATATATATATAAGAAATTACTCTTAAAATATAAATATATATATATATATATATATATATATATATATATATATATATATATATATATATATATATATATATATATTAATTATGAATATAATTACTTCTTAAAAAGGAAGTATACCTAGGTACTAGTTTTAAGGGATAAATTAAATTACCTTATAAGTGAAAAGTAACTTTTATATTAGATTTTCAATAAAAAATCACAAACCATGCCATTTATTACTTTCCTTAATTTGAACAATGGAAAAGCTTTTTATTTTATTGTTACTTTATTTTTTGTCTTTTTATGTTAATCATTGAACCAAGAAGCAATGTATAGCAACCTTAGCTGTTGTGTGCAGCTTGTGGTCTACGCACAGTACTATAGGGGTCGGGGGTGGTACGGCGGCCGCCAACCACTCCCCCCCATAAATAAATTTTATTTTATATATATATATATATATATATATTTAATTATTTCTTTCAAAAAAAAAATGCCAAACATAAAAATGTCAAACCCAGAAACAAAATAAACATATTTTATTCTTTTTAACAAAGACAGAAGATAAAATTTATATAAATATATAGGTATATATGTGTATATACTTGCCTACTAATTACAAAATTAATAATATACATATAATAAACTAACAGTCTAGTTCTTTTCTCCAAAACACAAAATAAATTTATAGGGTATACAATTTTAATTTCCACAACAAATCGATTTTCTTTTCAAATCAAAAATTGCATAGCTAGATTTATTGAAGGAAATTAGAAAGTTTCTCACCAATTTTCTGCAAAATATTTAAAGGTTTAACACAAGCAATTTTCAACAACAAAACCCTTTTTCAAAACAGAGATATTGATTTTTGAATATGGCAAACATGATTTTTGTTTTCCTTACAGAACAATGAATTAATAAATCAAAAGAATTGATAATCAAACAGAACCTGAAGTCCTTCATTTGATGTCGAATCCAAACACTGCAGCCCTTCTTCCTCTTTCGAAAATAGAATCCCTCTATAGTTCCTTCTCCAATTCCTTCTTCCAGCTAACTTCTGGATCAATATTGTATTTTTCCTTCCAAGAACAATTTTAACAGAGAAGCACAAAAAACATGTCTTTTTCTTTTCCACACCAAACCAAAAACCCTTTGTGTGTGTGTGTAGAAACTTCCCTTTTCTCACAATAAAATAAGAAAAAAATAAATAAAGATCTTTTTTTTCTCAAAAATTCAACCCATCCATTGGTTTTTTTTCTTGCTTTAAAAGTTCACACTTATCTCACAAATTTTAATTAAAAATTCATTAATTTCACACTTATCCTCACATGATATTATCCTTAGATTTTAAAATATTAATATTTTGAAAAAGATAAGTACAATTATCACAAACATTATTTATTTAAATTAATTACTCTATCATTTTTAATTAATTGAATATCTTTTAATTTACAATATTTTAAATCCAACATTTAATGAAATTACAATTACATACAATTAATCATATCTACAAGATAACATTAATTAATCCCATATAAAATAAGGATAAATTAAATACCAACTATCCACAAATAAAATAAATGAACAACAATACTGAGACAAAGACAAGGCCAAGACCATGACACTGAAAGACTCACAACAAGGTGACGGACTTGGGACAGGGACACTTCCTTATCAACTCCCTTTTTCAACATCATACATGTTGGGTTAATTTAATGCTCGCCCTGTCCTGTCGAAGCTAGTGGAATTGAGACTTTGTTCTTGCAATTCCTGCATACAAAAAAATGTCAAATAACATGTAAATCTCCACTGCAGACACACCGTGAAAGGTAATTGTGGGCTAGTAGGGCACTCGCAAGCAAGTGATGCTTCTCTGTCCTTTCACCAAGACTCACTAGCAAATACATCAGAAACCATAGCAACATAGAATCACAGCATCACCACATATAATATTAAAGAAAACTATAGCATAACCATATAATATAACCACCACATAATGTATCATCAATCATCATAGTAATGTCAAGTGCAGCAAACCAACTAAACTATGAATCCACACACAACCAAGTCTCAGCAACATGAGGGATATTACATCATGAATCAAATAAAGTCTGGAAGAAGGTTCCTGAAGAGTATAAGAAGTCAAAAAAGTAAATGATTGCTCAAACTACACTACATGCTCAAAAGGAGAAGAACCTATGGATCATATACTATGGTTTCTCTATTCACATGACTGGAGATAAAAGTAAGTTCATGAATTTCAAGAAATTTGAAGGTGGTTTTGTAACCCTTGGAAATAATTCAATTGCCAAAATTGTCGGTAAGGGTACTTTAAGTCTTAATGGTGGTAGAACAAAGACACGTGATGTTTTGTGTGTTGAAGGTCTAAAGCATAATATGTTAAGTGTTTGTTAGTGTTGTCAAATAGATTGCACCTGAGTGCTTGAATGATTAAATTCAGCAATCTATTGAAACATGGGTACTATCTTCAAGGCTATGGGTATTCCTATGGCAAAGATAGACCTCCAGATTCTAGGTTGGTTCCTATATGATTATCTGATTATAGACTTGAAACTTTGATGGGAAAAGGAAAAAACTTAATCTAGTGCAAAACTGGAAAAATTGAACTGTGGTGATGCACATATTTGACTTAAAGAAAACAGATTAACTCACAACTGATTCACCATGAAGCTTACTTTCACAACTCAAATTGAATAATTTAACTGCATTAATGATTCATAGACAGGCCTGATAATACATTCTTTATGAAGGAAGAATTCATTTTCACAACTTAAAGATATGGATATACTTAAGACACAATTTATGACCTGCAACCAAAATTATTACTTCGTGTACATGCATTCACGAATGTTGATAGAAAATTAAAGGTTCTGATATCAAACACATTAAATTTGCATCCAAAACATTCACAAAACAAAACACCTGAATCTAAGAAGGATAATATTTAACTTGCAATGACAAAAGAAGGAACACTCTGCAAATGATACTCCAAGATAACCTGTAAAGATTGCTGCTGTATTAAATTCTGAAATTTGAGTTACATGATATTTCTCTTTGTAGAATGCAAAGGCTGAAAAACAAGAACTAGAGGAAAAAGATAAACTTTTTCCAATATATACAATAAGAGTGCGCTCCAAAGTGCATGAAAATGAAACTGAAAGTCAATTTCAGTATACAAATGATAACTCCAAGGAAAATCCTGAGAAAAATAAAATATCTCCAAGAGAAGAGCTCAAACTCATGCAAAAATGAGTGAACTCAGTCTCAAACTCGTAGTCATAATGTGTGCAACTGAAAAGCAACTCGAACTGAACTAGAAATCTGTAAACAGTGAGTCAAGCATACAAAAATTCACCTCATAAAAGTCTCCCATGAGCAAACATGAAAATGCATGAAAGGAAGTCTCACAACTGATGATAACTGCAAGAACAAGTGGCCAAACTACCCCTGATCTGTGTACAACTTATGTCAAGTCATAATTTTATGCAATATGCATGTAAACTATCTCAAAGCCCTTTGACAAGCTCCTCTTATCATATGTTTTAAATATTAAAGTAACAACAATATTACTTTAAATATTTAATTGAACATCAAATACTTCTCAAATTCATGCAAGGTATAATATCTTCAAAATCAAAGTATACTTATGAAGTCAATCCTCAAAAATCACGGGCCCCTTATTACTCCCCTCCATGCATATATTTCAAAATGCATTCACCATTATAGATAAATTGGCCAACCATAAAGACATATAAATCTCATGATGGGCCGACCACATCATTGCTAGGAATTTTGACTTCAATTTATGACCACAGAAGTAATAAAAACATGATTGTTTTCTCAAAAGATAGTAAAAGAGAACCCATCGAACCCATGCAAAAAGGGAAGATGAGGAACCCTAAAATCATTGTTATTCGACACTAGACTTTTGGAGAAGCTTCAACAAGAAGCTGGTCGCCATGCTACTAGGGTTTGAAGCCTGTAACCACCATCAAATAGCTCGAATTTGCACCTTTTTTTAGCTGGAATTCTTGATATTGCTGGTAAGTTTGGAGTTTGTTGTTTAGCAGCTTAAAAAAAAAATGTTTTCCTTTTTCTTTTTGGAAGAACTTACAGGCCATCATGGCTGCAATATTATCATCTCTCTAATATCTTCTTTTACTTTATGAGCTGCCATGCTGGGGTTAGGCCATGATCTTCCCATTGCTTCTAAAAAAAATTCTAGAATATTTTTCTACAGTCACAAGCTGGGACTGTGTGGTAAGTTTTATGTATCTCTTTTCCTGAGAAGTTTGCTTCATTTCTACAAGAACATGAAATCCCATCTACATTTTTTGCATATACTTTACCTCAGAAACAATAAGAAGCTTAAAAATATTTTTCTCCATATTGTATCGATGTTTCATTACTCAGGCACTGAAATTGAAGATATCTCTGAAGTTTATATGAGTGTTTGAGAAGTGGGCTTCCTGTTTCTATTGCTTTCCAAAGAAAACGTGGATACTTTCTTTTCTTTATTGTCCGTTTCCAGAGATAAAAAGAACTTAATCTATTTTTTTTGGTATTCTGAATCTTTATAATCACCATCTTGAGGGTCTTCTATACTCTTACCAGTCATGGCATACACAACATTCTGGGTATTTTTATCTTTGTATTTCTTCTTTTTGAAAATGAAAGCAAAGCTCAAAACCGTGCCCCATTTCAATAAGTACTTTCATTTTTGAAAACAAAAACCAGAATGGGGTTTCTGCACTTGTTGAAGAAAACATCTCTACATTTTCTTTTGTACTTTAAATGTGGCTTTAACAATCTCTAACTGGGTATTTGTGATTCATTGTATTTTTTATTTTTAGAGGAAAACCCTCACATGGGTAAACTGTGATGACAATAAATCTAAATCTTTTCACTAAAACCCCATTTTTGAGCAGAGACCATTGTATGAATGTTGAAAACAGTGACAAATCTGTACTTTAATTAAAAACCCTCATATGGGTACTATGGCAAATGCAAAAATAAAATAAAAAATCCTTCAGTTAACCTGTAACAACTTTGCATTTGTGAATCACAATTATCACTTGAGACCGCCATGATTGTCTCTCCATCTCTTACTGCACAGTATAGGTGTTTATCAAGACACCCTACACTTAATAAACCTGTTGCATGATATGAATGCTATACACAGTTTCAAGGTTATTATGTCTGAGATGAATTTTCATTTAGACAACACTTTACTACTTTATCTCCATATTCTCATGTCACTGGGCATTAATAGGTTTTGCAAAATATTTTTCCTTCCTTCAAGCTCTGTTTAGATCACAATCATTCATGTCAGTAAGAATATTTAAAATGGATTTTAAGGCTATCCTTTCCAACTTTGTGCATGAATTCCAAAAAAAATGCTATCATTCTCAATTCATCATGTGAACAACTGATGTCTTTCAAGTCTAGGCATGAGTATTGTGTATGCATAATCAAAAGTAAAAGATGACTGAAACATATGTGTTGTTTATTCATTTGACCAATGACTATAACATGCTCATAACTAGCTCCTTGGACAAATGATTAAAAGTGTCGACATGTTGCTATCATTTGGCACTTTGAAAATATGTATGCCTATTTATTTTTACCAGTTTTGTGGCAGCATTCTTTACCATGACTGTTCTTTGATATGAAGCCCTCATGTATGAATGATGTTTGTTCACTAATCAAATGTCCTCTTCATTCACCTGTAACTTGACAATGTGCACTTGAAACTTTTCTGAATGCTTATGGTCCATTCTATCATCTTCATTTATTATAAAAATAGTCCCAAGCTCCATGTAGCAGCCTGATGCTTGAAACCCAGTTTGATATGCATGAGACATAATCATTGAAGCATAATCATTTTCTGTTTTTTCAAGTCTCTTACAAACTATGTATGTACTTAAAAAGTTAAAATCATGATGACCTGATGTCTTGTTCACCCTTCAGCATAAAAGGGCTCAATTCCTCATTAAAATGTAAATATGAATGAAAGGTAGATCTGAAACAAAAGATGACAAATATAATCAATGCTCTCTTAACATGTTCCTTTGACTGTTACATTGAATTATGAGCAATAATATGCTTTGCTCAATCTTCCCTTATCATGTTGAAATAGAAACTGCTTATGAAACTGTTAATCACAGCAGTCCTATTTGGTGACTATAATTTTAAATATCTAATAACTCTCAACTAATGATGTGAATGAGAGATGTCCTTATGATATGTCAGGCTCAACCCTTGTGCGAGCCTGTTTTGCTCCACATATCTGATGAAAATAATCATGAACATAATGAACCTATTCCTGCACATTGAAACAAACAAGTTAGTAAAAATAATCAAAGCTAAAAGCTTCCATTGAACTTCGTTTTTCTTGATCGTCAGCCTTTGTATTTTAATCATCCAGTGAATGCCTGACTGGATATATATTACATTCCTGTTGGTAGCATAGACATGAAGTAGAATGTAATTTATCATTGCTTAGAGTAAATCTCTAACATCATTCTTTTACAATTTTGTAGGTTCATGGAGCGTGGAATCGAGATTGCTGCAGCTTGGAGACGCAACAACTGAAGACATCGAGCAAAAGTGGTTCATTATCATAGGAAATGATGAATTGCTTCCCTCCTTTATGTTTACGTTATCTTCAGTAGTGTAGTATTCCATCCCATCTTGTATTCATTATTTGATTAAGACAATCAAATCCAGTTACTCCCGCGGCTTGTGCGAGATTTCAGTTTTTTCAAAATGAATAAGAAGCATTATTATGTAAATGTCCAATTTTCTGTTTCAAATACTTGCATAATAAGACTGTAATCAAAATGTAATCTTATCTTTATGATGAACAATGAATACTTAGCAGCAAAAATTTGGAAATTTATGTACCTATCAATGATGAATTTAATTCAGCTCTACCTGTTTGAGCTCGAAGTGAAAAAAATAGGTAATAGTTAGATGTGTGATAAGGGTTATAAGTTATATTTTAGTGTTGAATGTTGTGAAATTAAGGAATCAAGTATCAGATAACTGATTATAAAAGGAATCAAGACAGACAATGACATTTATTATCTCAGTGAGATGAATGGAAAAAGTTGTCTCACGATGTAGAGAGAAGAAAGTTGGCTTTGGTACAGAAGGTTTGGACATATGACTTTAGATGATATTGTAAATATTGGCTCAAGAGGATTGGTGTGAGATATTCCAAAGATTAAGAAGCCTCAATCAACTAGTTGCAATCCATGTCATGAAGGGAAGTAGAAAAGAAGTAAATATCCTGCTAAGGAGTATTCCACATCAAAACCATTAGATCTGGTTCATACAGATGGGTGAAATCATAATACTGTGTCTCGCTTTTTGGCCAAGATGGACATTTATATCAACATTTTTAACTAAATCTTCACCTTCTAAGACCTATGGTAGCGAAACTGTTAAGAATTTGAAGATGATTCAAAATAGTGATTTATGACAATTTGTGTGTAGATTCTATGTTGTTTTATTTATTTTTTCTAAAATAAATCATGAATCTTTCAGCATCTTCTTTAATAACTAGTTTTAAATAGTAAACAATATTTTTAGAAAGTAAATTTTATGTCGTCAAACATTACTTTTTTCTAGAAAGGATAAAATTCTAATTTTTAAAATATAGATTCTTAACATCAATATCTAGGGAAAGGATATTTTTTCATTATTTTTTATTTTTTATATATGTATATATATATTAATTAATTTTTTAAGTCATTGTAACTATAATTTGGATATAGGTGTATGTTGTCAAACCTAACTTGTTGTGTATATGTCAAAATCTTTTTTTTTTTGGTGAAACAAGGAAATCAATACCTAAGGAAAAGGTATTTTTGGAATTTTTTTATAATGGTTTACTATTTTTCCACCTCTATAGAACAAAGAATTTGATGCTCGTTGAAAATCCTATGTTCAGTAAAAATTGAAAATTAAATACATGATAAATGAAAACATATATCAAAATTGTACTTGTTGGAAAGATCGTTTTGAGGGTTGCAATCTTGCAAAAATAATTTCTAAATGACTTTATTTAGTCCCTCAAAAGGTAAAGAAAAAATGTTATTTTCCAAAATTTTGATAGGTGCAAAGCATAATCTATTGTGGGTATAATTTAATACTAGAGGGATTCTATCCAAGGGGGTTTGATCTATGGGGGTCTTATCTAACCCTCTTCAATTAAAACCCTTTAGATGGAACCTCTCAAGGCTTAAATCATTAGTTTTTCTAAAAATAAGTGATTTCAAGCAAAAACTAGGATGTCCCAAAAGTGAGAGACACTATTGTGGCCACACCTAGATCTATGCGGACCTATGAGGACTAAAATTATACAAGGTGACAGGTATTTCATAATGTTCATTGATTATTATACTAGGATGACTTAGATAACATTTTTGAAAGAGAAGTTAGAAGCAATCTATAGTAGAGGGTCACCAAGAAATGAAGGTAATAGAATTTGCTTGATTGAACCCCTTATAGATACTAATCCTTGAGGGTTGTCTCCTAATGGCTTAGGTTTAAGGTATGTCCTTAGAGAAGGAAGAGGAGATAGCCCTAGAACATGTGTTGTTCTCATGAGTGGAAGGTGAAGATGTAGTTTATGCAAACAAGATCCCCATGTTGAAAGCTCCACAAGTCCAATTGAACTATAACAATTGCTCCAAGAAGAAGCCAGCCAAGATCCTATAAACTTTCACAAGGCCTAATGTAACTTTTAGGAAGAGTTAAGGGCCTCATCCATCACCCTTAACATATCAGAAGCAAGGTGAAACAATGTAGAATAGGATAAAAGAGTCTAAGGTCCAAGTTCAAGGGTCATTGAATGTAGTTGAGAAAATAAAGGTGGTCCCAACTAGTGTCTCTCTTTGGGATGTCTTGTCAATCCTCTAGCAGAAATATTTATTATGGGAGGCGTTAGAAGAACAAGAGAAGCCTATACAAGATAATCAACTACAAAGCTAGCACAAGCCAAGGGGAGGAAAATCAGTAAGGATGTGTAACCCCATGCACCATCCACATTCATAAACTCCAAATCATAGGTAAGTAAATTGAAGCCTACCCCATTTTACTTAACTCTCATCGTAGGGGACAATTTTTTGTACAATTCTATGATTGATTCTGACACCAACACCACAATGATGCCCAAGCAAATTGCAGACGTACTACAACTTCAATATGAACTCTTAGATAAAGGGGTAATGCAATTGGATGGAAAGAAGGTCTAGACCATAGGTGTTATCAAGGCTCTTCCTTTGACCCTATACCCTTGCCCAGTATCACAGTACCCCAAGAAGTGGTGGTAATTGGAATCCCACCAGTCTCCAAGTTATGTTTGTCAAGAGATTTCACAACCAAGATAGGTGGGTACTTATCTTTAGATTGGTATCACTTGAACCTTAGGACCAAATACGGCTCAAAAATGAAGGTACTCTTTGAACCATTCCACATAGAGCACATAGTTCAATGATGCCATGATAAATTTTGAGGTAGCGCACACATCTTTCTCAAAGAAAGAGATGTAAATTGCATAAAAATGTTTGAGGAGGAAGGAGTAGTACACAACTAGAGCTTGAAAGAGGAGGTCCTCATTAATGAATTTATGAGGAATGAACCATTCAAAAACTTTGATGCCACCATCCTCATGACTTATGTAATCTATGATGAAGATCAATCCATCATCGAAGTCATGAAGAAGAAAGAAAATAAGAGCCAAGAGCTTGAAAATGAGTTGATTTTCTGGAATTTGCATTTTGATGGTGTGAAATACAAAACTGACTCCAAAGTTGACATCCATTTGGCATCTCCATATAGGGAAGAGATCCTTAGGGCCTTTCAGTTCCAATTTTTTTACATAAATAATGAAGTTCAGTATGAATCTTTGGTCCATGACCTTAGCCTTGCTAAGGGCATAGGTGTGAAATAGTTAAAGGTGTTCGGAGACTTCGAACCGGTGGTGATGTAACTCCCCGCCACGCAACCCTAGAGGAAGTTGCAATTAACTACTCAAACGTACTATTATTTTTTTTTAAGAACAAATAACATGCAAGTTCACTACCCATTGCCAACAACCTCTAAGGTTACGAGACTGAGATTACATTAAAATCCAAACAAGAAACATGAATTAAAACCATAACATTTAATTACTTAAAGAATTAAGAAACACATACATTCCATACATGATAAATTACATCAAAGAATAAGAGATACCACATGATTTCAAATAACAATCATTTAACAATAAGATTACAACTCTCATTCCCCGAATGAGGTAAATCCAAAAAGCATGGTTATAAATTACATCTTCCACCTCGATAACAAATGAGGGGTAATAAATTACAAGATTCAATTGAAAAGAATAAAGCATAAAATGAAACTGGATCCCACGAGCTCTCCAACTGGAAATATTGTCCACACGAACAAGAAGAAAACCCAACGGACTAAGGTGCACGTTCCACCCAACCAAGTGATACCCAAAGGCTCACCCCCCATGCTAGAAGATAGTAACAAGGATTTCTATACAAGACCATCTACCTCTAGACACAGGCTAATACATAACTGAACTGAGTCAAATACAAACACAATATCACTTAACACAATGGTTACAATGCTTCCAGAGAACAATGATCATTTACGCAGTACAACAAACTGACTTCTGGTTGTCATAGAGAGAGTGTCACACATCATTTGCTAAGAGTTACCCTGGCTCAACCTTCCTAGGCTACCGGACCCCCATTCTGGGCTACCCTGGCTTGCCTCTACTAGCCATCAGACCCCCATATAAATTGTGCTTCTCGTCTCATCTCAAGCCTTAATAAGCGTATGAGTCATGAGAGAGGCATTCCTTATCTTAATTAATTAGTCTGAAAGTTTTTTTTTTTATTAATTATTTTTAAGTTATCACTTACTTAAACCCTAAGTGAGTTACCCTGGCGCCACTCTGTGTGTCGGACCCCCACAAAGAGCCACTCCCCTATGGACAACACTTGGTACAAACCCACAATTTCATGGTAGACAAGATGCACAAACTAGAATCTAATATCAACCTTAAGACATAAGGTCACACAACCCGTTTGTAGTAACCGGGTACCTGTACCATAACACATATCCTGTTCGTGGTAACCGGGAGTTCAACTGACTATAACCATGTGCACTACCCAAAGCAAATCACAAAGGTAGACTAACACATTACGACAACCCACACGATTAAGCGAAAACCCCATCTAGAAGACTTAACAACCCTTCTAATCAAATTTCCCCAAAGCGAGAACAGAAGAAGTGTACATTCAAGAAGGGCAATCAAACAGAAATTAAATCTATATTTGGATTTCCTAAATCCACTTCCTTCATTAACATTCAGTAATTTATTGCCTTAATAAAATTGATTTAATAACTTCTCTTTCAAACAAAAGATGAAATTTAAACCAAATATTTAATTCCCTAATTGCTTTTAAATAATAACAAAATAAACATTTACTTCTTCGATTTAAATCATATCTTTTTTAAAATAACTATTTTTCCTTTGCAAAATAAATCATTTTAAAATCCATTAATCTCGTTAAAACATATTAGTTTTTAAATCCAATATTTGTCCTTTCAAAAAATATTATCTTAAAAATAAATCCATTAATTTGCCTATTACATATTGATTTAAAATTTCCCCCAATTACATAACAAACACGCCATTATTTTAATCATCCATTTTAATATATATTTTAAACTTATATTCCCAACTATATATATAATATTTTATATATTATATTTTATAATATTAAAATATTTATAAATAATATTTGTTATTAATATTTTATATATTGTTATTAATAATATATATTAATATTTTAATAATAAAAGTGAACGAAGGAAGGCGCTCTGAAGTTTTTCGGCTTTCGGCTTCCTGGCGACTGGTTACGGCCTATCCCCGGTGACGGGGCTACACAGGTGTGCTCGCTCCTTTTCTTGCTTTTCGCCCTCATTAATATGCATTAATGGCAGCTAGTCCATCCTCTCCTCCCCTCTGCCGTTCGGCAGAGGCCGTACCTCCTAATTACTCCTCGTCGATACCGAGGGCTTCGTTGATTCCTGAAACTCCGTCTCTGGATAATCTCATCCCTAACCCGCTGAGCTCAAAACCTAAGTCTTTCTCCGAGGCGGTGTCGAATGTTGGCAACCCTGTCAACAACTCCGCTAGGTTTTCGCTCACCATCTCAAATGAAGCCGCCGACCCCGGTAAGATTACGGATGCTGCTCCGATATCCTTCTCCATTTCCCCTAATCTTGAAATGCTTGAAGAAATTGGTAAGGAGAAAAATAGATTAAGAAACTTTGCCATTTTTTTTCTCTGCTGTGGAAATTGATAAATGTCCGCCTAGGAAGTTTCTTGATGATTGGTTTTTCCTATAATACCGAATTTGAGAAATCAATGGTTTGGTATATTTCTTCACGTACCCGAAGGCTTTATTTATGCTGAATATTTTTCTCAGAAACACGTTTTTGTTCAGTTGCCTAAAACAAGAGATACACGGTTAGTTCACTCTCATTTCACAATTTCTATTTGGTTTCCGCTCAGAGGCTATCCAATTTCCAGGAAGTTCATGCTCTCACTGATCCCTGGAGCAACATTTGTCGCTTTTCCTGAAGTGCTTTTCCGCAGCTTTGAACCACTCGAAAAAATCATTCGAATGGACGAAACTGTCCGTTTGGTCCCTCATATGGATGCAAGAATCCTCATTTCTCTGAACCCGAGGCTTGACATCCCATCTGAAATTAACATTTGCATCTCACAAGATAAATTCTCCTGCCCTATTGAAATTCTCGGAGGGCTAAATTCATGCTTCCTGTGTCGCCGTGAGGGTCATTTGAGAAAAGATTGCCCCATTATCAAAAAGAAATCTTCGCAACCCAAGGCTATTGATCCCCTGACTCTTCCATTTGGACAAGGGCTCGAACCCTCCCTCAGGGTAAGCTCCCCCTGCTACCGGACACGCTCTCTAACCCTCTCCCGTCAATTTCCCTCTCTCCTGGCCTCCCCAATCCCTCTCCCCCCTGTTCCTCCTGCTACCCCTTTATCGGGTATGATTCTTCTTTTTAGGCCCCTTTGCTGTCTTTTCTAAGGCTTCCAATAAAGTAGAAGACGAAAAGTCTCAAGTACGGTGTCTTCTCTGTAGAAACCTATCTCCCTCTATCTCTCACTTCCTCTCGACTGGCTTCCCCTGATGATCTCTCTCTCGAATGAAACCCTGAAGGTTCCCCGCACCACGTGCTTAGCTTTAATGGAAAAACCTTCATGTTGCCCTAATCCTTCCCCGCATCCCAGTATCCCCCCCAAAATCTTCCGTGAACTTGGAGATGACTGCCTGCTTGAGGTCATCCCCGCTAGCTTATTCCCCTCTGGTACTGGTAGACATACTAGCAAAAATAGCATGGATTTGAACGTCTTATCTCCTGATGAATCAGACAATGAAGAAGAATTTAAGGAAGCCAGCACTCTGTACAAACGAAGGGGAAGAAAGCTTGGCTCCAAGAATAAGAACCCCTCCAAGAAAGTGCTTAGAGACTGTCATGACAGTGCCTCAGCACATTTTCTGAACCCTGCTGAAAACAGTGCCCCCCAACCAAATGTTTCCCCATGAATTGTATCTCTTGGAATATTAGGGGCTTGGAGTCCCCTGATAGACGGTGGACCATTAAAAGTTTTCTTGATACCCGCAAGTCTATGAATGTCCTCATGCTTCAAGAGATTAAAGCTATCGGATACTCTCTGGAGTCCAACCTCAATTTTCTTTGGAAGGATTCCACCAAGTTCTTTACCAACCACGAGAGGGGTAGGGGTGGGGTG
Organism: Sequoia sempervirens; assembly: GCA_007258455.2. Taxonomy (NCBI): domain Eukaryota; kingdom Viridiplantae; phylum Streptophyta; class Pinopsida; order Cupressales; family Cupressaceae; genus Sequoia; species Sequoia sempervirens. Next base: position 749,962,818 of record VDFB02270651.1, on the reverse strand, counting down.
GCTCTCTTGATCAGTCCCAGATGGGTGAATTATATTATTGATAATGGGATTTCCCCCTGTAACAGAGCGGTTTGGGTCACTATTAACCACAAGAATAATGTTTTTGGCATATGCTCCATCTATGCCTCAAATGACTTCAGGGAGCGTGCAAGTCTCTGGGACTGGATTGCTGCTCTTCCGAATATACCCTGGTTTATCGGGGGAGATTTCAACATGATTGAGACCCAAGAGGACAAACTTGGTGGTCTCTCGTTTGTTTGGAAAGACTCGGAGAAAACTCACTGGAACAGAATGATAGATTCCAAACTCCTCTTTGACCCCTTGGCGGGTTCTAAGGATTCTAACCCTGGAATTTGGCATACCTGGTGTAACTTTCAGCAGGGTCACTCTAGAATTTATTCCAGACTCGACAGATTTTACGCTAATAAAAATTTCTTTTCCTTTTTACCTGATAATTATGGGCACCTTGTTCTCATTTCCCCCACCTCCCTCTCCGACCACCATCCCATTTCCACCCACATTACCTTCAACAACTCCCCTCTCCAGTGCATATCCTCTGATGCTAAGTTCTCTCTTAACACTAACCTCCTGAAAGACGAAGACATTCTTGCTGCCATTCATATCATTAAAATTATTAACAGTAATACTCCTGCCCCCTCTTCCCATCTTGATAGATGGACTAAGAACATCCTTGCTTGGCAAAATTTGCTTAAGACCATCAGGAAAAAAAGAGCGAAAGATTATAGATATGCTGAAAAATGCCTCTCCAATGATCTGCACCTTGCCGAATCCAACATTCAAACTAATCCCTCTGATTGTGATCTCGCCGCTAATCTTATCAGAGCTAAGGATGCCCTTAGACGGCACCAACAACTTAAAATTAATGGTGCCAGGATTAGGTCCCGTGCTCACTGGTTACAATTTGGTGACAGGGGCTCCAAATTTTTTTTTAATCTCCTTAAACATAAGCATACAAATGAGAATATTGAGAGAATTGTGGTTGATAACCAGGAGATAACTGACATTGACAATATTAAGGAGTCCTTTGTTAATTTTTATCAGAATCTCTTTGCCTCTGAGGACTCGGAAGAAGCCTCGTCCCTCAGACAACATGTGTGCTCCCTTATCCCTAACAAGATCTCTGCTGATGAAGCCAATCAACTGTCCAAAAACCTCTCTATTGAGGAAATTGAGAAAGCTATTAACTCTCTCAGCAATGACAAGGCCCCCGGGCCGGATGGCCTCCCGGTGGAGTTTTATAAGGCCAACATTGGTTGGATCTGCCATGATCTTCTTGACTTGTATTCGGAGGCCCTTGAGAGGAGATCTTTAGGATGCTCCATAAATAAAGGTATCATTAAGTTGATCCCCAAAGATGGGGATAAGGCCCTCATCAAAAATTGACGACCTATCACCCTCCTCAATGTTTCCTACAAAATTCTTGCCAAGATTCTGGCGCTCAGAATTGAGAGCATCCTCCCCAAGTTTATTTGCCCTACTCAAACCGGATTTATCAAAGGCAGGTATATCCTCGAAAACCTGATAACTAGTTGGGAAGCCATGAACTGGTCCAAACATTCGCAACAAAACTCCGCCATGTTCCTTCTTGACTTTGAAAAAGCCTACGACAGGGTGGAATGGAACTTCATCACCATGATGCTTGAGGCCTTCGGCTTTCCTCAAATGTTTTGTAACTCTGTTAAGACTCTGCTCCAAGACGCTTCAGCCCAAATTGATATTAACGGCTCGCTCTCTGCCTCCTTCCCCCTGGGGAGATCGATCAGACAAGGCTGCCCCTTAGCTCTGGCCCTTTTCGTGATTGCTTCTGAAGCCCTCTTTTACATCCTGAGAGACAACTCCCTCTCCCCTGCTGTCAAAGGTATTACTCTTCCCAATAATGAGGATCTTTTAAATTTTCAGTTTGCGGATGATACTGCTATATTTTTCGATGCTAAACCTGAGAATTTTGAGGCTCTGTCCTCCAAGCTTAACCTGTTCTCTAAGATCTCCGGGGCGAGGCTCTCGCACTCCAAATCTATTTGTCTTGGGTGGGATGTGGCCCCCCCCGATTGGTTTAAAAATTATGACTTTCAGTGGGGTGGTCCGCACAAGATTGTGCGTTACCTTGGCATCCCCTTCTCCATTGACCCCTCCCTTAAGGACATGTGGATGTGGATTAAAGATAAGATCTTCAAAAAGCTAAATAAATGGCATAATAGAGCCCTTTCCTT
>VDFB02270651.1:749911495-749960487 GCA_007258455.2 Sequoia sempervirens | reverse complement strand
TTAAAATTGGTTGTGTTTCAAGACCCATTGTAACATTATGTAATCCTTTCTTCTTCAAATAAATTTTCATTTTATATTTTGATTAGAATAGTTGTAGGTTGTGAGAATAATAGGTGTAGGCTGTGAGAATATAAACTATTAATTGATCCATTTAGAGAAAAAATAGTATTTTAGTTGTAGTTGTGTGTTGTGAGGAAAAGAGAATCTTGAATGGAAGAAAGAAGACATACAATACAACCCCCATTTTCACTAGTTTACAAAAAATTCTTCCTTAGAACTCATAAATTTGGGTACTTTACACTTAGCATATTTACAATTATTTGACTAAACTATAAGGCCCAAGAGTAGTGAAAAAATGTGACTTTGAATAAAAAAAAGTCTAGTGAAAAATATAGAAAAAATATACATATGGTTGTGTATTTCTCTTCAATAGATTTCCACTGTTTATTTATTTACAAAAAATAGAGATTTTGAGGTGAAATTTGTGGCATGTCAAATGTGTAAAAAATGAAAAAAAATAATCTACACTTTCTAGTAGAAACACCAACATTTTTTAATGAAACTAGTGTGGCTCCAATATCCTCATTACTAGCTTTTTATCACCTATTTATTTACAAAATTTTGACACTTGGGGTGAAAGTTATGCATTAAAATATATTAATCCTTAAAGGAAAATAAAAAGGGATTATTCTAGTGCTTGGGTGGCCAATGAGTAGCCCTTAGAAGGTGGTAGGTTAATGGTTAAGAGTAGTAATTCCTTAGAAAATTTTACTAATGATCTAAGACACCAATTGCCAAACTGCAATGTGAAGATTGTTTAAAGTCATTAGATACATTGGTGATGTTAAAGATTGTGATCGCTTTTCTTGTGAGGTCTAGGAACATGCATGATGGTCGATAGTGCTGCCTTAGTTGTTAGGTGGCAGTGACTCCCCGGTGCAACTAATAAAGTGGCTAAGCAACTTGTCTTAATTTTTTTAATTTTATTTAAAAATATCATCTCATATTGTATGTTGGGAAGGTCGCATGACCCTTTTGATATTTTTTCTCAAATGCTCTCAATGGAAAAAATAAACATGGTTTATATGGAAATCAAGGTTTGGGGTATTTTAAACACAATAGTGAGTGAGTTCCATTTGCCCTAAATTTTTTGTGTTTGTGAGAAATTCACTAGATCCAAGCTTAAAAACCCCATCTACTATTGTGTTAAATGATCTCCAATTCTAGAAAAACAAAGAAATTTTATGAATTTCTCAAGTCATCACCAAAAATTTACACTCACTAAATTAGAGGAAGAAATTACACACATGTAACTCCAAAGGGTATTATACTTCCTTTAAATTCTTCTAGTTCTCTATATCATCCAAAGATGTAAGAGAAGAGCATACTATGTTTTTAGATAACCTTCGAGCAAATTTAGTTAACCCTCCAAATCTCCTAAATATGAAAAATATTAAAAAACTATCCTAGCACTTATGTTATAATACCATGTCAATTGGTTGTGCCTTATTTTCAAAATCAATTCTATTTTTATTGATTTTGTTGTATGCTAGTTTTTTAATTTATTTTATAGGGTTTCTATAAACTCTTGGATTAAATTATTTGGGGTTATTACATGAGATTATAAATTATAAATTAATTTATTTTATTCTTCTCAATTGTTATAAGGATTAAATGCATTGGGTCATGATAATTATTATTATTATGTTTTTTTTTTAATTTTTTTTTTTGATAACCCAGAGGTATCCCCTTATCTTTGGCTTAATTCCATTGGTCGTGCAACTCCGCCCAGCGAGCTCCACCTCCCTTGCCCTGGGCTTACTTTTATGCCAGGTTTTGGGGGACGGAGGAGGCGAGACTAGTCCTCTGGAAGCGCAGACCGCGCCCGAAACGACCCACACTAATTTCATCCAGGAGCGTGAGTCAACCTCGGGACCTATATGGGACGAACCCAAAGCCCTTAACCAACCATGCTACCCGTTCGGGCCGGGTCATGATAATTATTATAAACACCATGGAGGTTGACTTTGATTTAGGTTTTAAAATTAGTTGTGGTTGTAATTATATTGGTTATTAGGTGTTGGGTATTTTGAGTTTGGTCTTTTCTTAATTTAGACAATCATATGGTTATAAGTTATAACTTAAATGGTAATGGTCTTGGTAGACCATGCTAGTAGCCTATTGCATCAACCCATGCGGCTAATTGTATTAAATGTTATTGTTGCTATCATTTGATTGTTCTTTGGATATGTAAATTAATCAAATATGATTGTATGTTGGAACAATGGTGAACCACCATGTGTTATACTAAGTATAGTATCTATACAAATGTGTGGATATTTTTAAGTGCTATAATGTTATGAAGTGATAGATAATCTACCTACAACTACTTGCACCTTAGATTATAGGTAGGAGAGGGGTTTGGGATAGGTTATGAACTTGTGATAGGGATTCTTTGATGCAATATATTTATTTGGTTTAGTTACATTACTAGGAAAGGAAAGGAAGCATATGTATACTTAAAAATAACATAGTCATTGTGCTAAATGGGTACTCTATGATTTTTAAATTTGACTCAAAAGTTTCCATATTTGTAAAGGAACAATCATGTACAAAAAAATGGTTTTTATAAAATGGTAAAGTTATTATGTTGATCATTCTTTGTTGCAAGTAAATATAAAGATGATATGAATTATATTTATATATGGGTGTTCATATTTCTTAAATATATAATATTTAGTGGTATCACAATCTAATATGATTATATTTTAAATACTTATTGAATCGTCATGGATTATATGATTATTTATGCTTATCAAAGGTTAAGATCAAAGTTGTTTAATTTGAATTAAAATTGTGTTTTCCACTCTAAAATTAATTAGAACTATTATAAGAATTATTAGTTCAATATTGCAATCTTTCAAACTCAAATTTTATAGAAGCAAATAGGGATTCTTATTGGGATAATATTATACAAAGCATACAATCCATAATTGTTGGTTGGCAAGGGAGATGGTTATCATTGTTGGAGAGGATTTTAATGGTCAAAGCAATACTATCAACTATTCCTAACTATTGTATGACAGTTTTAAAAGCTCCTAAATCAATCATTACAAAAATTGAGAAGCTAGTGAGGACCTTTTTATGGAAAGGAAACACAAATAAAAAAAATAAGATCTCATTTATCTCATTAGAAAATATTTGTGAGGAGAAGTTGAAAGGTGGAGAAGGAATTTATAGTTTGTTAGCCAAGAATCTATCTCTAAGTGCCAAATTGGTTTGGCATATGTACTCAAAGCCTCAAGCTAAAAGGTGTAAGATTATGCAAGCTAAATATTTGGATGATTTATCTCCAAATAGGATCTCCACTATTTCAAATCCTCCACAAGGGTCTACAATGTGGAACTTTCCAATAAATTGTAGGGAAGTAATCACTCCTTACTTGTCTTGGGAGATACATAATGGAGAAGAGGCCCATTTTTGGAAGGACTCCTGGAATGGTTACCCACCTTTGAATTCAATCCAAGAATTTCAAGCAACAAAGGATATTCTTATTCCAAGATGGGGAGATAGTCAAGGAATATTTTGAAAGTATAGATGAATATATTGGAAAAGTTACTTGGAAAAATTTATCTCTCCTCCCAATACAAAATGATCAAAAGGGGTTATTGTGTAGAATATTAGGGGAAAGAATTGTGTACAATTTAGGTTCTACAAATAGGATTCTTTGGGCACCATCTAAAATAGGAAACTACTCAGTCAAGTTGGGTTAGAAGGTAGTTATGAGCAATGGTGTTCGTTGCAAACCTCAAAGAGCTTTATCTTTTTTTTTTGGAACCCAATGGTGTTACCTAAGGTAGGATGCTTTGCATGGATAACCTTAAAAAATAGGATCCTGACAAGTGATAGAATTGCAAAGCTAGACATCTCTACCCAATTTAAATTTGTGTGATGAGGCTACAGAAGAGATAAATCATCTATTTATGTATTTCCCTTTTGCTTGCACCTATTGACCAGTCATTCATTAAAAGCAAATTAAATTGGTATTCTTTGTTACCAAGTAACCAAGTTGGGAGCTATTTACATGCTGGTCCATTCTATATAAGTCTTCTTTGTTTGCAATCATCTAGAAAGTGATCCCATCAGTAGTACTGTGGTGCATATGGTGGGAAAGAAATAGGAAGATTTTTAGAAAAGAAAAAGCAAGTGTGGATCATGTTTTACTCAAGATAGAGTTTTCAGTATCTAAGATAACAAATGCCTATGTACAAAAATAAATAAATATTAGTCTATATTTACAAACTGGGATTCCAAGTTAATTCAACAATGGAGTAAACTTTCTCTTCCTTTTAAAGGAATTTTGCATCAAATGCCAAAAATAAAATAGATAAAAACAAGGTAGCATGGATCCTTCCATTGATAGGTTACAGTAAGCTAAAATTTCATGGGGCATCGAGAGGTAATCTTGGTGTCTCAGGGGTAGGAGTAGTGATTAGAGATCACAAATGTTCACTCATTGGGGTTAAATGAGTTCATCTATCTTCTGGGACAAATAATCATGCTAAAGCTCAAGCTCTTTTACATGGAAATTTGCAATTGACCACACACATCAATATTAGAAATCTTTAGATAGAGGGTGATTCATCAATCATAATCAATGCCTATAGAGAAAGAAGGATCCACAATTGGAGATTGAACTATGTTCTAAAGCAAACTTGGAAATTAATTGATAAATTAGATTATTTTCAAATAAAGTATACATATAGAGAAGGCAATCATTTGGAGGACTTGTTAGCAAATATAGGGCGTGATCAACAACAGCCTGAGGTTTTTTATGATACGTGCTCCAAAAGTCTTACTGATGAGTTGGCAAATATGATCAAGTAGGAAAGTGTTGATGACTTGGTCATGATTTAGTGTACTCATTTTTGAGTGGCATAAAATCCACCTTTCATGATTGTCAAATGTCTGCAAGTATGAGCATAAGCATAAATGATAAATATGGGATATTAATCCACATGGTTAAGCACAAGTCTTTTTGCAATTTTAAGTACTCCAATTTGCTGAGTTGGTTGGTTGTACTGGCGTTTACATGCATCTTAGCATCACCCAAGGCATTCATTGACGTTTTTCAAAACTAACATTTTTTATTTTTGTAGGATAAAATTAAACTTTATGCAACTTCTCTTTGTAATGATGGTTTGTAGTTTTCAAGGCACAGAGGATAGATCTTGTGCATGCCAAATCAGATTATCATGTGCAGAAGGGATAACTTTCTTAATGCGAATTTATGCCTTATTTATACTCTGTTTCTGTGTTGCAAGGTAGGAGTGCTTAAAAGCTAAACACTTTGATGCATAATTTTGTGGGTATGCTCGGGTAATTCTCAGCGTTGGGTGGAATTTTTACCAAATTGGGTAGGGTTTTCAAAGTGTCTGAGTGGATAATTGTTGTGGCAGTCTGTGCTTTTTGTAGCTCGGGGTGGTAGACTGCATTTTTTAGTGTTTCTGATTCACAGTGGCAGCGGCGTGTAGGAGTGGAAAAGAGCCTGGTTCTTCAAATGGAGTATTTTCCAAAGAATTTTCATGTTCCATTCCATGTTCAAGGCTAGGAGTGACCGTTCTCAGGAGAGCTAACAAATACAAAACTAGTGGAAGTATTTAATATTTATTGCCCTAGCATGGTGGATAATGTGCAAACGATACTTGGTGAAGAGGTAATGCATCCACATGCACCCCACTTGTTATTCCCTTCCCAAGTTCTTTCAATATTTGTTTCAAATGCACTGGATCTATTACAATCCTATGAAATACTAAAGATTATTGTCAATGAAGCTGTGCGTCCAAATTTTCTGGGAGAAAATGTGCTTCTGCATAGTGTGCAATTGTATGATTTCGATAAAGGAAAGGGTTATGTGGGGGTCTCTTTCCTAGATGTTTTCTGAAAGACAAGTGTTCTTTCGTAGTGGTTTATGATGCACTTAAACAAGGCCTGCAACACAACGGTTCAAGGTTTTTTTACAGGGTCCTTCATCAAAATATAGATGTGCTAGGTCTTCAATTGGTAAACAAAATGAAAGAGATGATTTGAATGAAAATCAAGGAAAAACTCAAATGGAGGTTTAAATTCATCTGCAACTTATGTTTACAATTCATTTATATATAAAGATTAGATAAGCATATCATGTATCTAAACAACACATATAGGGCGTGTTTGGTGCTGCTCAATTTTGCTTGTTATCATCCAAATTGGCACATTTTGTTTTGTAAGCAGACTAGTACTATAATTCTAGTATATTATGTAATTACTAATTATATTTAATACAATACCGACTTTAGCCTTTTTGCTAATTTTTTTTATTAAAATGAATTCTAAATATCAAATTGCTTAAATTTAATATATAATACACTCAATTTTTTGTTATTATGACAAAACATTGTAATATACCAACAATGAATTAAGAATCAATTGCATTTTGAATTATTAAAAAGAAATAATATGCTTGATGCTTTGGGAACTTAATATTTCCTAGGTGATATAATGGTTGCGTATACACTTTCACTTAATTAAAAAGGATTATAATTGTATTAAGATTATAATATTTGAAGCATAAAGGGTTGTGATTGTATTATCACCTTAGTGTGATATACTTCAAACCCATTAAAATTATATTGAGATTTAAATAACAAATTTTTATCTTATATTTGGGCATGCATGTGACATCCTATTTTTTTTTTTAGACTGTAGGAATTAGTTAGGTATCCGCCCCCCTATAAACTACAGTGCGCCTAGTAAACTTTTTTTTCACGTGATTGGTGGTGTTCGCACAACACACCCTCTGGTACCACGAGTTTGGGGGGAGACTAGACCTCATACCTCTTCCCTACAACAGGATGCTTTTAGCCAATTGAACTAGCCGCCCCGCCCCATGTGACATCCCAATTTTTAATTTCTAGGTAAAAGATGAATTTTTTTGGTCACTTATCATCTCAAAACTTTGAAAGTCACATAGAACATTTTTACCCTATAAGAATTTGTCTTTTTGCAAATATCTATAGATATTGTTACAATATTCTTTAGATTATTTCAAATAGTATTAGGTGTGTCTTAAACATTAGCCATTAGAAATGTTGAATCATGTTATATTACTTATTGATTAATACATAAGTCTCTTTAGTTATGTTTTTCTTGTTTTTGAACTTAGTTTTACAAGATTTCTTATATTTTGTGCTTTTCACCTTCATATATGTTTCCATTCTAAATATTCATTATAAAAAATATAATTTTCTATTGATATTTGAAGTTTCACATTCCTTCACATGAAAAACTTAAAATTTAAAAAATCCTCTTGATTCATCTATATGATGACAAGATTCTTTTCTTTTATTTTTCTAATGCTTGTGAGATGCAATGACTCATATATATACCAATGAGTGCACATACAACTAGAAATAACCATACATTATGGATTGCCATAAAGAATGAACCCTTAAATTTAACATACTCTTGGTAGTAATTATATTTCATGTCTCTTATCTTGGGGTAATGACTCTTTCATATGATTACCAAAAACACCTATATTGAATATTTTTGGTTTGTTCCATATAAAATATCAATAAGATTATTGAAAGAACTAATCACACAAAAATATTATTAGCATTAAGTATGTATATCTCATTCTTCATGAACTCTGATATTTGAATACAACTCAATTTTTTTCAAGTATCTTATGATTTTCTAACATACTATTAAACAAAATTTCACTAAATCTTAATATTATTTTTAAATTCTTATCTCGAATTGCTCCAAAATATGAAATAAAATCAATTGTACAAATCCCTCTCAATAAATTGAGAAAGGAGTACCAATATTTTTATATACTATATCTAATTTAGTCAAATAAAAGTAAAGAATAAACACACTCACTATTTGAGCTTTGGTAGTCAATATACCATATAAGATCAAGTTAAAAGGAATATTCAATATTAGAGGGTTTTCAACAATAAACAACCATAGTGTCATTCAAACAACATATAAATGAAGAATTGGAAAGCTATGAATATATAAGAAGATAAAGCTACTAGGAAGAGATATTTATGCCCGTGAGATAAAATTATGCATAAACTATGAACTATAATTTTATAATAATTATCTAGCTAATGTCTAGAATCTAGAGCTTTGTTGTCCATTGTGAAAATAATATAATGGAGAGGGATGAATTTATTATTACGACATAAAAAATGTAGAAGGTTAATTTTAGCTCATAGTCTCATTATAAAATCTCCACCAAACCAAAAAATAATACTAAATATTCATAAAGTTACAATTTTCCTATAAAAACCTAGCTCAAATAAAGGACCCCACCCTATTTAGAGTGCCAAATTTGAGTCCCAAATTTTCAAGATCTTGAATGGGCCACTATAAACTGAAAATTAATGAAAAAAATTACAAGTCCTCAATTGCACCGTAAAAGAACCCTAATGAAGCCATAAAAGGATGTCTTCTAAAACCCATGCCAACTTCTAATATTTGAAACCCTAAGAAGATGGTTATAGGGTCAAATTTGGCAATAAAACTTTAAACCTACATTTTCTCCATTAAAAAATTCAAAGAAAATTGTTAGATGTCCAAATTCTTCAAGTTTCCAAGTGACCCTTAGTATGCACAAACACAATGAAATTGGAGGTAAAAAATTAAGATTTAAAAAAGTCTAGAGAAATAGAAGCAAGGTAAAAAAAAATGAAAACTTGTAAGATTAATGGCTTAAATGAAATAAAAAATTCACCTACCAAGCCCCTTCTCTTTCATTCCTTATTGACCTCCCAAGCTTCATGCTCTACAATTAAATAACAATGCAAACCCTAGCTACATTGTTGCATTGAAATTGTCCTTGCATATGTATGTGTATGTGTACTATTTTAGAGATTGTTGCAAGGGCTTAAGCAAAAAAATAAACATTGGAGTAACAAGTAACACAATATTTATCTACATAATGCATAGAAGGAAGACAAATGAATGGGATAAGCACAACATTTGACATTGTCATGAGGGTAATTGTAGTGTTTGGTAGATAGTTATAGTACCTAACAATCTAGAAAATTAAATTGACCTAGCACTCAATAAGACTTGAATGTCAAGAAGAAAGAAATAACCACTTTTCAAAATGACGTTCACATATCATAATACATGCAAAATATTTTCAAATTATATTATAATCAAAATTCCTATATTTAAAATATTTCTTGATAGTTGAAATTTATTTAACAACTTCAAATTTATTTTATAATGTAAAAGAAAAATTTAAACATTTTAAGAAATTACATATCCATTTTAAAAAGCCTATCAACTAATAACTACATAACAAACATTCATAAAATATAAAATAAATAAATAAAAAATTACACATATATGTATGATTTTATTTTAGGCAAGTTCTTTCGTAAGCTTGATAAATTGAAAAGCAATAAAATAAATCAAGAAATTTCAAGTCGACGGGAGGGTCGCCGACTCTCCAAACCTTCATTTTCAAAATTGTCAGCAGCTTTTACACGGTCAAAGTGAAACAGCTTTTCCGTGACGTCACATAGTCGCTATCCGGTTTTTTAAATTCTGTTTTAAGGAGGTATATTTTGGACCATGCCAACCAAAGAGTTTGAACTATTTAGACAAAATCTATGGAAATTTAAAATTAGTATATATATTGATTTATATTTATTAGTTCTCGTCGAGGTAGGAATATTAATGCATCACTTGCATTCAATTTATTTAATTAGTTTAGTCAATGGATATATAGAATTCAAAAAATTGAGCAATAATCTATATTCTACAATTTATTTCTTATTTAATAATTTCTAATATATTATTTATCTTTTTTTCAATTGATTCATGTTGGGAATAGTTTGTATAAAAAAAATTTATTATTGTTATTTTTTATAAATTGCATGTCTAATTCATTTAATTATTTGAATCAAATGTCAACTCTAAAAAATGACTTGAATGATACAAGTATTATTATGTATATCATAATAGTATGAGGTAACAAGATAAATTAATACGAGAATAAATTATAGATTACATTATTGACTTTAAAATTATTGTCTCCTTGAATGACATTTCTAATGTCCTTGAAATCTATATATTTATATATGCATAAATTAACTTTAACATTCATTTTTAATGATAGTTATATTTACTATGAATAGATTGAAGCAGTAGTTGTAGGAAGATTGGTTTTGGTTCTTCTATTTTTTTATTTTTATTTTTTATTTTTCACTTTTTTAAGGGTATTGTAATATTTTTCTTGCATTAATTGTCCATTTTTTCTTATTGACATCATTGGCAACACACACTATTTGTGTAAAATATTGAGGTAAGTCACTTGTCATAGTTTCAGTGAGATTTTTTTAGGATAATCTATACTATTTGTTTATTGATTGCTATAGTTGCAATACAAAATGTAGAGAATTGGCTTGCTAATGGACCAAACGAATGACAAGTATTACACATTACAATTTTACTACATTCCTAGATGCCCCTTTGCAATAAGTTTACATACCAAACTAAAAGTTCAAGTTGGTATTGTAGAATTTTAAATCCTTAATTCAACATAATTATCTTTTGTAACTGACATTTGAGTTTTCTTGAGAATTTTGGATGACATGGAATCATTCCACACATTTTAAACGTGCTCTTTTTCTTATTTGGACACTTTAATAATGCCATAATTAGTTCAACTATTTTTGACTTGTAGGGATAAAAATGGATGACATCCACAACTATAATGTAATTGTGAGTATGGGATATGCTATCAAGTATATACCTTTATATTTCATCTTTATTTGATATTGTATGGTTGAATTATTATATATATTTAACAAAGTTGAGAGTTTAGAACCACACACAAGATAGGATTGGAGAGTTCATGACTAAGCCACATAAGTAGGAACCTAATTGTTATCAAATTTACCAATTCATTAGAAATAAACCAGTAGTTATTCCTCAATGATGGGAGTTATATTCTCAACTCATAGCTTGAAAATAATGCTTTACACCATAAGATGTATGTTTCCAATGTACTAGATGTTAGCCTCATTGAGTTTGTCTTCATCCTTGAGTATGAATTTTGTGGAGGAACTGTGAACAATGTTAGACACATTGTTTCCCAACTTCTTGGTGAGAACTTCATTGCTTTGCTATGTTAGCCTCGTTGAGTTTGTCTTCATCTTTGAGTGTGGATTCTATGGAGGAAATATGAACAATATTAGACACATCGCTTCCCAACTTCTTGGTGAGAACTTCATTGCTTTGCTCCATTATTGCTATCTAGTTTTAAATGGTTTTAACCTTTTGAGGTAACTTATTGTTTACTTTAGAGATTCTTGGAAGAGACAACATAGATTTTCCATCTAAGAAATCATTTTAATTTTTGAATAAAAATTCTAGGAAGAGAGTAGTAATTATTAAAAATAATAATGCATATTTATTTCCATAAATGAGTAATGATTAAATATCTAAAAGTTAAGGTTGTGATATTATTGGATATAGTTAAACTTGAAAGGCCCTTATTTCTAATGGAGTTTTAAACTAAAAATATTAGGTCTTGGTGTAGAACAATTCAAATGTACTCGGTGAGTTTGGAGTATTAGAATATATGCTTTATGGTTAAATAATCTTGCTATAATTTGGACATTGGAAAGTATTAATGGAGATGAATTGAATTTTCTTTCCCATTGAAAATTTGTGGTGAAGAAGTTTTTAGGAAATCATTTGTGATGACACCTTGAAATATTAGCTTTATAATGCCAAAAGTAAAACTAATCTTTAACCACGTTGAGTTGGTGATCCTACATGTCAATTTTGAAAGGAGACATTGCTCAAGTTGTAGGCTTGGGAAAAGTAACTCCTAGATGCATATGAGTTAGAATTGGTTTGTCCTTTCTCTATGGCCATCTATAGTCCTTAAAGAAGTTACAAGAACCAAGCAAACATTTTGGTAAGGAAAGTATGGTCAACCAACTCCATTATCACTCCCCTATATTTATTAGATATATTGAATTATGATTGAATTTTTTCCCAATCTCTCCATTAAAGGGTGGGTAGATATGTCACTAAATGTTTGAATTAGGTTGTGTGTAGAAATATGGGGGACCAAAAAGTGGCCACAACCACTTTTTGGTCAATCTAGGACATAATGTGGGTGCATTGTAACATGCTTGTGTTATGGATTTGTAGTGACCGAGCCTACATTGGTCGTGCTACCAAGCTATAATACAAGCATGATATAATTTGAATGCATTATAACATGAGCATATTATAATGTGAGCACCTTATAACATGAGCATATTATAATGTGAGCACCTTATAACATGAGCATGAGCATTATAATGTGAGCACCTTATAACATGAGCATATTATAATGTGAGCACCTTATAACATGAGCATATTATAATGTGAGCACCTTATAACATGAGCATATTATAATGTGAGCACCTTATAACATGAGCATATTATAATGTGAGCACCTTATAACATGAGCATATTATAATGTGAGCACCTTATAACATGAGCATATTATAATGTGAGCACCTTATAACATGAGCATATTATAATGTGAGCACCTTATAACATGAGCATATTATAATGTGAGCACCTTATAACATGAGCATATTATAATGTGAGCACCTTATAACATGAGCATATTATAATGTGAGCACCTTATAACATGAGCATATTATAATGTGAGAACCTTATAATATGAGAATGTTGTAACATGAGCACTTTAAAATGCACTCACATTTTTTGGCATAAAATCAAAATTTGAAAGAGGCCAAGATGATTTGAACTTGTCCTCTCACCTTTGCAATAAGAAACCACAAGTGAGAAAAAGTGTACACAAATTCTAATTTCAATTCTAGGCTACCATCAAAAACTTTCCATGACGTTGATGCTCAAAGAAGGTAGGATTTTCTAGTTTTTATGTATAACCATTGGATTAAATAGAAATTTAGCAAATTTTTTTTAGACTACAGGAATTGATTGGGTATCTGTGCCCCTATAAAATGCAGTGCACCTGGTAAAATTTTTTCACGTGACCAGTGGCACTAGTGCAACATGCCCTTTGGGAAATTTAGCAATTATTATGAAATTTAATATTTTTTAATTTTTAAGAATTGTAAATCCTTCACCAATTTATGAAAACCCTAGTTCACCAATTTGTGAAAACCTTGGTGAAAAACATGGGAAAGACAATACTCAACAAAATCATCCATCAATTCCTCAAATCTTGAGATACAAGAAAACCTAATAGGTAAAATTGAGAAAAATAAAAAATAAATCCAAACATTGATTGATAGGTTAAAAAATCTAAGTGGATCTAGTTCCCATCGGTCAAATATTACTACTTCATTGGAACCTATCATCTCTCATATAGATTCCATGAGTGGAAAAATAACATGTGGTCAAATAAGAGGGAAAAAGTAAAGAAATTTTATGCTTCCAAATTATCCTAGACCAACAAGTAAAAGAAAAGAAACTATTGAAATCTAATTTTTTTACATGTTGTTCATTGATCCAAAAGCTAATGCACCTCTACATGGTCATTGTAAGAGGTTCCCTATCATTTGTTCCAAAACAAAAGAATAATTTTTTTTTTGGGAGAGGTGGAGGATAATTTTTGACCATCCTTTGTTCAACAACAATGAGGTTCCACAATATTTTTTGAGGAAACTCAATTGTGATTTTACCCTCAATGAGATATTGAACTACTTTGACATGCCTAAGTTCCAATGTAGAGTAAGGGGATCCACACAAGATAGAGAGGTGACACATCATGCCTAAGACTAGGCACAAAGACCCCTTGATACATAAAATTGAGCATGCCATGATCCATTCCATTGCAAATGAGGGTGTTGAGGTGGAGACTATAGAGCCCACCATCTCCCTCACATAGGCCTTGTTATAGCCACCAAGAATTTAGCACAAGATGAAAAGGGTGAAGCTCCCAATGTTGGGATATGGTGTTGTACACCATTGCATAATTTGATATATTATAACGTTGTAGTTTGATAATTATTTAGTTGTGATGCACCTAGGTGGTGTGGTTAACCGCACTAGGTAATTATTTTGGGGACCAATTTATGTTGTATTAAATAACATTGTATTATTACTTAATCTGTGGGAGACATGTGATAATAATTTAATATTGGGTAAATATTAAATAAAGTGAAAAATTAGTACCAAATATTAAATAAGGGATTAGTGGTTTTTTGTTCACATGATTTTATCTTACCACTTGGTTATGTTTGTGTGAGCTTGAGTCCATAAAAGCAAGCACATGTTTAGTAGTTAAGGTTGGCTAGGTGTGTGGGCTATCATTATTAAGTCTTTTTGAGAAGTACATATGTGAATCATGGCATGGGATGTGTGGATTCATGCTTGGACACTTGAAGATGCATTGAGAGGATTGATGCTCAGAGGTATTCATTGTAACTCTTGTATTGCTTTCTTGCTGAATAATATGATGGAGTATAGAAGCTTTTGGAAGTTGGTTTATTCCCTCTTGAGGTTTTTCCCAAGGTATATCTTGTGGCTTATCTATTTGATCTATGCATTATGGTTGCCTATATGCATGTTTATCTCTCATGGGTTTATGTAGGAAATGGAATAAGTTTTTGGGTTGAATGCAATATTTCCTAAAACCCAAGTCTTGATGATCACCTCATCTTTTATAAAAATTTCATATTTGTTTGTGATTATGGGTTTGGGGATGCTTGAGATACACATGGCAAGAAATAAGAAACATCCATATTGGATGATATGGTGTTCATAAATGATTTGCTCGATATGAAATTTGACATTAATAGATTCCAAGGCAATTTTAAATAAGGCTAAATAAAATTTACTATATGTCCTTCTGAAATATAATATTAAGTATATTTATCTATGATAATTGAAAATTAATGTAAATTTATTATAATTGAATTTAGGTTCAAAATGTTCATCCTACATTTTTTTGACTCTTCAAGTCTTGATTATGGGGCTATGTTGAGTCCACAAGTATGTAATTAGTAAATAGTAAATTTAAATATTTTTCCTTATATAAATGGTTATATTAAAATTCATATTGGACAGTGAAAAGGTGATTTTGGACCTTCAACATCAGTACTTGTCAATGCCCGACTGGTTGTTCATATAACTTTCATTGAGGTAAGATTAAATTTTTTAATCATTATGTTTGTAAATAATGAACATTAGGTATATTTTGGTAGAATAATATTTTTAATTTTTTAATTTATGAGATCAATTCATATTCTTTTATGATATTCATGGAACAATAGAGGTGGGTGTTGTGTTAGTTTTTTCTTCAATTTATTTGATAGAGGTATGATCCAGATTAGTAAATTTTATATTTAATTCTTTTGAATCCCATTATCTATTAATGTAAATTTGAATGATATTCTTTTGTAGTCTAATTTACTTATTTATTATTTTCACAAGGTGTCATAACTCCAAATCATGCATTTGTGCCTCAGATGGCTGAAGAGAGGTAATGATTTCTTAAGACTAGTTATTAGATGGAGGTAAGTGATTACTCCCTTATATTTCATTGTATAATTTATTTTTTAATATTAATGTGTATATTTTTTTACTATATTAGGTGGACCTCTAAAAAATTTAGAGAGGAGGTCAAGTTAGAGAGTTTGAAAGAAACCACCATCACTTGCCTCTCCATATACTTGATAGTTCAAGGGTCGTCAACTCTTCCATCCTAGTGGAGAGGATTGATTATATTATGACTTTTTTCAATGCCTATATAGGTTTCTTGTTCATGTGCTTTTGTATTACAAACATGTGACATTGTACACCTATATGGATTTGTTGTAAACATATATCATGGATTTCTTGTAGATATATTATAGTTTTAATGATATATAAAACTCTATGCCTATATGGCTCTCTAGTTATTATAATTTTTTTTTTACTGATGTTTCCTATATTTTCTATAAATGATATTAGATGATACACACTTGATTTATTTTAATTTTTATTTGCTATGAATATATCATCCTAGTGTCTAATTTGAGAGTTATAACATGAACATTAAAAAAATTTAACCTTACCTTATTTAAAAAAATCATGATTCACCCCTTGGTTCAATTGATCTTTTGGTTTCTCTTAGGTATTCATGTGTGATGCCATTTTTCTGTGAGTTATATTATTGAATATCTAAATGATTTTGAATCTTGAGTGGTTTGGTAGTCCCTTGGATTATTCCTAGTTCTAGACATGATCATATCCCTTCATATTTTATGATTACATCCTATTCTTACAAAAGGTGTGTGTCTACTATGTGTTTGATATTTTCATGATCATGGAATCTTAATATGGTTTGATATTTTTTCTACATTATAACTACCTTAGATGATTTGTCTTGGGTTTGAAATCCTTTGGTATTCATTATTTTATGGTGAATAGGGTCTAGGCTACATCAATAAAGGTTTGGTTTGATATTTTCACTCTTATTTTTGGGTACAGAGTGGGATTGGAATCTCTCAACAGACACGATTAGATTAGTCCCACATAGTTTGCAAAACACCAAGTATCTATCTTAACAATTATCTCCTTTCAACTAGGTCTACTCTAGTAGCCATACAAACCCTATTTTTGGGATTTATCACTCAAGATTTCCAAATGACTTCTCAAATAAATGAATGTTTAGAATACCCATCAAGGACCTCTATTACATTTCTAAAAGCCACATACCATTCCTTTGGGGAAATACCCTCAAAATCCTAGATTTCCTGTTGCTACCTAAGGCAATTAGCTCTCTTTTCCAAAGGGACACTTACCCAAACCATTCCTAGGCACCCAAACTTGATGGAAAGTCACTCAATAGGTTACCAAACCTACAAATACACTATCTCTCATATGAAATAGGCCTTCTAGGACATTGAACCGTAAAACCCTCTATTTGAGGCTATTACCTAGGGTTTCATTGAAACTCATGGTTACCAACCTCCTCCAACTCTGCCACCTTACTAAACACATCTAAAATCACTTGAATTTTTTTTGAAACAACATTACATATCCACCTCTATACTGATTTCCTCAAACCATCACACAAAACCACCATTTTTCACTTGAAAACCCTCACAAACCCACCTAGGGCATCACACTAAAACACACCAATGAACACCTCTGCACAAATTAGACCCCTACACACCTAAAAATACCTATTATGATCCATTCCACTGAGTTATAGTGACCACATAGGGTGGAATGGATCAAATCCACATTTTTAGTGTCTTCAAACTCTTAACACAGAAAATACACAGTTAGATTTGAAAAAAATCCTCTAAAACACTCAATACCTAATGAAATTCACTCAAAGTTGATTCTTATGAAGGATAAGACTTTCATATAACAACCGACATGCATTGGTGCTCTTTTAAAGATTGTACAGGTCTGTACAAGGCTTGGATTTAGATTGTTACAAAGATAAAAATGTTAGAAAACAAAGCCTTTTGGTATTTAATTTCAAAAGGGTGATTTACAACCCCAATAAAACATTCACAAGGCCTTTTTAAAGGCATGTCAACCTCCTCAATTGACTACAACCACTTCTCAACTTCTCTCACAAGTATGACCCTTCAACTCCCTAGAAATTGCATTTTGTGCATTTTATCCAACTTTTTTTTCCAAATGAACACACAAAGACTCCAAACATATTCTAGTGGCCTTATGATGGCCTAGTTACATCAATATGACCCTTAATCTTCCATATTACATACATTTCTACATTTATGCCATTCAAGGCTCCATTACACCAAATTGACAACATGCTAACATGACATTGCAACTTCATATCCTACCAACCTAGATTGACTCAAAACACTTCCTAATGGTCCTTGAGACCTTATTACAACATTATTCATGGATTCCAAATCAAAATTTATCACTTGACCACCTAGTGGTCCTAATTGTTCTTGGTGCTCCTACACCATTTTTCCTTCAAAACTCCTTTGGAGTGGTGTTAGCATTGATTAAATGGGAAAAAGTTAGACATATTTCAAGTTGAACTTTGATATGAGATCCTTTTTTAATTTAATTAAGCTTCTATAACCCCCTCTTGAATTTCCTAAACCCTTTATTGACTATTATTAACCCTCTACACTTTCCTAAGCCCTCACAAACCTTCCAAACCCTCATAAAACTCTTAAAATAGGCCAAAAGATTATTTTAAAGGCATCTAAATTTCAAATTTTTGTAGAGGAAAGGAGTTAAATAATGATAAGTTTAAATTTAAACCATTAGATTGTGCATCCATTAATATCCACCATAGGATTTTCATTTAATTATATGCACTTTATGGTCTAATTGGACATTAACTTTAGCCTTAAATTTGATGGCCAAATCTTTATATAAAACTATAATTTGTATTTCATTTGTTGCCAATAATTTTTTATGATTTGGGATCCTTAAAATATTTATACTTTATAAAATTTTAATGTTAGTCCTCCTTAATGTTGGGCCCACATGTTTGGTGTATGATCAAGAGTCTCTTATCAATTTTAGGAACCATATAAAATCTAATTTTCTATCATACTTGACTAACAATAATTGAGGGAAATATTTGATTTATTAGTTTTGATCCTTATATTTGGATTTTTTATCTTATTTTTGGCCTGGATGCCACATGTATCCCTACACTCAGGCCTATTTTTAATGTTTATATGCAATCTATGATATGTTTCAACTACTAATTTTTTAAATTAGGATTTAAATGGCACATATAAGGATTTTTCTTCCCATCATAAGTAGAGGATTAGTTTTTGTTTGTATTTGCATGAGATAAATGATTGGAGTTGTTATTAACATTTAATAGGGAAATAACTAAATTCTATTTTCTCCTTTATTCTTGTAGCTATTTTTGATACCAAATAAGTGAGTGTTTTAGTTATAGATTGTATTAGTATAACTAAATTGAAGAAGCATGAGCATTCAATTATGATAAAAAATATACACTTACAAATTAGGGTCTTAGTTGTAAACAAGATCTTACCAAATGATTCAGGATAATTTTATGGATAAGAGGAGGTTCACATTAAGGAGATAATGCATACTAAGCTTTAAGGGATAGTTATTTATTCTAGAGTTTTTCTAGGACAGTAAAGAATAATTGTCAAACATCATAGGGCTATTATGAGGAGCAAAACTATTATCCTTAAAATCATGTTAGTAGTTATAATATGTTATGTCAAGAAAATTGATAGCTTAAATAATAAGTGCATAACCATGGGGACACTATGACAATCATGTTAACACCTAGAGATAGTCATAAGTATTCTAGAATAGTAACAAACAAGAGGTGAGTAGTGGTGTCATTAAAAAAAGGAGGTGGTTCATCATAATAGTGTCATAAAAATATACCTAAATTATTTTCATGTGGATCATCTTTCATCAAGGAGACATTAAGAGAGACAAGTGTTCCTAGCATGAATAACATTTTATATCATATGGTTATTATGAATTCATGCAAGATAAAAGGATGGTTATGGAGGGAAAGGTGGATAGTCATTGTGAATAAGGGGTGTGTGATAGCCTAAGAGTATTATCATATTATTGAATGGATTTCCCTAAGTATAAAAGGGATTTTAATATCCTAAATGAAAATTTCCTATCTTAAGGGTATCATAATTTTTCTAGTGCCTTGAAGATGATAAATGACCACACTAGAGTCAAAATTGTTGTTATTTACATGAAGATAATAAATCATCATTTTAATAATTTACATGCAAGAAAAAATATAAACATACTATTTGCCTAAAATATTATGAGTTAGTCATGAATTCATAAAAGGAAATAATTCTATAAACTTGCATTATTAGGTCATGAACATTGAAAGAAGATAATTGAATATTCTATAGTCAAAAGGATTGTTACAATGAACAAAACTTAAATTAATAAGGTTTTCATTGGGACTTGAGAGAGAGTATTATATAGGGATCCAATGTGCACTTGTAGGTCTAGATGAAACATTCATAGGTGCCATTAACTCTAAGAGTTACTTCATCATAGTTTGACAATTTTTTTCTCTTAGATCTCTTAAGACATTGTCCTTGAATAATGTAACCTCTAAGGATGAAGAGACTTGAGGAATGAATTAAGGACTCCAATAGCATTTACCTACCCACCCTTCTTTGCATAGTTGGTTTGGCCCCATAATGCATGAAACACAAAAAATTTCTATTTACATTTTTACACTACTATTAAATGATGCATTTTGCAAGAATGTATTCATTATTGACATGGTCAAATGATGTTGAGTTGAACAAAACTAAGATAGGGTAATTTAGAGGGACTCAATTTCTACCTATAAGTCCTCTAAGGATGAAGAGACTTGAGGAATGAATTAAGGCCTCTGATAGCATTTACCTACCCACCCTTCTTTGCATAGTTGGTTTGGCCCCACAATGCATGAAACACAAAAAAGTTCTATTTACATTTTTACACTACTATTAAATGATGCATTTTGCAAGAATGCATTCATTATTGACATGGTCAAATGATGTTGAGTTGAACAAAACTAAGGTAGGGTAATTTAGAGGGACTTAATTTCTACCTATAAGTCCAAATGAAACATTCATAGGTCCCATGAATGTTGGGAGTTACTCCATCATAGTTTGACATTTATTTTTTATCAGAGCTCTTAAGAGATTACACCAAAATAACATAGACAAGAAGGATTAGGAGATCTAGGGAAAAAAAGGCCTCTAGTAGCATTCACCTACCCATCCTAATGTGTTAGAATAATCAATTTAGCTCCATGAGGCATAAAATAAAAAACATGTTTGTTGTCATGGTTACATTGCTCCCCATTGATAATTTTTATAAGAATGCATTCATTCTCACCATGGTTAAATGGTAATGAGTTGAGTAAAATTGAGAGAAGTTAATGTGGAGGGACCCCATATCCACTTTTAGGTCTATACAAACCATTTGCATTTTCCACAAAATTTGATAATTTCTACATCATGGTTTGGTAGTTTTTTTTCTTAGTGCCCTTAAGAGAAAACACAAGCATAATATAACATAGAAGGATTGGGAGACCTAAGGAATAAGTTGAGTCCTTTTATATCATTCATCCACCTTCCTTGAAATGTTGGCATAGTTGGTTTGGCCCCATGACACATGAAATCAAAAATATTCTTGTTGCCACAGTTACACTACTCTCAAATGATGCTTTTTACAATAATTTATTTATACTTGGCATGGTAAATTGGTGTTGAGTTGAAAAAAATTGAGAGATGTTAATGTGGAGAGACCCCATATCAACCTATAGGTCTAAAAATAATATTTATAGGTGCTAAGAAATCCTAGAACTACTCTTTCATAGTTTAGAAATTTTTCTCTTACGGCTCTTAAGAGACTAGACATTAGAATAACGTAGCTTGGAAGGATCAGGAGAACCAAGGAAGAAAATGAAGCCTTTGATAGAATTCATTCTCCCACCTAAATGACACTTTTTGCAAGAATGCATTCATTATTTACATGGTTAAATGGTGTTTGTTGATATGTGGAGCCCGATCAGTCTTGGTGTTAATATTTTTCCCACTTTGCTTGACATGTTTCCCCCCCAAATTAATTAATGGGGAAATGCAAGGGGGGAATTTTATAAAATTGTATGTATTTAATAAAGGAAATTTATTGTTATTCCCAAATGTAATTTAGTTAAAAATAACATGTAAAATTGCTAAAAAATGAATAGTTTTATTTTTTCGAATTAGAAACCAACATAAATGGTTTTGAATAGCTTGAAGTAAAGAATGTGCATGAGAATTCAAATAGTCATGTGGGGTACATGGTTTTGTGATAAAGATTAACATAGGTTCAATGTGGGGTGCACCTAGCACAGTGCATGATAAAATAGAGTAGTAAAAATCATATGATTTATTCTTGCACATTGTAATTGTTTTCTATAGGTTATTTTAATTGTATTTTTCTTGAAATTATAAATAAAAGCATTGCTATTTTGTGGATGTAGCCCCAAAAAAGGTTGAACCATGTTAATTTTGTTGTCTCATCTCTAATTCTATGAATTTTACTTCCTTTGTTCATTCCTCTATTATGTAATCTGTATTTAATTGGTAATTTAATCTCTCTCTATTTCCTACCTGCAATTCCTAACAAGTGGTATCAGAGCAATGGTGTTTGATATTTTTTTGGTAGGAAAGTCTCATGGTTGAGTAAGAGAAATTTCAGAAGAGGGGAAATTAAAGGTTGATAAATTCAATGGACAAAATTATAAGTTATGAAAGATGCATATGGAGGATTATCTTTATCAAAAAGATTTATGGTGGTCGTTGCAAGGGAAAGAAAAGAAACAGGTGTCATTGTCTGATGAAGAATAAGAAATTCTAGACAAAAAGGAACTAGGAAGTGTTTAGTTATGACTAACACCATCAATGACATTCAATATTTCAAAAGTAGAGATAATAGAAAAGTTAATGCAGACATTAACTTAAAATGCCTATATTATTAATAGTAACTTCTTTAAGATTTAATCCTTAATAAATCTATGCTTCATGTGACTTACTAATTTTTTTTACATCCTTTATCTAATGAAATGTGGAGAATGAATTTTAAATATTTTTGAAGGGCATCATCTAATGGAAGAAAGAAGAGCATATATGATGTAGTGGAAGAAAAAGGTTATGATATAATTCAATATTAACATGGGAAATTACACCATTTTTTGAAATATTTGTGTGAAAAATTCCATCAAATTTTACTAAAATTTAGACCAATAAAATGCAACCCTTAAAATATGATATGGTGCATATATGCAATATAACCGTATAAGATGAATCAAGAAATTTTACTTCTAATAAAATTCCTTAGATTTAATATTTAAAATGAGATAAAATACTTTGGAATTAAATTTAGGGTAAAAAAATTACTAATATAAGCATCATTTAAAATTGAATTTAGATTAAAATATGTCAAGAATGTAATAAATATATTGAATAAAATATTTTAAAAATAAAATAATAAGATAATTATATTTAGTTAGAAAAATTGATAAATGAGATAAAGTATTTTTTCAACAATGTATAAATATTAATGAAGATTAGAAAAAATCCATGTAATCAGTGAATGCTTTGTTTATTGATCTCAGTCACTTCTACGTCTATAAAATTTATCAATTGAGGGTGAATCTCACCTCTATTTTTTAGATCTTATCTCAAACCCCAAATATAATATTTGTAAAATTTTAGAATTTCACTTGTATTCTTGATGTACTTAGTTTTATCTTGCAAAAAAAACTTATTTTTTTAGTGTGCATTAGTTTGTAATTGGTAAGGATATTTTCTTTCATTATGTGCTATTTTTCAAATCTCACCCTATCTTGAGGGGTTGAAACTCCATTTTGGCTTAAAAAAATGTTTTATTAACATATATAAAATACTAAAATTTCATCCTCATCAGTTTACATGTTTTATAGTGGAATTTCATGAAATTACCACCAAAATGATAGGTACTTGTTAGATTTCTAGTCATATATATTTTTAATATTAGATAATATGTTAAGCTTTATTTTCTATTAATGGATAATTAATCAACTCAATACTCTTTGCTTAAATGAATTTTTATTTTTAGTATTTTATAATTTGGAAAATATGCAACCATTAATAATCAAATATTGGGCCCTACTCATTATTTAATTGATAGAAAATATGAAACTTGTGTCCATAATTGTTGAATACATATAACTAAGTAGACATTAATGGATAATATGCAATCATTTATGAAATAATCATGCAAGCACTAGGTAAATTTTCTTATCCACTCCTATATATATTTGGACATATTGGATTGTCCTCAAACTTTAAAACATTTTTCTTTTTATCTTAAAAACCTAGAAAAGAACCATACTCTTAACAAGTGCTTCCACTTTATTTTGGTGTGCTTTCCTAGTTGTAAACTATAGGTGTGGAAATTTTTCAAGTCTAATAAGAATGATTAAATCATTGTTTTTTGAGAACTCAATAATACAATATAAAACCTTGAGTACAAGTTTATTTTCAATGACTATGAAATACCATTGGTAGCTAGCATAGATTGCAAACCATCATTTTTTATTAAGTTATTATATTAAATTAATGCAACAACAAACATAATTTTATCGTTGTTCATTGAGATGTTTATACATTAAATGTTATTTTATTTAAATTTCAAGCTAGCTAGCAAATTCATCATAACATAATATTGGTGTTTGATAGCTACATAATTGTATTATCCAATTTTAATTATGAATTATAAAATTGTACCTAATTTAAAAAATACAAGAAATCATTCTTCAATAACTCTTAAATAGAAAAAATAGTTAATCCTCTATTATAACTTATCCTTAATACTGGACATAATAATCTATTTCTCAAGATATATCATTAGCTCTTATTATTTTGAAATATGAAAACATTAATAAGCCAAGTGAAATGATACTACCTTCTTTATTTTTCAAATGTTTATTTAAGTTCATTAATGTAAATGTTTGAATTACACTTTTTGAACTATTATAATATCTTTATCGAGGTTTATTGTGAAAAATTGTTATTCATTTAATGCATGATTAAGAAAAAATAAATATCGTTAAAGGTGTTATATATGTTAATTTTATATAATATATAAATGTATGTATAAGTAACATATATTTGATATGTTGTTATCTATAGGTTGATATATTTTGAAATGAAGTGCTTGAATATGTGATAAGAAAATTAAAAATAAACATGTGAAAATGTGATTTATGGATTGGGTGAATGAGCTCTACTAGGGTTTCTTGTGTTTGTAGTCATCCTTGGCCCCTGTTGCATCATACCACACCTTAGGCGTAGGATTTTTTATTTACTCTGTGTGTATGACCACATTTCCTATAGTTTTTGTGGTTTTTATTATGCCTACAACTAGCTCTAACCCAATAGTTCTTGCTGGTGTTGGTGGTTCGACAACTCTACTTAATGGCTCCTCCTTTGAACAAGCATCCTCAGAAATTTTTTTCAAAAGTGTTCCACGAGGTAAGTCTTTTGATTCTTGTGCTGATGTGGTATTACCAATCCCAGATTTTGATTCTCCATGTCAATGGTTAGAGCAAAATACTCTTGTTGGTTATTTTGTTGGGATGACTCCCCTTGAAAGTGTGCTTAAAGAATGGGTTCAAAAGGCTTGGGTCCCTCATGGGGTCCACCTTGATATGGTTCAAAATTTGATCAAAGGATTTTTTTTTGATTTGTGGAGGTCAGTCATGTTTAGGCAATCTTGAATCATGGTCCTTGGTATGCCCAATCCTCTTTACTAGTTTTCCAACCTTGGACCTAGAACTTTTCTATCTTAGATGACACCAAGTTATAGGTTCTAGTTTGGATTGAGTTTCCTAGTCTTCCCTCACATTGCTTGCATTTTTTACGAAATATTGCTTCCTCCCTTGGGAGGGTTATTTATGCCAAACTAGATAGGTTCTTTCAAGCTCGCCCTAAAAAATGAGCCTGTGTTGAAGTGGACCTTTCATAAGATTTGAAAGACTCCATTGATATTCAAATTGGCTCTTTTTGGTATACCCAAAAGGTCACTTATTTTAATCTATCGAACACTTGCTATAGGTGTCAATTTGCGGGCCACAAGATTAAGGATTTCCCTCTTGCAGTCCCCCATACTCAATCTCTACCATGGGAAGATGAAGAGCCTTGTCAGGTAGAAGGTGCTATTTCCAAACCAAAGGAAAAATGGAAAATGGTTACTAATTGGGAAACAAGTCCAATGGCTCAGAGGCGGTTACCAAAACTCCTAAGCTAACAAAGGAAGTTTCAAACCCTTCTATGAAGGGGAAGGAAACCTAGAGATGATTTCTAATAGCACTCCAGCTTAGCCAAGGCCTTCAGCTATGTCCTCACTTGCCTTAGTAATGATAGCTCAATTGATTAAGTCTCCTCCTATGTCAAGAATCCATAGGAGATCTCATAGTCCTTCTTGACCTTTGGAAGAAGGAGTATATGTTTAGGATAAACAAAGGAATTCATCTCCTACCATTTAGATTGGGTCAGTCCCACCAGAATTTTTGTAAAATCACTATTCCTCTCTAGAAGAGTTGAACTGTGATGAAATGGTGGAGTTTCTAACATGAATTTCCTTTCCTGGAATGTTCAAGGTCTAAAAAACCTCTCTAGGAAGTATTATGTTAGGGATACTCTTTAGAAATATGTTGGCATTGATTTTTTGTGTCTTTAGGAAGTGAAAGTTGTTAGTTTTTTTCTCTCTTCAGCTTGTTCTATTTGGCCAGCCAATAAAATATTTTGTACTAATCATGAGTCTAGATGTGGTAGTGCTTTCACCCTTTTGTACCCATGGTGGCACACTTGTGTGGTTGATCATGTGTTTGACCCCACACATTAGCTTGTCTAGATTCTTTTAAACATTGATAATCATTCCTTTGGGATTATTAATGTTTAAGCCTCAAATGATGCTATTGAAAAATCTCTTCTCTAGGGATGGATTATTAACTCATTTTGCTACTTGGCTGCTTTGTGGGGATTTCAATATGGTGGAGATGGCATATGAAAAATATGGTACTCTACCATTTCAATGGGTAGTTGGTGAAAGAGAGACCTAGTTTTACATGTGTAATAAATTGGGTCTTTTCAACCCCAATATTGGTTGCCACCATTCTCATTATTTCTAGCACACTTGGTGCAATATTCAAGTTGGGTCTGATAAGATATTTGAACATCTTGATCGTGCTATGATCTCGACTCAATATTTTTTCTCTTTTTCTAGCTCTTCCCGACTTTCGATTAACTTGTTAGTGGATGTGACACTGTTAGATCACTTCCCCATTTTTTTTGCATTGAATGGGAATTTAAAGTAGCCTCACACTAGTAGGACCCAATTTTTTTTGAGTACATCTCTATTGAGTCATCAACCCACACTGGCCACATCAACACTGTCTAGAATTTGGAGTGCAATCTACCTCACAATACTAGTTGGATTACTTGTTGGAATGATGCCATCACTTGTATCATGAAGTTTCTTCACATTTATGGGTGCTAGCTGGCTATATTTCATAGAAAATCTTATGTAATGACAATGTCTAACCTCCATACTACCATCAAGGCTTTGGTGGCTAACCCCTTCTCCCTTTCTCTACAAGTCAGGGTTGTAGAGTTAAGGCATCAAAAGCAAGTTGCTGATAATTATGTTACCAGAGGGGCACAAATCAAGGCCAAACTTCAAGTTAGCTTAAAATTGGGGATCA
This sequence comes from Sequoia sempervirens, assembly GCA_007258455.2. Taxonomy (NCBI): domain Eukaryota; kingdom Viridiplantae; phylum Streptophyta; class Pinopsida; order Cupressales; family Cupressaceae; genus Sequoia; species Sequoia sempervirens. The sequence goes on along the minus strand of VDFB02270651.1, from coordinate 749,933,180 downwards.
TGCCTCAAAATAATTTTTCTGGTTCTTCAAGCTAGACATTCGTCTCTTGGCATCAAGAAAATAAAAGAGGGCAATAATGTGATTTCTAAATTGCTTGATATTCTCTAGGAATTTGTTAAGCACTACGAGCAGGTTTTCCCAACCCAAGACTATACTCTTGAGTAGAATAATGCACTCCAGGATTATCTTTCAATTGTGCCAAATAGGCTTTCCTCAATTGAGAAAGCTTTCTATGCAAAATTGCTCACAATTGAAGATCTCAAAGAAGCTTTCTACACTATGGTTGATGATAAATCCTTGAGAATTAATGGGTTCCTATGTGAATTCTATAAGGCCCTTTAGGATTGTGTGGGGAAATATCTACATAAAGTTTACCTTGAAGATTTTCATTCTAAATCCCTAGGTAATCTTATTAACAAAGGTAACATAAAATTCATACCTAAAATTTATGATCGTAAGGATATCTGTAATTGGCAGCCCATCATTCTCCTCAATGTTTCCTACATAATTATTGCTAAATCCCTTGCTTAAAAAATCTGCCATCTTTTTCCTTAGATTGTATGTTTGGAACAAACTAGATTTATTAAATCTAGTTTCATCTTGGACATTATTATTGTTGTCTAGGAAGGCATGGAATGGGTGAGATGCTCTAATCAAAAGGAATTTTTTCTCAAGATTGATTTTTCCAAAGCTTACCATCACATAAAATGGCCTTTCATTCTTGATATGCTCTCGACGCTGAGATTTGGCCCACAATTCATCCAATCTATGCAAATGTTGTTCTCCGATGCTTCCACTTGCATCACCATTAATGGCCACCAATCACAATCCTTTGGTCTATTCCACTCCATTTGTCAAGGCTGCTTGCTTTCCCCCTCACTTTATGTGCTAGCTACTAAGGGGTTTGGCTATTTTCTAGATCACTCCTATTAGAATTCACTATGGAGATAGCCTACCAAGATCTAAAGGCCAAATGGAAAGAATAAAGAGAGAATATGAATATGACAAGAATAAACTATATTCTTATCAATTATGCAAATATGATTCAATTGATATGTATAATGTATGCGAGACTCCTTGGTTATATAACCAAGGTCAGACATAAGATGTCATAAGATTGTGACAAATGTCTTAATCTTATGATATATGACAACTTATCACATCTCCCTACATCACATGTTTACTTAAGTCAAAAGATAAGATAACAACTAATAAAAAATAATACCTTCTTGAAAGATTCCTTCCTAGGACCTAAGTAAACTTAACATGTAAATAAGTCCCCTAAGTCACCTAGTAATGAATTAACTAGGTACAAGAATTTATTTACACCAACAACCCCCCCTTAAGTGCAACTTAGGGACAAGTAGATTATTATGCAAATTACAAAAAGATGCAATGATCATGGGGCCCAACTACTAGGCCATGTTAGGTACCCATGTACAATGCAAATGCAATCTCTCACAAATGGAGAAAAGGAGAAAACCCACCAAGATAAAACTCCTCTCCAAAAGAGAGATAAAATACAATAATGCTCTAAATGATACATGAGAAGGAAAAATCACCATGTGATGAAAAAGAACCCCCATAAGAGAGACAATGCAACCCCCCCTCAATGTTGAGTCTTTTGTAATGATGGTAGAAGCTTGACATTGAATGCTAAAGACGATTCAAAAGCATCGAACAATGTTCCTCTCCTTAGGAAGAAACAACACCAATAATGCATGTGCAAGAGTTCTTCCCATTCCTACAAGGAAGGTGAAGGAAGATAGATGGTGTATGATGTTTGAAGGAAGATAGATAGTGTATGATGTCTCTAAAGTATTCTCAATTGTCTCCATGTCGATGCCAAAGGATGACACACTCCAAACGAGCATTTTAGGCCACATTGCTAAAGAGGACAATCTAGAATCTAGTAGAGATGATTGTAGAACATGATCCAAAGAGAAAGATATCCCCTTTGAAGACAAAGAAACTTTCTCCAAATGTTGTACAAAAGGATTCAAAGTCACGTCAAAATGCAAGGAATAATCATGTAGAGAATGAACAAGAGGGTCAAAGTGTTCCCTTGCAACAATTAAAGAAGGATCTTCCCCATCAAAGAGAATTTGAATGTCATCAATGGTATCCCCCAAATCTACAATATGAGACTCCAAAAATAAGTCTAAAATACCTGCCAAGAAGCCATCACAAGTAGCCAAATTTGAAAGACAATGAGGATCTTGCTATTCTAAATTAGAAGAAGCTATCTCTGTAGCAATACAAGCATCATTAACTATAATCTAGTAGATGGAGGAGATGAAATGCATGACTTAAAAACTAGATTTGATGTGATAACTCCCAAGTTCAAGAAGCCAAATGTCTCCTCTAAATCATGGTTCATACTTGAAGTATGATCAACAATCAAAGGAATACTGTCACCATCAAAAGTAAAATCTGTAAAGGTATACAACCGAGATAAATGATCAACCATCCCAGTGGCAATGATCTCTCTACTCTCCAAGTTTCAAATGATGACTAAATTAGGAGTGAATTCCATAGTCCTCCCACCTCCACCATGTGTAATCTGATCTATGGAAAGAAGATTTTTTGTCAAATGGGGAACACACAAAAAATCTTGAAAAGTGTTGTCCCCAAAACTAATAGATCCCTTCCCAATTACACTCATGTATGTATTGTTTCCCATCAAAATATGAGACATAGTACAAGGTTGAAAAGAAGAGAATATAGACTGTGAAGATGCCATATGATGAGATGATCTTGAATCTAGAAGCCATCTCTCTAATCCATGACTTGAAAAAGCACAAAGAGCATGTCCTTTATTTCCTAATGTAGAAGCTTGACTTTTGTCCTTTTTAGACTATTTTGAAGAGGGAGGAGAAGGAGGTGATTTATACATTCTAGAAGGAAAATCAATGTGATTCTTTTTGAGAAGATGTTTCAACTCATCAATATCCTTCTTATTACAATAGTGTTCTTCATGTCCATCCTTCTTGCAATATGCACAAGTAGGCCTCTCCTTCTTAGATTATTCCCTTTTAGAGGGAGAGAATTCTGATTCTTTATAGACGACTTGCTATTTTTCTTCTTTTGCTTCTTATCAATATTCACTAATTCTTTCTGTACCCTAGACTCACTTTCCAACAATGCTTGTGACTTGAAAGACTTGATAAGACCCATTTTCATTAAAAATTAGCTTCCTCTTGAATTAGGAGATTTACAAAGTTATCAAACTTAGTTTCAACACATGATGCTCCCATAGAAAGTCAATGAGTATGAAAGCCAAAAACAAACACTAAATACTCAAGAACAAGCTTGGATAACACATTTAGAATCAATTGTAAATCCACTTTATCAATGCTACATTATTTCAATTGTGTTCTTAGTTGCTTAACTTTGGAGATGCAGTCTTGGATGTGGTTAAAAATTTTAGGATCAAGATTCATCAAACCATTATCAATTTGATATGGACCTTAATCTTATCTATTTTACCATACAAATTTTCAAAAGCCTCCCAATCCTCTTTAGGTGTTTTACATGATTCAACATTAAATTATAAATCAAATGAGACTAATGAACATATGCATCCAATCATTTTCTCACAATTAATCTCCCATCTTTCCAATTCTTTAGCATCGGTAGATTGATGAATGGTTTCCTTTAGATAGCCTATTTGACCCTTTCCCATGAGATAGTTTCATACTGATTTTCTCCATGTAGCATAATTATGTGGAGTTAGGAGTTCAATTTGAAATTTCCCCATTGCAAGAACACAAACTAAGCAAAAGAAAGAAACCAACCACTACAATATTACCCCCCCCCCCTACAAAAAAAAACTACTCAATCATGAAACCCTTGAGCAATATTTGATGTTTGCCACTTTATACTTAGTATGTTTATAAATGCTACTTGCCAAAAACAAAAAAGTGGTCTTGATCTTGGTACATGAAAATGCCAAAATTAGGCCACAAAATAAAGTATAATTTTGTGTATAAAATGAGATCAATCTGATTATACCACTGAAAATTACATGAAAAATTATGCACTTTCAAAAATGTTACTGTAGGAGCAAGATATGATCCCCTGAAGTTCCCAAAATGAGAATGAAGTAGAAACACATGTGAGAATCTACAATTTATAAAAAATATACACACCAAAGCCAAAATTTTATTGTAGCACTACATAGAGCACAAAAAGTTAAGCCCAAATAAAAAATATTGCTCGAAAAAAGGAGTCAAAATGAACAAGATATGGGGCTTAAAAGTTGGACAACTCCAACGAAGAGGGGGTAGAAAATTCAAATGCATGTTGATGTCATCACTAATGCATGATGATGTCACCCAACCTTGCAATTAAATTTGACGTCTAACTGCACATCACACAAAATTTTCTTCCCTGGCTAGAATATTTTCTGTAGCAAAATATGCTCTAGTATATTCTAGAACCACCTGTAGGAGGGAATCTTGTGAGATTCTTTGGAATATGTTGCACTGATTTAAATTTTTTGACTGTTGGTTGTTTTGTATTAGCTGATATTGGGTATTATTAAGTGGGGCCAATGATTGTATTGTGGGGCCTCTAGGTGATTGCCACATGGCAAACCCTGACAGGTACTTGCGGCTATACCTATTGTAGACCTACTTAATTTTTTTAAAACCTTTTAGATTTTTGTCGATGATTTTTTTCTAACAAGACTACAACCACAATAATGATGTGACCTAGGGGGAAGTATGACTCCTTGGGAAAACCATTTTTTCCTTGACGGACAATTGCTATGAATTCAACAATTTGATAGTTGATCTTAGGGTTTTCAGCTCTTTTGGATGTGATGGTAGGGTCAAATTTGACCTAAAATGCTCAAAAAATGTAGCTACTTTTTGGATCTAACAACCACTCTTCAACTTCAAACCCTCATAGACTTGACCCCATATGTTTGATTTGGATGAAACAAAAGGAAAAAATGACTTTCTCAAACCCTCTAAACTCAATGGTGAGCTCAAATTTACACCAACAAGCTCCAATTTGAACTTGCAATAAAGAGCCACAAAGAGGAATCCCCCCAAAATTTGGTATTTGTATCAAGTTTTTCTGATTATCCAGGTCATCATATGAGGAAAAAGAATAGCATACTCAAATTTTCAAGATTTACCAAGATCTCTCAAAAATTGACTAACCAAAGGTACCCAACCCACTCTGATACCATGTTAGAATTGGCTATGGAGATAGCCTACCAAGATCTAGAGGCCAAATAGAAAACACAAAGAGAGAATATGAATATGACAAGAATAAATTGTATTCTTATCAATTATGCAAATATGATTCAATTTATATGTACAATGTATAAGAGACTACTTGGTTATATAGCCAAGGTGAGACATAATATGTCATAAGATTATGACAAGTTTCTTAATCTTATGATATGAGACAAAATATCACAACTACCTAGGTAAAATGTTTACAAGTCAAAAGATAAGATAACAACTAATGAGAATTAACACCTTCTAGAAAGATTCCTTCCTAGGACCTAAGTGAACTTGACATGTAAATAAGTCCCATAAGTCACCTAGTAATGAATTAACTAGGTACAAAAATTTATTTAGACCAACAACTCCATCTCCTATTGGCTTGTTCAAGGGATCTCCTTGCCTAACTTGCCAACTTAGTTGGTCAATGGCCACTTTTCCAATGATTCCTTCTTTACCTTGCTAGAAGAAGAAAATAATGTCAAAGCTACTCTTGATTGTCTTGAGACCTTCTGCTCGGCCTTTGGTTCTACCATAATTCAATGGCACAAAAATTTATGTTATAGATAGTTCATTCTTCCCAATCCTTTTTGGATACAACAATATGGTTAGAAGTGGATTAATCCTAGAAAAATATTTCAATTTATTGGCATCCATTTTACTTTTCAAGCTTCCTCCATCGATCTCTGGGAAGCGGTTCTATCTCAGATTGAGAAGAAATTATCTTTTTGGATAACCAAGCCACTCTCTTTGGCTAGCAAATTTTAGGTTTTCTCCAAAGTTTTAGTAGTGACTCATGTGTATTATTCCTCATGTGGGCCCCTTCCAAGGCCTCTTTTGTTAAGCTAGAAAAGTTTCTTAGAGACTTCCTCTGGGCTTGTTATGAGACACCAAGGTTTTCACTGTGTTGCTAGGGAGTTTTTCTACCTACGTAGAGACTTTGGTGGACTTGGCCTTCTTTCCACTCAACAACAAGAGATTGCACTTTGTGTTAAATGGATTATCAAAGCTCTTACTAGCAATAAAGCCTAGAAAATCCTCCTCAAGCATTGTATTGTAGCTTATCCTACACACAAACCTTCTTGGAAGGGTATTGTCTTTCAAACCATTCTTGTTATGAGGAAGCTAGTTCAAATATTGGGGAACTTTGTTGCCAAATCATTTGGTGGGCCTCGGAGGCAATCAAGCCCTTGCTCCATTGGTCGGGGTCTAGATTTCGTGATCGACTCTTGTTCAATCAACATAATATTTGGTGGTCTCCTCTTTTTTCAATACCAGTCGACTGTTGGCCAAGCTTTCTTGGCTTAAGGCCCTTAGTTTTCACAAGAAGGGTATCTAGACCCTTCAAGAACTATTTCATAGACCCACCATGAGTATTTTTTTGTGGGAAGCTTTTCATGCCCAGTTTTGTTTTCAAAACCATGATCATGAAACTTACAATGACTTGGTGAGTGCCATTCCAGTTGATATTATTCATAAGATCAGTATTTGTGCCACTAAACCTTGGTGGAAAGACAAAATTCTATGGATTAGACACCCCTTGCAGGAATTACAAGCCCTGGTTTGGTTATCAATGGCTTTCACCTCAATTTCCTATGATCGATAACCTGAACCAGAGATGGCACCTCTAGTGTTTAGTGTTTGTTTGGTGTAAAATATTTTCTGCTACATTGTCTGCAAGTGTTGAGCCAAAGCTCACCCACTTTGCTTGGTGTATTATTTTCCAAGACTTACCTATGGGGTCTCGACTTTCTTACTTGGGGGTCTAAGATCCTCATTGCCCATTTTGTGGGTAGGCTGAGTCAACCTCTTCTGGTTCTATACTAGAGCTGAATAGCTATGGAATTGGATTCATGACTTCTTTTAACTATTTAGGCTAGAGCCCTTCTCCTGGCATATTGTTTTTCTAGGGGACTCTCCCAAGCTCCCTACAATGTATACTCAAATTTGGCACACTTTCAAGGTGGAAATCCTTTTTAGTATTTTGAAAGATAGAAATACTTGCATATTCTCTCATATAACCATATTGAAAGATTTGTTTCTTTATATTCTAACGCGATTATTTCCTCTAATTATGTTCTTTTGCAGATTCAAGTGCAAGCTAACAAAGTTGTGCTTAAATTTTCTCACCTTCAAGAGATTTTAGACCATTGAGGCGACGCCCCTTGTATTGTGGCATGTGTGCCTCCCTCTCCCACTTCTTCTTGGGGCCGGTAGCCTTCATGGGGCTGGCGTTGAAGTGGTTCTACTAGGGATTTTTGATCCCATTCTCAAGCTCCTCCTTGTTGTGGCTCTCACCCTCGTAGGTGGTTTCCCTCTCCTCCGTGAGCTAATTTGGGGTGGCCTTCTAAAGGAGCAGCGAAGGTGGAATTGGTGCATTTGGGTGGCCTTCTACTCATGCTCCTAGAGGTAGTTTTGGTTGGCCTTTGATACTTCTAAGTGGTTCTCATGATTGGATTTGGAAATTTCACCTCATCGTGATGATAAAGATAAAGATACTAAGAAAGATGATGATAGTTGGGATCCCCCTAACGTCACTCTAGACCTCGCTGATGTATGGGGGAAACCAGATAATAGGGATTCACCACTCTCTGCTGGCACTACTATAGCCGCTTAATGGCCTTTTTATTTTGATGTTATTGTAATTTTTCCTACTTTTTGGGATCTTCCCTTGTGACTTTGGCTTTCTAGGAGTGGCCCATGTGACTTTCAAGGTTTTCCTTCTTACCACCCAACCTTTTTTTTTCTGAATATGTGATTATCTTTTATTAATATAAATACTAATGCTTATTCATAAAAAAAATGTTTAGCTCATTGATTAAACATTATGTCATTTTTGAAAATATGTTACATAATATTTATAGATACATCTTTCTTTGAAAATAAATGTTAGCTTAGTAATGTTGTCAACTATATTTAACCAATGAATTCGAGCAACTATTTTAACCAAAATTAAACAATCATAAATGAAAAAATTATAGAGTAATAAGTTCAGGTGATATTGTGTTAACTCTTATGTTTAAATTTACATTGTATTGTATATAGTATTCTTTAAGTTTGCAAATGAAAAAATTATAACTACTTTGAAATTCTACTAGGAGGATGAGCTAGTCTAATTCAAAAGTGAAAAATTGCAAGCTTATAGTAGTTCCGAATTTGGCTTGGAAAATATTCCTAGCTCATCTATTTTATTAGGTATCCTAAAGTGTTTCATTCTTGTTTAGAGTTAGTCCAATGTATCTAGATCAGTTTCTATATACTTATGTATTCTTTATAGTTTTAAAAAAATGCACATTATGTTTCCATTTCTGATGCTTTTATATCTTTCAAATATTTATGGCCAATTATTTTGAAATCAAACTAGATATTTGAATAATTTATTGTAATATGTAGTTATATGTATTACTAATTTACCTATAATTTCTTTAGATGCATAATTAACCTTAATAATCCTTTCTTATGTTTATCAAAGCATTTGAACCGTAAATGATTCATATTGACTTGGTGATTGAAAATGAACTATCAAGAAATACCATGATTATTTAAACTATTTACATCTAGTTCTAATATTCTAATATTTATTAGAGGATAATAAAATTCATAGCATGTTTAGGAAAGAAATCTAATATAACTTTCAAATTTCTAGTATAGTTATGCATATTGATAATATGAGAAATGACAACACATTAGAAAAAATTATGTTACATGACTAAAATTTTTATTCTAGGAAGATAAAGGTAATATAATTTTATGCTATTTGAAATTTATTTGAATATTTAAGATTATATTCATAAATCCCTTCCAATATACTAAATGCGTAGAAGTTACTTTCAATAAAATATTAGATGCAAAAATATTTATTACTTGTAGAAATAAAAATTAATAATAAATGTGAAAGAATCATTTAAATATAGAGCATATTTTATTCTTATTCCTAAAGAATGTTGTAAATGAGAACCTTCATTTTTTTTATTTGTGGGAAAGGAAAATTTAGGTGGATAAGATTTAGTGTCTCAAATTTTCTTGTAACAAATGTAGGTGCTAAAATCCTTGATCAATTGACAACAAAAATATTGGACTATATTATCAATGAAATTGATGACAAAGGACAATTATTATTAGACAATTACTCTTTAATAATAGACTAATTATTTTTTAAACAACTACTAACATTATGAATTTGATGCAACACATATTCCAAAGTGTGTTATAGGAAGAGAGCACTAGATTACATAAAATAGTGTGTATGGAATGCAAACAACTTGTAAATGGTTGTACTACATCACCATAATTTTAAATTCTATAATAATGTTCAAGGAATTTACAAAGGATTTATTTTATTGATCTAGTATTTGAGATGTCAACACTATTTCTATTGCTCATTTTAGTCAATAAGACATGACATTTTTTCACATTGCTCATATGCAATGTATTAGTCTTTTTCTATTTCTTTGGTTCTCATTGAATACTTTAAATTAAAAAGGATATGTATGTATAGAAACTAGTATTATGTTTGAATCTTCAAAGAAACATACATATGGAACCAACCTTTGGGCACCCAATTATAGTCTAGTGGATTTTTCCTTCTATGATAAAATGTTCAATATCCCATATACAAACTATACGTTTCAATATTATTTGAGTGAAGCATTTAATGGGAGCTTCCTAATACTGTTGATGATAAATATATAAATGAAATTCCTATATTATATGTATTTAAGAAAAGAAACTCATTATTTTTTTATTAAGTTTGAAATGGATTCTATGTAATAGGGTTTCAAATAATTAAAGGATCAATAAAATCATGTTGAAAGAATAATGGAATTGAAGACAATAAGACAATGATGATGTTTATCTTTTGAAAAGAATAGTTATTTCTACATTCAACAATCTAATGCAATCATTAAATCATAAAAAATAAGAGGAAAAAAAAGATAAAATTGAAAGTACAAATTATATAAATCCAATCGAGGAAGAAGTAAAGGAACTAACAAGTTTCCATATGAGGTTGCTTCATGTCCTCCTAAGATTTCATGGGGAAATAAGTTACCTAATGGAGCATCACCCATTTTTTTAGTCATAAGAAACAACAACTTCATTTTAAATGGCTAACAAGAGAAGATAATCCTAAATGTGCCCATGTGCTAACATATCCAAGAAGTTTGAATCCTACATCAAGTCCCTATAGATTTATAGGAAGCATGATACTAGATTATAGTAGAGCACCCTAGTGGCCCCCTTAAGAAAATATTTACCTAATATGAACCTAACAACCTATTTCACATGAGAGCATTCCACAAAAAATATGTGTGTAAGTAAAGTGGAATTAGTTGGGCCTAGAATGTGTGGCTCCCATTTCTGTGGTGGTATGTAGACATGCCTATCCCTGTCATCTTACAAATTATAATAGGATTTAAGCATTGAAAGATTATCCATAAGACTATTTAACCATGATTAGCCATATGGATGATTAAATATTATTGATATATTTTTCTATAGGTGATCTCTCACCTTTTATGAATGAATATTGCTATTGATGCATAACCATATATAGCAATTTGTAAAATGAAATAGTTTATTAGAAATAACAATCAACATCAAATTTATCAATCTATAAAAGGACATAAGATAGGTCATAACAACACCACATTACTCTACAAAACTAAACACTTGATAAGAAATAATAATAATAAAAATAACTACAACCTCCAAAAAAAGACTTAGATATCACCAATAGAATCGTTTAAAAAACACTCAACACACCAAGATATGCATGCACAATTTGTCAAATGTTGTATTTCAATGGTGATCTCCCCTTCCTTGTTAACTATATTTTAATTGTGGCATATTCTTTTGTCAATTTATATTTTTTAGAAATTGATTTTTTTGTGATAAAAATTAAATCTATGCTTTTTGTTATTCCAAAATGACACCACCAATTTGTTACTTCTTTTTTACTCTTATTATGTATATCCATATATTTTTTACATTGACAATCTAAAAATTGACATTATATGCAATATCAAAAAAAAAAAAATCATGGTTCTCGTATGGAACATATTAATAAAAGACATTAAACAATTTCCTTCACTTGCAATTTTATATATTTTGCTTTTATTCTATTTTGAACTTTGTAGTTGAAAATCATTTTAGATTGTTCCTTTATTCTTTATGAATTTAAAAAGCTACTTATACAATTGTTCTATTTGTACTACACATCTATTAATCCATTTACATGTATGGACTATAATCACATTCCTAAATGCATGTACTAAGAAACACTCTCAAAATATCTATAAAATATTTGTCCAAAATAATATTTCTCTATCTGCACACTTACACAATAACCATATAAATTGTTTTTGACTAATTAAACCATCAAATTAATTGCAATATTTACATTAATTACTCACAATAAAATTCACTGAAATCACCACATAATTGACCGGAACAATCTCCTATTTAACAAGGAATTTATCATTTTATTTCAATATAGACCATTTCAATGGTTCAATAGTCAATAATTAATAATTAATTGCATTATAAATGAAATCTCGCCAAACATTATTGTCTAATTTCTAATTGTTCTCGAGAAGCAGAAGTAGGATGAGGCCCAGGTGTTTCCTTTTCAGTTGTTGCAAAAGACCAATCATTCTTCTTCACTTTAGTTTAATGTCTGCAATGAGCTTCCCTCTCGTATTATCCGACCATAGATGGCATAAATGTAGTAATAATTTGACATTCACCGATGGGAGTACATATTCTGCTAATCTGGATCAACTTCTCTCCATTCTGTCTAGCAATGCAGCTCAAAGCTCAGGGTTTAACACTTCTTCCTTTGGCGAGGCTCCCAACAAGGTCTATGGCCTTCTGCAATGTATTGGGAACGTATCACCAGAGAAATGCTCAAACTGTTCACAACAAGCAAATGATTCTGTTAAGAAAAATTGTCCCAACGACATAGGTGCCCTGATATTGATGGATGACTGCTTTCTGCGCTATGATAATAACTCTAATTTTATTTCAACACTAGATGCCAACGTATATGTTTTCATTTATAACCTCACGAATATCACACAAGGGAGTCTCGTCACTGCCAAGGGTATGACCTTCATTCTTCTATCAGATCTGATTATTAGAATTAGGGATCCTGCAAATAAGGGGTTCGCCACAGAAGAAAGGCCATACTCTGTTGGTAATGTTTCTGGTGAAGTGCAGTGTTGGAGAGATATATCGATCAAGAATTGTACAACATGCTTATCAGTTACAATGCAACAACTGGGGGATTGTTGTTTTACTCATCCAGGCGCCCAAGCTCTGTCAGGAAGCTGCACACTGAAATATGAGATCTACACCTCAATATCTAACTCTCCTGATCATCAAAGTAAACTTGCATCCACTCTGATCATTTTCTATATTATAAATCTTCTAAATTTAATTTTTGAATTGTAGTTTTGTTTATGTCAAACATAAAAATTGCTTGTTAAATAATAATTACATACTAACATGCAGAAAATTCAAGAAAATTAGCCTTAATATTGGGGATTTTGGGAGGTATAATGGTGATTTTAGTTGGCTGTTCCTTGGCAATCCGGAGCAAAGTAAAATCTGCAGTTTCCAGCCAGCCAGTAAACTTAGTGACTCAGGATCCAGGTGCCACTTCTGGGGTTTGATTTACTATTGTTTTGTATACATATCTTATATGTATTTAACACATGTTTATCTGTTTTTATATGAAATATGAAGATACCCAAGAAACCGGGCTATTTAAGAAAGAGCAAATTGTCTTTAGCTTAGAAACCTTGATTGAAGCAACAGGGAATTTTAACGACAATAACAAGCTTGGAGAGGGGGGCTTTGGCACCGTATATAAGGTATAGAGTAAATTATAATTTGTTGGAGTGGATAGAGTAACAAAGATGTATATTTCATACAGGGGTTTTTGTAAACAGATGGGCTTGTTTAAATTCTCAGGGAATGACTAAAGACAGAAAGGAGATAGCAGTGAAAAAGCTGTCTACAAGATCTGCACAAGGGAAAAGAGAATTTATGAATGAGGTGGAGCTCGTGGCCAATATTCAACACAGAAATCTTGTGAATTTGCTCGGATGTTGCGCCGAGGGATCTGAAAGATTGCTTGTGTATGAGTATTTGCGAAACCATAGCCTTGACACCTTTCTCTTTGGTGGGTTATTCTTGAACATCATTTTGTTATCAAAATTGAATAATTTTTTCCTGAATCCCAAAGTAACTTGAATAATCTTATTGCACATTTCAGGAAATATAAGTTAGGATCAAAGACTAAAATTATTCGAAAGAAATTAGGAGGTGGCTGTTTCTTAACATCTGTACTTTTTCAATTTAAAATGGAAACACAGACCCAGAAAAACGCATAAGGCTCGATTGGCAAAAGCGGGTGAGTATCATAAATGGAATCGCTCGTGGGCTTCTGTACCTTCATGAAGATTCCAAGCTGCGAATAATTCACAGAGACATCAAAGCAAGCAACATTTTGCTTGATGAGCAAATGAATCCAAAAATAGCTGACTTTGGCTTAGCGAGACTTTTCCCCGACGATGAAACCCAAATTCAATCAAAGGTTGCAGGGACATAGTAAGAATACCTTTAACTTCTTTTTTTTGTTTGTTAAGCGAATACGAATAAATGATCCTGACCCGCAACACTGAATATAACATTTAAATTGGATTGGTGATAGTTGGAATATTTTGATGGTGTGCAGTGGGTACATGGCTCCAGAATATGCAATGGCAGGGAAGCTATCTGTAAAAGTCGACGTTTATAGTTTTGGTGTTTTACTGCTTGAGATTGTGAGTGGAAGAAAAAATACCGACATCAATTTTTCAAAAGAAAAGCAGAGCCTCAGCTTAGTAGAATGGGTAAGATATTAAATTCCCCATTTAACTATTCGACGTGGGTCATTTAATGAGGATGAGAAATTGAATCTTTCTGTACTGATTGTGCAGGCATGGAGAGATTACAAAGGAGGAAATGCCCTCAATATTGTGGATAGTGTGGTGGTAGGAAATTGCCCAGAAGAGCAAGTGTTAAGATACATTCAAATTGGGCTTCTGTGCACACAGGCTGATCCAGACATCCGTCCAATAATATCTCATGTTGTTACAATGATATCCAGCAATTCCATGCCGTTACCAAATCCAAGCAGACCTGCGTTCGTAAGCATGACAAGTCAGAGTCCGAACATTAGCCTCATCCCTCGCATTTTTTCTCGGAATGAAACCTCGATCAGTACAATGGAAGGTAGATGATAGAGATCATAGCCACGATTTTACAGTAAGATTGTTGTAGTTTTTAAGAACACATATAGGTGCATGCACAAGGTGGGTAGGAATTGCAGGTTCTGTTAGTATGCTAAGCACACAAAAATATACGTAAAATAGCATTAGCACTTTTTGAAGCGATTAAAGTTTTTATTATTTTCTTGTCAGAAAAGTTAAATGGAATGGTGTACATGTATTTTGTGTTCCGTAAAAAATTATGTCAATTGTATCTTTTATTAAAGATGATTGTGCTCTATCACAAAGTAAAATTACAAAGAATACAAGCTATTTAAGCAAAAACTATCCTTCAATAATTACAATGACAATACATATTATAAATGGCTGAAGTCGGAAATAATAATGGTTAATACTTGAGCTACAATCTTTTATGACATAGATCAAGAATGTTGTTGCCTTGAAGTTGTTTCAAATAGTATCTCTTAAGATGGTTTCTAGCAGCATTTTTTTTTTTTATAGGCTATTGAAACTTGTTTACTAGTGCTACGAATTTCATTTGGCAATGTGAGACAAGTTTACAAGTATTTTTTAGAGTTGGAAGTCCACTTGGAAATCCTATTGGCTAAATATATGTACACATGATACTATTTAACATTTAATATTTTATCTTAATGAGTGGATGTTTAATATTTTAATATTTTATTTATTCTAAGTATCTGTATTTAATTTTGAGGAATTATATACTATTTGTAATTTTGTTATGATTTATAGTCTTGTAAGTGTGGATTTGAATTAGACTTGTGAATTTCTAAAAAATTACTGTTAGTTTTTATTGAAGTATTTTGTTCAATCTTAAGATAAAAACATAGTTTAGATGGTGGTTAGTTTGTACATAATAAAGATAATTACTTTTTTTCTATCAAACCCATGTGTTGGTACATCTACAACACACCCCTATTCTTGTAGAGTTAGGAACCTTTATTTGAATTCAATGACTTTTAGTTCTAATTTTGGTCTTTTAGGCATACTCATGAGGTGCTTGTGCATTATGAGAAGAAACAATTACTATTGATATTCAAAGGTTACGTAGGTCTTTAATGTAAACATTGTGCAAAAGGGAGGCATGGTTTTGTTTTGGAATTGATCAAGATGTACGTTAGAGCTTTAATATTTGAAATTGAATTTTCTCTTTATAGGTTTGTTATTTTTGCATGATTTTTTTTTAATATTCATACTTTCAAGTTTGAAAGAATTTACTAATGTTAGTTTAGACTTATTTGGTATTGTAACTTTACTTCCAAGTTCTAATGCATATGTACTTAGATGTCTCTAAGTTTATATAAATAGTTTTAAAATATTTATTGATTAATATTCCTTGTCTATACTCTAAGCCTTGTTTTAAACTCTTATTCATTTAGATTGTGCGCCCTTCATGAATTCACTAGTTAGCCATTGAAAATTATTGAGCATATTTTTATGTCAGCATGTTCAAGTATTTAGTATGTGTTTTGGCTTAGCTCTAAGAACCCCATTATTGCATATTTTTTATTTAACCTTGGATTTCATTACTATAATATATGGATTGGTTTTTTGAATGTATATTAGGTTTTAGTCATTTATTGTCTTTTTGGTTGTCTCATTTAGTCATGACATGCTCATGGTAATCTCAAGCCTAGAATTCCTCTTGGTTCTCATTTTTAATTCCACATCTTTATTATGCATATCATTGAGATCTTATGCCTCAATTGATATGGGTCCTCTATTTAAGAACTAGGGAATGGTCTACTACATTATCCTCAATTTTTTTTACTCATAGTCATAATGGACCCCTTGTGTTTATAGCAGGGATCCTTTACTTGATTGTCCTTCATTTGCACTCTAAGATTATTTTTTGTAGTCTATGTTGCATACATTGTTATGGCCTAGTGCCTTAGTTTTTTTTTATGATAAAAACCTTAATTCATTTCAAATATAGTGATAAGTTGAAAAATGTCACACTCCTATTCCATTAGAGAATAGTAGTCCATTGGGTAATTATTATTAGGATTCTTTATTTTAACTTACATATGATATTCATGGATGCTTGTGGTCCTCTTAGATTGGCCATTAGATGAAATCCTCAGTGCTCAAGATTTACTTTATGCTTAGAGTGGATTTTGATATCTCCTCGCGTTTTGTGGAAGCTCTTCTTGACTTGCAAGTCACAAAGGTGGAGGTGGAAAAAATGGCTCAAAAAAATTTCATACATGAAATACTAGGTGGGCTAGAGGAGATGCTAGAAGCTTCCACTCTAGGTCTTGGCATTCCTAAGCCCTGGGACATCCAAAGCTTCTTTCTATCTTGGGTGAGGTGGTAACATATTACCCCTTAATTCTAGATATTAAAGATGTGACATTGCACAAGCAAAAGGAGCATGCTAAGGTAGGAGTAACCTTCCTAAAGAAAATGCTACATATCGAACTGCTCTAGGACATTGAATGGGTAGGAAATTTAATCAACTATGTGCAAACATATGGTGATGAATAGTTCAACTTTTTTTGGATATGAAGTGTTCAATGTCTTACCCTAGTTAGCAATACATTTCATTATTAGGGTTTTGGAGTGTTGGTTGTTTTTCTAGTACACCTAAGGAATCTCTAAAGAGTAGCCAACTCTTATACTCAAGATCCTTAAAATGAATGGCTAACTGACAAGATTCGGTCGAAGACTAAAATATTATACACTTTAGGCTCAGTGGGACCTAGGAGGGTGTTCCTCACAACATTCCATTTGACTATCTCAATAAATGACATATCAAATCACAAATCAGTTCCTATAAGAGGTAAATAACATAATTCACTCAAAGGTTGGCTAATATTTGAGTAAATAACTATTAATTCACTAGGAACAAGGAAATACCTCATCCACACACCTCATGGTTAGTAAATTTTAAAAGATTAATGTTATAACCTTGAATCCATGATTTGGTACACTATTATTATCCTTCGAATGACAAATACCTCAACAAATAGATTAGTGTCTTTATCAATTGGACAAGGGAGTCATGCATCTTACAATCAGTTATACAAAAATTATTTAACTTTGATAATTTTGGACTATTTTCATAAGGATTTACATTATAAAAAATCACTATACCTAAGGCATCACTTCTTACCAAATCCTTATAAATCCTCACAAATTCATGACCTCACTTAAGCATTTAATTGACTCCTTGAACCAAAGCAGAAATAAGAGCATGCATTCAAACAAAGTATTTTAAGATGAACATAATATGCTTGATATTTCATTCAAAATTTGTAAGATGATTTATAGAGGAGAGTATATGCCTTATGCATAAGATTTGTTTCGATATCAGTAATTTCTATAAGACTATTTAAGATTTACATATGCATAACTCAAAAGCCAAGACAATTTAACTATTATACCTACTCGTATTCTTTCTAATTTCAATCCTTTACATATACTGTACCTAAAGATTTAAAAGATTAGACCCCTTCAAATGAGCCATGAATTCCATTTTATAACACAAGGGAGTAGACAAGCTTCTAGCTTGAAATGCAATTACAACATAAATATGTCATTTCAATATAATTTGCATTTCACTTAAAAATCCCTCACAATAGAATTTGCAATCATTTGTTGAAAAGGGGAGGAAAAATGTGTAACCATCAAAATGTGCTAATACTACCAAAAGTATCCTTTACCTATCGACATAACCCATCAACCCACATTCACGGTTAGCATAGTCATCATAAAAACTAATTTCAGTTGTCCATGTTCAACATAAGACTTACCAGCACCAAAAAATGAGAACAACCCACACGTAATTTCATCTTCATGACAAAATTTGACAACCTTGAAAGCCATCTCATTACACAAAACCAACACTGGAGCCACGATACACATGCTCGTTCTCATTCTTGCAACTAGAGGAGGAGAAACCACAACTCCTTCATTCTTATCCTTGCTAGCCATTGAGTACTCATGTCCACTTGGAGTCTTCACAACCATGGGAGGAACTTTGAGCACCTCTTCCCCTGATGGAGTTAGTTCATTTAGAATTGCGAGATATTGTTGATATCCCAAATCCGTTTCGGTCTCACTATCAGATGAGCTATCAGAGATAGCAATGTGAGAGTTCTTTCTTCCATAGGAACCTCGACCATATGAAATTTTCCTTTGAATTTTGCTTGAAGGGCCAACAAATTATTTTCCTTTTTCTCTAGTCACCTTTGAACTCACAATTTGGCCCTTCAATTGGTGACTACACCTGGTAACAATAGGTATAGATGCCTCGCCATGAACATCCTTGTGAGTTCCATGTGTGTGCACTGAGTCTTCACCGCAAGACTTCTACCAATTAAGTTGATGGGACCTCTGCATTGGAACAAATGGAGCGCCAGACTTACTCATCCTGCAACTCAAATAACCTACACTTATAACCTCGGCTTCCTACACAAACTCAAAATATTCAACATTTGATTGCGATGGAAAAAATAACAACTCTCAACCTGTATTTATCGAACAATGTGATGATAACAATCATCAATGTTCAATGAAAACACACATGCGAACTGGGCATAATTCGTTGGCATCCACATTATCACCTCTTAATTCCCAAGTGCATGGAAATATGCATATCATGCTTCATGATTACTAGCAATTAAGTCTCCACATGCACGAAGATCAATCTGATCGCTCTTGCAGGAAGCCTACAATTAATGCTCGTTGGTTGCAAAACTAAATGGCTACCATGTGCCTGTTTGTTGATTTTGAATGTCACCCGTCGATCCCTTGATGAGGTGGTGGATCAGACAACTCACGTTGAGTTGAATTCCTTTGAATTTCAACAGTTCATTGCTCAATCAGCTCCAACCAGTAGCATTCATCCCAATCAGGAAACATGTCAACCATTGGTGGGTCTTTCAAACCTCATAAAATAGTGAATCAATCCACATGTCATGAACTCACAACCCTCACAGTCTTTAATGAGTGTTCACCTTTTCTTTGTGAGCCCACAGGGAATGGTAGAGATTGATTCTCGTGCTTGATCTTCACCATCAATTTGGTAACATGGGCGATAGGAATGATAGTGGAAACTGGGCCCCATGATCGTACAAGGACATGCGTCCTTATCTCGCTAACCTTGCACTGCCTAACCGATCAATACTTAACATCTGTGAGCTGGCGGGGTACGACCAGGATCATTTCCCATGATCACGAATCTCCAAACCTGCACATATGACAAGGTTAACATTAAAGAAGGGGCCATTATTAGGCCAGTGGTGATTTAACCCTCATGGATGAATGACTTAAGCCTAAGTCATTTAGGGACGAAATATTATAGCCCAACTTTAGGAAAATATTAAGTTTGGTGACAAACTAGATGATCGATGCTCTAAGTTGAAGGGGTTGGTAGTTGAACGGATACAATGGTTCAAGTGACAAATTGGAGGACTGGCAATTGGTAGGGAAATTCAACATAGAATTAGAAGAACAAAGGGTTTTCTAAGCCAAAACCCTATCCAAACCATCGGGATAAGGGATTTATATGCTTATTATGTCATGGGCTACTCAAAAATTACAAATTTTGGAGAGCTCCATCAGTGGCTCATGCTCAGGGATGTATACCCCCAGTGGTTATAGCGAGAATCCAAATCTTAGGTTGAAAACAGAGTAGGGTAGAAAACCAAAACCGAGGAGCTTGCCCAAACAAGGAAAGCAGACACAACAAAAAGTAAACACACCAAACCATTTGTACAACATTTACAAGATTATACAATGCAGTTTGTTATCTAGAAGCCCCTTCTTAAACACTTGGATTTGATTTATAAAATGGCCCCTGGCCCCCAAAATTTAGGGACAGTTATTTCCTCTATCAAAGACTTTTTCCTGCTCTGTTGGCAATAAATCAACATGAGCATTATGCAATTCCGGGCCATTAGCACCATCACAATTGATACTATCCATTCCATTTGATGTGATGCTACCCCACTCATCAACCTTCTCCACCATAGGATTATCAATTTGAATTGGGAAAATAAAACCTTCGTACTCCACACAGTCATGAATTGTAGGATCACATCCCATTTTTTCATCAAATTTGAAAACCTCATATAGGCACTCTAGGTCATACTTGGCCAATCCTTGACAAGATCAGGGAAGAAAAACACAAAATCAAGCATACCTTCAATTTGCTTGTCACAAGTATTGTCCTCATGGGATGAAAGAAGTTCCATAATTAGATCTAGAAGAAAAGGAGTATCTGCAAAGAACTCAAGTGCAACTTCATATTGATTAACATCATACTTCTGGTTGTTCACATCCTTGAATTGCTCTTCACAAGGATCAAATGATCCTACAATATTAACATATTATGTAGAATCATCAAATTGTTCCTTCTTCTCAATATAAAATGATGTTGCTTGGGTATCAATGCATTCATCTTGATTTTCTTTTTGATCACCCAAGCATAGGCTTCTTTCGAGTTGTTAGTACGAAGGTCATCATGTGGAACATGGGTGGTTGACATTGCAACCACATTTTCAAGCACATAACTAGATACCATGTAGGAAAATCAACATAATCATCTACATCTCCCTCAATTTAGCAATACTATAGTCAAGGCTGCCCTCACTGTCTTTAGCTTCTTCGTCATGTGAGCAGTTATCACATTTCAATATCAAAAATCTGACTTACACTCTTGGTGGACCTACTAGGTGCAATTTTCTCATCCACATGTTGGCTCATCAAATTATCAACGTTTGTGCTACCACATTCAAAGGAAGAGCCACATATTTTCGTATTAACTTGATGATTCTTTGTACCTTTTTCAAGATATTCACCAATAGTGTTTTCTGTGCAAATTTATCAGAATTTTCCTCAAAAAGTAGATTGCTCCTACACCAGTAGGAATCATCATTTATGACCTCATCTTCTAGTGAAGATTCATCAAATAAGGGATTTTTTGACACCTTCATGATTGTCACATGTACCCCTTCCTCCTCAATGTCAGGATCCAAATATCTTTGATCATCAGTGCATTCAAAATTAGTGTAATCACTTGAAGAGCAAAGAGGAACACTTTCAATATCCTCTTCATTGGTTTGCATTTGTGACAATTGATCCACATTCAAAAAATTATTCACATGAGAGTGAAGCCACAATAGTGGTTTACAATTTGATGGA
>VDFB02270651.1:749735195-749911395 GCA_007258455.2 Sequoia sempervirens | reverse complement strand
AGCTTGATCACCTATGTTTCCAATTGCGGGTTAACTTAGGGTTTTTTGTATTAGTCTAATTTAAGTGGGAGTTTGTTGTGGAAACTTTTTGTTGACCGCATTGCAGGAAGAAGATGGTGAGCACTTCTAGTATATTTGAGATAGAGAAGTTCAATGGAGGTAACTTTGAGTTGTGGAAGCTCAACATGGAAGGCATGCTTGTGGACTATAACTTGTGGACTGTTTTTTTTTTGAACTATACCAACGAGAATGAAATAAGAAGATTGGGATTTGATGGATTATAAGGCTAAGGGTCTTATAAGGCTTTTTTAGTTGATTTAGTACTCCTAAACATTCATGAAGAGAATATTGTTGCATTTCTTTGGAAGAAACTTGTTTAGATTTATCAGGATAAATTCCTTGTTCCTATGAAAGAAGATGCACTCTCTTTGAATGGAGGAAGGAGAATTTTTTCAAGGATCATCTAAATGCATTCCACATGCTTGTTGTCCAATTGAACTTTGTTGGTGTGAAAATAGAGGAGGATCATTGTATGACTTTGTTGTGTTCACTGCCAGATTCATGGGACCACCTTGTCATCACCATTGGAAGTACTAGTTATATCATTGCTATTTGAAGATATGTGAAGAAAATCTTCTAAAATGATTAAGGAGGCTCTACCTATTCGAGGAAGAATGAAAGAAAAAAGATAAAAAAAAAACATGAAGCAAGAAAAGTTAGAATCCAAATCATGTGGGAGATCTTTAAGTCTCCTAGTAAGACCAAAGTGAAATGTTGGAATTGTGATAAATCTTGCCATTTCCGCAAAGATTGTAAGGAGGAGTAAAAGAAGAAAAAGAAGGAATTCTCTAATTTTGAATCTAATAAGTCCTCTCAAGATGATACAGATACCTTTGTCACTGCCTTGGCAACACATGCATCACAAGATGTGTGGCTGATAGACTCTGGTGCTTTTTTCCACATGACTTCGCATTGAGATTGGTTTTCTAAGTATGAAATTTAATATGGTGGGAATGTGTACCTACGTCATCTCTCACCTAAATATTGTTTCCTATGGAAGAGTCAAAATAAGATTCCTAGATGGTAGAGTGAAGGGGATTAATGTTGCCCTACATATCCTTGGTTTGACATGAAACCTTCTTTTTGTGAGTTAAATGATGTGAGTGTGCAAGTTTTTTCTCAAATAAAGGATGTAAGATGACAAGAAGATCTATGGTGTTTGCTAAGGGTTTTTGAATAGGCATTTTGTTTCAATCAAATGCATGCATGGTTCAGTGCAATAGTTCTTCTGTGGAAAAGAAAAAAAGAACTTTTGAGTCACTATCCTCACTGTTAGAACTAGTAGAGAAGAAGAAAGTTGCGTCTACTTCTAATGTTCGTGCTTTTTGGGTACCAAGGGTGCTCATGCTTTGGAAATGGAGTTACCTACTAAGAAGGCAGTGCTTTGGCACTAAAGACTTGGTCACATTGGTGAAAATGGTTTAAGAACCCAAAAAAATAGATTCCTTGTTGAGGGGCTTGATGATTGTAATCTTGAGTTTGATTTTTGTGAACATTGTATCTATGGAAAGAAAAACCATGTTTGGTTTTATCACAATTCTCACAAATCTTTTAAGGTTTTAGGCTATGTGCATTCTAATATTTTTGGTCCTATAAATGTTCCTTCATTATCAAAATCTACATATTTTATTCCTTTCATAGATGATTATAGTAGAAGGACATTTATTTATTTTCTTAGAAGTAAATATGAAGTCTTCAATCGGTCTAAGGACTTTAAGTCTTTGGTATAAAATTAGACTGGTAGGAAGATTAAGTGTTTGAGGACTAACAATAGTAGTGAGTTTTGTTCTACAAATTTTGATAAGTTATGTAAAGAACATGGGATTGAAAAGAATAAGATAACTCCATATACCCCTTAGCATAATGGAGTTGTGGAGAGGATGAATAAGACATTGATGGAGATGGCTAGGAGTATGCTAAGTGTAGCTAGCCTTGAACAAAAGTTTTGGGCTGAAGTTGTTGCCACTACATACTATTTGGTTAAGAGATATCTTGCATTAGCTCTTGTTGAGAAGACACCTATGGAGGTGCGGTCAGGCTAGAAGCCCTCATTGAGACATCTTTGTGTGTTTGGTTGCGAGGCATATGCTCATGTGTCAAGGGAGAAATTTTTGAAATTGAAAAACAAGACTATCAAGTGTATCTTCATCATCCATATGGTATTGGTGTGAAAGGGTATAAGCTTTGGAATCCAGTGGTCAAAAAATGTTCTCTATAGTCTAAGTGTTATCTTTAGATAGATGAAACCTTCTTCTACTATTTTGTAGCCTATAGAAGAATAGAAGAAGATGTGGTTCAAATTCCTCTTGAGCCTAAGAAAGTTGAACTTGAAACCTAGAGTGGACCTAATGATGAGGAGAGCTTGAGAAGATTTGAAAGTTTTAGAGAAGAAGAAGAAGAAGAACCTAAACCTCAGCAAATAAGGTCTACGAGAGGTAGGTGACAACCTAGTAGGTTTAGTTATTCACTTGAAAGGTTTGGTTATTCTTTGTTTGATTCAAATTGTATTTTTGCTTTGATCTTGCTAACATTAATTAGCCAAGGACTGTGCAATAGGCTATATAGATATGAGTGATTTAGATTTTTGGATGAAAGCCATGTATAAGGAGATGGTTGCATTGAAGAAAAATGATACATGGGATTTGGTGCCCTTTCCTAAAGGATGCAAGCCATTTGATTGCAAATAGGTGTTCAAGAAGAAAGTTGGTCTTGATGGCAGTGTTGAGAAGAATAAAGAAAGGTTGGTCACAGAGGGTTATTCACAAGTGGAGGGGATAGATTATGGTGAGATATTCTCTCCTATTGTAAAGTTGGAATCTATTATGTTCCTATTAGATATCTAGTAGCAACATATGATTTAGAAGTGGGGCAGATAAATGTGAAAGTAGTCTTCCTTCATAGTGACTTGGAGGAAGAAATCTATATGTCACAGCTTGAGCAGTACATGGTTAAAGGTAAAGAAAATCTAGTATGCAAGTTGAAAAAGCCTTTGTATGGTCTTAAGCAATCTCTTACGATGTAGTACCAAAAATTAGACACCTTTATGTTGAATTTGGGTTTCTTGAGATCTAAATCCGATCATTGTGTTTACTATAAAACCATTAATGATTATTTTCTCATCATTGTATTATATGTTGATGATATGTTATTTTTTGAGAAATATAAAAGTTTGATTTCAGATTTGAAGTCCCAGCTATCATCACAATTTCAAATGAAGGATTTAGGTGCAGATCGGTATATCTTGGGGATGGAGATCAAAAGAGACAAAGCTAACAGAAAGCTATGGTAAGCCAGATTAAGTATCTGAATGTAGTGTTGGAGAGATTCAACGTGACAACTTGCAAATAATTAGTTATTCATGTGTTGCAAGGGATGAAGCTTTATGTAGAGGATTGTCTAAAGTCTCCCTTTGAGATGGAGGACATGACTAGAGTACTATATGCTAGTGTTGTAGGTAGTTTGATGTATACTATGGTCTCTATGAGGCCATAGATTGCCCAAGTAGTGGGAGTCCTTAGTTGTTTTATGAATAATCTTGGATGGGTACATTGCGATGCAATTAAGAGAGTTCTTGGATACTTGAGGGGTACTTTTGAGTATGCCTTGTGTTTTCCTAGTTATCCTACTGGACCTCGACATTCAATTTGCATTCATGGGTTTGTGGATTCTGATTGGGCGAGAGATATTGACAGCAGAAGATCCACTAGTGGATATGTATTCATGATGTTTGGTGGTGTCATTAGTTGGACGAGTAAGCAACAAGTTGTAGTTGCTTTGTCCATAATAGAAGCAGAGTACATGGCAACTACTCATGCTTTGAAGGAAGACATTTGGCTTAAGCATTTGTGTTTAGATGTTGGACTTGATGCAAGTCAAATCACTATCTGTTGTGACAGTCAAAGAGTCATTTGCTTCAAGGAAAAGAATCTTACTTTTCATGCCAGAACAAAGCACATTGATGTTCAGTTTCATTTTGTTCATGAGATGGTGGAAAATGGAAAGGTGAATTTGGAGAAAGTTGACATCCTGAAAAATGTTGCAGATACATTGACAAAGCTAGTGAACACAAAGAAGTTCAGATGGTGTTCGAAGTCTATGGGCCTCTCAGCCTCTAGCAATTAAATCTTGTTACTTCCATTGACTCTTTAAAGGTGTTCGACAAGTAGGAGAATGTTAGGAAGAAAAGGTGTCTCAACCTTTGATTTTTCCATAGCATTCATTTTTTAAATATTTAATATTGCTAATTATCTCACATTGTGTTGTGAGTTACAACTTACAATTTCTATTTTTGAAGTCATTTTCTATTTCTACGTTGAGTTTGCATGGATGTGAGTTTTTGAGGTGTAGTTATGTTTTGGCAAGTGTAGATTTTGCATGTGCAGGTTTCGTGAAAAATGGAAACTTACCATTATGCGTGCGCAGTGGTTTTGACACTTTCCATGTTGCATCTTCAGCCTTTGACAATTGATTTAGAATTGTCTAATTTATGCATTGTAAGCTCTTATATATTGAACACTTGTGTATTTTGGAGTAAGAAAATGTTGTGTTGAGATATCTTATGCTACTGAATTTACTCCAAAATTGTAACACAGACAAATGCTTGTAGAAGCTTGCATTGCAAGTGTATTGTAACTATTGTTTATAGATAATACATTGTTCAGACATTTGAAGTGTGGGGTTTTTTCTCTAAACAGGGTTTATCCCCACGTATATTTGGTATTATGTGTTTTATTGTATCTTTAATTCTATTTTATGTTACCTATTATACGCATCCTCTTTGTTGTAATTGTATAAGGATTTGAAATTGTAGAAATTTATAAATTCTCTCCTCTAATAGATTTCATAATATAATACTATACATAAAAATAAAATAAAAAACATAATGTATTTTATATTAAATATCATTTCTTTTAAAACTTATTTATATGGATGTAAAATGCATAAATTTGGTCAATGCCCATAAAAGCATGAAATAACGAAAGGTCTCAAGCCTTGCGGGTGGTATGCTTTGGAAGCATTCTACGGGCTTCTTACATTTATCGTAGGACGTGGATTTCTGCATATCCACCGTTGATTAGCCGTTTGATCGCCACAAAATATGTTCATTGCTTTATCTTTCACGCACTGTTTCACTATTATTTATAAAAAGAGTTTACATGTGTACCAATAGAAAATGTAATGTCTGGACAGCTGATATACATTCAATCATCTTTCATAGGTAAGGACGGTATGTCAACCGTAGATAACTCAAGCCAGATCGCTCCTTCTTCGGCATAAAAATTATAACGGTGATATGAGTCGGGTGACATGGTGGTCCTGTGCAACTCCACAGAATTGTCAATCATTATAACCATGAGTTGGTGCGCTACCTACTGTTTGACGGATTCCTTTCTGGAGGAAAGTTGGGCTTTACGCTTCCTAATGTAGATATTTTTAATATTCATAGCAAGCAACAAAAAATTCATCCCAAGCTAAGTCATCTCATCTGACGGCTCACGCAACTTCTTTCCATTCTCCTCCATTGGTTTAGAGCTAGCGTGCATTGGGCATTAGATCTGTTTTGATCAATAATGGGAATTTTGATGTCTTGGCTAAGCAGTATTTTATGATGTCACTATCATGTTTATCCCTTCAAATGGAAGTAATAGTCATCATCCATGAGTTTTAGCCACCATTTTTATAAATTCAAATGCATCTAAAAATAATGCTAAGCATTATAGATGTCATCATAGCACATTTACTCTCCACTATTGATATAATTTGAGGGTATTCATGTGTCAGGATTGAGTAGTTCGTGTATGAATCTAGCAAATAACATCCAAAGTTTCTTCATGTCCAAGGCATTGACTGTTCACTTTATTAAAAAAAAATTGTTAGTTTAATTCTTACATGTCGAAAGCATTAAGTGTCCACTCTATTAAAAAAATTGTCCAACAAAAACAGGATAAATATTTTCCCATTATCTGAGAGAACATTAGGAGAGGAAAATTGCAGCAAGACTGGTACACTGAATTGCCTCACAGTGAGGCGAAGTATCCACATGCTTGTCTGGACTCGTCTACCCTTGCTTTCTGTTTGAAAAATTAGAAAAGGAATGGATAATGGGCTTTTTTCAGACATCACAACTTTGGCTGGGTGGAATATTGAGAAAGGATATGATAGGAAGACCTTGAATTATTGTGTTAAGACTGTCAGGAGATTGACAGTGGGTTGCGTTGGCAAGTTTAATATTGAAGCTCTGGAAATGCACATTATTTTTCAGTCTTACAAAAGAGAAGACATTTCCAATTTACACCTACTTGTTTATCGCAGCACCCAGAGCAGAGGCCCCTGTTCGAGACATCTAACTCTGACTTTAGAGATCACAGCTTACACATTGTTTGGCTCCTGTGTGAGGACCTACTAATTATCTCTGGGTTTCTGTAGAGTGCTCAACTTTTTGCCATCTGATGAGGAGTCTTCTGAGAGTCTTTGCAGGCTTCAATTTTATATCACTTGTGGGTTTCAAAGATGTGAACTGGTCAAGATTTAGGATAGTATCTCACTGTTCATATGTTGTTATTACTTGATGTTTTTGGCTTTTTGACTGTTATCAAAAGCTTCAAATAATTTGTTCTCAGTTTTCTGAATTTTTATTTATTTATTCAATTAAAAAAAAATTAAAAAATTGTTACTATTTTATTTTGTGTATATATAAGTTGTATGTTTAAGTAAAATCTTAGAATATTTTATGAATTTTATGCTTGTAAAGTTTTGTAGACTTATTATTTTTTCAAATATCTTTTAGATTCAACAATGTTGACATTTTCAAAATTATTTTATGATCTATTGATTTTGTAATTATGTCCAATCAAGAGATTAATACAAATGTTGTTCATTTTTTAAGTTCTTCACGAGATTAATCTATTGTTTATTTTTTTATGGTTAAATTACAAGAATGTTTGATGATTGTTGTGCAAATATTGAAATTAAGTAATATAAACTACTTATCTAGTAAATAATTTATGATTATTCACTTAGATTAGATTTTATTTTGGCATTTTCTCTCCTTACCTCAAATCTGAAAGTAGATAGAAGCGTTCATTGAAGAACATAAAAGGAGCTAGCCTTTTAATCACAAAGGTTGTCTTCCAGAAGTCCAAGCCTCCCATACAAAAATAAATAAAAGATGGATACAATCCATAAAATTCATCAAATATTTGTAGCAAGAAGTAACAAGATCCCCAAGCTAGTGGAGGATAATGTTTATATTCTTATAAAATTAAAGAAAGTGAACCTAAGAGATACTTGAAGGAGTGAAGGAATGTTCATTATATTTTAGTTAATTTCATGCAACTAAGAATTCCTTGATATAATCAATGAATGAATAAATTATCTAAGAACTAAGAATTAATAGAGTAAATAATTTATTCTCATCCTTGATTGGTTTTATATGCTAATTAACAAGTGAGATTGATGGCATTCTATAATATTCTCTTCAATGTAGCTTAGCTATCTAATATCATTAATCTAGAGTGTGTAGACAAAAATTTTCAAATGCCTACATAATTCTATCTAAGGGATTAATTTTTATAATTAACAAAAAAATATATAATATTTATAAGGTTGAGTTCAATAGTCTCTTAAGTTATTCAATCTTGATAATTAAATGTTGTGTATTATTATTAATGGATGTCCAGTCATAAAATTAGTTTAATGAAGTCCTTGAGTGGGTTCCTAGAAGTTCTACACTTAGTATGAAACATTACTAATGATACATGTATGGTAGGAAGTTTATTTTACTTTTTCACTTGCTTTATTGTCTTGCTTTCATGATTAATAATATGTCTATTTAAATTGAGCTAAATAAACATATGTCTATTTAAATTTGAGCTAAATAAACTATTCACTCATTTTTCTTTCTCAAGCCTTTTGATTCTTTTGTAGAAATTTAATCTAATTCCAAGGTCTATTTTTTATTCCAATTAATCTAAATTGAATTCAATAAATCCTAACTATTGAAACACTAAAGTTATTCCCCAATTGACACATGCCCACTTAAAAGGAGGTGTAATTCTCTAAAATTTTAACTCGTGGGCTTCTAAAACTAAAATATACTAAACTAAAATTTCTAGGAAGATTTCACATCTATATGAGAAAATTGTCTTGGTGAGAATAGTATAGACTACTTTGAGAGATGTTGTGGTCCAAATCAACTAAAATATCACCCATCTACATTACTAGTAAAGTTAATCTTCAAAGTAATAACTTATGATATCAAGAAATAATATCCAATTAAATCATTAAAAATAATTATATCATGTCCACTAGGGTAATTTACCTCTAGAAAGAATAATTCACACTCTGAAAAATGTGAGAAATACAAGTATTCCAAGAAGCCAAAACTTAAAACTAACTAAATCTTTCCACATGCTCCTTGTAGGGATTGAAGACTTTGAAATTCCTTAGATCTCTCATAACCAATTTTATTTTTATTTATCTCGAGTTTTTGTTAGAGTTGTCTATATAGATTATGCCCAAAAATTGAATTTAGTTTAATTGAAAGGGTAGGTATTTCACATTCAATATCTTTAGATAAAAATTAGTTCCCAAAATATGTCTGATAATCTTAAACTTTTATAGAGTTTAAATAGACTTAATTGAAGTTTTTTTTTGGGGTCTAGTAAATTATGACATAAATCTAATTTAAAACTTGTTAAGTAGGCCCTAGCCAATTAATCAAGATAGTGACATTCATCTAGTGGGCTTGGGTATTCTAATATTACCCAAAAAGGGGGTGTAGAATTAGAATTATTTATTATATAATCAACCAAGTAACACAAGGGATGATGGTTAAGTTGGTAAACTAACCATTAATTAGCTATCAAAATGGTATTTTGACCTCTAAAATATGTTTTGGTATAATTTTTGTTAACTTATTTTCACTATCACGTTGTAGTATCAAAGCTATATTAAAAAATTGAAGGCCTAATACATCACCAAATTGAAAATCAAGATTAACATGAGGCAAATCTTTTAAAAAAACTTACAACCAATGTTAGTGTGAATAGTAAATGTGTCAAATCCAAAAGGAAAGTTTAGCAAGAAAAACAAATTGAGAAGGAGAAAATAGGATATCAATGTTCAACATTTGAATTGCATGGTTACAAAATGAAGAAAGAAGATAAAATACACTTAGAGAAAGGAGATCATGGTAGAATGGAAGATAAACCAACAAGATCAATTGAAGAAGGAAAAAACTATTGAAATTTTATCTGATGTGAACTTAGTCATTGGCATTCTATTATTCTCTTATGTTAAACTATCAATGTAATGCTATTTAGTAAATGTGAAA
Organism: Sequoia sempervirens; assembly: GCA_007258455.2. Lineage (NCBI taxonomy): Eukaryota > Viridiplantae > Streptophyta > Pinopsida > Cupressales > Cupressaceae > Sequoia > Sequoia sempervirens. The sequence continues at coordinate 749,902,001 of VDFB02270651.1, read as the reverse complement.
TAAATTTTCCTTCATCCCAAATTGATTTGTTTAACAATCCTTCAAAGAAGGATACTACTTTCTTCTTATGTCATTTGGACCCACTAGTCTATTCTCCTTCATTGATTTTTATTGATGCTCGACATAATTTACCTATCTTATTTCCTTGGTAGAAGCATGAAATAATTTGGTAATCATGTCTCCCTCCTTAAGCCAAGCTTCTTTAGATTTTTGTCTCCTATATATTTTTTCTTGTGAAAGGATTTCTTGTACCTCGAATGTATAGTTTTGGACACATTGTTCCACTAGAATTGAGATAGGGGCTAGAAATTCTAATTTTTGAACCACTAAGCCTCAACTTTGAAAAGACAATTGATAGGAGTTTTATCTTCAAAAATACATAGAATTATTGGATAGTGGTTGAATCTAAAAAAAAATAGATATAGAACTTAGGGAGCCTAACATCCAACTTGAGGACAAAAACAATCTATCAAATCTGTTTGCAATGTGATGGAAGAAATTTGTTAATATAACTCTCCTTTTGTCCCAAAATATTGCCAAGACCCCAAAGCCATTTGATTCTACTACATAAATGTTTTCATTTGTACCAAATTCCAAAAAATAATTTTCCTTGCTAAAACGTGCAAGATGATTGTGTTTTGATTAATGTTACCCAACTAATGATTGATACCGTGACATATCTCTAAATTCATGGAGCAAGCCAAATGTGAGTATCATATTTTCTAAGTCTCGATCATCTTTCTCAAGATTTCAAAAGGACCGCTTGAGCAATTGTTGCAGATGAAGAGTGGTCTGTCGGTTGAAATTTTACCGAGTCATTTTGTCAAACAAATTACGTGCATTGTCTGTGCATCTACATTTTGGATATATGTCATTTGAGACAGCTTGAAGGGCAACAATTGACAAATACTCCCTTGAAGCTATTCTTTGATGGACGTCCATAACCTCCACTAAAGCTCCCATGTAATTTGGTCTTACCACACCTAATGGCATTCGCTTGATGGTTTCTAAAGCCTTTTCAACATATCCATTTCCTGCATATCCCTGCAAATATTGCAGACGGCAGGAACGTATTTCTTTGATGTATTAAACCACCTGCATTCCTGGTCTGAACTTTGTTATGCTTTGATGAATGGCAATACTCCGTTCTAGAGTTTGCAGCTATGTGCGAAGTCTTAATAGCAATCTTTTTGTTCAGACTTGTACATTTCGCATTCATACGTACCTGACCATTTTGTCATATAGTTCACGGTCTTTGTCCGTGCTTGCATATTATGCACATATGCCGCCTATAACATCTAGCAAACGTCTTTTATGCCCATACCCTGCGCTAAAGTTTTCAGTTTGGCGAATTTTGACAAAGTTTAGAACTATGAGTCATCTAAACGAGTCAAAACTCATCTAAGTTTAGAATGTTAAATTAATTCTCATAAAAGTAGTGGAATGTGGCTTTACGATTGCCAGTTGCATTTGATTTATAGTTTCGAAAGATTCTTCAAAAAGTAAAATCAAAATTTGCGTGTATCCTCCTCCTATAATGCTTTGGCATTTATCCATACCTTGTTCCAAGGCGGCGCAAGCAGAGGAGGATGCTGGTAAAGGCGTGGAAGGTAGCTTTACAACTACTCGAATTTGCTTGGAAGTTTTAAAAGCCTTTTCTACAGGGCCACAATTCTTCAATCATTCATGCTCCTCATCTACGCTTTTATAATCTGCATATATGACGAATGGCTCAAATGGCAGAGTTTTGGACCCATTTTTTAAGTGGCAAAGTTTTGAACTCAATTTGTAGCATGGGCTGGGTTTCGGGCAAGAAACATTGTTCCACGTGAGTCCCACGTGCCCGACCACCAATAACATTTGACTTTTATATAAAAAGTGCCTTTGACGGGGTGTCGGAGACCGTTTGTACTTTCGTCGTAGTTACAAACTACAAATAGAATTCGTATCTCAACACATTTTAACATGCAATTTTAAGTGGAATCCCACCTTTTAAATTTTGAAATATGAGCGTAGCCACACATTCTGATTAGACTTGTATTTGTAATGATGATATAAAATTTTGTAATGATACAATAAAGTGTATATATCTAATATAAGGGTTTTTTTTTTTAAAAAAAAATTGTGAAATCTTTGAGCAGTTTTAACTTACATGGATACTTGTTATACATGTCATAATTCACTCATCAATTTGGGAGTTCCATTTTGGATTCATTATCCCCATTCAAATGTTCTCTTAGACACATCATAATGTGCATCATAAGTTGATCAACAAGTGTAACTCCCTCTTATAGCTCCTTTCTATATACTATATGGTTTTACATTTCCAAGGTGAGAGACCCAACTTCTAGAAGTCATGAATTTGAATTCGAGAGGTCATTGGGGCCCTTTACTTTACATTATAGAGCTTGAATAGTTCCACACAACAAGTATCCTTAGAAGAGGTGATGAAAAACCCAGAATTGCTTTTTTTTGCCCAAAAATTTGAGTTTTATATTTCATAGATTGAAAAATGCATTCTTTATATGTTGAACATTAGGATAAAGGTTGAGACACCTTCTTAACAAGATTCTATTTATTTTGAATCAAATTATTTATGTTAACTAGTCTAGGGATGCCATCATTGTAGCTTAAACATGAGTTTTTATCTTTGCAATCAATGTTGATGTGCTTTAATGTATATTTGTTGATGATTTTGCTAGTTACAATATGCATTATTTATAGTAGTTGTTTCCTATTGTCTATTTCACTTCCAAATATAATAGTTTTTTATTGTTTTAGATATTTTTTCCTTAGATGATTGTATTTCTCTTACCTTCTTGTTGAGACAAGAATAGCAATTATTTCAACATTTTTTTCATGCTTGGAGAGAAGTCTTGGAATTTTATGATTTTCTTTATCATCCCTTTTCTTTCCCTTTCATTTATTTTATCTCTTTCCCTGAACATTTGCTATTTTTTATCATATGGATAGATTAGGAGTAGTTCAGGTTTAGAGCAAGGTTCCTTATTCTATATTGATATATTCTATTGTGAGAGAATTCAATATTATTTTTTGGTCCAATACATCCCATTTTATGCATTGATATCTTTTGTAAGGGAAAGACCTAGTTTATATTTAGTCATCCTAAAAATATGGATCAGTAATTATAGGCCCCTTGTGAAATGACATGACATCAGCCTCTAAATTATCTTATAGTACCCAAGACCTAACAAAACTAAGCCTTGGGGAGATTTTCCTTGTTTTCTTTTAAGACAAGAGTCGTATCTTGATTCATCCTATGTTGCTCTATGTCAAACTATATTGAAGTGGTAGATAACATTTTTGTTTGATACAAAATTCTTTCTATCCGTTACTATGTATGTGTTATTTTATGTTCCTAACTTTCCCAAAAGTTGTTTACTTTTTTTAGGTTATATACATTCATGATTATTTCAATTAGGGGAAAATTTGAGGAAATATTTCATCTTTTCCATAGTGATTAGACATAAGTGCTCGTGTTATTTTTATCTTCGTATAATCATTTTTTTATGCACTTAATTTATCAAGAATAAACCAAAATTTAAATACTCAAATTATCATTCTTTTACTCATTCAAGTTCAAATTTATTTTATCATGTTTATGCTCATTTTATGTGCACATTGTCATATTAGTGTACTCTATTTGTATCCACTCTGTCTATCTCCTTGATATGTGTGTCCCTTTTTGGAACTCAAAATCAAGGGGGTGTATCATTAATGATTATAGTTTTATTTTATGCATAGTTCATAATTTTATTATAGATTATAGCTCAACTTATTATGCTTCTAGTTGTGTTCATTGTTTTCATGCTACTCTAGTATGCAAATGCTCATGTAGGTTTGCATGCACACAAAAATGGGGGAAATGTAAGAGTGAAAGGTAAATCCTTAACACTTTTTTAATTTAATTTTATACCACTTTTCATGTGTGTGACAATCCCACTAACCCCAAACTTAAATTTAGACCAAAAAAATTATCTTACCTATTCTTAGAACTTTCCTTTATCAAGTCCATGATCATAGACCATGCAACCTTGACCCGGTTCAAGGTCGTCGATGGCCTTGACCTATATTTTCTAATTTCAAAATTAATTGTTGTCACATGTTAACTCAATCCCAACCAACCATTATTTTCCAATTACAATGCCAAAATTTTCAAATTTGCACCTATGACATGTATAAAAGGACATCACTCCTACGCCATATCAAAAAGGAAAGGATTGTTTAACATCATTCACTATCACTCCAAAAAGAAATTTTTAGAATAAATCAAAACTTTATTGTATCTCTACTTTGCATCTAAAATAACTCAAATATCTATCATAGCTTTATTGTGTAATAGTCATTTTAATTGTACATAAAAAATCTCACATTAAGACTTTTTAAAACCCTAGTTCTTGCATTAGATCACTCTAACATTTATTGTGCTTATTTCATTGTACAAAATATTAAACACTTAGTGCATCATTCTACTACACCACTATTATCCATTTACACATGTGTTGCATATCATCTTAGTGTGTCTTCTAACTCTTTCCAAAATCATTAAATCAATCAACAAGGTTTGACCAAGGCAAAAAGGGGAAGTCACTTCCATACCCTTATATTAGCAAAGATTGAATGGTATTTTTTAACACTACCAATTTTTTCATTTGCAATTGGATGTAAAAGAGAATATTATTACAGTTACACAATTCCTAAAGATTCAGGGTTTAAGGTCATATAGAAGATTTAAGGTTTTACTTTTAAAGTCAAGGTTATAGGTGTGAGGATCAAGGTTACAAGTGCAAGCTTAATCAAGTTTTATGCATAAATCCAAAATTTGTAGAGCACAATCATTACTTGATATAATTATTTCGGTGTAATCTCATATTTCAAGTCTCAAGCCCTTATCATAATTAATTTAATCTCCTCCTCTTCAATATCAAAGTTTACATTTCATTTCAATTATTATATTATATGTCAAAACTATTTTAAATATATTTTTGAAAACTTGATTTATATATATCATATCAACATGTCCTTTCCAACAATTATATTATTACTTAATATAAGATTAATTGATGAATTTATATGGATATCTTGAGTTCCTACTCTATACTTAAAATCAAAACCAAAAGAAATCTTATTAGAATCTAAAAAAATATTTAAATATAATTATAAGATACATCTCTCATAATTTTGAGATATGCATTCCTCTTAAATATAAGATAGACCAAAAGAAAGATGCATTGCAAGAAACATTTATTCTTTCTTGCAGTCTTCCAATGCTTTTGTCCATTTCTTTTATGATACACTATTCCACCCTTTATCCTTTTACTTTGGCATTGCTTGCTACAATGAGTTTTCATTAAAATTCTTCTCCTAAAAGTGGATAAGAACAAATCATAAATGAGAAGCCACCTATAAAGTATCTATTTGAAAATAGAACATTGCTTGTAAAAGATTACAACTGAAATCTCCAATGTTGACTAAAAATCATTAAGTAATAGTTAAAAACTTTATCTTTATAATAAATTTAAAATAAACATAAAAGTTAATAAGAATGTAAATTTACCATTACAAGTCTTTTATTTACAAAATCATTAAAAGAATATAAAAGTAAATGTGTAAATATGATAATTGCCATGAGCAAAAAAATATTGTTTAATTTATTAAATTTGTTTTATATTAATATTTTCCTTAAAATAAATTAAACAAACCGCTCGAAAGTTAGCTTCTACGGAGGTGCTGCTGGAACAACTTGGACGGCAAGCAACATGCCAGATTTGAACGATAGACCATTTCATGCTCGCCGCTTTGATTCCTTAAATCATTATATAGCTTTGGAAAGACAAGAAATCATTTACCGGTTTCGGTTCTGAAATGATGGATGATTTCACGCAGTGTCATGACGATAATATTTCTGAAAAGACTCACGTTTATGTGGGATTGGAGAGATGTATTGAGGATTTGAAGGGACATTTGTTCCACAGCCATGTGTCGGTCGTTGGTGTGCATGGTATGGCCGGTGTTGGGAAGACAACTCTTTCATTGGCTCTATGCAATGATCTCCAAGTTAAAGGTACGTACCTACTAAATTATTTTCATGATTTTCTGAATGTTTTAAGCTTTTATTTAAAAAGCTACCTATTTTAAATTTATGGGTTTTATTTTCTCATGTCAAGATTTTAGGTACGTATATAAAAAGAGATATCTAGAACATACCAAACTGTGTTCTTATGGTATTGCGTATGATGCAGGCGAAACTCTGTATCGTAATCAAACTTTGTTTAATTTATATGCACTCTTCTGAAATTATACGGAAATTCCTTTTATTTCTGCTATGCTAGCTCTGGTCTGCATACAGATAACTCGGTATAGAATTTAACATGGACGCAGCAAAGAGGGGAGAAGTTATTAGCAAGGAATCATGAAGCAAAGATATTAAAACTTATACCGAGCAGGAAAATACAAAAGACACTTTTCTATCGGCGAAGAAATGTTTACAAATCTCTCATTCCCTCTTTCTTCCCAAGCTTAACGAATGTATTCCTAAATACAATCACCAGTGAGTAAAAAGTCCTACAATAGGTTCTAAATAACATTTTTTTCCTTAATCCCACAAATACAGAGTAGTTATAGATAGTTTGTTCCAATTTCTACCGCTACACAAATATTATATTAATTCATAATGATCAAATACTATATTAATTCCATACGCTCTAGGAAAATTCACCACCAACAATTTATGGTAAAATTCGTGGCCAACCTTCACCGTCAATCACCGTCAAACAACTCATCGCCATGACAAATTCATCTTGTGGAAAATTATTAATGCGATGAAAATTATTAATGTTAATGCGATGAATTATCCACTGAGAATTAGTGGTGAATTTTCCTAAAACCAATTCTACAATATGTGGTGCATCTGTAAAATGAAAGAATTGAAAAACAAACATACAGATATGCAGAACAATAATGCAGAAAATAGAGCACACACGATTTATCGTGGTTCACCACAATAGTGGTTACGTCCACACTGAGCAGGGAAACTCTTATTGATGCTAAACGTATGTTTTACAATAAGCAAGGTTGCATTTATATAACAACCACGATCAGTTGAAGAGACACAGAAAATAGAGGGAAAACATGAAGACCTTTGGCCTTCATCTGTTGGCCTTCAACCGTTGGCCTTCACTATCTCAACAATCTCCCACCTGAAGCACAATGGATGCAGCAACTGATCAAACATTCCCCTGCTCTAAATGTTGTTCTACTTTTTCTTAACAAGCCCAAGAGAAGTCCTAGCAGATTCGAACTTCTCTTTGGGAACAACCTTGATCAAGATGTCTACCGAATTGACCTTTGTATCAATTTTGACAACTTTTAACTTGCCTTCTTCAACCGAATGACGAAAAAAGTGAGCATGAATGTCAATATGTTTAGAGCGGCACTGAGAGGAATGATTATGAGCCATAAAAATGGCACTGCAACTATCACAAAACAAAACATAATCGCTCTGTTGGTATTTCAATTCACCAAATAACAGTTGTAACCAAATCATTTCCCTTGCACCTTTGGAGAGAGCCAAATACTCGGCTTCCGCAGAAGAAAGAGCAACTGAATGTTGCAGCCTTGAGGCCCAATTAATGGCAGCCCCAGCAAATGTGGAGGCATAACCAGTAGTAGACCTTCGTTTGTCTAAATCTCCGGCATGATCAGAATCTGTGAAACTTTGCAGCTGAACATCATTTCCACTAAAATATAGAGCATAATCAGAAGTGCCCTTAAGATATCTTAATATCCATTTAACTGCTTCCCAATGAGGCTTCCCGGGATTGCTCATGAACCTACTTACAATGCCCACCGCATGGGCAATATCGGGATGAGTAGAAACCATAGCATACATAATGCTACCAACTGCAAATTTATAAGGAATTTTATCCATAAATTCCTTATCCACTTGTGTTTTGGGATACAAATTAGAAGTTAAATGAAAATAAGCGGCAAGTGGAATGGGAGCAATCTTGGCATCAGCCATACCAAATCTATCTAATACTTTGTTAATGTATTATGTTTGAGATAACCAGATCTTTTTGTTTCTATCCCGAGAAATAGTCATCCCAAGTATTCTCTTGGCAGCCCCTAAATCCTTCATGGCAAATCTAGTGGCCAATTGATTTTTCAACTCATGAACAATCTTCATGCTAGTGCCAGCTACAAGCATATCATCCACATAAAGTAGATGTATGACAAATTCACCATTAGACAACCATTTAAAATACACACATGGATCAACTTCTAGGTGTACAAAGTTATACTCAATCATAAACTAATCAAATTTTCGGTACCATTGCCTTGGGGCTTGCTTAAGCCCATACAAGCTCCGTTTCAACCTGCAATAAAGATGTTCTTTACCTTGTTTAACAAACCCTTCAGGCTGCATCATGTACAATTTCTCATCAACATCTCCATGTAAAAATTCAATTTTGACATCTAACTGCTCAAGCTCGAGATCCCATGCTGCAGCCAATCCCAAAACCGCTCTAATTGTAGTCATCTTTACTATCGGAGAGAAGATTTCTTCAAAATCAATACCTTGCTATTGAGCATACCCCTTGACAACTAGCCTGGCACGAAATCACTTTCTGCCACCATCTTCCTCTTTTAATTTATAAACCCACTTATTTCGTAATTCCTTTTTGTTAGGTGGAAGAGGCACCAAATCCCATGTCTGATTTTTTATCAAAGAATCCATTTCTTCTTGCATTACAGCCTACCACTGATCACAATTCGCATCTTGAATGGCGGTTTTGTAGTTTGTTGGCTCTGTCTGATCATAAATTAACATCATAGGCTCTGCTTCTTCTGCAAGCAGTAACTCATAATCTAAAAATTTTGAAGGAATCCTCCTATGCCTAGAAGACCTCCTTAAATCATCATGACTCTTTTCACACTGAGGATGAGCAACATTATCCATACCCTGCATTCTATGATTAATCTGCTCACAATCAGAGTCCTGAGAACAATCTGTCCCTGCCATGAATGGAGCTCCATTATGCACGATGGTCTGAGGCATCGCTGCATATGGAGAGGTCTCATCTTCTTGCGTGGCACTTGCAGTGCCATGGAAATTACCAGCTGAACTGCTGTTGACTAGTTGAGATTGTGATGTCCCTTGGTGGTGAGGAGAGGAGGAGGAGATCTCCTATGCATAGATCTCATTATTCCCAAATAGTGAGTCATCACTATTACTAGATGAAGTAGGGGGCGCCAAAACTAAGGTGGGAGAAGTAGCGATTGTTGTGGGAACATAAACAGTAGACCTTTGTGTGATATTATTATTGTCACACATGGAGAAAGGCACATATTCGTCAGTGCCTATTGGCTGTGATTGCTCTGCTGGAAACACTGTTTCATTGAAAACCACATCTTGACTCCTCACAATTTTCTTTCCAACTGGATCCCACAATTGAAAACCAAACTGGTCTTCACCATAGCCCACAAAAATACACCTTTGTGATTTGAAATCCAGCTTTGTCCTCTTTTCTTTTGGAACATGGACATAGGCTTCACATCCAAAAACTCGGATGTGTGAGTAAGAAATCCTCTTTCCCAACCACTCTTCTTCCGGAATACCAAACTCCAAACAAGATGAAGGACTGTGGTTAATCAAGTAAACTACTGTGCTACATGCCTCCACCCAAAATTATTTGTCCAAACCAGTAGTGGAAAGCATACATCTAGCTTTCTCAAGAATGGTCCTATTGAGTCTTTCTGCTGCCCCATTTTCTTGAGGAGTGTAGGGGACAACTTTAATCCTTCGAATACCATGATCTACACAAAAATTATCAAACTCCAAAGAACAAAATTCACCTCCATTATCTGATTTTAAACATTTATTTTTGTGACCACTTTGATTCTCAACAAGTGCTTTAAAAATTTTAAATTTTGAAAGCACTTCAGATTTTCTAGAAATCATATAAACCCAAACCTTCCTAGTACAATCATCAAGAAAGGTAACAAAGTAATTAGCGCCTCCATAAGTGGTTACCTCGGTAGGGCCAAAGACATCTGAGTGCACCAACTCCAATGGTGTTGTCTTCATATTGTGTCCATCCTTCAAGAAGCTGACCCGTCTTTGTTTGCCACGAAGACAATTTTCGCAAAACTCCAAATCTGTAGATTGTAGACCCGGTAGTTGGTCTCGGTTGAGCATCACCTCAAGTCCTTTCTTGCTCATGTGGCCTAACCTTTGATGCCAAAGAGCCACATCGCTGCCTACAACAGACATAGTAGCTCCCACCTCAGTAAACGTTTCTACAATATAGAGGCTGCCAACTTTGTCTCCTTTTGCAATGACCAAAGAACCTTTAGTTACTTTCCAAGTATCCATGAGAGTGGTGAGAAAGCTTTGGGTATATAGCTAACTTACAGAAATCAGATTTCTCTTCAATTTGGGAACATGGCGAACTTCTTTTAGCAGCCACTTGACTCCTCTAGCTAGCTGCAAAATAACATCACCTTTGCCAACAATTTCACAAGCTTGGTTATCACCCAAATATACATTTCCAAGATTACCTTCTTGGTAATTTGTGAAGGCCTTCGTACAAGAAGAGGCATGAAAGGAGGCACCGGAATCAATTACCCACGAATCTGATTTTGTATCGCTTGTTGATAGTATGAGAATACCATCATCCTTATCATGTGATATGTTTGCTTCGCTGTCCAAAACCCTTTCTTGTGCCTTTTTATACTTTCTGCAATCTTTCTTGATATGACCAGCCTTCCCACAAAACCAACAACCACTTTCTTTTCCTTTAGACTGCGATCTTCTAGCTGATTTGGACCGCTGATTGCGATTATATCTACCTCTATATTGGCTTCTCCCTCTATTTTTAGTGCTTACCATAGTGAGAGCATCACCGGATGAGGGCTCATCATTCTTCCTCCTTAAGTCTTCAGAGAGAAGAGTGGCGGAAACTTCATCGAAAGTCAACGGCTTGGAGCTTGATGCCGAAGTGCTTATGGCTGTCACAACTCCATCCCAACTGTTTGGTAGAGAGCATAAAAGAAGAACAGCTTTGTTTTCGTCACCTTGAGTCATTCCAACCGAATTTGCTTGGCTGATCAAAATGTTGAATTCATTAATGTAGTTTTCCATTGCGCAACCTTCCTTCATCTTGAGCTTATATAATCTCTTCATGATGAACACTTTATTTGTAGCCAATGCCATCGCATAGGTTTTTATAAGTTTGTCCCAAACTTCTTTTGTTGTTTTCTCTTCTGCAACATTGAACAAAACATTTTCATTTAGCGAAAGAAAGATTGTTGCCTTGGCCTTTTCATCAAGAGTCTCCCAATCTTCGTCTTTCATGGTAGTAGGATTCTTTGATTTTCCTTCAAGCGCAAGTTTAAGATCTTGCTTAATCAGCAAAGATTGCATCTGAATCTTCCATATCCCAAAGTTCTTCCCAGAAAATTTTTGCACCTTCAAATCTTCCATTTCCTGGAAATTCAATTACCAAATTTCCAAACAGCTATACACCTAGCTCTGATACCAATTGTAAAATGAAAGAATTGAAAAACAAACATACAAATATGCAGAACAATAAATAGCAGAACAATAATGCAGAAAACAGAGCACACACGATTTATCATGGTTCACCACAATAGTGGTTATGTCCACACTGAGTAGGGAAACTCTTATTGATGCTAAACGTATGTTTTACAATGAGCAAGGTTGCATTTATATAACAACCATGATCAGTTGAAGAGACACAGAAAATAGAGGGAAAACATGAAGACCTTTGGCCTTCAGCTGAGACCTTTGGCCTTCAGCCGAGACCTTTGGCCTTCATCTGTTGGCCTTCAACCGTTGGCCTTCACTATCTGAACAACATCATCTACCTCTTATTTTTTCATATAATTTTTTTTTCTACTTTGAATTATATGTTGGATCATAAATCATCTTATTTAATAAATTTGTTTTCTTTCTATTTTTCCAACTTCTTATAAGATTAAACCCATTTTTATTTGTCTTTCTCCACTAAAAACCATTTTAACTTTTCTCAAAAGAATTTTTTTTGCAGCTCGACTATTGCTATCATTATTTCCTTCAGCTTTATCCTCTTTTATTTGCCTAGTTCTCCCATATATATATATACTTAGTATTGTTCTTTGTGGTACACTCTTTTGCGATTGCAACAATACTAGACAATATGTTGTAGAAAATATATTTTCCCTCAATTATTATGATTTCTTCTCCAAAATAGAGATGGTTTTATTCTACCTTTTCATCAAATAAGGAGATTTTCAAGACATCCCTCTATCTATGCCTTCTCTTTTGTGTTCTCTAATTCAATATGACCTCATCAAATATGGGGCTTTCAAAGATCTCCTAGTTATTCATCTCTAATGTGGGCTACTTACACAATTGCAACAACTTAGGCAACTTCTAGTAATAGGCTACATTCTTCTTCATTATTATCTTCTAAATCTTCTTTTCCATGGTAATCATTACTATTCAAGGTAACATAACATCTTTACCCCATTCATATGTCTCATTAAAATCAAATTCTTTGCGAAGCACATATAAGGGATTTTCATCCACAAGTAATTATGTCGACTCCGTGAGGGATTTAATCTTTCTTTGTTGTAGCAATGTCATCCCTTAGCTAATCCTAGCCTTTGTGTTTTTCCTCTCTAAAAATAACTCTTGCTAACAAGGTGAATATTTATTCTCACCAATTATTTTCACCTTCTCACATTTCTGAAATGCCTTTGTTTAAATTTATTTTTCTTTGCTTCCCATTATTGCTTTCCTCACACCACTCTAAAATCCACCATAATTTCTTTAACTCGAACTCCAATTTTTGTAGCTTTATTTGTTTTCCTTTTGTTGGATTCTACCTCTTTGTTTTATTTTTTCTTCTAATTTTGTTATCCTCTTATTTGTGTTATAACACAACTACATCTTTGCATTCACAACCACAGCCATTGCTCTCCTATGAGTTATTCAAAAGTCTTCTATATAACTACTAAATAGAAAACTTACATATAATCTTCCCCCTCTCCAATGAATTGAATTAAACCTTTATTTATTTAAAGAAATGCATTGTAATTGTAAAATAATGTAGAAATTCATTTCTTTAACATCTAGATAACTCGGTGGAGAATTTAAAATCAATGCAACAATAGAAGATAAGTTATTAACAAGGACCCATTAAGCACGACATACGGAAAATTTACCGTCAGCAATTCACCGATGGAAAATTCACCACCAACACTTCACAGCAAGAAAATTCACCACCATGACAATTCACCATGTGAAAAATTAATTGCATGAATTTTTGGTAGTTAATTTTCCATGGCAGTGAATTGCTAGTGTCGGTGAATTTTTCCACAGTGAATTGTTGACCATGAATTTTCCGTCGTTGAATTGTTGGCGGTGAATTTTCCTAGAGCCATTAAGCACATATAATAAAACTTATGTGGAAGGAAAATATGGAAGAAATTTCTATTAACAAAAGAATATTTACAAATTGCATACTCATTTCTTTCTAATTGGTTTCCTAAGTACAATATAAAGGTATTAATGAGTAAAAACATATATTTTGATTATCTAAGTCTATAAATAACATATAAACAATAATTGCCCTCTTAATTCCAAAAATAAGTTAGTTACACATAATTGTTATTATTAGAAAAACTATTTGCCCCAATTTCTACCACGACACAAACACTACATTAATATTAATGATCTACACAAACATTACATTAATTCCATAATCTAGTCTCTTCCTATAAATCCAATATGATTGGCATATGTTCTTTTGCTTCAAGAAGCATCAAACTCAAAGTTTTTGTTTAATATTTATCGATATATCTTATATAAGCAATGCCATTTCTTGTCTAGTTTTCATCAACTTCTTTAGGTTAAACAAATGTTAATCTTTTTGTATTTTGATTTCCATGAAAATTCTTTAATTATCAAAAATTATTTTTAAACATCAAATAATTCAAAAGTTGATGACAATTTTTTGTCATTTAATATAAGATAACTATTTATTATTTGTATGCATTGATGAGATGTAAAATTATCACTAATTATTTAACCATTGTAATTTTTGAACATTCATTTATATATTTAAATTTAATTAATTATCCTATTTATTTAACATATCATCATGTAAAAAATGCCTCTTGAAAACACAGGCAAGAGAACTTCGTTACCAAGCATCTCTTAAATATATTGCACAACAATTTTTTTTTACTATAATAAGTGGGTCTCTATGCTACATGGTTTAGGTTAAAGGACATTTTTTTCATGATGTTAAGATATTTAGTCTAAAGCACACTTGTTTTTTATGGATGCCAGATTATTTTCACAACAATGTGATTTTTGTCACCGTCTCACAACACCCGGACCTAAAAGGGATATTAAAGACTATTTGGGAGAAGATATCTGGAAGGGAAAGACCAGAGTTTAAGGATGTGGAAGATGCACACATAGAGCTACACCAGTTGATTTTGAGTCAATCCAAGCCAACTCTAATAATTTTGGATGATGTTTGGTCTAAACAAAGTTTGGAAAATTTATTATTTGAAGGTACAGGATACAAGACACTCGTAACTACCAGAGACAAGTCCACCATACCCACAAACCACTCTACACAACTCTATCAACTACCATTGTTGAGCCCAAAGGATGCTCTGTCACTTTTCTGGTTCTGGGCTATTGGACAAACATCAATTTCAGGTGATACAGATGCAAATTTAATGCAGGAGGTATGGATTTTTGTAAATATCATTGTTTTTTTTGTGAGTTTAATGTTAAATCAATTTTTTATTAATATTTAGATTTGTTATCCTTAAAGGTCTGCCTATAAATTTTCTTATACATTTTCTGAATTGCAGGTGCTTGCAAAATGTGATGGTCTGCCACTTGCTCTAAAGGTGATTGGAACTTCTTTGCATGGGGAACCCCACGAGGTCTGGAAGAACAAGCTTTCTAAAGGAGAATACATATCAGATTATCACGAAAAGGGGCTGTTTAGATCATTGCAAACCAGTATTGACTCCTTGGACAATGTAACCAAGGAGTGCTTTTTAGACTATGCAATATTTCCGAAGGACAGGAAAATATGTGTTGATGCACTATTGGACATTTGGGTCTATGTTTGAAAGCTACAGAAGCATGAAGCTTTTGCCATCTTATCAGAACTTGCAAACAAAAGCCTGTTAAATTTAACTAGCAAATCAAGGTAATTGTTTTTCCTTTTATATATTGTATCTCTTGTTATTATATTTTTCAACACTAAGCTGACATGCTTGCACTTAACAGGGGAAGTACAACAATCTCATATGAAAATGCCTCGGAGTTATACATTTCCCAACATAATGTAATGCGAGATTTGGTCTTGTATTTGGCACAAAAAGACAATGCAGTCCACAGCAAGAGGTTGGTCATAACAAGGATGGAGTGTAGTTTGCTAGGTGGAGGGGAGTTGATTAATGATGGTGCATTTGACACTCAAATTCTCTCAGTTCTCACAGGTGAGTTATTCAAAAAATTACACATGCATTTTGGCTATTTCATTGAAATTCTAGCCATATTTTTAGTGTTCACCTTTGATGTCAAATTGTAGAATAGAATTGAATTTCAAACATGATTTTCTGCATACTATAAGGTTTACATGACTGCACTTAGTAAACTCAACAGCCTGTTATAAAGCTTTGATATTCCAATCACTTGTTCAGTGTGTAAACTACTAATCAAAAAATGGATGCTTTAATGTCCTACTCCCTGATAAGTAACAATATGCCAAACTATATTTTTCAATCCTCATACCTTTTCATGGTGTAACATTAAGTACCCATACAAGCATTCTTATTCCCATATATGTTCCCATTCATGGATTCAACTTCAGTATGAAGAGAATATAACCATTATAACTAGTAGTCAGAATTTAATTCAAAAGGTTCTAACTGGATTTCCTTTGTGATTTATACATGCAGAACCTATGGAGGAAAATCACTGGCCTGCTATTGATTTTCCCGAGACAGAGGCTCTGCTGTTACTCTTTACTTCGAGAGAATACTTTCTTCCTCCGTTTTTGAAATCCATGAAAAAACTAAAAGTTTTGATGGTATTCAATTGCTGTACAAAGAAGGCAACAGTGAAAGGTCTAAATGTCTTATCTTCACTCCCTCAACTCAAGAGTGTCCGTTTGGAGAGGTTGATTTCACCCCTTGTTGAGAAACAGAGCATTGAAGAACTGCAGAACGTAGAGAAAATATCTTTGAGCTTATGTGAAGGATTTGGAAATATATCCACATTCGACACAACCAAGCTACAAGATTTTAACCTGGACCATAGCAGTGATTTGGAAGAGTTGCCTCTTGAAATCTGCAATATGCCCTTCGCTCTGACATGGTCTATTACCAACTGCCATCTGCTTCAGAATGTACCATATGATCTTGGAAATATGAGCCATCTAAAAATATTAAGGTTATGGGCATTACCAGGCCTGAAAGAGCTTCCAGCATCAATTGGGAAACTTGAACAGTTGGAATACCTGGACATTTCAGTATGTGAACGCTTGAAAGTACTTCCAAAGGAAATAGGGAAACTAAAGAAACTGATTGAGCTTGATATGAGGGAATGTTCTCGTTTGACAAGGTTACCCACAACTGTTTGTGAACTAAGTTCTCTGAAGCTTGTCACCTGTGATGAAAAGATTGGAAAGCAGTGGATGAAGGCCAAGAACATTTCTATTCCTGAGCTTAAAGTTGAAATTGTGGAACCACACTTTAGTTTGGAGTGGCTTGAAGATTAACTTATTTTCTTATTCGTTGTCTCTTTGTGAGACAATGTTAACATTATTTTATAATAATAATATACATAGATTTCTGATTTTGATTCTGACACTTTTTAATATTGATTTTTTGGATCATATTTTATAATTCATTTTTAAAATGAGATATGGAGTATGATTCAAATGTTAAAAATTGTCATATTGTCAAAATTAAAAAAATTATGTATATTGATATCATGAACTTTGAAATTTTCATATATAATTTTCAAATACATTTTGTTATTTTCAACTTATGATCCTAATTAACTATTTTGGTATGTTTAATGCAGTTAAGAGTCTTTATGATTTGTAGATTCATAATGATAATATTAGGTTATTTATTTCCTTGTACTTAGCAGCTTAGGCTGGACTCATTTTCTCTAAATATAGATTAGATTAATCCAAATGAAATTTTATAATTTGAAATTATCTTCTTGTATTTGCCTACTATAATGTAGATAAGCTATTGTAGATTCATAATAATCATATTAGATTATCTATTTCCCTGTACTTAGCGGTTTAAGCTGGACTCATTTTCTCTAAATATAGATTAGATTAATCCAAATGCAATTCTATAATTTGAAATTATCTTCTTATATTTGCCTATTGTAGTGTAGATAGACTATTGTAGATTCATAATGATCATATTAGATTATTTATTTCCTTGTACTTAGCGGCTTAAATTGGACTCATTTTCTCTAAATATAGATTAGATTAATCCAAGTGCAATTTATAATTTGAAATTATCTTCTTGTGTTTTCCTACTATAGTATATATAGATAGGCTATTGATTTGCCACAACTGGTTATAGTTAAAATTTCTAGACAAAATAGTCATTGAATTCAGTGGGTGTCTCCTTTTAATGAGGACGTGGCATTGACTATTTATATAAGAAACACATCCCTCTCAAATATTCTTTCAAAAATTAAAAACGTGAAAAAGATTTGAGTTAAAAATAAATAAAAAAGCCTCCAAGCAAAACTTCACTGGTTTGGTCGTCGGATTCAAATATCACTTATCTTTGAATTTAAATGGAAACAATGTTGTTGAGCCCCCATCACATTGGTTGGAGTAAACTAAAAATTTGATGGATTGACTAGGGGAAGTGGGAGGGGGAGGTTTAATCAGGAATAGTAAAGGTCAATTGTCGGGTGCTTTTGCAAACAATTTAGTGATACAAACTAACAATTATGCTAAAGCCTCTCCTACTCTTTAAGGCATAATCCTTGCCAAGAATAGTTGCATTACCAAGTCAATTTTTAAGGGAGACTCCAAAATCATCATAGAGATGTTAAATTTTAGTGTTGTCCCTCACTAGTCCTACAAGTCTATCATAGAGGATACAAAGGAAGTTATCAAGACCTTTGAGATTTTAAAAACTAATCACATTTCTAGGGAGGGTAACACCTATGCTAACCTCCTTGCTAACATAGATGGAAGCATAAAGAGCCTTAAATGCTAGAATGGCAAGGAAAATCTTCCTCAAATCATTAAAGATGAATTACACAAAGAAGCTAAGTCTAATCATTAAAAAAGAAATCACCACACCTTAACATGTCTAGTGTTGACACAAACGAAAACAAGGGATATGATGACCAAGTACCCCAAAGGAATGGCAAGCTAAGAATTGATTATAGGCAAAATTTTAGAAAGATAACGAATCTTTGGGATATTAATCCCCAAACAAAACTAGTTAGTTATAGGCCAAAGAAACAAAAGGTTGCCATGGGGGGAAATTAAATAGAGTTGAGCCTTCTAGTTGCAATAAAATTTGAAATAATGTAGAGGTCTAGGATATTCTAAGCAAGGGAAATCTCATGATCTACCTGGAAGCCCTCAATGGCCATGACCTTGTTCTTTCAAGAGAATTTGCAACTTCATGGAAGGGGGGAATTGTTTATATTAGAGCTATTTCTATTAGAGTCTCTAAGCATGGTCACTAGGCTAAAAAATGGAGGGAATTAAACTACAAAATATGGTCAAAATTCACGACCATGAAGTAATGAATAATTTCATCAAGAGTAGCAAGAAAGTTTCCTATTTCTAAAATGGGTTCAAGAGAGACAACTTGTCAAGATTTTTGAAAGAGGTGGCTAAAACCCTCATGTGATATATCATACTCAAAGGAAGATCTATAAAAAATTATATTCTTACTTATTCCTCATTTTAAATCTTCATAAATAAACATGACGTAAAACTGAATTTCCCCTTATATATATAGTTCTCTTGAGGAGTCTATTGCTAAAGTTTTAATAGAGAAGCAAGAATTACCCCTTCATAAGGGGCTAGTTACAGTCTATAGATCCCAGCTAGCTAGAAGCCCAAATCCTCCATTTATTCCTATAATTAGCCGATAGGCTATATATTGTGTTAACTTTGACCTGAAACCTATCTCACGCTCCTGTCAACCGCAAAACCTCTCTTCTGTCCGATAAACTTGCCAAAAAAAATAGGTCAATTTCATCGGAAAACAAGAATATCTTTCTGTGGTTGTTTTCCTTTAATTTTCAGAAGCAAAATTATATTTCCATTGATTCGCATTTAAGATGCATATCTCCAAATCAAATCGTATTTCTGTGAGTGCTAAAACCCAAATTTTTCAAATCCACTTTTCGTTTATAGATTGAAGCAGCAGTTGTAAGGAGATTGATTTTGGTTTGTCTAATTTAAAAAAAAAAAAAACTGTTGTGGTAGGGCTCTTGAAATTTTTCCTGCAAACTGCCCATTTTTTCTCAACGGCATCGTTGTGTAGAATCTTGAGGTAACTCACTTGCCAAGGTCCTTAGTTAGGCATGGTTCTCTAGAAAGTTTGGCGGATGTCGTAAAGTGTCCTCAAATGGCAGTCACGTTGTTTCACCATATGCAACAAACATTTTCCCCAACCTGATCAATATACATTTGCCAGTGTATTCCCAGCTTGTACCAAAATGGGAGCATTGGAATAGGGTTCAGGTATCCTTAAAAGCAAAAAGGATATGCAACTTTTATCACATGTAATTGGCAATAGTTTGGTAGAATTGTAGAAAATCTATAATCTCTATGGAATTATTTCACCGACTAATGTTAAGAGATGAAAGTGGTGAATAGTAACCAATTTGGATAGGTGATTTAAAAGTTGGTTATGCAAACCCTGCACAGAAATTGGCTATGGAGGATTCTGTAGGCCCTATTGGATTGCCCCTGTTCGCTACGAGACAAGAGCAAACTCCCCCATAGCACGCTACCTCTGCTCTTGTGTTGGATGCCTTTGAGGGCCCTCCTCCTGCTTCTCTCAATGACAAGTAATGGCACTAAATCCAACGGCGAAGCGTAAAACTAGCATACTGCACCAGGGGTCGTCATTGCGGCGAAACCCCATCTGAAGAATGTAAGGAAGCAAAGGTGCGCGGAATCGCTTCCTATGCTAATCTTGAGAGGATGATTATGAAAATTCAACTAACTATTACAGAGATTTCAATGGACAAATAAACATGAATAAATGAAATATCACAATAAACACATAACACAGTAATTACCGTGGGGAAACCCTTCTGGGAGGAAAACCCCACCCTCTAAAACTCACACAATGTATTATCAAATCAAGAAGATTACAATACACTTGCAATGCAAGTTCTTACAGGAGCGCATCACCACAACTCAAACTCAAACTCGGAGAGACTCCTTCTAGCACTCAGTCTTGCAAACTAAACTCAATGATTCAAACACCTCCCCAAGCCCTCCTTTTATAGTGATTTACAACCTGGAAACCATTTGTGGTTTTACAAAACCATGGGCAAAACAACCATGCCACATGTTACCCACAACTAAGTTAAAATAGCATTTTCGTCCATAATTTTGTCCTCTAGTTTAGACCCCCATTAAATTCATACAATGAGTTGTTTATACTCTAAAAACAGCCCTCCTATATTCTAATAGGGACAAGGCACATTTTTAACAACTCATACACCTTTTTCCAACACATAAACATGTGGAGAACTACCACAAACAAATTCTAGAATTTTTTGAAAAAAGGCTTGCAAGGTTGAGACACGATTCTCAACATTCTCCCACTTGTTGAACACCTTGCAAGAGTTAGGGGATCCAAAGTGTCATGGACTTAATTGCTAGGGGTCGAGAGCCCCATAGACTCTGAACACCATCTGAATTTCTCTGTGCTTACGGACTTAGTTAATGCATCAGCAACATTCACCAAAGTCTCCACCTTCTCCAGCTTCACCTTGCCGTCCTCGACCATATCTCTCACAAAATGATATTGTACATCAATGTGCTTGCTCCTGGCATGAAATGTCGAGTTCTTCGCTAGGCAAATTGCACTCTAACTGTCACTATAAATTGTCACTGCACCCTGTTTGAACTCTATATCTGAACACAATCTCTCTAGCTAGATGGCTTCCTTGTAGGCATGAGTAGCTGCCATATACTCTACCTTTGTAGTGGACAAAGCGACCACAGCTTGTCACTTTCTCATCCAACTAATTGCACCACCGAATAATGTAAACACATACGCAATGGTGGATCTTCTTCTATCAACATCACTAGCCCAGTCTGAATCCACGTAGCCTTGAATATCCAAGGAATGCTCGTTTCCTATTCCATGGAAGCATATAGAGTACTCTGAGGTACCCCGCAAGTATCTGAAAACTCTTTTACTACATCCCAATGTTCTCTTCCTGGATTAGACATGTAACGGGAAAGTACTCCCACTGCTTGGGCAATGTCTGGTCTTGTACAGACCATAGCATACATCAAACTTCCAATAGCACTTTGATATGGTACTCGACTCATCTCTTCCATCTCCAATGGGGATGTAGGACACTGTGAGTTAGAAAGCTTTGTTCCCATAGTAACAGGAACACTCAATGGTCTGGAATCCTGCATATTGAATCTTCTCATAATAGTACCAACATACTTACTCTGGCCTTGCCAAAGCTTTCTATTTTTCCTATCTCTTATAATCTCCATTCCCAGAATATGCCTTGCTATACCAAGATCTTTCATTTCAAACTTTGCTGAGAGCTTAGATTTTAATTCTACAATCAAACCTTTTCCTTTGCCAATAAACATGTCATCGACATACAAGGCAATAACTAGGAAATAATCACCATCATACTTGTAATATATACAATGATCATATTTAGATCGCACAAATCCCAAACTCAAAACATATGTATCAAAATTCTGGTACCACATCCTAGGACTTTGTTTTAAACCATACAAGGATTTCTTCAACTTACAAACCAAATGACTTTTACCTTTCACCACAAAGTGCTCTGGCTGTGTCATATAAATTTCTTCTTCCAAATCTCCATGAAGGAAAGCTATTTTCACATCCATCTACTCAACCTCTAGATCATAAGTAGCTGCAATAGAAAGTAAAAATCGAATGGATGTCATTTTTTTCTACAGGAGAAAAAATTTCACCATAATCAACTCCTACAACCTAGGAGTAACCTTTTGCAACCAAACGTGATTTATACTTCTCAATGCTTCCATTTGAACCCATCTTCCTTTTGAACACCCATTTACAACCAACAAGCTTTCGTCCTTCAGGCAATGGTACAAGGTCCCATGTGTCATTCTTCTTAAGAGCTTCCATCTCTTCTTCCATGGCTATTTTCTAGGACTCTGAATCATTCATACCAAGAGCCTCTTCTACAGATCTTGATTAATCAATATTAGCATTCAAAGAAAATATACACCTCCAATCATCAGGAGAATATCCATACCTTTCTAGTGCTTTCCTCTGTCTACTAGACCTTCGAACAAGATCTAGTTCCTGAAGGTTCAGGTTCTCCCTCTTCCTCTGATGATTCAGAACTCATAGAGCTCTCCTCAACATCTTGTCTTTCTAAGGGCCTCAATTCAACTTTCTTAGGTGTAGTAGGCAGTTGAATCACATCTTTCTTTTCTTCCATCTCTTATGGCTGCACTATAATAGAAGAAGGCTTAGTTTCTCTAAAAATAACACTTCTGGAATAAAATACCTTTTGTGTAATAGGATCCCAAAGCTTGTATCCTTGCACACCATAACTATATCCAATGAAGATACATTTGACAGCTTTGTTGTCCAATTTTGTTCGCTTCTCCTTTGGCACATGAGCATATGCCTCACAACCAAACTCAGATGTCTAAGTGAAGGCTTGTGGCCTGACCATGCTTCCATTGGCGTCTTATCAACAAGAGCTGATGTAGGAGACCTATTTATCAGGTAGCAGGTAGTGGCAACAGCTTCAGCCTAGAACTTTTGTTCCAGTCCAGCTCCACTCAGCATACTCCTAGCCTTCTCCATCAAGGCCCTGTTCATTCTTTCTACAACTCCATTCTGCTGTGGAGAATACGGAGTCATCTTCTCTCTTTTAATACCACAATCTTTACAAAATGTGTCAAAATCATTAGAGCAATATTCACCACCATTATCATTTCTCAAACACTTTATCTTCTTTCCAGTCTACAACTCAACCATTGCTTTAAACTCTTTGAAATGACTAAAAACTTTAGCTTTACTCCTAAGAAAATAAACCCATGTTCTTCTACTGAAATCATCAATGAAAGAAACATAATAAACTGATCTACCAATAGAAGAATCATCAACTGGACCAAATACATCTGAATGGATAAGATCCAAAATACATGAAGACTTATGAGAACTCGAGTAAAACTAAATACAATTTTGTTTAGCATAGATACAATGCTCAAAAAAATTGAACTCAAGATTGCAGTCATTCAACCCATCAACAAGGTTTTTATTTTTCAAGGTCCGTAGACCCTTCTGACCTATGTGGCCGAGTCTTTGGTGCCATAACATGGTCTTCTCTGTAGGTAACTTTGATTCAGTAGATAGAGCACCCTTGGGCACCCAAAAACCACGACCATCTGTTGAAAGAGAAACTCTCTCCTTCTCCAACAAAGTAGTCATTTTCACAATCTTATCAGAAGTACTATTGCACTCAACCATGCATGCATCAAGCTGGTACAATGTACCCAATCAGCTTCCTCTTGCTATTACCATAGCACCTCTCACCATTTTTACACTTGCTTCATAAAACTGTACAAGCACACCCGCATCTATTAGTTTGCTAACAGATAACAAATTTCTTGCTAAGACCCCAGGATATGCAAGACACCATCAAATCTTCTAATTCTACCATCAGAAAATTTCACACAAATAGTTCCACGACCAACAATATCAAGAACAGAGTTATCACCCAAATACACCTTACCACCATCAAAATTTTCATACTTACTAAACCAGTTTCTATTAGGAGTCATGTGGAAACATGCACCTAAGTCTATCAACCATGCATTGTCACCTGCATGAGTGGCCAAGGCTGGGATGAAATCATCTCCATCTTCCTTCTCGGACCTAGAATCAAAATCTTGCTTCTTCTTCTTCTTCTTCTTCTCCTCTTTGCAGTCCTTTCGGAAGTGTCCAGGTTTGCCACAATTCTAGTAGATTTCCTTGGACTTACCAGGAGATTTTGATCTCCCCTTATTCTTGGACTTAGAACGGCCATGCTGCTTTTCGTTCTTTCCTCTTTCTTTTGGTCTTCCTCGAACACTCAAATCCTCTTTGGCATTCAGAGAGACCTTCCTTCTCATCTCCTCAGAAAGTAGAGAACCAACAACGTCCTCCATCTTCAAGACAACTAAAGTGCTCCCTATGACCATGACAAGGTTGTCCCATGAGTCTGGCAACGAACACAACAAAGTTTGGCACCTTTCTTCTTCATCCATCTTAACCCCAACTGAGGTCAACTGAGTCACCAACATATTGAATGTTTCAAGATGCTCAGAAATTCATCCACCTTTTTCCATTCTCAAGGAATACAACTTCTTCCTCAAGAAAATCTTATTCACAAATGATTTTGCTTGGTAGATCTCACTTAGCTTCTTCCAAAGCTTCTTTATAGTAGATTCTTCATAGATATTAATCAGAATTGAATCTGCAAGACACAATCTGATGAGACCTTTATCTTTTCTATCAGTCACATCATATTATGCAGCTAAAGTTGGATCTCGTGGCCTCAAGATATTCTCATCCACCGCATCCCATAGATCTCGATCAACTAACAGATCTTCCACCTTTAGTTTCCACATCTCAAAGTTTGTGCTAGAAAACTTCTCTACATCAATTCTCCCTGACGTGCTTGCCATCTTTACAATCCTACAATATAGAAATGAAAACCTCGCACAAGCTCCCCACCAAACCTTGGAGCTAGCTCAAAACCCTTGTATCTTTAAATAATAGGAACCAAAATCAGCCGTGCTCGATAACACTTGTAAGGAAGCAAAGGTGCGTGGAATCGCTTCCTACGCTAATATTGAGAGGACGATTATGCAAATTCAACTAACTATTACAGAGATTTCAATGGACAAATAAACATGCATAAATGAAATATCACAATAAACACATAACACAGTAATTACAGTGGGGAAACCCTTCCAAGAGAAAAACCCCACCCTCCAAAACCCGCACAATGTATTATCAAATCAAGAAGATTACAATACACTTGCAATGCAAGTTCTTACAGGAGCACATCACCACAACTCGAACTTGGACTCAGAGAGACTCCTTCTAGCACCCAGTCTTGCAAACTGAACTCGATGATTCAAACACCTCCCCAAGCCCTCCTTTTATAGTGATTTACAACCTGGAAACCATTTGTGGTTTTACAAAACCATGGGCAAAATAACCATGCCACATGTTACCCACTTGTCATTTGTAACTCCAAGATGGAAAAACAACCAAGTTAAAATAGCATTTTCGTCCATAATTTTGTCCTCTAGTTTAGACCCCCATAAAATTTATACAATGAGTTGTTTATACTCTAAAAATAGCCCTCCTATATTCTACTAGGGACAAGGCACATTTTTTAACAACTCATACACCTTTTTCCAACACATAAACATGTGGAGAATTACCACAAACAAATTCTAGAATTTTCTGGAAAAAGCTTGCAAGGTTGAGACACAATTCTCAACATCTTCAATTGGTAAACAAAATGAAAGAGATGATTTGAATGAAGATCAAGGAAAAAACTCAACAATGATATGGAGGTTTAAATTCATCTGTAACTTATGTTTAAAATTCATGTATATATAAAGATTAGATAAGCATATCATGTATCTAAACAACACATATAGGGCTTGTTTGGTGCTGCTCAATTTTGCTTGTTTTCATCCAAATTGGCACATTTTGTTTTGTAAGCAGACTAGTACTATAATTCTAGTATATTATGTAATTACTAATTATATATAATACAATACGACTTTAGATTTTTGCTAAATTATTTTATTAAAATGAATTTTAAATATCAAATTGCTTAAATTTAATATATAATACACTCAATTTTGGTTATTATGACAAAATATTGTAATATACCCACAATGAATTAAGAATCGATTGCATTTTAGAATTATTAAAAAGAAATAATATGCTTGATGCTTTGGGAACTTAATATTTCCTAAGTGATATAATGGTTGCGTATACACTTTCACTTAATTAAAAAGGATTATAATTGTATTAAGATTATAATATTTGAAGCATAAAGGGTTGTGATTGTATTATCACCTTAGTGTGATATACTTCAAACCCATTAAAATTATATTGAGATTTAAATAATAAATTTTTATCCTATATTTGGGCATGCATGTGACATCCTATTTTTTTTTAGACTGCAGGAATTAGTCAGGTATCCGTCCCCCTATAAACTACAGTGCGCCTAGTAAACTTTTTTTTCATGTGACTGGTGGTGTTGGCACAACACACCCTCTGGTACCATGAGTTTGGGGGGAGACTAGACCTCATACCTCTTGCCTACAATAGGATGCTTTTAGCCAATTGAACTAGCCCGCCTGGCCCATGTGACATCCCAATTTTTAATTTCTAGGTAAAGGATGAATTTTTTTGGTCACTTATCATCTCAAAACTTTGAAAGTCACATAGAACATTTTTACCCTATAAGAATTTGTCTTTTTGCAAATATCTATAGATATTGTTACAATATCCTTTAGATTATTTCAAATAGTATTAGGTGTGTCTTAAACATTAGCCATTAGAAATGTTGAATCATGTTATATTACTTATTGATTAATACGTAAGTCTCTTTAGTTATGTTTTTCTTGTTTTTGAACTTAGTTTTACAAGATTTCTTATATTTTGTGCTTTTCACCTTCATATATGTTTCCATTCTAAATATTCATTATAAAAAATATAATTTTCTATTGATATTTGAAATTTCACATTCCTTCACATGAAAAACTTAAAATTTAAAAAATCCTCTTGATTCACCTATATGATGACAAGATTCTTTTCTTTTATTTTTCTAATGCTTGTGAGATGTAATGACTCATATATATACCAATGAGTGCACATACAACTAGAAATAACCATACATTATGGATTGCCATAAAGAATGAACCCTTAAATTTAACATACTCTTGGTAGTAATTATATTTCATGTCTCTTATCTTGGGGTAATGACTCTTTCATATGGTTACCAAAAACACCTATATTGAATATTTTTGGTTTGTTCCATATAAAATATCAATAAGATTATTGAAAAAACTAATCACATAAAAATATTATTAGCATTAAGTATGTATATCTCATTCTTCATGAACTCTGATATTTGAATACAACTCAATTTTTTTCAAGTATCTTATGATTTTCTAACATACAATTAAACAAAATTTCACTAAATCTTAATATTATTTTTAAATTCTTATCTCGAATTGCTCCAAAATATGAAATAAAATTAATTGTACAAATCCCTCTCAATAAATTAAGAAAGGAGTACCAATATTTTTATATACTATATCTAATTTAGTCAAATAAAAGTAAAGAATAAACACACTCACTATTTGAGCTTTGGTAGTCAATATACCATATAAGATCAAGTTAAAAGGAATATTTAATATTAGAGGGTTTTCAACAATAAACAACCATAGTGTCATTCAAACAACATATAAATGAAGAATTGGAAAGTTATGAATATATAAGAAGATAAAGCTACTAGGAAGAGATATTTATGCCCGTGAGATAAAATTATGCATAAACTATGAACTATAATTTTATAATAATTATCTAGCTAATGTCTAGAATCTAGAGCTTTGTTGTCCATTGTGAAAATAATATAATGGAGGAGAGGGATGAATTTATTATTACGACATAAAAAATGTAGAAGGTTGATTTTAGCTCATAGTCTCATTATAAAACCTCCACCAAACCAAAAAATAATACTAAATATTCGTAAAGTTACAATTTTCCTATAAAAACCTAGCTCAAATAAAGGACCCCACCCTATTTAGAGTGCCAACTTTGAGTCCCAAATTTTCAAGATCTTGAATGGGCCACTATAAACTGAAAATCAATGAAAAAAATTACAAGTCCTCAATTGCACCATAAAAGAACCCTAATGAAGCCATAAAAGGATGTCTTCTAAAACCCATGCCAACTTCTAATATTTGAAACCCTAAGAAGATGGTTATAGGGTCAAATTTGGCAATAAAACTTTAAACCTACATTTTCTCCATTAAAAAATTCAAAGAAAATTGTTAGATGCCCAAATTCTTCAAGGTTCCAAGTGACCCTTAGTATGCACAAACACAATGAAATTGGAGGTAAAAAATTAAGATTTAAAAAAGTCTAGAGAAATAGAAGCAAGGTAAAAAAATGAAAACTTGTAAGATTAATGGCTTAAATGAAATAAAAAATTCACCTACAAAGCCCCTTCTTTTTCATTCCTTATTGACCTCCCAAACTTCATGCTCTACAATTAAATAACAATGCAAACCCTAGCTACATTGTTGCATTGAAATTGTCCTCGCATATGTATGTGTATGTGTACTATTCTAGAGATTGTTGCAAGGGCTTAAGCAAAAAAATAAACATTGGAGTAACAAGTAACACAATATATATCTACATAATGCATAGAAGGAAGACAAATGAATGGAATAAGCACAACATTTGATATTGTCATGAGGGTAATTGTAGTGTTTGGTAGATAGTTATAGTAGTTGACCTAACAATCTAGAAAATCAAATTGACCTAGCACTCAATAAGACTTGAATGTCAAGAAGAAAGAAATAACCACTTTTCAAAATGACGTTCACATATCATAATACATGCAAAATATTTTCAAAATATATTATAATCAAAATTCCTATATTTAAAATATTTCTTGATAGTTGAAATTTATTTAACAACTTCAAATTTATTTTATAATGTAAAAGAAATATTTAAACATTTTAAGAAATTACATATCCATTTTAAAAAGCCTATCAACTAATAACTACATAACAAACATTCATAAAATATAAAATAAATAAATAAAAAATTACACATATATGTATGATTTTATTTTAGGCAAGTTCATTCATAAGCTTGATAAATTAAAAGGCAATTAAATAAATCTAAAACTCAAGAAATTTCAAGTCGACGGGAGGGTCGCCGGCTCTCCAAACCTTCATTTTCAAAATTGTCAGCAACTTTTACACGGTCAAAGTGAAGCAGCTTTTCCGTGACGTCACATAGTCGCTATCCGGTTTTTTAAATTCTCTTTTAAGGAGGTATATTTTGGACCATGCCAACCAAAGAGTTTGAACTATTTGGACAAATTCTATGGAAATTTAAAATAAGTATATCTATTGATTTTATATTTTGAGATCGTGTCGAGGTAGGAATATATATATATATATATATATATATTTTAGACCGGCAGAATCGCGTAGCAATGACCCCTATAAACTGCAGTGCATACTGTAAACTTTTTAACGGACCACATGCTCGCGACACATCCGGTACCACGGGACGGGGAGACTAGAACCTGACCAGCAGAGCCGCAACGGAATTACTTAGCCAACTAAGCTAGGGATTCCTGGCCGAGGTAGGAATATTAATGTATTAGTTGCATTCAATTTATTTAATTAATTTAGTCAATGAATATATAGAATTAAAAAAATTGAGCAATAATCTATATTTTACAATTTATTTCTTATTTAATAATTTCTAATATATTATTTATCTTTTTTTCAATTGATTCGTGTTGGGAATAGTTAGTACAAAAATAAAATTATTATTATTATTTTTTGTAAATTGCATGTCTAAATTATTTAATTATTTGGATCAAATGTCAACTCTATTAATGACTTGAATGATATAAGTATTATTATGCATATCATAATAGTATGAGGTAGCAAGATAAATTAATATGAGAATAAACTATAGATTATATTGTTGACTTTAAAATTATTGTCTCCTTGAATGATATTTGTAATGTCCTTGAAATCTATATATTTAGATATGCATAAATTAACTTTAACATTCAATTTTAATGATAGTTATATTTTGTAGCAGCTTTGACCTAGAAACTTGTCTCACATTTAGAAAAACAACTTAGGTAGTTGAAACATTCCTTCACTCATACTTGAAAATAAATCTTAACTCATAACCAATATTTTCATTTAAAATGCTACAAAAATATTCTCTCGAGAAGAAAGAATCTAGTAGCTCTAAAATCCCAATTTCTTTAGATCCACTTTTTGTTTACTATGAATAGATTGAAGTAGTAGTTGTAGGAAGATTGGTTTTGGTTCTTCTAATTTTTATTTTTTTCACTTTTTTAGGGTTTTGTAATATTTTTCTCGCATTAATTGTCCATTTTTTCTTATTGACATCATTGGCAACACACACTATTTATGTAAAATATTGAGGTAAGTCACTTGTCATAGTTTCAGTGATATTTTTTTAGGAGAATTTATAACATTTGTTTATTGATTGCTATAATTGCAATAAAAAATGTAGAGAATTGGCTTGCTGATGGACCAAATGAATGACTTATTACACATTACAATTTTACTACATTCCTAGATGCCCCTTTGCAATAAGTTTACATACCAAACTAAAAGTTCAAGTTGGTATTGTAGACTTTTAAATCCTTAATTTGACATAATTATCTTTTGTAACTGACATTTAAGTCTTCTTGAGAATTTTGAATGACATGGAATCATTCCGCACATTTTAAACGTGCTCTTTTTCTTATTTGGACACTTTAATAATGTCATAATTGGTTCAACTATTTTTGACTTGTAGGGATAAAAATGGACGACCTCCATGCTAAAATGTAATTGTGAGTATGGGATATGTTATCAAGTATATACCTTTATATTTCATCTTTATTTGATATTGTATGGTTGAATTATTATGTATATTTAACAAAGTTGAGAGTTTAGAACCACACACAAGATAGGATTGGAGAGTTCAATGACTAAGCCACATAAGTAGGAACCTAATTGTTATCAAATTTACCAATTCATTAGAAATAGACTAGTAGTTATTCCTTAATGATGGGAGTTATATTCTCAACTCATAGCTTGAAGATAATGCTTTACACCATAAGATGTATGTTTCCAATTTACTAGATGTTAGCCTCATTGAGTTTGTCTTCATCCTTGAGTGTGAATTCTATGGAGGAAATATGAACAATATTAGACACATCGTTTCCCAACTTCTTGGTGAGAACTTCATTGCTTTGCTATGTTAGCTTCATTGAGCTTGTCTTCATCCTTGAGTGTGAATTCTGTGGAGGAAATATGAACAATAAATTAGACACATCGTTTCCCAACTTCTTGGCGAGAACTTCATTGCTTTGCTCCATTATTGCTATCTAGTTTTAAATGGTTTAAACCTTTTGAGCTAACTTATTCTTTACTTTAGAGATTCTTGGAAGAGACAACATAGATTTTCCTTCTAAGAAATCATTTTAATTTTTGAATAAAAATTCTAGGAAGAGAGTAGTAGTTATTAAAAATAATAATGCATATTTATTTCCATAAATGAGTAATGATTAAGTATCTAAAAGTTAAGGTTGTGATATTATTGGATATAGTTAAACTTGAAAGGCCCTTATTTCTAATAGATTTTTAAACTAAAAATATTAGGTCTTGGTGTAAAACAATCCAAATGTACTAGGTGAGTTTGGAGTATTAGAATATATGCTTTATGCTTACAATATTGCTATAATTTGGACATTGGAAAGTATTAATGGAGATGAATTAAATTTTCTTTCCCATTGGAAATTTGTGGTGAAGAAGTTTCTAGGAAATCATTTGTGATGACACTTTGACATATTAGCTTTATAGTGCCAAAAGTAAAACTAAGCTTTAACCACATTGAGTCGGTGATACTACATTTCAATTTTGAAAGGAGACATTGCTCAAGTTGTAGGCTTGGGAAAAGTAACTCCTAGATGCATATGAGTTGGAATTGGTTTATCCTTTCTCTATGGCCATCTATAGTCCTAAATTTTGGTAAGGAGAGTATGGTCAACCAAATCCATTATCACTTCCCTATATTTATTAGATATATTGAAGTATGATTGATTTTTTTCCCAATCTCTCCATTAAAGGGTGGGTAGATATGTCACTAAATGTTTGAATTAGGGTGTGCATAGAAATATGGGGGACCAAAAGGTAGCCACAACCACTTTTTGGTCCATCTAGGACATAACGTGGGTGCATTGTAACATGCTTGTGTTATGGATTTGTAGTGACCAAGCCTACATTGGTCACTACTGAGCTATAATGCAAGCATGATATAATGTGAGTGCATTATAACATGAGCATATTATAATGTGATCACCTTATAATATGAGCATATTGTAATGTGATCACCTTATAATATGAGCATATTATAATGCAAGAATGTTATAATGCGAGCATGCTATAATGCGAGAATGTTATAACATGAGCACTTTAAAATGCACTCACATTTTTTTGCATAAAATCAAAATTTGAAAGAGGCCAAGATGATTTGAACTTTTCCTCTCACCTCCACAATAACAAACCACAAGTGAGAAAAAATGTACACACATTCTAATTTCAATTAGGCTACCATAAAAAACTTTCCACAATGTTGATGCTCAAAGAAGGTAGGATTTTCTAGTTTTTAAACTGTATAAACATTATATTAAATAGAAATTTAGCAATTTTTTTTTTTTAGACTATAGGAATTGGTCTGGTAACCGGCCCCTATAAAATGCAGTGCGCCTGGTAAAATTTTTTCACGTGATTTGTGGCACTGGTGCGACACACCCTCTAGGAAATTTAGCAATTATTATGATTCAATATTTTTTAATTTTTAAAAATTGTAAATCCTTCACCAATTTATGAAAACCCTAGTTCACCAATTCGTGAAAACCCTGGTGAAGAACATGGGAAAGAAAATCCTCAACAAAATCATCCATCAATTCCTCAAATCTTGAGATACAAGAAAACCTAATAGGTAAAATTTAAAACAATAAAAAATAAATCCAAACATTGATTGATAGGTTAAAAAATCTAAGTGGATCTAGTTCCCATTGGTCAAATATTAGTACTTCATTGGAACCTATCATCTCTCATATAGATTCCATGAGTGGAAAAATAACATGTGGTCAAATAAGAGGGAAAAAGTAAATAAATTTTATGCTTCCAAATTATCCTACCAACAAGTAAAAGAAAATAAAATATTGAAATATAATTTGTGTATATTGTTCATTGATCCAAAAACTAATGCACCTCTACATGGTCGTTGTAAGAGGTTCCCTATAATTTGTCCCAATACAAAATAATATAATTTTTTTTGGGAGAGGTGGTGGATAATTTTTGACCATCCTTTGTTCAACAACAATGAGGTCCCACAATATTTTTTGAGGAAACTCAATTGTAAGTTTACCCTCAATGAGATATTCAACTACTTTGACATGCTTGAGTTCCAATGTAGAGGTAGGGGCTCCATACAAGATAGAGAGACAACACATCATGCCCAAGACTAGGCACAAAGACCCCTTGCTAGATCAAATTGAGCATGCCACGATCCATTCCATTATGAAGGAGGGTGTTGAGGTGGAGACTCTAGAGCCCACCATCTCCCTCACATAGAGCTTGTTATAGCACACCAAGAATTTAGCACAAGATGAAAAGGGTGAGGCTCCCAATGTTGGGATATGGTGTTGTACACCATTGCATAATTTGTTATATTATAATGTTGTAGTTAAATAATTATTTAGTTGTGATGCACCTAGGTGGTGTGTTTAATCACACTAGGTAATTATTTTGGGGACCAATCTATGTTGTATTATAACATTGTATTATTACTTAATGTGTGGGAGACATGTGATAATAATTTAATATTAGGTAAATATTAAATTGAACTGTAGATTTTTGGCACCAATGCACTTCTCTAGCTCTTCTAGGGGTTTTTACCTAAAAGGAGAGAGGTAGGGCCAAAAATGCTAAAGGGTTCATTCAAATTATGTTATGTGTGATGTTATATAAGCTAAATGAAGTGAATTAAATGAAATTAAGTGATATATATGACTTATTATGAATGCAAAACTAAGATTTATGCTATGTTGGAAAGCACACTATGATATGCAAACAATGAACTAAAATATGAATAAATGCAAAACAAAAGGAGAAAGGTTGAATCAGAGTGCACTTGGGCTAGATTTGAGGAATCTGGAATGGTTTGAATGCTATCTGAAATTACTAAAAATCAACAGTGGGACTCATTCACCTAGGGTGGTGAATTAGTCCCGCTTTTGATGAAAAATTGTCGGGAACCAGTTTCTGACTGTCGGGATCTAGAATCTGACAAAACCTAGATTTTCAGTCTTAAGGTGGGACTCATTTGCCACTGGTGGAAAATTAGTCCTCTCCCAAAATTTTGAGAAATCAGGAGACAACTCTGCAACACCAGATCTGGAAATGTCTGCTTGTCGGGTTGTTAAAGTCAATTCTGCAGGAAATAGACAAAAAACCTTCTCCAAGCTTGAAATATGATTGATTTGACTTGAAACACCTAGTTTACTTGTTGACCAATCTTCAATCACGTAAATGCTTGTTAAATCTGCATACATATAGGTCAAACCCTTGTTGATGACAATCTGAAGTTGTATCAATGGATGCTCCACAATGCTTGAATAGTGCTTGATTTAATGTTGTAAGATGCTTGAATGCTTGAGTGAATAGGTGAATGAGTGAACTTGAAGAATGGGGGTTGAAATGAATGTAAAAACACTTATTTATACAATCTTGTGCCTTAGTAACCCATTAATACCTCATCACAGGCCGACATCAAATGATTTTGAATAAAAACCTAAAAGGAAATTTAAAATATTTTGAATTTGGAGCCAAGGGGGACTCATTCGCCACCCATAGCGAATGGGTCCCACCTAGGACCTGAAAAATTGATGTTGGGAATTATCTTGCATTTAATGTTGCTTTCTGGGTTTACATTAAAAAATGCACTTAATTGAAGCTTATAAGGGCATAAAGGGGTCGAATAAAGCATAAGAAAGGTGTAAATAGTGAAGTTATACCTAGAGAAGCGTGAAATCTTGTTACAAGACTTTACAACACTTCAAAATAGGACTTGATTAGTGATGAAAAGGTGATTTTTAGGTGAATTGTAATAAATAGAGTCTAGAAGAGTGTAGAAATGTTTTACAACACTTCACAACACCTTCACAAGACGTCATTATTTGAATTTTAGTACATAAATATGCACGTTCAAGCCATATTACAACATAAAATTAGAGAAAAATAGACCAAACATCATGAAACAAGACCTAAAAGGCCATGAAAATGATAAGGGGCCATTTTTCTACAACACATTTAGCCCCCACTTTAGTGAGAGGATGAACTTGGTTCAAGCTCACACTAAAGTAGCCATGAATATCGAGAGGAGGGTTCGAATGTACTTATATTAGCAATATGGAATAACAATGATCAAGAGGGATGACCAAGCTCCCAAGATGAAGATCCCATGGCAAACTAAGCATTAGAACAAAGGAACACACAAATAGAAGAGAGAATCAGATGAAGCTTCAATCGTCTGTCCAACTAGTTGTGGATTAGATCTAGGTTGATTGTGAGAAAAAGAGAATGCATACTCACTCTGGGGTGATAAAACTCATGGTGGTCCACCGGGTGAGAAGGCCCAAGTATACTCACTTTGGGGCCACATAACTTTTGGTTGTTCGTGGGGTGAGAAAGCCCAAAAGAGGAGATACATACGCTAGTTGGTATGCACTCACAAACACAAAGGTGGCTATGGGGAAAGTCATGTTGCTAGATGGGCTTCCCGCTCAACCATATCAAAGTTATACCTCTTGATAACTTTAACAAGGTGGCACAAGGAAAATGTCGGTTCGTGCTTCATGAGACAAGAAAAGCTACGTATGCTTAGAACTCATGAACAAAAAGGTAGGTATCACAGGCATGCAAGTTGCGTTATGCAAGGTGGCAAAAAAAAATGCAAAATGCAAAAATGTAAAAATGTAACATGTAAAATGTAACAAGTGTAAAATATGTTCAAAGGAGTCTTGTTAAGTTCATGCAAGGTTAGTCATTTAGGGAACATTGTGTCTAATGTCTCTAAGAGAGGACCAATCAAAGAATAATATATTCACAACTTAGGGGATGCAGTGCATCGCATCGAGACACCAAGAGGAATGTAATATGCTAAGATAGATCAAACTTATGAAAGACATCACACCCAATGTCATCCACAAAGTGAATAACACATCATATAAACGACAATGCTACATAGGGACCAAGAATGCAAATGAATTATGGTAATGTATGCCCCCCACTTTAAAGGAATTGCGACACACCATTTTGAGCAATTACTTTAAAGTAAAGAAGGAAAGAAAATACAAAAAGAAAAATCAAGACATGAGAGCCAAATCAAAAAGTCCTATGCCAAGTCATATGTTTCCAAGTAAGGCTGTGCCATGTCAATGAAAATGAAAAACAAAGAAAGGGAGTTTCCCCAAAAGAGCACACCAAACACATAAGGGATCTATGGATTTGGGGTTAGTATGTTCATTGTTGCAATGTTTTTATAAAGAGCTCAGAACTATCATCATTCCCCAAAGCACATAGAACTGGAAGAATGACACAAAGAGAGCGAAAATGAAAGGAAAAGAAAGTCCATTTTGGGTCAACATGGAAGAGACATTGCCTCAATGCCTTGCATTGTCCCCAAAAGGAAAACACAAGCGAAAAGAAAATGAAAAGGTTAATGGAAAAAAAAGATTTTGGGTCAACATGAAGGAGACATTTTGGTCTCGATGCCTTGCATCATCCCCAAAAGGAAAATACAAAAAAAGTGAAAAAGACAAGGACCTTTTGGGTCAACATGGAAGAGACATAGGGCATTTCAACACTTTTCATCCCAAAAGGAAAACAAAAAAGCAAAAGTGATAAAGGCAAGGCACGACATATAGAAGAAGAGAGGTACAAATAGAAGAAGTGTATGTCAAGAGAGAAAACATTGAACACATTATATGGGGGAACACGATACACACATACAAGCAAACTGAAAGTAAAAGCGAAAGGAAAATAAATGCTAGAAAACTAGTAAGGCGAATGCAAGTCAACCATCTAACAAGTCATCCACCTCCCAATCATGTTTAGTATAATGCAAGGGTGATTAACTATCGAAAGGAAGAATTGCAAGCACTGAACTAGGAGTTGTACCGGGTTCTTCACTTTGTGTCCAAAGGATTTATCATGTAAGCTCATGGTAGATGAAAATAAAGAGTTTAAATCATTATGCACTTCTTCATCTATTTTGGCTATCTTCGCATCATCATCATCATCATCATCATCATCATCAAGATTGATGACAATAGGAGGATGAAGGGTGATTTCCAAGGAAGGGTGTATTAAAATTTGTGGTTGTTGGATTGGACTATCTTGTGGCGGGTCAAGAGAAGGAGGGTGGTCATCTATTTCTTTTGTCAGAGGTGGAGGTTGGTTTTCTTTATTTTCTTCCATTCATGACTGATGAGTGAGGAGATGACGATGAGGCCTACGTTCTCAAGCACCACGGTTTTGTTTAATTCTATTTTGAAGTTGGTGCAGTGTAAGAGTGGATTGAGTCATCATAGGTTCCTTTTCTTCCGAAGTGGGAATAACGGAAGAAATTAAAGAAGATGGGTCAACCACTTTCTCTTTAGATTTATACACTTGTTTAATGCGAGGAGGCATGATAGGAGTTGTTTCATTTTCCATTGGTCATTTAAACGATGGTGGGGAAGTGTCTAAGGGTGGTTGTTCATGAGGTTGTATGGTTTGTTTGATGTTGGACTTAGGTTGAAGCATGGTTTCATCTATGATAGGAGGAGTGGAAGTGGATGAAGACATGTTACGAAGAGACAATTCGGCTATGCGTTTGGCTTTGAAATTTTGATAGGTTATGAAAAAGAAGTCCTTTTGAGGGGTGATGGGTTCCATGGGTTCAGGCCAAAAGGATTCTAAAGAAAAATTACCTTTAGAAGATAAGGGATTAAAGCCACTATGGTGTATGGTAAATATTTCATTTCCATGTGGAAACTTCAGACACTTGTGAACCACTTATGGGACTGCTTTCATTGAGTGAAGCCAAGGGTGGCCTAGTTGCAAACGAAATTGATCTGATTGTGGAATAACTGAAAATGTTACATCCAAAGTTTTGTGTCCTATCTGTAAGAGGAGTATGATCGATCCGATTGTAGGGCATGCAAAACTAGTATGTGTCTTAATCCATGCAGTTGGTTTATTATAATCATCTTGATAGAGATCATGTAATACTAAAAACTCTTCTGTGATCACATTCTCACCACAGGCGGGATCTATTAATATACCATTATTGGGATTATCATAGATTCTATTGGCTATGTAAAGATGACCATCATGAAGTTTTTGTAGTATGTCTTTAGGAGAAAAAGTGATAACAAAAGATTTATTATTTTGGCCCGTACGAGGGATAACATTTATCGCACCCACAATTTTATCAATAGGATTAACTTGGGTAACAGTTAGAGTCATATCATGTTTTTCATTGTTTGTATTAACATTCATTACATCAGTGTTTGAAGGTTCACTAGCCTTGACAAATGAGATAATGTGTTTAGGCATGGGATTGGTGAAAATTTGTAAATTCTGGTTAGGGGGTGCAATAGACTTATTGCCTTGATCATTAACACCCGTAATGGACAAATGGCTTGAATCAATGAGGTCTTGGAGTAAATGTTTTAGATGCTTGCAGTGTTCGGTGTCATGTCCATTTTGGTGATGAAAATGACAATAAGCATTAGGTTTGAAGGTGGGTGGTAATGGTTGGGTGGGATCAAGTGGTTTAACAGGTGGCAAAGTGATCATGTGTTGTTGAAGCAATTGGTTCATTGTGTTATGGAGGGTATTAGGTAAGGGAGTAAATTGTCTATTCAGGTCCCCATAGGTATAAGGCACTACTGCTTTAACAATGGCCACTTGGTTTGGAATTGGTTGGGTTGGTTGCAGTTATGGTTGAGGAGGCGGATTGAATTGTAAAAATCCTCTATTTGGTTTTCAAAAGTTTTGATTGTTGTGTTCAGGCTTTTCAGCTAGGTTAGAAGTGCATTTTGAATCATGACTTGAAACTGAGTTATGGTATTCATATAGGGTTGTGCATAAGTGCATGAACGAAGGGAATTTCATCATGGTTAACTTATCCTGAAGGTTTGTGTGTAAGTTCTCAATAAAAATCTTCTGCAGATGTGAATCAAGAATTTTGACATCCACTTGAGCATATAATGACTGATAACGTGAAATAAAACCAGTGACTTTTTCATCAACATTTTGTCTACAATGCATTAGGTCATCCATTGTCTTTTTAGGGGTCATATGGACTTGGAAGTGACTTATGAAGGTATCCACAAGCTCATTAAATGATCAAATAGAATGATTGGGCAAGTTGGAAAAACCACTCTAATGTAGTGTCTTTGAGGGTCCTAGGAAAAAGTTTGGCTAAGAGTTTATCATCAAGGAAAAAATCACTACATAAAGCTGTATAAGCATTAACATGGTTGATAGGGTCTCCTTTACCTCCATATTTCTCAAATTGAGGAATTTCTATCCCTTGTGGCATTAGGGTTCGTAAGATTTCTAAGGATAAGGGGATACTACAGACATGATATGTGGGTGTGGTTTGACCTTGGCTAATGGTGGAAAGTTGTTGCATGGATGAAACAGTTGTAAGGAGTTGTGTAAGAATAGGGTTAGGGTAAGTGGTTTGAGGTGGAAGGGAAAATGGTGATGGAGTGTATGTGATGTTAGGGGAAGTGAAAGGAACACTAAGAGGGGTGAAGGTAGTGGAGGGGACTTGCGACGTCACAAGAGAACTAGGAATGCTAGTTGGAATTGGGAAAGAAGGAGCCACAAACTAACCTGGTGCATATTTGTAGTGACTTGTGGAGTGGTATAAGTTGGTATGGATGCTATGGTTGAAGGGGGAGGAACTTGAGGCCCTCCTTGGCTTACAATAATGTTTACAGACTGGGTATTAGAAGAGGCATGTTTATTGTAAATCTAGGCAATTCTCTTCATAACTTGTAAGCCATCGTCACTTTCAATCAAACGATGAAGGTTTTCGATTGCGGGTATGGCGGTGGTGGAAATGTTTTCAAGGGATAAGTCTTGTTGTAAGTGTGCAAAATCCTCATGGATATTAATTACTTTTTGTTGTGGGAGGGTATTGTTTTGGGTGTCAACACTCATTAGATGGAAAGGTGAAGGCATAGAAGTGGTATTGTCCATGCCTAATGCACCATTATCCATACTAGAAGTAGAAGCTCTTGAGATCCCAAGGTCCACAACGAAAGTGCTATTGCGGGAGGCCATGAGTCTAGAACTTCGTCTCACTAAAGTATTATCAATGGGGCACCAAACACTCATACAAGTACAACAAAAGATGGGGTGAATGTAAATGCAAGGCAATCTAGGAGTTCTAAATATAAATAACAAAAATTCTACTAACTATAACCAACAAGTAACTACATAAAACAAAAATGCAGGAAAATGCTAGAAAAATGCCAAAAAATACTATGTAAAAAGTGCAGAGGGACTGATTTGCCTAGGGTGGCAAATGAGTCCCAGTATGATATTTTTTTGTGTTATTCAGAAATTTTAAAATGATTCTAATGATTTTCAGAATGCAATTAAGGATGTAGAATGCAAATTTTCCATTTTTTCAATGACATGTAATGCAAGAATGAAATCTAAACAAAGCTTTTACTAATACAATATGAGAAGTCCTAGAATGCAAGAACAAAACAATATCCTAATTGAATGTTGATGCAAATGTAAATTAGGATGCAATATGTGAATGAAATCAGAAATGCAAAGTGTTTAAAATGTAGGTTCACCAAAATGAACCATATATTTTTGGCACCAATGCACTTCTTTAGCTCTTCTAGGGTTTTTCACCTAAAAGGAGAGAGGTAGGGCCAAAAATGCTAAAGGGTTCATTCAAATTATGTTATGTGTGATGTTATCTAAGCTAAATGAAGTGAATTAAATGCAATTAAGTGATCTATATGAATGATTATGAATGCAAAACTAAGATTTATGCTATGTTGGAAAACACACTATGATATGCAAACAATGAACTAAAAGATAAATAAATGCAAAACAAAAGGAGAAAGGCTGAATCAGAGTGCACCTAGGCTAGACTTGAGGAATCTGGAATGGTATGAATGCTATCTGAAATTACTGAAAATCAACAGTGGGACTCATTTTCCTAGGGTGGTGAATTAGTCCTGCTTCTGGTGAAAAACTATCAAGAACCAATTTCTGACTGTCAGGATTAAAAATCTAACAAAACCTAGATTTTTAGTCTTAAGGTGGGACTCATTCACCACTGGTGGTGAATCCGTCCTCTCCCAAAATTTTGAGAAATCAGGAGACAACTCTACAACACCGGATTTGGAAATGTCTGCTTGTCGGGTTGCCGAAGTCAATTCTGTAGGAAACAGACAAAAAACCTTCTCAAAGCTTGAAATATGATTGATTTGACTTGAAACACCTAGTTGACTTGTTTACCAATCTTCAATCACCTAAATGCTTGTTAAATCTGCATACATAGGTCAAACCCTTGTTGATGAAAATTTGA
Organism: Sequoia sempervirens; assembly: GCA_007258455.2. Lineage (NCBI taxonomy): Eukaryota > Viridiplantae > Streptophyta > Pinopsida > Cupressales > Cupressaceae > Sequoia > Sequoia sempervirens. The sequence goes on along the minus strand of VDFB02270651.1, from coordinate 749,860,178 downwards.
AGTTGTATCAATGGATGCTCCACAATGCTTGAATAGTGCTTGATTTGATGTTGTAAGATGCTTGAATCCTTGAGCGAATAGGTGAATGAGTGAACTTGAAGAATGAGGGTTGAAATGAATGTAAAAACACTTATTTATACAATCTTGTTCCTTAGTAACCCATTAATACCTCATCACAGGCCGACATCAAGTGATTTTGAATAAAAACTCGAAAGGAAATTTAAAATATTTTGAATTTGGAGCCAAGGGGGACTCATTCGCCACCCATGGTGAATGGGTCCCACCTAGGACCTAAAAAATGGGTGTCATGAATTATCTTGCATTTAATGTTGTTTGTCGGGTTTACATTAAAAAATGCACTTAATTGAAGCTTATAAGGGCATAAAGGGGTCAAATAAAGCATAAGAAAGGTGTAAATAGTGAAGTTATGCCTAGAGAAGCATGAAATCTTGTTACAAGACTTTACATCACTTCAAAATAGGACTTGATTAGTGATGAAAAGGTGATTTTTAGGTGAATTGTAATAAATAGAGTCTAGAAGAGTGTAGAAATGTTTTACAACACTTCACAACACCTTCACAAGATGCCATTATTTGAATTTTAGTACATAAATATGCATGTTCAAGCCATATTACAACATAAAATCAGAGAAAAATAGACCAAACATCATGAAACAAGACCTAAAAGGCCATGAAAATGACAAGGGGCCATTTTTCTACGACACATAAATAAAGTGAAAAATTAGTACCCAATATTAAATAAGGGATTAGTGGTTTTGTGTTCACATGGTTTTGTGGAACATGGATTTATCTTACCACTTGGTCGTGTTTGTGTGAGCTTGAGTCTATAAAAGCAAGCACATGTTTATTGGTTAAGGTTGGCTAGGTGTGTGGGCTATCATTATTGAGTCTTTCTGAGAAGTACATATTTGAATCATGACATGGGATGTGTGGATTCATGCTTGGACACTTGAAGATGCATTAAGAGGCTTGATGCTTCAAAGGTATTCATTGTAACTCTTGTATTGCTTTCTTGCTGAATAATATGATGGAGTATGGAAGCTTTTGGAAGCTGGGTTTTTCAATCTTGAGGTTTTTCCCAAGGTATATCTTGTGTTATCTTGTGGCTTGTATATTTGATCTATGCATTATGGTTTCTTGTATGCATGTTTATTTCTCATGGGTTTATGTAGGAAATGGAATAAGTTTGTGGGTTGAATGCAATATTTCCTAACACCCCAGTCTTGATGATCACCTCATCTTTTATAAAAACTTCATATTTGTTTGTGATTATGGGTTTGGGGATGCTTGAGATACACATGGCAAGAAATAAGAAACATCCATATTGGATGATATGGTGTTCATAAATGACTTGCTCGATATGAAATTTGACATTAAAAGATTCCAAGGAAATTTTGAATAAAGTTAAATAAAATTTACTATATGTCCTTTTGAAATATAAGATTAACTATATTTATCTATGATAATTGAAAATTAACGTAAATTTATTGTAATTGAATTTAGGTTCAAAATGTTCATCCTACATTTTTTGACCCTTCAGGTCTTGATTATGGGGCTATGTTGAGTCCACATGTAATTCGTAGATAATTAGTAAATAGTAAATTTAAATATTTTTCCTTATATAAATGGTAATCTTAAAATTCATATTGGATGGTGAAAAGGTGGATGTTGGACCCTCAACATTAGTACTTGTCAATGGGACTAGTTGAATACAAATTTCATTGAGGTAAGATTGACTTTTTTAATCATTATGTTTGTAAATAATGTTAGGTATATTTTGGTAGAATAATATTTTTTAATTTTTAATTAATGACACAAGTTCATATTCTTTATGATATTCATGGAACAATAGAGGTGGGTGTTGTTGTGTTAGTTTTTTCTTCAATTTATTTGATATAGGTATGATACAAATTAGTAAATTTCATATTTAATTATTTTGAATCCCATTATCTATTAATGTAAATTTGAATGATATTCTTTTGTAGTCTAATTTATTTATTTATTATTTTCGCAAGGATTCATAACTCCAAATCATGCATTTGTGCCTCAGATGGCTGAAGAGAGGCAATGATTACTTAAGACTAGTTATTAGATCCAGAGGTAAGTGATTACTCCCTTATATTTCATTGTATAATTTATTTTTTAATATTAATGTGTATATTTTTTTACTATATTGGGTGGACCTCTAACATATTTAGAGAGGAGGTCAAGTTAGAGAGTTTGAAAGAAACCACCATCGCTTGCCTCTCCATATACTTGATAGTTCAAGGGTCATCAACTCTTCCATCCCACTGGAGAGGATTGATTTTATTATGACTTTTTTCTATGCGTATATAGGTTTCTTGTTCATGTGATTTTGTATTACAAACATGTGAAATTGTACACCTATATGGATTTTTTGTAAACATATATGGATTTCTTGTAGATATATTATAGTTTTACTGATATATAACTCTCTATGCCTATATGGCTCTATAGTTAATATAATTTTGTTTTACCGATGTTGCCTATATTTTCTATAAATGATATTAGATGATACACACTTGATTTATTTTAATTTTTATTTGCTATGAATATATCATCCTAGTGTCTAATTTGTTAGTTATAACATGAACACTAAAAAAATCTAACCTTACCTTATTTTAAAAAATCATGATTCACCCTTTAGTTCAATCGATCTTTTGGTTTCTCTTAGGTATTCATGTGTGATGCCATTTTTCTATGAGTTATATTCTTGGATATCTAAATGATTTTGAATCTTGAGTGGTTTGGTAGTCCCTTGGATTATTCCTAGTTCTAGACATGATCATATCCCTTCATGTTTTATGATTACATCTTATTCTTACAAAAGGTGTGTGTCTACTATGTGTTTGATATTTTCATGATCATGGAATCTTAATATGGTTTGATATTTTTCCTACATTATAACTACCTTAAATGATTTGTATTGGGTTTGGAATCCTTTGGTATTCATTATTAATTGGTGAATAGGGTCTAGGATACATCAATAAAGGTTTGGTTTGATATTTTCACTCTTATTTTTCCTTCAAAAATCCTTTGGAGTGGTGTTAGAATTGATTAAATGGGAAAAAGTAAGACATATTTCAAGTTAAACCTTGATATGAGATCCTTTTTTAACTTAATTAAGCTTCTATAACCCTAGGCTCTTGAATTTCCTAAACCCTCTATTTACTATTATTAACCCTCTACACTTTCCTAAGCCCTCACAAACCTTCCTAACCCTCATAAAACTATTAAAATAGTCCAAAAGATTATTTAGGCATCTAAATTTCAAATTTTTGTAGAGGAAAGGAGTTAAATAATGATAAGTTTAAATTTAAACCATTAGATTGTGCATCCATTAATCTCCACCATAGGATGCTCATTTAATTATATGCACTTTATGGTCTAATTGGACATTACCCTTAGCCTTAAATTTGATGGCCAAATCTTTATATAAAACTATAATTTGTATTTCATTTGTTGCCAATAATTTTTTATGATTTGGGATCCTTAAAATATTTATACTTTATAAAATTTTAATCCTAGTCCTCCTTAATGTTGGACCCACATGTTTGGTGTATGACCAAGAATCTCTTAGCAATTTTAGGAAGCATATAAAATCTAGTTTTCTATCATACTTGACTAACAATAATTGAGGGAAACATTTGATTTATTAGTTTTGATCCTTATATTTGGATTTTTTATTTAATTTTTTGTCTTATTTTTGGCCTGGATGCCACATGTATCCCTACACTTAGGCCTATTTTTAATGTTTATATGCAATTTATGATATGTTTCAACTAAGTATTAGGATTAACATGACATATATAAGGATTTTTCTTCCCATCATAAGTAAAGAATTAGTTTTTGTTGTATTTGCATGAGATAAATGATTGGAGTAGTTGTTAACATTTAATAGGGAAATAACTAAATTCTATTTTCTCCTTTATTCTTGTAGCTTTTTTGATACCAACTAAGTGAGTGTTTTAGTTATAGATTATATTAGTATAACTAAATTGAAGAAGCACGAGCATTCAATTATGAGAAAAAATATACACTTACAAATTAGGGTCTTAGTTGTAAACAAGATCTTACCAAATGATTGAGGATAATTTTATGGATAAGAGGACATTCACATTAAGGATATAATACATACTAAGCTTTAAGGGATAGTTATTTATTCTAGAGTGCTTCTAGGATAGTAAAGGATAATTGTCAAATATCATAGGGCTATTATGAGGAGCAAAACCATTATCCTTAAAATAATGTTAGTAGTTATAATATGTTATGTCAAGAAAATTGATAGCTAAAACAATAAGTGCACAACCATGGGGACACTATGACAATCATGTTAACACCTAGAGATAGTCATAAGTACTCTAGAATAGTAACAAACAAGAGGTGAGTAGTGGTGTCATTAAAACAAGGAGGTGGTTCATCATAATAGTGTCATAAAAATCTACCTAAATTATTTTCATGTGGATCATCTTTCATCAAGGAGACATTAAGAGAGACAAGTGTGCCTAGCATGAATAACATTTTATATCATATGGTTATTATGAATTTCATGCAAGATAAAAGGATGGTTATGTAGGGAAAGGTGGATAGTCATTGTGAATAAAGGGTGTGTTGATAGCCTAAGAGTATTATCATATTATTGAATGGATTTCCCTGAGTATAAAAGGGATTTTAATATCCTAAATATAAATTTTCCTATCTTAAGGCTATCATAATTTTTCTAGTGCCTTGAAGATCATAAATGACCACACTAGAGTCAAGATCGTTGTTATTTACATGAAGATAATAACTCATCATTTTAATAATTTACATGCAAGAAAAAATATAAACATACTATTGGCCTAAAAAATTATGAGTTAGTCATGAATTCATAAAAGGAAATAATTCTATAAACTTGCATTATTAGGTCATGAACATTGAAATAAGATAATTGAATAATATTCTATAGTCAAAAGGATTGTTACAATGAACAAAACTTAAATTAATAAGGTTTTCATTGGGACTTGAGAGAGAGTATTATATAGGGATCCAATGTACACTTGTAGGTCTAGATGAAACATTCATAGGTGCCATGAACTCTGAGAGCTACTTCATCATAGTTTGGCAATTTTTTCTCTTAGATCTCTTAAGACATTGTCCTTGAATAATGTAACCTCCAAGGATGAAGAGACTTGAGGAATGAATTAAGGCCTCCAATAGAATTTAACTACCCACCCAAATTTCTTTGCATAGTTGGTTTGGCCCCACAATGCATGGAACACAAAATATTTCTATTTACATTTTTACACTACTATTAAATGATGCATTTTGTAAGAATGCATTCATTATTGACAAGGTCAAATGATGTTGAGTTGAACAAAACTAAGATAGGGTAATTTAGAGGGAATCAATTTCTACCTATAAGTACAAATGAAAAATTCATAGGTCCCATGAACTTTGGGAGTTACTCCATCATAGTTTGACATTTATTTTCTATTAGGGCTCTTAAGAGATTGCACCAAAATAACATAGACAAGAAGGATTGGGAGATCTAGGGAAAAAAAAGGCCTCTAGTAGCATTCACCTACCCATCCTAATGTGTTAGAATAATCAATTTAGCTCCATGAGGCATGGAATAAAAAATATGTTTGTTGTCATGGTTACACTGCTCCCAATTGATAATTTTTATAAGAATGCATTCATTCTTACCATGGTCAAATGGTAATGAGTTGAGTAAAATTGAGAGAGGTCAATGTGGAGGAACCCCATATCCACTTTTAGGTCTATACAAACCATTTGCATTTGCCACAAACTTTTATAATTTATACATCATGGTTTGGTAGTTTTTTTTCTTAGGGCCCTTAAGAGAAAACACAAGCATAATATAACATAGAAGGATTGGGAGACCTAAGGAATAAATTAAGTCCTTTTATATCATTCATCCACCTTCCTTGCCATGTTGGAATAGTTGGTTTGGCCCCATGACACATGAAATAAAAAATATGCTTGTTGCCACAGTTACACTACTCTCAAATGATGCTTTTTACAATAATTTATTTATACTTGGCATAGTAAAATGGTGGAGTTGACAAAAATTGAGAGAGGTTAATGTGGAGGGACCCCATAAAACTATAGGTCTAAAAATAATATTTATAGGTGCCAAGCTATCTAAGAACTACTCTTTCATAGTTTGGTAATTTTTCTCTTAGGGCTCTTAAGAGACTAGACACTAGAATAACGTAGCTTGGAAGGATCTCAGGAGACCCGAGGAAGAAATTGAAGCCTCTAATAGAATTCATTCTCCCACCTAAATGAAACTTTTTACAAGAATGCATTCATTATTATTCATTATTAACATGGTTAAATGGTGTTTGTTGATATGTGGAGCTCAATTAGTCTTGGTGTTAATATTTTTCCCACTTTGCTTGACGTGTTTTTCCCCCAAATTAATTAATGGGGAAATGCAAGTGGGGAATTTTATAAAATTGCATATATTTAATAAAGGAAATTTATTGTTATTCCCAAATGTAATTTAGTTAAAATAGTTTGTAAAATTGCTCAAAAATGAAGAGTTTTATTTGTTGTGAATTGGAAACCAACGGAAATGGTTTTGAATAGCCTGAAGCAAAGAATGTGCTTGAGAATTCAAATAATCATGTGGGGTACATGGTTTTGTGATAAAGATTAACACAGGTTCAATGTGGGGTGCACATAACACAGTGCATGATAAAATAGAGTAGTAGAAATCATATGATTTATTCTTGCACATTGTAATTGTTTTCTATAGGTTTTTGTAATTGTATTTTTCTTGAAATTATAAATAAAAGAATTGCTATTTTGTGGATGCATCCCAAAAAAAGGTTGAACCATGTTAATTTTGTTGTCTCTTCTCTAATTCTATGAATTTTAATTCCTTTGTTCATTATTCTATTATGTAATCTGCATTTAATTGGTAATTTAATCTCTCTCTATTTCCTTCCTGCAATTCCTAACAAGTGGTATAAGAGCAGTGGAGTTTGATAGTTTTTTGGCAGGAAAGTCTCATGGTTGAGTGGGAGAAATGTCAGAAGAGGGGAAATTGAAGTTTGATAAATTCAATGGACAAAATTATAAGTTATGAAAGATGCATATGGGGGATTATCTTTATCAAAAAGATTTATGGTGGTCGTTGCAAGGGAAAGAAAAGAAACCGGTGTCATTGTCCGATGAAGAATGGAAAATTCTAGACAGAAAGGCACTGGGAAGTGTTCAGTTATGATTGACACCATCAATGACATTCAATATTTAAAAAGTGAAGACAATGGAAAAGTTAATGCAGACATTAACTTAAAATGCCTATATTATTAATAGTATCTTCTTAATCCTTAATAAATCTATGCTTCATGTGACTTGCTGAAATTTTTTACATCCTTTATCTAATCAAATGTAGAGAATGAATTTTAAATATTTTTGAAGAGCATATATATGATGTAGTGGAAGAAAAAGGTTATGGTATAATTCAATATTAACATGGGAAAAATTACACTATTTATGTGAAAAATTCCATCAGATTTTGCTAAAATTTAAACCAATAAAATACAACCCTTAAAATATGATATGGTGCATATATGTAATATAACCCTATAAGATGAACCAAGAAATTTTACTTCTCATAAAATTCCTTAGATTTAATATTTAAAATGAGATAAAATACTTTGGAATTAAATTCAGGGTAAATAAATTACTAATAGAAGCATCATTTAGAATTGAATTTAGATTAAAATATGTCAAGAATGTAATAAATATATTAAACAAAATGTTTTAAAAATAAAATAATAAAATAATTATATTTAGTTAAAAAAATTAATAAATGAGATAAAGTATTTTTTCAACAATGTATAAATATTAGTGAAAATTAGAAAAATTCCTTGGAATTAGTGAATTGTAAAACCCCGTCCTGCAACCTAGAGGACGATGCAATACTACGGAAGCACAACTAATTTTTTTTTTCTTAAAGATAAAACAAGATGAGTAAAGTAACCTACTCTAGCCACATACATCATCTAGGCTACGCAACGCATCTACATGTGAACACCATTACTTATAAAATTTAACCAACCATAGCATATGAATATTAAACTCAAGATACAACTTTCAACAAAGCATTAAACCATTTCAAGATAAATCTAACACATAGAAATGTATTAAACATATTTCCACATATACAACACCATTAAATCCAATAATGAATAGATCATAAATACTATTACAATTACATCACAAAGGTTCACCTCGATACAAATGAGGTATTACAATTATACACAGATCCACAGTTACAATGAAGAAGGAGAAGAAAAACTCCAGAGAACCACACGAGCTCCTCGAACAAGAAGATCCCACCATCACGAACATGAAGAGAAACTCAACAGTGTAAGATGCACGCCACCCAACCATCTGGTACCCGTAGGCCCAGCCCCCGTGCTAGGAGATAGTAGCAGGTAACCAAGACAAACCTATTACCTCTAGAAACAAGTAATATACAAGACCACACTGTACCAGTAAATGCAAAACAACACTGTACCAGTAAATACAAAATAACACTGTACCAAAAAGACACAAAACATAAGGTTACATTGCTTCCAGAGCCACTGAATCAAATACATCCACTGTATAATACAAATCAACCGTTGTTATAGGAAGAGTGTCATCACAAAGGTTGCATTGGTTATCCAAATGAAATCTTCCTAGGTCCCGGCCCCCCTCTAGGGTTATCTTGGTAACCTCTCACGATTCCGACCCCACATGCACACCAGTGCGGAATCGGTTATCTTTCGAGAAGACAAGATAACGATCTTGCCATTCCAGGCCTTCCCGACTCATCTCAAGTCTCATACTAGCCCTTGAGCCAATGAGCGAGGCTAAATTATCTGATTAAATATTAAGCTACTCCATCCCTAATAAAGGTTATTTAATTTTTACTGATTAAACTGACTTTCACACGAGTTATCCTGGAACCCCTTTGTGTCCCGGCCCCCGTTGAAAGCCACTCCCCTATCGACAACACAATAACATATTCTACAACCCAAAGGTAGATAGTGCACAAAATATGATAACAAATATCAACTGTTTTACAAAGAATAACACATCCCGTTCGTAATAACCGGGTGCTCAAATCAAATCACACAACCCGTTCATAGTAATCGGGTGTTCAAACTAATTCACACATCCCTACGGATGTTAAATATTGAAACCCAAAAAAACATGCACTACCTAAAGAAAATCTCAAAAATGGCGAACAAAAGATACAATAACCCTCTCACAATTTTACAATCTCTGGAAGACTTATAATTTTTTCTCGACAACAAATATCCCCAATGCCAATACACAATTATAGAAGAATACACAACAATAATAAGCCACTCAAGTAATTAAATAAATGACAATTATGATTTCCTAAATCTAATAAATCCACAACGAATTAAACTAACTACTTAACTTCGAGTTTGACAATTACTCATAATATTCAATTCAAATTGTCCGCAAATGTGAACAAAAAATAATAGTACTTAAATAATTCAGGCACTTAAATAATCTAATATTCGGATTTTCTAAATCCAAATGGAATCAATATCTATTTAAATACAAATCAATTTTCACTCCTAAGTCCTTTTTATTTTAAGATTTTATCAACCCATGCATTTACATGCTTTTATAATATACAAATACTTCTGTTTACAAATCATAAGGAAATTAAAACTAATTGTTAACTCAAATTTCACAAATAAATATAAATAGAAATATTAATCTTTCTAATAAAATTATCTTATTATAAAACACCTACTTGTGCATTGTATGCATTAATTAACGATATGATATTTCTTTTAAATAAATATATATATTCTAATTGCATAATCTAATTATTATTTTCCAACGTTTATTTAAAAATATCAAATTGTGCATGTGCATGCACCTATTTAAAAATATATTTAAATATCATAAAATTATATGCAATTTTTCTAATATATACTTTTAAACAAATAAATAAATATATAAATATAAATTAACAATTTTCAGACAACCTTAATCATAAATCCTATATGTTGTGATTTTAATAACTTTTGTTTTCAGATCTGGGTTTCTCTGAAATTTTTACTGAAGGTGCGCATACAAGTCGTCTAAAACATATAAAAAATTCAGTCCTACCCAGTTCGTACATTTTGCGTTATGATTAATTTAGTAACACACTCTCTCTGTTGTTTTGAATTTCAAATTACCAGAGGTTTCCAATTTTTTTTAAATCTATAAGAGGATTTCATCCTCAATCTTACAGAGGTTTTTCTAATTCCTCAAATACTTTTATTTGTATTTTCTATTGTTTAAAATCATTCCTTACAAGGATCTAAATCTTTACGGTAATTTATCACTTTCTACAGAAGAATAAATTATGTTTTCACAGGAAAAGGTTTCTAAGTTTTGATTTAATTTCAACAGAGGTTCAATAATTCCACTATAATTTCCTCCTGTATAAATCTATTTCTTTGATTTAATTTCAACAGAGGTTTAATAATTCCACTATAATTTCCTCATGTATAAATCTATTTCGAGTAAACAAATTACACAGAGGATTTAATTATTTTGTACAGAGGTTTTATTTTCACGGTAATCTTTTAAAAGAAAGAAACAAGAGCTTCTACAATATTGAAAAATTATTTCCTAAAACATTTCCAATTTGCATTACAGTAATAAAATAACTTTTTAATTTCAAATTTCACAAAAATAGTAAAGAACCTGTTACAGAAGAATGTTGCCTTAAGAAAATGTTGTTGAGCTTCTCTATAATTTCAATTCTCAATGTAGCCAAAACTTTCTTGAATGCAATTGCCTCCTTCCACAAGTCACAACAAAAAACACAGCCAAGAATTCTACAACAAAATAATTTTAAAACAATTTCCTCTGAGAGATCCACAATTTTCTCACCAATTTTTCACAACCCATCATCAACTTTTTTTTCCCGTGAAACAACTTTCTTTTCTTTTCTTTTCTTTTTTCAAAATCCTCTCTGTGAATGAATTTTCAACAATTAGATCACAAATTTCTAACTCTCAGTTATCTTAAACAAAATATCTAAAATATCTTTTCTCTCAACAATTTAGATATTTTCCATTCACATGCATTTAAATATAATAATAAATTTACTAATTGCAACCAATTTAAATATTTTTATTTATTTAATTACCATTTATTTTTAATAATAAATTTACTCAATCAACATAACCAAAATAAATTTATTTATTTATTTTAGAGCCCTCACAACAATAATTCATTTAATTAAATATTTAAAATTAAATACACATTTAATCTAAATTAAATTTGCACAAGAATAAAATACCCAGAACAACAATAATAAAACTAAGACCAAGTTCAAACTGACGACACATTGTACTAGGGTAAATGTATGACTAGGTATCCCGTTACTATTTCCCAATATTACTATTGAGTAGTGGACACGCTCAGACCTGTGAAACCAGGTGAAGCTAATGTCCGGTACCTGCAATCCTGCAAACAAGCAAATGTCGCACATGTATACATATAATAAAATATTCACACCATAAAGAGAGAATCGCGGAAATCACAGGGCACTCGCGAGCGAGTGATGCAATACCGTTTTCTTCACCAATACAGTCACATCAAGACTGACAAAACTTACATCATTAACATAATCAAAACACAAGGCATCATTAATTCAAGTACATACTATGCTAATCTAAAACATGCCATAATAATAACCTCATAATAAAATACATTACATCAAATTATAACATTCAAGTCACTTAACAGAGAGTAATCAAACAATAAACAAACACCTTAATTCAAGAGTTATTAGAAACAAAGCGTAAGATGGGGAAAACATTGTCTAATCAACATAGCACAAAATGGAGGGGTGTTACATGAATGCTTTGTTTATTGATCTTAGTCACTTCTATGTCTATAAAATTGATCAATTGAGTGTGAATCTCACCTCTATTTTGTAGATCTTATCTCAAACCCCAAATATAATATTTGTAAAATTTTAGAATTTCACTTGTATCCTTCCTTGATGTACTTAGTTTTATCTTGAAAAAAACTTATTTTTTTGGGTGTGCATTAGTTTGTAATTGGTAAGGATATTTTTTTTCATTATGTGCTATTTCTCAAATCCCACCCTTTCTTGAGGGGTTGAAACTCCATTTTGGCTTAAAAAATATGTTTTTTTAACATATATAAAATACTAAAATTTCATCCTCATTAGGTTACATGTTTTATAGTGGAATTTCACGAAATTACCACCAAAATGATAGGTACTTTTTAGATTTCTAGTCATATAATTTTTTATTAGATAATAGGTTAAGTTTTATTTTCTATTAATGGATAATTAATCAACTCAATACTCTTTGCTTAAATGAATTTTTATTTTTAGTATTCTATACTTTAATAAATATGCAACCATTAATAATCAAATATTGGGCCCTACTCATTATTTAATTGATATAAAATATGAAACTTGTGTCCATAATTGTTGAATACATATAACTAAGTAGGCATTAATGGATAATATGCAATCATTTATGGAGTAATCATGCAAGCACTAGGTAAATTTTCTTATCCACTCCTATATATATTTGGACATATTGGATTGTCCTCAAACTTTAAAACATTTTTCTTTTTATCTTAAAAACCTAGAAAAGAACCATACTCTTAACAAGTGCTTCCACTTTATTTTGGTGTGCTTGCCTAGTTGTTCTATAGGTGTGGAAATTTTTCAAGTCTAATGAGAACCATTAAATCATTGTATTTTGAGAACTCAAGAATGCAATATAAAACCTTGAGTACAAGTTTATTTTCAATGAATATGAAATACCATTGGTAGCTAGCATAGATTGCAAACCATCATTTTTTATCAAGTTATTATATTAAATTAATGCAACAACAAACATAATTTTATCATCATTCGTTGAGATGTTTATACATTAAATGCTATTTTATTTAAATTTCAAGCTAGCTAGAAAATTCATCACAACATAATATTGGTGTTTGATAGCTATACAAAATTTTGTATTATCTAATTTTAATTATGAATTATAAAACTGTACCTAGTTTAAAAAAATACAAGAAATCATTCTTCAATAACTCTTAAATAGAAAAAAAATCCTCTATTATAACTTATCCTTAATACCACCTTATAATATATTTCTCAATATATATCATTAGCTCTTATTATTTTGAAATATGAAAACATTAATAAGCCAAGTGAAATGATACTACCTTCTTTATTTTTAAAATGTTCATTTAAGTTCATTAATGTACATGTTTGAATTACACTTTTTGAACTATTATAATATTTTTATCGAGGTTTATTGTCAAAATTATGTCATTCATTTAATGCATGATTAAGAAAAAATAAATACCATTAAAGGTGTTATATGTTAATCTTATATAATATATAAACGTATGTATAAAACATATATTTGATGTGTTGTTATCTATCGGTTGATATATTTTGAAATGAAGTGCTTGAATATGTGATAAGAAAATTAAAAATAAACATGTGAAAATGTGATTTATGGATTGGGTGAATGAGCTCTACTAGGGTTTCTTGTGTCTACAGTCATCCTTGGCCCCTCTTGCATCATACCATGTCTTAGGCGTAGGATTTTTTATTTACTCTGTGTGTATGACCACATTTACTATAGATTTTGTGGTTTTTATTATGCCTACAATTGGCTCTAACCTAACAGTCCTTGCTAGTATTGGCGATTCAACAACTCTACTTAATGGCTCCTCTTTGAACAAGCATCCTCATAAATTTGTTTTGAAAGTGTTCCATGAGGTAAGTCTTTTGATTCTTCGACTGATGTGGTATTACCCATCCCAAATTTTGATTCTCCATGTCAATGTTAGAGCAACATACTCTTGTTGGTTATTTTGTTGGGAGGAATCCCCCTGAAAGTGTACTTAAAGAATGGGTTCAAAAGGCTTGGGTGCCTCATGGGGTCCACCTTGATATGGTTCAAAATTTGAGATCAAAGGATTTTTTTTTTCGATTTGTGGAGGTCAATCATGTTCAGGCAATCCTGAATCATGGTCATTGGTATGTCTAGTCCTCTTTGCTAGTTTTCTAGCCTTGGACCTAGGACTTCGTTGTCTCAGATGACACCAAGTTATAGGTTCTAGTCTAGATTGAGTTTCCTAGTTTTCCCTTCCCTTTCTTGCATTTTTTACAACATATTGCTTCCTCCTTGGGGAGGGTTATTTGTGTTGAACTAGATAGGTTCTTTCAAGCTCACCCTAAAAAATGAGTCTATGTTGAAGTGGACATTTCATAGGATTTGAAAGAGTCCATTAATATTCAAATTGGCTCTTTTTGGCATACCCAGAAGGTCACTTATTTTAATTTATCGAACACTTGCTATATGTGTCATTTTTCTGACCATGAGATTAAGGATTTCCCTCTTGCAGTCCCCCATTCTCAATCTCCGCCATGGGAAGTTGAAAAGCCCTGTCAGGTGGAAGGTGCTACTGCCAAACAAAAGGAAAAATGGACAACAGTTACCAATTGGAAAAACAAGTCCAATGGCTCTGAGGCAGTTACCAAAACTCCTGAGCCAACAAAGGAAGTTTCAAACCCTTCTATGAAGGGGAAGGAAACCTAGAGATGGTTTCTAATAGCACTCCAACTTAGCCAAGGACTTTGGCTATGTCCCAGCTTGCCTCAGTAATGATAACTCAATTGACTGAGTCTCCCCTTGTGTAAGGAATTCATAGGAGATTTCATAGTCCTTCTTGACCTCTAGAAGAAGGAGAATATGTTTAGGAAAAATAGAGGCATTCATCTCCTACCATTTAGATTGGGTCAGTCCCACTAGATTTTTTGCAAAATCACTATTCCTCTATGGAAGATTCGAACTCCGATGAAATGGTGGAGTTTCTAACATGAATTTCCTTTCCTAGAATGTTTGAGGACTAATAGACTTCTCTAGGAAGTATTATGTTAGGGATACTCTTTAGAAATATTCTGGCATTGATGTTTTGTGTCTTCAGGAAGTGAAAGTTGCTATTTTTTTTCACTCTTCAACTTGCCGTTCTATTTGACCAACTAGTAAAATATTTTGTACTAATCATGAGTTTGGATGTGGCAGTGTGGTCACCCTTTTGTACCCATGGTGGCACACTTATGTGGTTGATCATGGGTTTGACCCCACACATTGGCTTGTCTAGATTCTTTTGAACATTGATAATCATTCCTTTGGGATTATTAATGATTATGCCTCAAATGATGCTATTGAAAGATCTCTTCTCTAGGGATAGATTATTGACTCATTGCCAATCGCTACGTAGCTGCTTTGTGGGGATTTCAATATGGTGGAGATGGCATACGAAAAATATAGTATTCTACCATTTCAATGGGCAGCTGGCGAAAGAGAGGCTTGGTTTTAAATGTGTAATAAATTGGGTCTTTTCAACCCCAACATTGGTTGCCACCATTCTCATTCTTTTCGACACACTTGGTGCAATTTTCAAGTTGGGTCAGAAAGGATATTTGAACGCCTTGATTGTGCTATGATCACAACTCAATATTTTTTCTCTTTTTCTAGCTCTTCCCCACTTCCAATTAAGTCGTTAGTGGATGTGATGTTGTTAGATAACTTTCCCATGTTTTTTTGCATTGAATGGGAATTTAAAGTAGCCTCATGCCAGTAGGACCCAATTGTTTTTGAGCACCTCTCTATTGAGTCATCAACCCACACTGGCCACATTAACACTATCTAGAATTTGGAGTGCAAGCCACCTCACAATACTAGTTGAATTACTTGTTGGAATGATGCCATCACCTGTATCATAAAGTTTCTTCACATTTATGGGTGCTAGTTGGATATATTTCATAGATAGTCTTATGTAATGACAACATCTGACCTCCGTACTATCACCGAGGCTTTGGTGGCTAACCCCTTATCCCTTTCTTTGTAAATAAGGGTTGTAGAGTTAAGGCATCAAAAGCAAGTTGCTGATAATTATGTTACCAGAGGGGCACAAATCAAGGCCAAACTTCACTAGCTTAAAATTGGGGATCATGCCTCAAATTTTTTTTTCTGGCTCTCCAAGCTAAACATTTTCCTTCTAGCATCAAGTAAATCAAAGAGGACAATAATGTGAATCCTAAATTTCTTGATATTCTCCATTCGTCAAGGCTTCCTGTTTTCCCCCTTCACTTTATGTGCTAGCTACTAAGGGGTTTGGCTATCTTTTGGCTCACTCCTGCTAGAATTCGCTATGGAGATAGCCTACCAAGATCTAGAGGCCAAATGGAAAGCATAAAGAGAGAATATGAATATGACAAGAATAAATTGTATTCTTATCAATTAAATGCAAATATGATTCAATTGATATGTACAATGTATGAGAGACTCCTTGGTTATATAGCCAAGGTGAGACATAAGATGACATAAGATTGTGACAAATGTCTTAATCTTATGATATAAGACAACTTATCACATCTCCCTAGGTCACATGTTTAAAAGTCAAAAGATAAGATAACAACTAATAAAAACTAACACCTTCTTGAAAGATTCCTTCCTAGGACCTAAGTAAACTTAACATGTAAATAAGTCACCTAAGTCACCTAGTAATGAATTAACTAGGTATAATTTTTTATTTACACCAACACCCCCCCTTAAGTGCAACTTAGGGACAAGCAGATTATTATGCAAATGACACAAAGATGCAATGATCATGGGCCCCAACTACTAGGCCATGTTAGGTACCCATGTACAATGCAAATTCAATCTCTCACAAACAGAGAAAAGGAGAAAACCCACTGAGATAAAACTCCTCTCCAAAAGAGAGATGAAATACACTAATGCTCTAAATGATGCATGAGAAGGCCAAAACCCCATGTGATGAAAAAGAACCCCCATAAGAGAGAAGAAAAAGAGAGACAGTGCAACCCCCCCTTAATGTTGAGTCTCCTGCAATGATGGTAGAAGCTCAACATTGAATGCTGAAGATGATCCAAAAGCACCGAAAAACATTCCTCTCCTTAGGAAGAAACAAAACCAAGAATGCATGTGCAAGAGTTCTTCCCATTCTTGAAAGGAAGATGAAGGAAGATATATGGTGTATGATGTCTCTGAAGCATGCTCAAGTGTCTCCATGTCGATGCCTGAAGATGACACACTCCAAAGGAGCGTTTTAGACCACACTGCTAAAGTGGACAATCCAGAATCTAGTAGAGATGATTGTAGAACATGATACAAAGAGAAAGATATCCCCTCTGAAGAAAAAGAAGCCTCCTCCAAATGTTGTACAAAAGGATTCATAGTCACATCAAACCGCAAAGAATAATCATGTAGAGAATGAACAAGAGGGTTAAAGTGTTCCCTTGTAACAACTGAAGAAGGATCTTCTCCATCAAAGAGAATTTGAATGCCATCAATGGTGTCCCCCAAATCTGCAATATGAGACTCCAAAAACAAGTCTAAAATACCTGTCAAGAAGCCATCACAAGTAGTCAAATTTAAAAGACAATGAGGATCCTGCTGCACTAAATCATAAGAAGCCATCTTTATAGCAATGCAAGCATCATTAACTGTAGTCTTGTGGATGGAGGAGATGAAATGCATGACTTAAGAATTGGATCAAATGTGAGAATTGTTGGAAATAGGATGCCATTTAATTGTAATCCTAAAGATTATTTATTTCATGTATCTCCTAAGTCCTTGGAAAGTGTTCTCAAACACTAGGATTAAAAAGAGATTAATTTTGAATGAAATAATCATGTTAATTGACATTTACATAATTTATTCTAAATGATAGTAGCATGTGAGGGCGTCCAAGATGAGTTCCTAAATAATAGGAGCACATGAGGCACCCACATGGAAGGTGGAACCCACCTTGAGTTAAGTTAACTATTTGGAGAAAAAGATAACACTTCTGTAATACATGTAAAGATCCTAGAGGTTAGGGATTGATGTTTACATGCATGCAGTTTAGTTTAGTTCAGTTTAGTTATGGTTTAGTTATCCTCAGTTGCATGTAGTTAGTTTCAGTTGAATGCTAGTTGACTTCAGTTAACTTGGAATGCATGACTAATGACTTGAGTTGCATGGCAGATAACAAGTGACTACTTTTAGTTAACAAGGGATGATCATTTTTGCATGAATGGTGGAGAGATATGTTTTAGTTAATAGAGAATGATTTGGAACCACCTTGGGCACCCAAGTTGGCTTCTTGGAGTTAACATTTTTGCACATGATAAGATATTTTAGAAGGCTGAGTTAAGTGGGCCCATTCTTGGGAGCCTACTTTGAGGATAAGCTTTGAAGATATCTTTGGAATAAAGGTTGAGTTATGACTTCAGTTTAGGACGCCCAAATGGATGAAGGAGTTGATTTGACATTGTTCTTCACTATAGAACTCTACTTGCAAGAGATAGGCTCAGGTTTTTGGTGATAAGCTTTGAGCTTTGTAATTGTAACTCTTTGGAGTTTAAAAGGTTGATTATTGCCTATTTATCTCAAGCAGGTTGAAGAGAGTTCGTATCAGTTTTATTGCAGGTTGTGAAGAATATTTGTTAAAGGCAAAAGAAGCATCTCAAGCAAGGATTTGAATTATTGTAATATTATTTTGAGATTAAATAATACATTGATTCTTGGTGGATTTTTTCCCCGAAAGGGTTTCTCCATTGTATATATGTTGTGTATCTTCTAATATTCTGTCTAATTCTTTTACAAACTTCTGTCTTCATTCTACAAATGATAAAATGAATTAATTAGATTAATCACCCACAAAGAATCTGTAACAAAGAATACATATTTAGATCAATAATCATAAAGTTTTACAAAGTATTAAGCTACATAATCATCTCAAATTTCAACAAGAACTCCCAAGTTCAAGAAGTCAATTGTCGCCTCTAAATCATGGTTCATACCTGAAGTGTGATCAACAATCGAAGGAATAATGTCACCATCAGAAGTAAAATCTGCAAAGGTATACAACCGAGATGAATGATCAACCATCCCAATAGCAATGATCTCTCTACTCTCCAAGTCTCGAATGATGACTAAATTATGAGTGAACTCCACAATCCTCCCATCTCCACCATACGTAATTTGATATATGGAAAGAAGATTGTTTGTCAAATGGGGAACACACAAAAAATCTTGAAAAGTGTTGTCCCCAAAACTAATAGATCCCTTCCCAATTACACTCATGTATGTATTGTTTCCCATCAAAATAGGAGACATAGTACAAGGTTGAAAAGAAGAGAATATAGAATATGAAGATGCCATATGATTAGATGCTCCTGAATCTAGAAGCCATATCTCTGATCCATGACTTGAAAAAGCACAAAGAGCATGGCCTTTATTTCCTAATGTAGAAGCTTTCCCCTTATATTTTTTAGACTATTTTGAAGAAGGAGGAGGAGGAGGTGATTTAGACATTCTAGAAGGAAAATCAATGTGATTCTTTTTGAGATGTTTCAATTCATCAATATCATTCTTATTAGAATAGTGTTCTTCATGTCCATCCTTCTTGCAATATGCACAAGTAGGCCTCTCCTTCTTAGATGATTCCATTTTAGAGGGAGAGAATTTTGATTCTTTATGTGGCTTGTTCTTTTTCTTCTTTTGCTTATCAATATTCATTGATTCTTTCTGTACCCTAGACTCACTTTCCAATAATTCTTATGACTTGAAAGACTTGATAAGACCCATGTTCATTAACTTAGCTTCCTCTTGAATTAGGATATTTGCAAAGTCATCAAACTTAGGATCAACATATATGATCTCCCATAGAAAGTCAATGAGTATGAAAGCCAGAAACAAGCACTAAATACTCAGGACCAAGCTTGAACAACACATTTAGAATCAATTGTAAATCCTCTTTATCAATGCCACATTCTTTCAACTGTGTTCATAGTTGCCTAACTTTGGAGATGCAGTCTTGGATGTGGTCAAAATTTTTAGGATCAAGATTCATCAAATCATTATCAATCTGATATGGACCCTACTCTTATCTGTTTTACCATACAATTTTTCAAAAGCCTCCCAATCCTCTTTCGGTGTTTTGCACATGTGATTCAACATGAAATTGTAAATCAAATGAGACTAATGAACATATGCATCAAAGTATTTTATCACAATTAATCTCCCATCTTGCCAGTTATTTAGAATCAGTAGGTTGATGAATGGTTTCCTTTAGATATCCTATTAGACCCTTTCCCATGAGATAGTTTCATACTGATTTTCTCCATGTAGCATAATTATGTGGAGTTAGGAGTTCAATTTGAGATTTTCCCATTGCAAGAACACAAACCAAGCAAAATAAAGCAACCAACCACTACAAGATTACCCCCCCAAATTACTCAATCATGAAACCCCCAAGAAATATTTGATGTTCGGCACTTTATACTTAGTATGTTTATAGATTCTACTTGCCAAAAAAAAAAAGTGGTCTTGATGTTGGTACATGCAAATGCCAAAATTAGGACACAAAATCAAGTATAATTTTGGGTACAAAATGAGATCAATCTGATCATACCACTAAAAATTACATGAAAAATTATGCACTTTCAAAAAGAACTACACCCAAAAATGTTACGGTAGGAGCAAGATATGAGCCCCTAAAGTTCCCAGAATGAGGATGAAGTAGAAACACCTGTGAGAATCTACAATTTATAGAAAATATAGACACCAAAGCCAAAATTTTATTGCACCTCTACATAGAGCACAA
Organism: Sequoia sempervirens; assembly: GCA_007258455.2. Classification (NCBI taxonomy): domain Eukaryota; kingdom Viridiplantae; phylum Streptophyta; class Pinopsida; order Cupressales; family Cupressaceae; genus Sequoia; species Sequoia sempervirens. The sequence continues at coordinate 749,839,410 of VDFB02270651.1, read as the reverse complement.
AAGTTAAGCCCAAATAAAAAATATTGCTCGAAAAAAGGAGTCAAAATGAGCAAGATATGGGGCTTAAAAGTTGGATTGAAAATTCAGAAACTCCAACAGAGAGGGGGTAGAAAAAATTCAAATGCATGCTGATGTCATCGCTGACGCATGATGATGTCACCAAACCTTGCAATTAAATTTGACGTCCAACTGCATGTTACATAGAATATTCTTCCCTGGCTGGAATATTCTCTGTAGCAAAATATGCTCCAACATATTCTAGAACCACATGTAGGAGGGAATCTTGTGAGATTCTTTGGAATATGCTGCACCGATTTAAGTTTTTTGATTGTTGGTTTTTTTGTATTAGCTACTATCGGGTATTGTTGAGTGGGGCCGCTGATTATATTGTGGGGCCTCTAGGTGATTGCCACATGGAAAACCCTAGAAGGTACTTGTGGTTGTACCTTTTGTAGGTACTCAAATTTTTAAAACCTTTTGGATTTTTGCCAATGATTTTTTTTCTAACAACAGTACAACTACAATAATGATTTGATGTGGGGGGAAGTATGACTCCTCGGGCAAACCATTTTTTCCTTGACGGACAACTGCTCTTAATTCGATGATTTAATAGTTGATCTTAGGGTTTTTGGCCCTTTTGGATGTGATGGCAGGGTCAGATTTGACCCAAAATGCTCCAAAAATGTAGCTAACTTTTGAATTTGGCAACCACTCTTCAGCTTCAAACCCTCATAGATTTGACCTCATATGTTTGATTTGGATGAAACAAAAGGAAAAATTGACTTTCTTGAATCCTCTAAACTCAATGGTGAGCTCAAATTTACACCAACAAGCTCCAATTTGAACCTGCAATAAAGAGCCACAAAGAGGAATCCCCCCAAAATTTGGTATTTCTATCAAGTTTTTTTGATTCTCCAGGTCATCATACAATGCAAGAGAAGAGCATACTGAAATTTTCAAGATTTACCAAGATCTCTCAAAAAATGACTTACCAAAGGTACCCAACCTGCTCTGATACCATGTTAGAATTGGCTATGGAGATAGCCTACCAAGATCTAGAGGCCAAATAGAAAGCACAAAGAGAGAATATGAATATGATAAGAATAAACTGTATTCTTATCAATTATGCAAATATGATTCAATTGATATGTACAATGTATGAGAGACTCCTTGGTTATATAGCCAAGGTGAGACATAAGATGTCATAAGATTATGACAAGTGTCTTAATCTTATGATATGAGACAACTTATCGCAACTACCTAGGTAAAATGTTTACAAGTCAAAAGATAAGATAACAACTAATGAGAACTAACACCTTCTAGAAAGATTCCTTCCTAGGACCTAAGTAAACTTAACATGTAAATAAGTCCCATAAGTCACCTAGTAATGAATTAACTAGGTACAAAACTTTATTTACACCAACAACTCCATCTCCTAGGGGCTTGTTGAAGGGATCTCCTTGCCTAACTCGCCAGCTCAGCTGGTCAATGGCCACTTTTTCGATGATTCCTTCTTTACCTTGCTGGAAGGAGAAAATAATGTCAAAGCTACTCTTGAGTATCTTCAGACCTTCTGCTTGGCCTTTTGTTTTTCCATTCAATGGCACAAAACTTTATGTTATAGATAGTTTGTTCTTCCCAATCCTTTTTGGATACAACAATATGGTTGGAAGTGGATTGCTCCTAGTGAAATATTTCAATTTATTGGCATCCATTTCATGTTTCAAGCTTCCTCCATCGATCTTTGGCAAGTGGTTCTATCTTAGATTGAGAAGAAATGATCTTTTTGGATAACCAAGCCACTCTCTTTGGCTGGTAAATTTTAGGTTTTCTCCAAAGTTTTAGTAGTGAATCATGTGTATTATTCCTCATGCTGGGCCCCTTCCAAGGTCTCTTATGCTAAGTTGGAAAAGTTTCTTAGAGACTTCCTTTGGGCTTGTTCTGAGACACCAAGGTTTTCACTGTGTTGCTTGGGAGTTTTTCTACCTAAGTAGAGACTCTAGTGGGCTTGGCCTTCTTTCCACTCAACAACAAGAGATTGCACTTTGTGTTAAATGGATTATCAGAGCTCTTACTAGAAATGAAGCCTGGAAAATCCTCCTCAAGCATTGTATTGAAATAGGTTATCTTGCACACATAGCTTCTTGGAAGGGAAGTGGCTTTCAAATCATTCTTATTATGAGGAAGCCAATTCAAATCTTGGGGATCTTTTTTGCCAAAATCATTTGGCAGGCTTGGGAGACGATCAAGCCCTTGCTCCACTAGTCAGGGTCTAGATTTCATGATGGGCTCTTGTTTAATCAACATAATATTTGGCAGTCTCCTCTTTTTTCAATACCGGTTGACCGTTGGCCAATCTTCCTTGGATTAGGGCCCTCAAGTTTCACAAGAAGGGTATCTAAACCCTTCAAGAATTATTTCATAGACCCACCATGAGTATTTTTTGTGGGAAGCTTTTCATGCCTAGTTTGGTTTTCAAAACCATGATCATGAAACTTACAACGACTTGGTGAGTTCCATTCTAGTTGATATGATTCATAAGGTGGGTATCTGTGCCACCAAGCCTTGGTGGAAAGACTAAAAATGGTATGGATTAGACACCCCTTTTAGGAATTACAAGCCTTGGCTTGGTTATCAATGGCTTTTGCCTCAGTTTCCTATGATCGATAACCTAAACCAGAGATGGCACCTCTAGTCTTCAGTTTCTGTTTGGCGTAAAGGATTTTCTACTACATGGTTTGCAAGTGTTGATCCAAAGCTCACCCACTTTGCTTGGTGTATACTTTTCCAAGGCTTACCTGTGGGGTATCAACTTTCTTACTTGGGGGTCCAAGACCCTCATTGCCCATTTTGTGGGTAGGTTGAGTCAACCTCTTCTAGTTTTATACCAGAGCTGAACAATTGTGGAATTGGATTCATGACTTCTTTCGACTGTTTAGGCTAGAGCCCTTCTCCTGGCATATGGTTTTGCTAGGGGACTCTCGCAAGCTCCCTACAAAGTATACTCAGATTTGGCACACTTTCAAGGTAGAAATCCTCTTTAGTATTTTGAAAGATAGAAATTCCTACATATTCTCTCATATAGCCAGATTGAAAAATTTGTTTCTTTATATTCTAAAGCGATTATTTCCTCTAATTATGTTCTTTTGTAGATTAAAGTGCAAGCTAACAAATTTGTGCTTGAAGTTTCTCACCTTTAGAAGCTTTTGAACCATTGGGTCGATGCCACTTGTACTCTAGCACGTGTGCCTCCCTCTCCCACTTCTTCTTGGGGGTTGTAGCCTTCACATGGCCAGTGGTGAAGTGGCTTTGCTAGGGATTTTTGCTCCCATTCTTAGGCTCCTCCTTGTTGCGGCTCTTGCCCTTTTAGGTGGTTTCCCTCTCCTCCTCCATGAGATAACTTAGGGTGGCATTTTGGAGGAGTGGCAAGGGTGGAATTGGTGCTTCTAGGTGGCCTTTTACTGATGCTCATAGAGGTAGTTCTAGTTGGCCTTTTGATACTTCTAAGTGGTTCCCGCGATTGGATTTGGAAATTTCACCTTGCTGTCATGATAAAGATAAAGATACTATGAAAGATGATGAAAGTTGGGCTCCCCTAACATCACTCCAGACCTTGCTGATGTATGGGGGAAACTAGATAATAGGGACCCATCACTCTCTGCTGGCACTGCTATGGCCGCATAATGGCCTTTATATTTTGATGTTATGGTAATGTTTCCTACTTTTTGGTATCTTCCCATGTTACTTTGGCTTTCTGGGCGTGGCCCATGTGACTTTCAAGGTGTTCCTTCTTACCACCCAACCTTTTTTTTGTGAATATGTGATTATCTTTTATTAATATAGATACTAATGCTTATTCATAAAAAAAACATGTTTAGCTCATTGATTAAACATTATATGTCATTTCTAAAAATATGTTACATAATATTTATAAATACATCTTTCTTTGAAAATAAATGTTAGCATAGTGATGTTGTCAACTATATTTAACCAATGATATTCTCAACTATATTTAACCAAAATTAAATAATCATAAATAAAAAATTATAGAGTAATATAGTGTAGGTGATATTGTGTTAACTCTTATGTTTAAATTTACATTGTATTGTATATAGTATTCTTTAAGTTTGCAAATGAAAAAATTATAACTGCTTTGAAATTCTACTAAGACAATGAGCTAGTCTAATTCAGAAGTGAAAAATTGCAAGCTTATAGTAGTTCCAAATTTGGCTTGGAAAAATCTTCCCATCTCGTCTATTTTATTAGGTATCCTAAAGTATTTCATTCTTGTTTGGAGTTATTCCAATGTATCTAGATTAGTTTCTATATACTTATGTATTCTTTATATTTTTTTAAAAATGCAAATATTATGTTCCATTTCTGTTGCTTTTATATCTTTCAAATATTTATGGCCAATTATTTTGAAATCAAACTAGATATTTGAATAATTTATTGTAAGATGTAGTTATATGCATTACTAATTTACCTATAATTTCTTTAGATGCATAGTTAACCTTAATCATTCTTTCTTATGTTTATCAAGGCATTTGAACTGTAAATAATTCATATTGACTTGGTGATTGAAAATGAACTATCAAGAAATACCATGATTATTTAAACTATTTACATCTAGTTCTAATATTCTAATATTTATTAGAGGATAATAAAATTCATAGCATGTTTAGGAAAGCAATATAATATAACTTTCAAATTTCTAGTATAGTTATGCATATTGATAATATGAGAAATGACAACACATTAGGAAAAATTATGTTACACGACTAAAATTTTTATTCTAGGAAGATAAAGGTAATATAATTTTGTGCTAGGAAGATAAAGGTAATAGAATTTTATACTATTTGAAATTTATTTGAATATTTAAGATTATAGTCATAATTCCCTTCCAATATACTAAATGCATAGAAGTTACTTTCAATAACATATTAGATGAAAAAATATTTATTACTTGTAGAAATAAAAATTAATAATAAATGTGAAAGAATCATTTAAATATGCATATTTTATTCTTATTCCTAAAGAACGTTGTAAATGAGAACCTTCATTTTTTTATTTGTGGGAAAGGAAAATTTAGGTGCATAAACTTTAGTGTCTCAAATTTTCTTATAACAAATGTAGGTGTTAAAATCCTTGATCAATTGACAACAAAAATATTGGACTATATTATCAATGAAATTGATGACAAAGGAAAATTACTATAAGATAAAATTACTCTTTAATAATAGACTAATTATTTTTTAAACAACTACTAACATTATGAATTTGATGCGACACATATTCCAAAGTATGTTAAGCAAGAGAGTACTAGATTACATAAAATAGTGTGTATGGAATGCTAACAAATTGTAAATAGTTGTACTACATCACCATAATTTTAAATTCTATAATTATGTTACGAGGGATTTTTTTATGTTACAAAATATTTATTTTATTGATCTAGTACTTGAGATGTCAACACTATTTCTATTGCTCATTTTAGTCAATAAGACATTACATTTTTTCATATTGCTCATATGCAATGTATTAGACTTTTTCTATTTCTTTGGTTCTCACTGACTATTTTAAATTAAAAAGGACATGCATGTCTAGAAACAAGTATTATGTTTGAATCTTCAAAGAAACATACATATGAGACCAACCTTTGGGCACCCAATCATAGTCTAATGGATTTTTCCTTCTATCCTAAAATGTTCAATATCCCATGTACAAACTATACATTTCAATATTATTTGAGTGAAGCATATAATGTGAGCTTCCTAATACTCTTGATGAGAAATATATAAATTATATTCCTATATTATATGTATTTAAGAAAAGAAACCCATTTTTTTTTTATTAAGTTTGAAATGGATTCTATGTAACAGGGTTTCAAAAAAGTAAAGGATCAATACAATCATGTTGAAAGAATAATGGAATTGAAGAATATAAGACAATGACGATGTTTATCTTTTGAAAAAAATAATTATTTCTACATTCAACAAATCTAATGCAATCATTAAATCATAAAACATCTAGAATCATAAAAGATAAGAGGAAAAAAAAGGTAAAATTGAAAGTACAAATTATATAAATCTAATAGAGGAAGAAGTAAAAGAACTAACAAGTTTCCATATGAGGTTGCTTCATGTCCTTCTAAGATTTCATGGGGAAATAAATTACCTAATGGAGCATCACCCATTTTTTTTTGTCATAAGCAACAACAACTTCATTGTAAATGGCTAACAAGAGAAGATAATCCTAAATGTACCCATGTGCTAACATATCTAAGAAGTTTGAATCCTACATCAAGTCCATATAGATTTATAGGAAGCATGATACTACATTATAGTAGAGCACCCTAATGGCCCCCTTAAGAAAATATTTACCTAATATGAACCTAACAACCCATTTCACATGAGAGCATTCCACAAAAAATATGTGTGTAAGTAAAGTGGAATCAGTTGGGCCTGGAATGTGTGGCTCCCATTTCTGTGGTGGTATGTAGACATGCCTATCCCTGTCATCTTACAAATTATAATAGGATTTAAGCATTGAAAGATTAGCCATAAGACAATTTAACCATGATTAGCCATATGGATGATTAAATATTATTAATATATTTTTCTATAGGTGATCTCTCACCTTTTATGAATAAATATTGCTATTGATGCATAATCATATATAGCAATTTCTAAAATGAAACAGTTTATTAGAAATAATAATCAACATCAAATTTATCAATCTATAAAAGGACATAAGATAGGTCATAACAACACCACATTACTCTACAAAACTAAACACCTGATAAGAAATAATAATAATAAAAATAATTACAACCTCCAAAAAAAGACTTAGATATGACCAATAGAATTGTTTAAAAAATACTCAACACACCAAGATATGCATGCACAATTTGTCAAATGTTGTATTTCAATGGTGATCTCCCCTTCCTTGTTAACTGTATTTTAATTGTGGCATTATTCTTTTGTCAATTTATATTTTTTAGAAATTGATTTCTTTGTGATAAAAATTAAATCTATGCTTTGTGTTATTCCAAAATGACACCACCAATTTGTTACTTCTTTTTTACTCTTATTACCTATATCCATATATTTTTTACATTGACAATCTAAAAATTGACATTATATGCAATAACACAAAATATATCATGGCTCAAATATGGAATATATTAATAAAAGATATTAAACATTTTCCTTCACTTCCAATTTTATATATTTTGCTTTTATTCTATTTTGAACTTTGTAGTTGAAAATCATTTTAGATTGCTCTTTTATTCTTTATGAATTTGTAAAGCTACTTATACAATTGTTCTATTTGTACTACACATCTATTAATCCATTTACATATGGACTATAATCACATTTCTAAATGCATGTACTAAGAAACACTCTCAAAATATCTATAAAATGTTTGTCCAAAATAATATTTCTCTAACTGCATACTTACACAATAACCATATAAATTGTTTTTTGACTAATTAAATCATCAAATTAATTACTCACAATAAAATTCACTGAAATCACCACATAATTGACCGGAACCTTGAGTCGTGCATCTCCTATTTAACAAGGAATTTATCATTTTATTTCAATATAGACCATTTCAATGGTTCAATAGTCAATAATTAATAATTCATTGCATTATAAATGAAATCTCGCCAAATATTATTGTCTAATTTCTAATAGTTCTGGAGAAGCAGAAGTAAGATGAGGCCCAGGCGTTTCCTTTTCAGTTGTTGCAAAAGACCAATCATTCTTCTTCACTTTAGTTTAATGTCTGCAATGAGCTTCCCTCTCGTATTATCCGAACTTAGATGGCATAAATGTACTAATAATTTGACATACACCGATGGGAGTACATATTCTGCTAATCTGGATCAACTTCTCTCCGTTCTGTCTTACAATGCAGCTCAAAGCTCAGGGTTCAACACTTCTTCCTTTGGCGAGGCTCCCAACGAGGTCTATGGCCTTCTGCAATGTATTCATGGGAACGTATCACCAGAGAAATGCTCAAACTGTTCACAACAAGCAAATGATTCTGTTAAGAAAATTTGTCCCAACGACATAGGTGCCCTGGTATTGATGGATGACTGCTTTCTGCGCTATGATAATAGCTCTAATTTTATTTCAACACTAGATGCCAACGTATATGTTTTCATTTATAACCTCGCGAATATCACACAAGAGAGTCTCATCACTGCCAAGGGTATGACCTTCATTCTTCTATCAGATCTGATTAATAGAATTAGTGATCCTGCAAAAAAGGGGTTCGCCACAGAAGAAAGGCCATACTCTGTTGGCAATGTTTCTGGTGAAGTGCAGTGTTGGAGAGATATATCGATCAAGGATTGTACAACATGCTTGTCAGTTGCAATGCAACAACTGGGGGATTGTTGTTTTACTCATCCAGGCGCCCAAGCTCTGTCAGGAAGCTGCACACTGAAATATGAGATCTACACCTCAATATCTAACTCTCCTGATCATCAAAGTAAACTTGCATCCACTCTGATCATTTTCTATATTATAAATCTTCTAAATTTAATTTTTGAATTGTAGTTTTGTTTATGTCAAACATAAAAATTGCTTGTTAAATAATAATTACATACTAACCTGCAGAAAATTCAAGAAAATTAGCCTTAATATTGGGGATTTTGGGAGGTATAATGGTGATTTTAGTTGGCTGTTCCTTGGCAATCCGGAGCAAAGTAAAATCTGCAGTTTCCAGCCAGCCAGTAAACTTAGTGACTCAGGATCCAGGTGCCACTTCTGGGGTTTGATTTACTATTGTTTTGTATATATATCTTATATGTATTTAACACATGTTTATCTGTTTTTATATGAAATATGAAGATACCCAAGAAACCAGGCTATTTAAGAAAGAGCAAATTGTCTTTAGCTTAGAAACCTTGATTGAAGCAACAGGGAATTTTAACGACAATAACAAGCTTGGAGAGGGGGGCTTTGGCACCGTATATAAGGTATAGAGTAAATTATAATTTGTTGGAGTGGATAGAGTAACAAAGATGTATATTTCATACAGGGGTTTTTGTAAACAGATGGGCTTGTTTAAATTCTCAGGGAATGACTAAAGACAGAAAGGAGATAGCAGTGAAAAAGCTGTCTACAAGATCTGCACAAGGGAAAAGAGAATTTATGAATGAGGTGGAGCTCGTGGCCAATATTCAACACAGAAATCTTGTGAATTTGCTCGGATGTTGCGCCGAGGGATCTGAAAGATTGCTTGTGTATGAGTATTTGCGAAACCATAGCCTTGACACCTTTCTCTTTGGTGGGTTATTCTTGAACATCATTTTGTTATCAAAATTGAATAATTTTTTCCTGAATCCCAAATTAACTTGAATAATCTTATTGCACATTTCAGGAAATATAAGTTAGGATCAAAGACTAAAATTATTCGAAAGAAATTAGGAGGTGGCTGTTTCTTAACATCTGTACTTTTTCAATTTAAAATGGAAACACAGACCCAGAAAAACGCATAAGGCTCGATTGGCAAAAGCGGGTGAGTATCATAAATGGAATCGCTCGTGGGCTTCTGTACCTTCATGAAGATTCCAAGCTGCGAATAATTCACAGAGACATCAAAGCAAGCAACATTTTGCTTGATGAGCAAATGAATCCAAAAATAGCTGACTTTGGCTTAGCGAGACTTTTCCCCGACGATGAAACCCAAATTCAATCAAAGGTTGCAGGGACATAGTAAGAATACCTTTAACTTCTTTTTTTTGTTTGTTAAGCGAATACGAATAAATGATCCTGACCCGCAACACTGAATATAACATTTAAATTGGATTGGTGATAGTTGGAATATTTTGATGGTGTGCAGTGGGTACATGGCTCCAGAATATGCAATGGCAGGGAAGCTATCTGTAAAAGTCGACGTTTATAGTTTTGGTGTTTTACTGCTTGAGATTGTGAGTGGAAGAAAAAATACCGACATCAATTTTTCAAAAGAAAAGCAGAGCCTCAGCTTAGTAGAATGGGTAAGATATTAAATTCCCCATTTAACTATTCGACGTGGGTCATTTAATGAGGATGAGAAATTGAATCTTTCTGTACTGATTGTGCAGGCATGGAGAGATTACAAAGGAGGAAATGCCCTCAATATTGTGGATAGTGTGGTGGTAGGAAATTGCCCAGAAGAGCAAGTGTTAAGATACATTCAAATTGGGCTTCTGTGCACACAGGCTGATCCAGACATCCGTCCAATAATATCTCATGTTGTTACAATGATATCCAGCAATTCCATGCCGTTACCAAATCCAAGCAGACCTGCGTTCGTAAGCATGACAAGTCAGAGTCCGAACATTAGCCTCATCCCTCGCATTTTTTCTCGGAATGAAACCTCGATCAGTACAATGGAAGGTAGATGATAGAGATCATAGCCACGATTTTACAGTAAGATTGTTGTAGTTTTTAAGAACACATATAGGTGCATGCACAAGGTGGGTAGGAATTGCAGGTTCTGTTAGTATGCTAAGCACACAAAAATATACGTAAAATAGCATTAGCACTTTTTGAAGCGATTAAAGTTTTTATTATTTTCTTGTCAGAAAAGTTAAATGGAATGGTGTACATGTATTTTGTGTTCCGTAAAAAATTATGTCAATTGTATCTTTTATTAAAGATGATTGTGCTCTATCACAAAGTAAAATTACAAAGAATACAAGCTATTTAAGCAAAAACTATCCTTCAATAATTACAATGACAATACATATTATAAATGGCTGAAGTCGGAAATAATAATGGTTAATACTTGAGCTACAATCTTTTATGACATAGATCAAGAATGTTGTTGCCTTGAAGTTGTTTCAAATAGTATCTCTTAAGATGGTTTCTAGCAGCATTTTTTTTTTTTATAGGCTATTGAAACTTGTTTACTAGTGCTACGAATTTCATTTGGCAATGTGAGACAAGTTTACAAGTATTTTTTAGAGTTGGAAGTCCACTTGGAAATCCTATTGGCTAAATATATGTACACATGATACTATTTAACATTTAATATTTTATCTTAATGAGTGGATGTTTAATATTTTAATATTTTATTTATTCTAAGTATCTGTATTTAATTTTGAGGAATTATATACTATTTGTAATTTTGTTATGATTTATAGTCTTGTAAGTGTGGATTTGAATTAGACTTGTGAATTTCTAAAAAATTACTGTTAGTTTTTATTGAAGTATTTTGTTCAATCTTAAGATAAAAACATAGTTTAGATGGTGGTTAGTTTGTACATAATAAAGATAATTACTTTTTTTCTATCAAACCCATGTGTTGGTACATCTACAACACACCCCTATTCTTGTAGAGTTAGGAACCTTTATTTGAATTCAATGACTTTTAGTTCTAATTTTGAATTCAATGACTTTTAGGTGCTTGTGCATTATGAGAAGAAACAATTACTATTGATATTCAAAGGTTACGTAGGTCTTTAATGTAAACATTGTGCAAAAGGGAGGCATGGTTTTGTTTTGGAATTGATCAAGATGTACGTTAGAGCTTTAATATTTGAAATTGAATTTTCTCTTTATAGGTTTGTTATTTTTGCATGATTTTTTTTTAATATTCATACTTTCAAGTTTGAAAGAATTTACTAATGTTAGTTTAGACTTATTTGGTATTGTAACTTTACTTCCAAGTTCTAATGCATATGTACTTAGATGTCTCTAAGTTTATATAAATAGTTTTAAAATATTTATTGATTAATATTCCTTGTCTATACTCTAAGCCTTGTTTTAAACTCTTATTCATTTAGATTGTGCGCCCTTCATGAATTCACTAGTTAGCCATTGAAAATTATTGAGCATATTTTTATGTCAGCATGTTCAAGTATTTAGTATGTGTTTTGGCTTAGCTCTAAGAACCCCATTATTGCATATTTTTTATTTAACCTTGGATTTCATTACTATAATATATGGATTGGTTTTTTGAATGTATATTAGGTTTTAGTCATTTATTGTCTTTTTGGTTGTCTCATTTAGTCATGACATGCTCATGGTAATCTCAAGCCTAGAATTCCTCTTGGTTCTCATTTTTAATTCCACATCTTTATTATGCATATCATTGAGATCTTATGCCTCAATTGATATGGGTCCTCTATTTAAGAACTAGGGAATGGTCTACTACATTATCCTCAATTTTTTTTACTCATAGTCATAATGGACCCCTTGTGTTTATAGCAGGGATCCTTTACTTGATTGTCCTTCATTTGCACTCTAAGATTATTTTTTGTAGTCTATGTTGCATACATTGTTATGGCCTAGTGCCTTAGTTTTTTTTTATGATAAAAACCTTAATTCATTTCAAATATAGTGATAAGTTGAAAAATGTCACACTCCTATTCCATTAGAGAATAGTAGTCCATTGGGTAATTATTATTAGGATTCTTTATTTTAACTTACATATGATATTCATGGATGCTTGTGGTCCTCTTAGATTGGCCATTAGATGAAATCCTCAGTGCTCAAGATTTACTTTATGCTTAGAGTGGATTTTGATATCTCCTCGCGTTTTGTGGAAGCTCTTCTTGACTTGCAAGTCACAAAGGTGGAGGTGGAAAAAATGGCTCAAAAAAATTTCATACATGAAATACTAGGTGGGCTAGAGGAGATGCTAGAAGCTTCCACTCTAGGTCTTGGCATTCCTAAGCCCTGGGACATCCAAAGCTTCTTTCTATCTTGGGTGAGGTGGTAACATATTACCCCTTAATTCTAGATATTAAAGATGTGACATTGCACAAGCAAAAGGAGCATGCTAAGGTAGGAGTAACCTTCCTAAAGAAAATGCTACATATCGAACTGCTCTAGGACATTGAATGGGTAGGAAATTTAATCAACTATGTGCAAACATATGGTGATGAATAGTTCAACTTTTTTTGGATATGAAGTGTTCAATGTCTTACCCTAGTTAGCAATACATTTCATTATTAGGGTTTTGGAGTGTTGGTTGTTTTTCTAGTACACCTAAGGAATCTCTAAAGAGTAGCCAACTCTTATACTCAAGATCCTTAAAATGAATGGCTAACTGACAAGATTCGGTCGAAGACTAAAATATTATACACTTTAGGCTCAGTGGGACCTATGAGGGTGTTCCTCACAACATTCCATTTGACTATCTCAATAAATGACATATCAAATCACAAATCAGTTCCTATAAGAGGTAAATAACATAATTCACTCAAAGGTTGGCTAATATTTGAGTAAATAACTATTAATTCACTAGGAACAAGGAAATACCTCATCCACACACCTCATGGTTAGTAAATTTTAAAAGATTAATGTTCTAACCTTGAATCCATGATTTGGTACACTATTATTATCCTTCGAATGACAAATACCTCAACAAATAGATTAGTGTCTTTATCAATTGGACAAGGGAGTCATGCATCTTACAATCAGTTATACAAAAATTATTTAACTTTGATAATTTTGGACTATTTTCATAAGGATTTACATTATAAAAAATCACTATACCTAAGGCATCACTTCTTACCAAATCCTTATAAATCCTCACAAATTCATGACCTCACTTAAGCATTTAATTGACTCCTTGAACCAAAGCAGAAATAAGAGCATGCATTCAAACAAAGTATTTTAAGATGAACATAATATGCTTGATATTTCATTCAAAATTTGTAAGATGATTTATAGAGGAGAGTATATGCCTTATGCATAAGATTTGTTTCGATATCAGTAATTTCTATAAGACTATTTAAGATTTACATATGCATAACTCAAAAGCCAAGACAATTTAACTATTATACCTACTCGTATTCTTTCTAATTTCAATCCTTTACATATACTGTACCTAAAGATTTAAAAGATTAGACCCCTTCAAATGAGCCATGAATTCCATTTTATAACACAAGGGAGTAGACAAGCTTCTAGCTTGAAATGCAATTACAACATAAATATGTCATTTCAATATAATTTGCATTTCACTTAAAAATCCCTCACAATAGAATTTGCAATCATTTGTTGAAAAGGGGAGGAAAAATGTGTAACCATCAAAATGTGCTAATACTACCAAAAGTATCCTTTACCTATCGACATAACCCATCAACCCACATTCACGGTTAGCATAGTCATCATAAAAACTAATTTCAGTTGTCCATGTTCAACATAAGACTTACCAGCACCAAAAAATGAGAACAACCCACACGTAATTTCATCTTCATGACAAAATTTGACAACCTTGAAAGCCATCTCATTACACAAAACCAACACTGGAGCCACGATACACATGCTCGTTCTCATTCTTGCAACTAGAGGAGGAGAAACCACAACTCCTTCATTCTTATCCTTGCTAGCCATTGAGTACTCATGTCCACTTGGAGTCTTCACAACCATGGGAGGAACTTTGAGCACCTCTTCCCCTGATGGAGTTAGTTCATTTAGAATTGCGAGATATTGTTGATATCCCAAATCCGTTTCGGTCTCACTATCAGATGAGCTATCAGAGATAGCAATGTGAGAGTTCTTTCTTCCATAGGAACCTCGACCATATGAAATTTTCCTTTGAATTTTGCTTGAAGGGCCAACAAATTATTTTCCTTTTTCTCTAGTCACCTTTGAACTCACAATTTGGCCCTTCAATTGGTGACTACACCTGGTAACAATAGGTATAGATGCCTCGCCATGAACATCCTTGTGAGTTCCATGTGTGTGCACTGAGTCTTCACCGCAAGACTTCTACCAATTAAGTTGATGGGACCTCTGCATTGGAACAAATGGAGCGCTAGACTTACTCATCCTGCAACTCAAATAACCTACACTTATAACCTCGGCTTCCTACACAAACTCAAAATATTCAACATTTGATTGCGATGGCAAAAATAACAACTCTCAACCTGTATTTATCGAACAATGTGATGATAACAATCATCAATGTTCAATGAAAACACACATGCGAACTGGGCATAATTCGTTGGCATCCACATTATCACCGCTTAATTCCCAAGTGCATGGAAATATGCATATCATGCTTCATGATTACTAGCAATTAAGTCTCCACATGCACGAAGATCAATCTGATCGCTCTTGCAGGAAGCCTACAATTAATGCTCGTTGGTTGCAAAACTAAATGGCTACCATGTGCCTGTTTGTTGATTTTGAATGTCACCCGTCGATCCCTTGATGAGGTGGTGGATCAGACAACTCACGTTGAGTTGAATTCCTTTGAATTTCAACAGTTCATTGCTCAATCAGCTCCAACCAGTAGCATTCATCCCAATCAGGAAACATGTCATCCATTGGTGGGTCTTTCAAACCTCATAAAATAGTGAATCAATCCACATGTCATGAACTCACAACCCTCACAGTCTTTAATGAGTGTTCACCTTTTCTTTGTGAGCCCACAGGGAATGGTAGAGATTGATTCTCGTGCTTGATCTTCACCATCAATTTGGTAACATGGGCGATAGGAATGATAGTGGAAACTGGGCCCCATGATCGTACAAGGACATGCGTCCTTATCTCGCTAACCTTGCACTGCCTAACCGATCAATACTTAACATCTGTGAGCTGGCGGGGTACGACCAGGATCATTTCCCATGATCACGAATCTCCAAACCTGCACATATGACAAGGTTAACATTAAAGAAGGGGCCATTATTAGGCCAGTGGTGATTTAACCCTCATGGATGAATGACTTAAGCCTAAGTCATTTAGGGACGAAATATTATAGCCCAACTTTAGGAAAATATTAAGTTTGGTGACAAACTAGATGATCGATGCTCTAAGTTGAAGGGGTTGGTAGTTGAACGGATACAATGGTTCAAGTGACAAATTGGAGGACTGGCAATTGGTAGGGAAATTCAACATAGAATTAGAAGAACAAAGGGTTTTCTAAGCCAAAACCCTATCCAAACCATCGGGATAAGGGATTTATATGCTTATTATGTCATGGGCTACTCAAAAATTACAAATTTTGGAGAGCTCCATCAGTGGCTCATGCTCAGGGATGTATACCCCCAGTGGTTATAGCGAGAATCCAAATCTTAGGTTGAAAACAGAGTAGGGTAGAAAACCAAAACCGAGGAGCTTGCCCAAACAAGGAAAGCAGACACAACAAAAAGTAAACACACCAAACCATTTGTACAACATTTACAAGATTATACAATGCAGTTTGTTATCTAGAAGCCCCTTCTTAAACACTTGGATTTGATTTATAAAATGGCCCCTGGCCCCCAAAATTTAGGGACAGTTATTTCCTCTATCAAAGACTTTTTCCTGCTCTGTTGGCAATAAATCAACATGAGCATTATGCAATTCCGGGCCATTAGCACCATCACAATTGATACTATCCATTCCATTTGATGTGATGCTACCCCACTCATCAACCTTCTCCACCATAGGATTATCAATTTGAATTGGGAAAATAAAACCTTCGTACTCCACACAGTCATGAATTGTAGGATCACATCCCATTTTTTCATCAAATTTGAAAACCTCATATAGGCACTCTAGGTCATACTTGGCCAATCCTTGACAAGATCAGGGAAGAAAAACACAAAATCAAGCATACCTTCAATTTGCTTGTCACAAGTATTGTCCTCATGGGATGAAAGAAGTTCCATAATTAGATCTAGAAGAAAAGGAGTATCTGCAAAGAACTCAAGTGCAACTTCATATTGATTAACATCATACTTCTGGTTGTTCACATCCTTGAATTGCTCTTCACAAGGATCAAATGATCCTACAATATTAACATATTATGTAGAATCATCAAATTGTTCCTTCTTCTCAATATAAAATGATGTTGCTTGGGTATCAATGCATTCATCTTGATTTTCTTTTTGATCACCCAAGCATAGGCTTCTTTCGAGTTGTTAGTACGAAGGTCATCATGTGGAACATGGGTGGTTGACATTGCAACCACATTTTCAAGCACATAACTAGATACCATGTAGGAAAATCAACATAATCATCTACATCTCCCTCAATTTAGCAATACTATAGTCAAGGCTGCCCTCACTGTCTTTAGCTTCTTCGTCATGTGAGCAGTTATCACATTTCAATATCAAAAATCTGACTTACACTCTTGGTGGACCTACTAGGTGAAATTTTCTCATCCACATGTTGGCTCATCAAATTATCAACGTTTGTGCTACCACATTCAAAGGAAGAGCCACATATTTTCGTATTAACTTGATGATTCTTTGTACCTTTTTCAAGATATTCACCAATAGTGTTTTTTGTGCAAATTTATCAGAATTTTCCTCAAAAAGTAGATTGCTCCTACACCAGTAGGAATCATCATTTATGACCTCATCTTCTAGTGAAGATTCATCAAATAAGGGATTTTTTGACACCTTCATGATTGTCACATGTACCCCTTCCTCCTCAATGTCAGGATCCAAATATCTTTGATCATCAGTGCATTCAAAATTAGTGTAATCACTTGAAGAGCAAAGAGGAACACTTTCAATATCCTCTTCATTGGTTTGCATTTGTGACAATTGATCCACATTCAAAAAATTATTCACATGAGAGTGAAGCCACAATAGTGGTTTACAATTTGATGGAGGAGGGAAAATTGAGAAAAAATGACCCCATGGAAAAAAAAGTGATTTTGGGGGTTCGTACGAACCTAGAAGTTCGATCGAACCAAAAAGGGGTTCGACCGAACCTGGGTTCGAGCGAACCCCTTCAATTTTTTTTCCGCCAAAAACAAAAAAAAAATGCATATGAAAGGGGTTCGAGTGAACCCCCTTGAAGAGGTTCACTCGAACCCCCCTAAATCCCCATCCCCTCCCTGAAACACAAAAAACCTAAATTTTGGCACTTCAGAGCTTGGGTTGAGGATGAAAATGGAGGAATCCTCACAAACCCAACTAGAATCAGGTAGTCCTCGGAACGAGCTATCCAACGAATATAATTTTAATATGTTTTGGTTTTATTATGTATTTGTTTTTTTAATTTTATTAAACATATTTTCATCAAAAACGAAGGTCTCTTCGCACATGTGGAAAAATAGCATTATCATTTTTTTTTGAAAAATATGAGTGCACTAGATATTGAAGTCCTTGATCCAACAAAAAATAAAAATTGAATTTTGATATATACAAAAAAAGTTATGCATTATACGGTGACTATGTCTGAATTGTAATTGGTTTGACTTTGAAACTTGATTAAAGAAAAAATATTCAATAAAAAAATTTTCTAACCAAGTGGAAGCACTAGATATTAGAGTTACAAATCTAAATTCAAAAGAGTTATAATTTTATCCTTCATGGAAAAAAAGTTATGCATTATACAGTGTGCGTCACTTTTTAAAAATGTTGTTTTCTGAAAAAAACCAATTTTTGTGGGAGATGGAAAAATAAGTGTAATCTAATTCCAAAAATTTTGAAAAAAATATTTTTAGAATCTACAGACAAAATGTGACGAGACTCTATTTTGCATCATCTTCAAATCCTTCATGGTTTAGCTGCTATAGGTGCCCGAATGTGAAGATTTAGTTAAAAATAATAATTTCAATGTCTAATTTGGCCAAAAATTGTAAACCACTATTGTGGGATCACCCATGAAGAGAATTGCTCACTACCATGGAAACGCACCCCTTCAAGGCTATTAACATACCCTTTACTTGAAGCAAAATATTCCATCTCCATTTCATAAGAAGAATCATATTCAATAGTAGATTGACCAAGCTCAATCTCATCCCTTTGATTCCTCATTTGTGCCATATAACTAAGATCGGATGCATCTTGATCACTAATTTGTGCATCATTATTCCTGACTGAATCAACATGTGAGGTTTCACCCTGTACGATCTCTTGTGTTTGTTCGCAAACAATGGCATCCCAAGGAAGAAAATTAGGTACTATTTCCTTATCCTCGTACTCTGTCTCTTCATCTTCATCTCTACTGTCTAAGCCTACATCTAGAGTACTTGTGAAATAAAAACTATCATTGACTAACTATCCTCCTTTGGATGCAACTTCTTGATTTGTTAACCTTAGCCTTTGATTCTCCTCACTATGTCAATTATTTCCCGCATTCTGGGAAACAACAAGTGGCATTTAACTATGCTCAATGTCTTCCACAGTGCTTATCCAATCCACTACCTGATTAAGACTATGAGGCTCCAAATTCTTAGGCAATTTGCTTAATCCTAATTTTTAGGCTTCACAAAACAAATCAATGCACATTAAGTCATTAGGTCTAACACTCTTGGGTATCCCCATTAGAACATCTAGGAATCTTGAAAACATGTCATATGGTGATTCATTTACATGTCTTTTCATCTCATACAACTTTCTGATTAGAAATACTAAGTCATCCCTTCCCAATCCTAGTTGATATGAGGTTGATGCTTGCTCATGTTCTACATCTTGAGGAAGTTATTCTGATACAACATCTAAGGGCTCCTTTTCCTAACAAATATTTTTATGTCCTAATTTTCTTGGCACACTAGTTTGAATTCTGTTAGAGCCATTCATACTAGCAATCATAGGTCCCCTCATGATTGAGTACTTCAATTTTTTCTCAATATTCATAGCCTCTTGGTATGCTTGTTGTAAGGTAGTAGGCTCTTTATCTCTCAACAAGAAGCCCATCTTACTATCAAATGCTCCCAAATATACAACCAAACATTCTACATCGTTTGGCCTCATGTGTTTAGGGATTTCTCTTATGACCTTTGCAAATCTAAGGTTGAAAGTAGGAATCAACTCTTCTTTATCCTTGGAGATCTCCATAAAATTCTTCCTTGCAACACTTGGATTTATTCTTTCACCAAACTGTTCCATGAAGACTACTTTGAGTTCACTCCAACAATGTACATAGGACACTGGAAAGAAAGAGAACAAGTCCCTTGTGTCTCCTTTTAGGGATTGAACAAATAACTTCATAACCACATCTTCAAAATCTATCTCGTAATCTCCCGTCACATCAGCAAATTCTTGTAGATGCTTACTTGCTAATTCTGACCTTTCACCACTAAACTTCGGTATTTTTTCCTTGATCTTGGGTGGTACAATATTCAAATAACCACAAATATTTTCAAAGTTGAGGGCCCTACACCTATCAGTATTGAAATTGCTTTGGTGGGACAAGAACTGTTCACCTTGCATGCTTTTATCACTATTTACACTAGATGGTGCAAATTGACAACTTATCCTTAATTCTTGAAAAGGAATTTAAGATCTACTGTGCAATTATACAATATTATGTCAATTCCTTTTGCAATTGTGATCCTAAGCCTCTAGCACATATACTCTCTATTAATGCCACCTAAGATCTAATAATATAACATGCTCCTTTTATCATAATGCACAAATTTCAACTTATATGCAAAGGCATGCTAAATTATAACTAACATTCCCTCCTCTAGTGCTAATTCACCTATTAGGGAATCATTTACATCTTGAGCATAGGAAATTTATCCTGATTTTCCCATAATATGCTCTAATTTCTTCAATTTCTATGAGAGTACCTGGTATTTTTCAACGACTAACTATCCTTTGTCTTTAAAATTGTAGATTTGACCAAATGATGTATGCTTTATCAGTTTCTTTGAATCAGAGTCATCACCTCCTTTCAGAGGACTAAACTTCAAATGATATGAAGTTTCTTTACAAAATGGAACACATTTTGGGCTATCTTCCTCAGCAGAGTCACATTCGAATCCTTCAATCTTTGCTGCATTCCAAATATTCTACTAGGTTCAAGAATTTGTTAATATTTGAACAAGATGTTCAGATTCACATCACCATTTGACTCTGCATTTTGTATCTGGATTTGGAGAATAAGTTTATCCCCAGTAGAGCTGCCATTTTTTTGGTTGTTTTTCTAGTACACCTAAGGAATCTCTAAAGAGTAGCCAACTCCTATACTCAAGATCCTTAAAATGAATGGCCAACTGACATGAATCAGTCAAAGATTGGAATCTTGTACACTTTAAGATTTGTGGGACCTAAGAGGGTGTTCCTAATAGCATTCCATTTGAATATCACAATAAATGACATATCAAATCACAAATCGGTTCCCATAAGGGGTAAATAACATAATTCACACAAAGGTTGGCTAATCTTTGAGTAAATAACTATTAATTCACTAGGAACAAGTAAATACCTCACGCACATGCCTCATGGTAAGTAAATTTTAAAAGATTAATGTTCTAACCCTGAATCTGTGATCTGGTACACTATTATTATCCTTTGAATGGAAAATACCTCGACAAATAGATTAGTGTCTTTATCAATTGGGCAAGGGAGTCATGCATCTTACAATTAGTTATACAAAAACTCTTTAACTTTGATAATTTTGGACTATTTTCGTAAGGCTTTGCTTTATGAAAATGCACTGTACTTAAGGCATCACTTCTTACCAGATCCTTATAAATCCTCACAAATTCACAACCTCACTTAAGCATTTAATTGATTACTTGAGCCAAAGCATAAATAAGAGCATGCATTCAAACAAAACTTATTTGAAGATGAATAGAATATGCTTGATATTTCATTCAAAATTTGCAAGATGATTTATAGAGGAGATTATATGCCTTATGCATAAGATTTTTTTTGATATCAGTAATTTCTATAAGACTATTTAAGATTTACATATGCATAACTCAAAAGCCAAGACAATTTGACTATTCTACCTACTAGTAATCTTTCCAATTTCAACCCTTTACGTATTATGGACCTAAAGATTAAAAAGATTAGATTCCTGCAAATGAGCCATGAATTCCCTTTTATAACACAAGGGAGAAGACAAACTTCTGGATCGAAATGCAATTACAACACATATACGTCATTTCAATATAATTTACATTTCATTTCAAAATTCCCCACAACAGAATCTACAATCATTTGCTGAAAAGGGGAGGAAAAATGTGTAACCATCAAAATGTGTTAATACCACCAAAAGTAGCCTTTAACTATTGGAATAACTCTTCAACCCACATCTACTGTTAGCATAGTCATCATAAAAATTGATTTTAGTTGTCCACGTTTAGCATAAGACTTACCAATGCCAAAAAATGAGAACAACCCACATGTAATTTCATCTTCATGATAAAATTTGACAACCCTGAAAGCAATCTCATTACATTGAACCAACACTGGAGCCATGGTACACACACCCGCTTCATGTTCTTGCAACTAGAGGAGGAGAAACCATAGCTCCTTCATTCTTATCCTTGCCGACCATTGAGTACTCATGTCCACTTGGAGTCTTCACAACCATGCAGGAGGAACTGCGAGAACCTCTTCCCCTAATGGAGCCAGTTGGTTCAGAACTATGAGATATTGTTGATATCCCGAATCCATTTTAGTCTCACTATCAGATGAGCTATCATAGATAACAATGGGAGAGTTTTTTCTTCCATAGGAACCTCAACCATATCGAATTTTCCTTTGAATTCTGCTTGAAGGCCCAACAACTTTTCCTTTTCCTCCAGTCATCTTTGAACTCACAGTTTGGCCTTTCAACTGATGACTACTTCTTGTAACAATAGGTATAGACTCCTCGCCATGAGCATCCTTGTGAGTGCCATGTGTGTGCACTGAGTCTTCACTACAAGACTTTTGAAAATTGAGTCGAGGGGACGTCCACACTGGAATGAATGGAGCGCCAGACTTACTCATCCTGCAACTTGAAGAACCTACACTTATAACATCAAATTGCTACACAAAATCAAAAGACTCGATGGATGATTGTGATTGAAAAAATAACAACTCTCAACCTGTATTTATTAAACAATGTGATGACAAAAATCATCAATGTTCAATGAAAACACATGCGCGAACTGGGCATAATTCGTTGGCATCCACATTATCACCTTTTAATTCCCAAGTGCATGGAAATCTGCATATCATGCTTCATGATTACCAACAATTAAATCTCCAGACCCACGAAGATCAATTTGATCGTTCTTGTAAAGATCCTACCATTAATGCTCACTGGTTGCAAAACTAAACGGCTACCACGTGCCTGTTTGTTGATTTTGAATGTCAGTCGTCGATCCCTTGATGAGTTGGTGGATTAGACAACTCATGTTGAGTTGACTACCTTTGAATCTCAACAGTTCATTTCTCAATCATTTCCAACCAATGGAATTCGTCCTAATAAAAAAACATGTTACCCGTCAGTGGGTCTTTCCCACTTCATAAACTAGTGAATCAATCCATGTGTCATGAACTCGCAACCCTTGCAGTCTTTGTGAGCCTGTAGGGAATGACGAAGAGATATTCCCACGTTTGATCTTCACTGTCAATTCGGTAACACGGCCGGTTGGCATGATAGTGGAGACTATGCCCCACGATCATACAAGGACACACATCCTTAATACTCTAACCTCACACTGCATAACCAGCCGACACTTAACATCTACAAGTTGGAAGGGTACGACAAGATCATTTCCCACGGTCATGAATCTCCAAACTTGCACATACGACAAGGTTAGCATTAAAGAAGGGGCCATTATTAGGCCAATGGTGATTTAACCCTCATGGATGAATGACTTAAGCCTAAGTCATTTAGGGGAAAAATATTAAAGCCCGACTTTAGGAAAATATTAAGGTGGGCCACAAACTAGATGACCAATGCTCTAAGTCGAAGGGGCCGGTAGCTGAACGGATATAATGGCTCAAGTGACAACTTGGAGGACTGGCAACCAGCAGGGCAAGTCAATGTAGAATTAGAAGAACAAAGGGTTTTCTAAGCCAAAACTCTATCCAAACCATGGGGACAAGGGATTTATGTGCTAACTATGTTCATGGGCTACTCGAAAATTGAAAATTTTGGAGAGCTCCATTGTGGAGAATGTTGGGTGTTTGAATACTGGAAGATTGATTTATCAAAACCAACTTTAAGTTTAGGTGTTTTTCTCTAGTACTTTGGCCTCAAGAAGTTGTGTCTGGTTGCATGGTTGGAGGGGATAATTTTTTTTGATATACCTCTAATTCAGACATTGAAGGGTCTGATTTCATTTTGTAGGTGGAGACCATCAAACCTAGAATCACCATCTACAAAAAAAACCTTCACAATGCACGAGAGAAGCACACCCCATTTCACCAAAAGTGAATGTAAATTGAGATGCTATAAAATACATATTGTATAGGATTTTTAAAGCTGTGAAAAGGTTACAGGTAAACAACTACCTGGTGCAGGAAATAAAACCACTAAAATAATTATCCCTAACTAACACATTTTAGTATTGTTTTCATTTTCAATTAAATTTTTCTAACTTGAGGGACAACCATATTCCCCTCCATTACGTATATTGGTACTTATAAAAATATATTAAAACTACTTTATTAACACAAAAATTTAAGACTTATGACCTTTTATTAAAAAAAAAGATTTACTTTATGCTTGCATGATTTCATTACATTTTTATTGTTGATCAAACCGAGCAACTGTGTGTTCTTAAAAGAGAGTTATTTATATGTAATTTAAGAATCTAGGAAAATTTCCAACATAGATTCTCCTTTGTATCGATGAGTGTGGAGAATTAGTCTCCATCTACTTTCCATGAATTACTACCCACTTTAATTTATGTTGCATAACATTCAAATGGCATCCAAAACATGGTCATAAGATTGCATTGGTCTTTTCAGACTAGTAGTTAATAATTTATCCTTTTTTATTGCTTGGATCCTATGCGATTATAGTTTACTAGGGGAGAGGGGCATATAGTGGAGCACCCTAACTTCACGTTTCTCAAAATCCTATGTGAAAATTTCAAATCTCTTCCAATTTTGTACAATAGTTTATTTGACAACTCACATGCTTCTATATTTTGTTTTAGGGACACATCATCAAATATGATGCCACAATAACATGCTTTTTGTTGAGGTATCCAAAAATGCCTAAAAGAAAGTGAGACCGGTAGTGGTGCACTAAGTCATGTTTTATTGGTGCGTTAATTTGGCATCACATGATTTGTCAATATATGTATTTGATGGATAAAAAGTGTTTTGCAATTGAATATTAAGGTGCTCCACTACGGGGCCCACTATGGACTACTTCTATCCCCACTATTGGACCCCACTCCACTATGGGCCCCTCTCCCCTAGCATCATAAAGAAAAAGACCATTTGAATATTCGCATGTGGTCACAAAGGTTAGGCACAATCATTGTATTCCATTGTAGAATGAATATTTCTAGTCTCTAGAACTTAAATACCCCCATTCTTAATGCTGAGGTGACTTATAAATTGGAAAATGGCTCCCTCTTTTGTAATACTAAGTGGGGAGACTTAGTCATTACCTAATTGTTATGGATTAATGTGAACATCAATATCCATTTCATAGTTTTTATCTCTATCTTTGCGATATAAGAAATGAGTTAGATGCATGGGAAAATTTAATTGCATTAGACAAATAACCTCCATGGACCATTTTTTGTTGATCAATTTTTTTCTTTTAATGTACATGAACCATTGATCCTATCATGACCTAGTGAAAATGAGTCTTATGTAGAGTTATTTTTGAGAATCAACTTTAGTGAAAGGTGGTCATTGCAAGTCCATATATATGGGATTTTTAGTGGTGTCATTAGAATATTTCCAATCTATTATTTCTTTCAAATGCACTATATGCATTAGGCCTTGAATATTAATTTATGAAATGCTAAGTTGGACATTAATTCTAATTTTAGTTGTAGATCATAACTATTGGAGTTCTATTACAATAAAATTTGTATTGAGAATTATGACTTATGAGCATATTGATATGAAAATTAACTTATGATAGAGAGTTTGAATTTATAAAAAAATTTAGATTTAAATAGATTTGTGTCAAATTGGAGATTTTTAATTTTATTGTCCTTGGAAGGTCAAAATTGAGTGGTAAATAACAATTACGAAGCTTGTTTTGAAGAAACTTGACAATTGGTTTTGCATTCCTTACACGTATGTATATGGATAATAATACAAAGTTTAGGGACATTCTATACATGAGCATAAAAAAAAGAACATGGATGAAGATTGCTAGAGCAAATAAATGGGAGTTGAGTAGTGAGGAAACCTTATTTGAAGACTTGTTATAGGCGGGGACTAAATATTAGGAGAAACAAAATAGAATTACTAAGGAAATTTTGGGCTTGGTGTTTGAGATCATGAAGACCTTATTTGAAAAAAATTATCTCTTCCTTGGAAATATAAATTGGGTATTTAATATTCTCTTTGCATGGAAGTTATATATGGACTACCAAAGGCTATGTGTGAGCTTATAAAGCTTAAAACTTAACCAAAGAATTGTTATAGATATACAAGACTTTGTTAAGATGTTATATTGTTATATGACTTATGTGGTTTATGGTTATTCAAATGGAAAAAAATCTAAAGATTCGAAATGGAATTATGATTACTATATGCCAAAATTGTGATTTCCTATATTTTACAATTGTGCAATTTTATTTCTAATTATAGAGGAAATTCAAATTTGGAGGCTCGAAAGATCTTGGTTCTCTTCTCTTGGTAGATATATAAAGGTCCCAAAATCTAACATTGTAAGGGATTGAAAACTATTCATTTCACTTCTATAATAGCTTGTTTTATTGCTTTCTATACTTCATTTCTTCTTCCTCTATAGTTTTACATCTCTGAACTATGTTGTTCTACCCTTTTATTCTTGATTCACTATGTATAATTTGATAGATTGAACTTGTGCTTCATATCATTGAGGACTTGTTTATTGGTGAATCCTTTTGTGTGGTCAACCTAAGCATGCTCGTGGAAAAGTATAATAAGTATTTATGTTGTGCAAAGGTTTTGGAAGTTGTGCTTTCAAATTTTGTATGAAATAAGGTGGTTGTTAAAATATGTCAAAATTGGTTTAAATTATAAAATATATAAAAAAAAAAAAAAAAGACAAAAAAAGAAGTAAAATAAGTAGAATACTACTTGTTCTCATCTTTTGCAAATGTAGTTTTCCTTCCAATGGGTAGTCTTGTAATTATCACTAGGTATTTTCATTAGAAAGCTAGAGATACTTTTGGTTGACTTCCTTTCTTTTCCCCTAATGGTAAGTAAACTACTCCAAATCATATAAATAAAATTTAATTGTTCAACATTAGATTATGCATGAGGATGTTGTATGTGTTATGATTTCCAAGATCATAAAGAAAAAACCAAGAGACTTCCACAAAATAATTACACACAATATAGCCTAATTTTGATATTATCAAGGTAATGATACGAGAGTTGAATTAAATGTACAATATGACCTTTCTTATATAGGAAAGGTGGTGAAGGCAGTCAAGTTGAACACAATGATTGACTAACCCTTCAAGAATGGAACACTTGTTAACTGCCTTGACAAGTGTTTTGTGAGTAGCAAGTGAACATACAATAGGTGTCTCACAAAATGAGGACACTTATCTCAACCACATGAGGTGAGACAAAACTCTAGAAGTCCCTAAGTGGAGACTTACACAATGTGAATAGTGTTGGTGTAATTAATTATTTAATTACACCTGAATAAGTTTACTTAGGTAATATTTTAATTCCTAAGTTAATAGTTGTCATCCTTATCTTGTTGAGTTATCTTGTTGCTCAAGATAAGATTAGGGCTATGCATACATTTCTTTTATAAAGCAAATCATCTCATGTAATTAATAATTCCTGAATAATATTATTTGCACATCTTCATGCAAAGCTCTACTTTTTTAGATTTTCTCAATATTTTTGGAAGGTTTTTTGGTTTGTGCGAACCCCAAATCTATGTACCTGCAAAACAAAGAGATTAAACATTGTAAGTTAGATATTGCAAGCATAAACAAGGATTCCCCATGGAATCCATTTACAATTCAAACTAGGAATGAAAATATGCAAAAACACAATAAAATGATAAACCAAAGATGAAATCCTAATCTAAATAGCAAACTCTTAATCCCATGGGGGAATTGGTGCCAATTTGATGTGAAAATTGGCCCTTTCCCAATCCCTAAGATGCAAGCTTCGAATGTTGAAGAGATTGATCCACTTTTGATGATGAATTGAGAACTCCAAGCCAAATCTGCGATAACCTAGCTATGATTCAATGATAATGATGAAGCTCAAGAGATATTTGAGCATGGTAACTTTGCTTGGATTGTGGATGATAAAATGAGGAGAGGAGCTCTTCATTTATAGGATTTCAAGATGGATGAAAGCCCAAATTTGAGCAATGTGGGACTAACTTTCATCCAATGATATGGTGCCACTTGTCAAGCTATGAATGGATGATGGTTGTGCAAGATTTGGGGTTTGTGCCAATAAATGCCAATATTTGAAATTCAAATTTGTTGAAATGACATGTAAGAGGGAAGGGAAAATGCAATAAATTCCACTTGGCTCAAGGCAAAGGACATGTAAGAGATCTTAAATGCCTTGTTGGAAGGACTTATTCCCACTTGGATTTTGAATTCAAATTGGGGAATATTCCAAAAGATGCCATGTGAGGGAAAATAGGGATTTAATAAATGAATTAAATCTATTTTCATGTGCAAGTTGCATTCTCTAGAGGATGTGACATGAGATGAGGTTAAATTAATCAAGGTTTAATTAATTTAACAGGAGATTAGATGATGTGACTTATTTGACTTAGATTTATGGATTTATTTAAATCAGATAAAGAGAAATATGATAAGAGGCTAATTAAATAAAGATTTTGATTTATTTAATTAAAAGGGATGGTGTTAGATTAAATCAAATAAGGTTTTAATTTATTTAATTTAATGGATAGACTTTAGAGATTTAATCAAATAAATTGATTATTTAATTAAATAGGGATAATTAGATCAGATGGATTGATTTAATTAACAAGAGAAAATGAATTAATTAGACAAAATGATTTATTTAATTAAGAGATGAATATTGATGAATTTAATTAGATAAGGGAATTTGATTAAACGGTTAGACCGAGGGATGATTTAGAAAGAAACAATGTTAGAAAGTCATGATTAGATGCATGATGTCAATTAGTATATTTTTGATGTCTATAGTTTGTATGTCTGATCTTGGTTTCTAACATGGTATCAGAGCCTCAATTTGTAGCCCCTTCTCAGCATTTTTGGAGAAATACATTATAGAGCACGTTTGGAGTTCCTCGAGGGTTTCAACTCCTTGAGAATATTCATGCAGTGCCTTGGATCAGATTGAGGTTTTCCATTGGATTCAGAGCATTGGAAAAAGTTTGGATTGACTTTTATTTCACTGATTTTGGTCATCGTTGAAGAAATCTGTGAGGGTTTCAAGCTAGGTGATTTTTCTGAGAGATTTAGGGGTTGCCTAATTTTTTGGGAATTTTTGGACAAAACGGACCTCGCCATTGAGTCTGTAGCACCCAAAAACCCCTATTTTCATATAAAATTTGTCCATTTTGGATATAGTTGTCTGGAGAGGCAAAAATGTTTTGCCCCAAGGCTGTACGACCCCAAGGCATGCTTCACAAGGTTCAAATTTTTATATATATATATATATATATATATGAATCACAAAAATCATGCGTAAGTTTGCGCAACTAGTGTAAAAGCCTCCTGCCACCACTGCTCTACCCGACAGCTTCCCATCCACCACCCCTAGCGGTGGACTCCACTGCCGTCACCCTCAACATCCCTCAGCTGGTCCGCAGCCTTTGAGGGCTCCAAAACCTTAGGAGCTAGTCACATTAGAGACCGGGTGCTAGCGCTAGCCCTTGGCTCCACCGTAGGGTCCTGACTGCCAACCCCCTGGTCTTCTCAGGCGACCAAGGGCTATTTTTTTTAGTCCCTAAGTGCTGCAGAAAGGGCATATTGGGCAGAATCAGAGCATTTTCACGAAATCGGCTATAACTTGGGCATACGACATCATTTTTTTGCAAATGAGATATCATCAAAAAGTTGGTTTGATGAACTTCGCAATGGTGGAGGTTTGATTCTTTGGTTTTTCTTTTTTGATTCTTTTTTTGGCCTCAGAAGTCAGATGTTGTTGTTTTCACTCCAGAGGGAATATCTTTTGACTCAATGATCCTTTTTTCGCCATTCTTGCAACATCAAAAAGATGGTTTTGTCCTCTACATAGATCTGACATCAATTTCAATTTTATGTTTATGCATGTTTTGCATTCTCTCCTTTTGCAATCATTGGGTATTGTAATAAATGAACTGATATAAAGTTCCATCAGGGGGGTTTCTTGCATAATAATCTAATTAGAGTGTGCATGCACTTTGATCTCCATCTTGATTTTCTGACAACTTGTATGGGTTATATCTAGTTTCTTAGTTTCTTTTGGCCACATCTTGCTCTAGCTTGACACATATTAGATTCACAATGGTTCACACTTCAGATTGGGATCCCATGGTTATTGATATGCATTGGTTCAGATCCATCTCAGTTTGAGGGCCATGTTTTTATGGTTAATGTTCCAAAGTCTTTATGGTACTTGTTCCCATGGAAGAGTTTTAGTCTGAGTTTGGCATCAACATCGAGATACATAGTTTCTAGATTATGTCATCATAACATCTACTGTTGCTTCATAGATTCCAGGGTTGTTGGACAGTTTATGAGTTTTCCAGTGTTCTGTAGCATTGGGTTTGTTGTTGCATTATTATGATTCCACTTTGGTTTCTTGTAGATAGAAGTATCTTTCCTTGCTTGCCGGATTTCGGTTCTAGTGTTACTCCACAGTGTTTTTCCAGTGCTTCTTTGTAGTAGGTCATCTCATTGTAGGGGGTTTTGTCCCATCGGGTTTTCCTTCTCTACCTCATTATTGCATTTGTACATGAGTACTTGATCAAACTTTGTTGCCAGGACCCATTCATGCTTTCTTGCATTCATCTTAGTTTTAGGTGCATGCTTTTTTAGTCTCCCTAAGTTGCACTTATGGGGGGTATTGGCGTAATTAATTATTTAATTACACTTGAATAAGTTTACTTAGGTAATATTTTAATTCCTAAGTTAATAGTTGTCATCCTTATCTTGTTGAGCTATCTTGTTGCTCAAGATAAGATTAAGGTTATGCATACATTGATTT
Organism: Sequoia sempervirens; assembly: GCA_007258455.2. Taxonomy (NCBI): domain Eukaryota; kingdom Viridiplantae; phylum Streptophyta; class Pinopsida; order Cupressales; family Cupressaceae; genus Sequoia; species Sequoia sempervirens. The sequence continues at coordinate 749,808,428 of VDFB02270651.1, read as the reverse complement.
TATAAAGCAAATCATCTCATGTAATTAAGAATTCCTGAATAATATTATTTGCACATCTTCATGCAAAGCTTTTCTTTTTTTGATTTTCTCTTCTACGGAATGTTTTTTGGTTTGCATGTATGATCTTGGTTTCTAACAAATAGGACTCTCCTAGTTAGGTTAATAGCTAACTAGTTTTATAAAGTCACTATTTACACCAACACGCTCCCTTAATTTTAAATTAGGGAGCAATGTATGTATGATGATGAATCCTGACTATGAGGCCATATTAGGTACTCATGTACAAATTTCTCATGAAGTGGAGAAAAGGAGAAAAACCCTATAGAAAATGAAAAACCTCTCTCTAAAAGAGAAATGATATAATGTAGAGAGACTATGTAGCCTCTCCTTAAAATGATGATTACTTCTTTGCATTATGTAGAACATGTACTAAAGAAGTGATGTAGAATCATTGGATGCTCTTGATGAAGTGTCTATAGAATCTCATGTAGTAGATGATGGTGGATGCATTTTTCAATCATTATTTTTCAGTCATTCTAAAATTCTTTGAGTTGATAACTTAGAATCAAGAAAGATAAAAAAAAATGTAAAGTTCTCAAGGAACAATGACAATGACAACCCCCCTTGAATATTTTGATCCCTCCTGAATTAGGACTTTATATGTTTTAGTGCATATAACAATTTCAAGGTAACAAATAATGACATTTTTTAATTGAGTGTGATATCGTTTTCAATGAAATGGACAAGTAATATTCACTTTCACAAAAGTATTACCCATTTTGAGTAGCTAATAAAAGGATACAATAATAAAATGTGCCTAATTTTGCACTTCTAGAAACTTAAAGTTTTCTTGTTAAAGGAGGAGATAAAATATGTGTTAAGCAACACATTTTTCACATTGTCTTAATGCTAGTTTTTCTAGCTCAAAAAGAGCTTTCTGTGGACTATTCACGATAAAAAATATGACTTACGGTTTGCAAGTTGTGCCAAAATGAAAAAAGACTCCCTCTTTGAAAAGCTTTGAATAAGTTGATGGTTTGTCTTGACTACTAAAAAAATTGTATTTAATGATGAACGATTAGAACCTAGCTATTCCAATATTGCTAGTTACAATAAATGGTAAGAAATGCTAAAAAGAAAAAGTCTGCCCCTCTACCCCCCTTATGAACACTATGCAAAATTTGATGGTTACCTTGAAGTTAACTTATTGGTTAGCATAAAAAGTTAACATTTAACGTTTACATAATATGTTATGATATTTGAGCATTTGTTAATTGATTAAAGTTAACATTCAATGCAATACAAAGATTATGTAGTTAACAAGAAATGGTAACAACAAATGCAAGGCCGCCTAGGAGGAAGGGAGCTGGTCTTATGGAGAACTTTGACCACGATGAAGATTTTTAAAGCACAACTTGCATTGATGTGGCATATATCCCACCAATGTTGGAGCCACTCACGTGAAGACTACGACAGATTGTGAGAAGACTTGTATTCGAAATGTGAGGCTTTTAACATATAACAATATTATCAATGCACATGCCAACAAAAAAGCCACAATTTTCACACTATAATTCTCCATACACTACTGCCACCTCCATGTGACCCCCTAATCAACAACGCTTAAGGAAATCGCAGCAGCCTTTGCTCTTCTTCAATGCCTCATTCAACTCAGGTTCTTGTCAGGGAGGCGGATTGGGCTAATTGGATGTGCATTTGTTCATCATGCCCATGACGTTCTAGGAAAGATCTTTGGTTTGAGTGTTCATGGATTTGTCCCAAGCATGGACAATGATTTTCTTAGTGCTTAAAACTTCCATGACCTCAACGTCTAACTCCAGAAACACTAGTGGATGGCACAGGAGAAGCGCTTGGAGGACACACTATATTAGGCAACTCCCACTAAAAAAAATCTTTTAAGCCCATCATGAACATATTTTCCAAGAATATTTGTGTGATTGCATCACTATAGCATCCTACCAGCAAATATACATTTGGAAACAATTTCTTGGCCCGTTCCAGAGATCGCATGTGGCAAAAAATGGAACAGATCGTAAATCTCATCGGCGTAGATGTGAGTAGGCTTTGTTAAATGGCTCAACCTTTATAAAAGATACTTGGGTAGAGTTTGCAGATGAATGTGGGCATGCGTGTAGAGGGCGATGGAGGCTCACTTGCTGATTTGTTAAACCACAAGAGAAGGATGAGTGAGTCCTCCCTGGAAAAGGTTGCCCACCAAGTACTTGAAGGATTGAAATACCTTCATTGAGAACGGATTGTTCACAGAGATATTAAGCCCACCAATCTCTTGATTAGAAAGAATTCCTAACGAATTAAAATTTGTAGACTTTGGCGTGAGCAGTGCATGCGTGGGGGAAGATACACGCAAACCATAGGGAGGGTGTCACGATGGGAGAGGTAGGTACCATAGGTAATGTATATTGCTGGTGACTTGACCACTGCCCCACCTTGTATAAATGTGGAGTGAGGCAAGATTAATTTGCAGCGCTAGATCATGGCCTCCACAAAGTATGCATTGCTATTTTTGGCTATAGGTCTCGTTAGAGCAGAGATCACAAAGCACACATAGACTGTCACAATAGCGATTACAAATATGGTGTTGGAAAAATAAACCTAACTACAGTGGGCAAAGAATGAAAACACAGGCAAAAATAGAGATAACAAGATAAGGAGGCAAAATAAGATATTTGATTTCATTTATTCACAAAAGATTACATTCAAAAAGATTATAGACACAACTCAGAGGAAAAGCTCTATATATTCTTCATACAAAAAATTGCACATATTCTGGTGCACTGGAGCTTTTTGTGTGATGCTACGTGCTGGAAATATTCCGGAGCACTAGAGCACTGCTCTTTGTCAATGTCTTCTATTGCTAGAGGTTCTTTTGAACATTCCCTTTCCTGTTCTGCTAAACATTCTTCCCTGTTTTCTGCTGCAAAAACTTAACTGTCTTCTTCTACACAAAAAATATTCTATTCTATTCTTTTGTCTTGCCCTTTTAAAAAACTAACGCTCATTTTCAAATTCACCTACCGGAATAAATTTTCTGCCAAAGCACATTAATTGGGACAACAAATATCTGACAGTGAAAAATGGGGAAATGATCCAAAGTGGATCTCATCTGGCAGGGCATTTATTGCATTTGTCTGTTGATGCTCAAAATTAAATATTCCAACACCCCCCCTCAATCTTGATCCATTCTACTTTTTATCATTATTTAAAATTTCTGGAGAATTGGTCTCTATTTTTCATCACTCTGCAAAATTTCCAGAGCAACAAAGCAATTCCAGAGCACTAGCGCAAAGTTTCTGGAGCATACCTATTTGCATTTGTTCTGATTTCTGGAGCCTTTCTGAGTTTCCAGAACTAAATTTTTGGAGCATTTGCATTTTTCTGTATTTTCTAGAATTAAAGTTCTGGTGCATTCCTGCATACCAAGCCTATTTCTTAGGTGTTCAAAGGATTCTTTTGACAATACCATTGTGAAAATATCAACGAGTTGCTGCTCAAATATGTTGTACTGAAGTTCAATCTCTTCATGCTCCACCAACTCCCTTATGAAATGGTAGTGGATTTTGATGTGCTTGCTTCGTCCATGAAAGATGAGATTCTTAGTCAATGCAATAGAAGAGACATTGTCACAAAATATGGTTGTACTATCTTCTTGCTACTCATTCAAATTTGCAAGGATTCTTCTAAGCCAAATAGCCTGACATGTTGCTGCATTTGTTGCTATGTACTCTGCTTCAACTGTGGAGAGTGAAACTATGAGCTGCTTCTTCGATGTCCATGACATTGCTCCTGAACCCATGTGGAATAAATATCCCGATGTGCTCTTCGTGTCATCTACATTTCCTACCCAATCACTGTCTGTGTACCCAACTAGCTGAAACTCATTGGAGGTGGTATACGTGATGCCATTGCCTTTCATGCCATTAACATACTTTAGAATTCTTTTTCCTGCTTGCTAGTGTGTGTTCTTAGGTTGCTCCATGAATTTAGAAATTAGGCTTACCGTGTACATCAGATTAGGTCTTGTTGTTGTCAAATACATGAGGCTTCTAACCATGCTCTTGTAGAGGGTTGGGTTAATATCATTGCTGTTGCCCTCTTTCTTTAATTTTAGACCTGTAGCTGTTGGGGTTGGGGCTGGTTTGCTGTCCAACATTCTAAATATCTTCAAGATTTTTTTAGCATAATTTGTTTGTGAAATAAAGATGCTATGATCTATTTGTTGGACCTCTATGCCTAGGAAATATTTTAGCAAACCTAGGTCTATCATTTCAAACTCATTTTTCATTGCCTCTTTGAAATCAACAATGAAAATATTACTATTTCCTCTAAGAATTAAATCATCTACATACAAAACAACAATAAGAATCTCACCATTGGCTGCCTTGATGTAGAGTGTGGGCTCATTATTGCTTTTGCTAAAGCCATTGCTCAAAAGGTACAAATAAATTCTATTTTACCATGCCTATGGTGCTTGTTTTAGCCCATAAAGAGATTTTTGAAGCCTGTAGACTGTCTTCTTTCCCTAGGACTTTGTAGCTAGGTGGCTGCTCCACATACACCTCTTCTTTTAGCACTCCATTCAAGAAGGTTGATTTCACGTCCATTTGAAATACTTTCCATTCATGTTGGGCTGGAATTACTAGGACTTCCTACACTATTTTCAACCTTACAACTGGTGCATATGTTTCATCGTAATCTTTTCTAGGTTGTGATTTGTATCTCTTAAGAACTAGCCTTGCTTTATGTCTTTCAACCTTACCATCAACAGTGCATTTGGTCTTATAGACCCACTTAACTCCAATGACTGATTTCCTTTTGGGTAAATCAGTGAGCTCCCATATTTTGTTTCTCACTATAGCGTCCAACTCTTCATCCATGGTCTTACACCATTTTTCTTCTTTCATAGTTTCTTTAAAATACATTGGATCACTATAAGAAAACATAGAAAAATCTGAATTCTCATTAAATTCATCATACCTTATGTTTTCATAAATTTCCCTCATGCTTCTAGTCTTTTGTGGCATCAATGATGCAAGCGTAGGGTCAAAATTTTTGGAGTTACTTGACTGTTGGACTGATGAAGAAGACTACTGCTATAGATTTCCGAAGCAACTTCCTTGCTGAAAGTTTTTGACGCATCTACCCTGTTGGAGGTTTCCGAAGCATCTTCCCTACTGGGAATTTTTGGAGCTGTTGCTGGGTGATCCCACAATAGTGGTTTACAATTTTTGGCCAAACTGGACACTGAAATTATTATTTTTAACTAAATCTTCACATTCGGGCACCTATAGCGGCTAAATCGTGAGGAATTTGAAGATGATGCAAACTAGAGTCTCATCACATTTTGTCTATAGATTCTAAAAATATTTTTTTCAAAACTTTTGGAATCAGATTGTACTTCTTTTTCCATCTCCCATGAAAATTGGTTTTTTTCAAAAAACAACATTTTAAAAAAGTGATGCACACCGTATAACACATAACTTTTTTTCACGAAGGATAAAATTCTAATTCTTTCGAATTTAGATTTGTAACTCCGATATCTAGTGCTTCCACTTGGTTAGAATGTTTTTTTATGAATATTTTTTCTTTAATCAAGTTTCAAAGTCAAACCAATTACAATTCAGACATAGCACGACCATATAACGCGTAACTTTTTTTGTATATATCAAAATTCATTTTTTTTTTGTTGGATCAAAGACTTCAATATTTGGTGCACTCATATTTAAATTCAATTTTTTTTGATAATCTACTATTTTTCCACATGTGCAGAACAGAGACCTTCATTTTTGGTGAAGAACCTATGTTTAATAAAACTAAAAAATAATACATAATAAAATCAAAACATATTAAAATTATATTCGTTGGATAGCTCGTTACGAGGACTATCTAATTCCAGAAGGGTTTCTGAAGACTTCTCCATTTTCATCCTCAACCTGAGCTCCGAAGCATAAAAAAAAGACTATTTTTGTGTCTCAGGAGGGGGATGAGGGGCAAGGGGGGTTCGAATGAACCCCTAACGGTTCAAGCGAATCCCTAGAGGTTCGCTCGAACCAGGGTTCGACCGAACCATGGTTCAACCGAACCTATTCAAGGGGGTTCTCTCAAACCCCCTTTGCTATGCATTTGTTTTGTATTTTTGGTAGCCAAAATTTAAAGGGGTTCGCTCGAACACTGGTTTGATCGAACCCCTAATGCGTTCAGTCGAACTGGTAGGTTCGTACGAACCCCCAAAATCACTTTTTTTGCTTTGGGGTCTTTTTTTGTGAGTTCTCCTTCCTCACTTGAATTGTAAACAACTATTGTGGCTTCACCCTGCTGCTATTTTCTAAACCATTACCTTGCTATAAGTTTCCAACACATTTTCCTTCTGCAACTTTTTCATCCTCAAAGAGTATTGAGTCTAAAATACCCATATTGCTATCCATTGTTCCATTTCATGACTCATTTTCAATGAATTCAACATCTATGCTAATCACCACTTTCTTGGTGATGGGATTGTATAATTTGTAGACTTTGGATTCTTCACTATAGCGTATGAAAATGCATCTCTTTTTTCATCAATTTTTTTCCTTTTCTCTTTTGGCACAAGTGCATATGCCACACATCCAAATATTCTCAAATGCTCAACACTCCATTTGTATTTTGTCTATGCTTCTTGTGGAATCCTATCATGAACAACCTTTGTGGGGCACCTATTCAAGATGTAGACCGTTGTTGCTACAACATCACCCCAATATTCATTAGACAAACCTTTTGCTTTGAACATGCTTGCTGCCATCTTTGTGATGGTTCTATTCTTTCTTTCAGCGACTCCATTTTGTTGTGGAGTATACTGGGCTGTGAATTATCTCTGAATGTCTTAAGACTTGCAAAATTTCATAAACTCATGAGAGATATACTGTCCCCCTCTGTCCATTTTGAGGACTTTGATATAGTGGCTGCTTTACTTTTCAGCCAAGGCCTTAAACTCCTTGAACTTCTCAAATGCATCTGATTTGTTCTTAAAAAAATACACCCATATTTTTTTGTTATAGTCATCTATGAGTGTTATGAAATAAACATTTCCACCTATGGTTGGGGTCTTCATGGGATCACACAAATCTGAATGCACCAACTCTAATGGTGCTCTATCTCTCCTAGAATGTCTTGATTGAATGGATTGCCTATGTTGTTTACCTAGGATACATGCTTCACACTTTCCATCGGGCTCTACAATTACTGGTAGGCCCCTAACCATCTCTTTTTTAGCTAAAAGATTTAAACTAGAATAACTTAGATTTCCATACCTCAAATGCAAAAGTTTGGATGGGTCTTGAATGACTATTTTGAAGGTTGACTGCTACATGCCTATTGACTATACTGAGATTTGCATTTTGAGGAGAAACATTCAGTTCTTTGTTATTTGAACTACTACCATAACTTTCTTGCTTCTGTCCTTGTCATAGATGATGCATTTCCCTTTCTCCATTAATACTCTATAACCATTTTGAACCATCTTTCCAATGCTCAAGAGATTGTGTTTCATGCCTAGGGCATAGAAGACGTCATGGAGTTGTCTTTCTTCACCATGCTTGGTTTGTAGACACACTATGCCCTTGCCTATGACTAAAACCTTTTGATTGTTCCCCATTTTAATTTCAGACTTAATGCTATTGTCTATGGAGGAAAATAAATTTCTATTACCACTCATGTAGTTGCTACAACCACTGTCCAAATACCAAATTTCAGTGCTGCCTTGTTTTGCAAGATTACAAGCAATAAACACTTGTGACTATTTTTTATTTTCGACCTTGTTCTCATTTGCCACATTTGCATTTTGACTCCCTTGGTCATGTTGTTTCTTCCTAAATTCACTTGCATAGTGACCATACTTGTGATAGTAGTAACATTGTACATTGCTCTTATCAGATCTCTGATTCAAGCTGCTATTCTTCTTTTTGTTTTGGAAGTCTGATTAAGAGGTGCTAGCCTTCTCTTGACTATTTAAGCCTCCTCTTCTAGAGTTATTTCTACCTCTGTCTCTTTGACCTCTTCATCTGCCATTTCTTCCTCTTCCATTTCCTTTCACATTGGCTTGTTCTTTGAAGGCTTGTTCATGGGAAGAATTTGCAGACCTATTTAGGTGTTGCTCATGGGTCTGAAGTGAACCCATTAACTCATCAACTAATAATGTTGAGAGGTCATTTACCTCTTCTATGGAAATAACCACCAAGTCAAATTTTGTGGGTAAACTTTTGAAAATCTTCTCCATAATCTTCTGCTCTTCCATGGTTTCTCCATTTATCCTCAACTGGTTAATGAAGGTGGAAGCCCTTGTATGAAAATATAAAATGGACTCACTATCCTTCATCTGCATGGTCTCAAATTCTCTCATTTGCAGCTGGAGTTTCATTGGCCTGACTTTCTCAGTTCCTTTGCAGGTGGTTTGAAGTATTTCCATGCTTCTTCTGCATAAATAGTTGCTGCTATTCGAGGAAAGATAGCCTTTGTCAAGGCCACCTCAATAAAAATGAGGGCTTTGGCATCATTTTTTCTTGTCTCCTTCAACTAGTTCTTTTGAGCATTGCTCAATGTTGTGAATGCATTTGGGTCAGTCACATATGTGAACCCATTTGCTACTAAAATGGTTTTCATTTTCTTTTCCTAGATGTCATAATTTTTACCATCAAATATAGGTGGCTGCTGCCAACTCCTATTGTCTCCTCTATCCATTTTGCTAAATGGGGGAAAACTACAAATACCTAGATAAAATCTAAGGCTTTTCTTCACTTCCCAGAAAACTAGGGCTTTCCCAAATACCTAGAAACTAAGGTTCTATCACAGCACGCCTAGGAACAAAGCTAGGGCTTTAAAAACTAAATGCATAGAAAACTTAAGGCTTTGATACCAATCTATTGGGAAAATAAACCCAACTACAGTGGGAAAAGAATGAAAACATAGAAAAAAATGGAGACAATAAGACAAGGAGGCAGAATAATATATTCAATTTCATTCATTCACAAAAGATTACATTAAAAAAGATTACAGAAAAAACTCAGAGCAAAAGCTTGGTATATTCTTCATCCAAAAAACTATGCATATTCCAGTGTACTGGAGCTTTCTATGTGCTGTTGTAGGTTGAAAATATTCTGGAGCACTGCTCGCTATCAATATCTTCTTCTACTATAGGTTCTCCTGAACATTCCCTTTCCTATTCTGCTGAACATTCCTCCTTGTTTTTTGCTACAAAAGCTTAACTGTCTTCTTCTACAAAAAAAAAAATTCTATTATATTCTTTTGTCTTACTTGCCCTTTCCAAAAACTAGCACTCATTTTCAAATTCACCTACCAGAATAAATTTGTTGCCAAAGCACATTAATTAGGACATTAAATATTTGATAGTGAAAAAGGGGGGGAATGACCCAAAGTGGATCTCATCTAGCTGGGCATTTATTGCATTTTCTCATTGATGCTCAGGATTAAATATTCCAACACTCCCCCTTAATCTTGAGCCATTTTTCTTTTCATCATTATTTAAAATTTCTGGAGAAATGTTTTCGGACACCCGTCCCTATTTTTCATCACTCTACGAAATTTCTGGAGCAACGGAGCAATTTCGGAGCACTGACACAAAGTTTCTAGAGCATACCTGTTTGCGCCTATTATGATTTTTGGCACCTTTCTGAGTTTCCAAAACTAAATTTCTGGAGCATCTGCGCTTTTCTGTGTTTTTCAGAACTAAAGTTCTAGTGTATTCCTACATACCAAGCCTATTTCTTAGGTGTTCAAAGGATTCTTTTGACAATGCCTTTGTGAAAATATCAGCAAGTTGCTACTCAAATATGTAGTATTGAAGTTCAATCTCTCCATACTCCACCAACTCCCTTATGATGTGGTGAGGCATGCCAAATGTTTCTAGGTCACACTACTCAACATCAAATATTCAGAAGCAATTTCCTCAAATCACACAATTACTCCAGAAAATAATGACCTCATAATGGAGATCACACAAATGCATGTGATACACATTAAACCCAAACAAAAATTGAGATCATTCTCAAACAGAGATCAATATTACATTCAAATCAAATTGCATGGAACTATAAACTAGGCTAGATGCAATATTTTGGAAATAGTTTTGTTTGCATGGCTCTTATATCATGTTATGAATTCCAAGATCATAAAGAAAAAACCAATAGACTTCCACAAAATACTTACACACATAGTCTAATTGATATTATCAAGATAATGATACAAGAGTTGAATTGAATATACAATGTAACCTTGCTTAAATAGGCAAGGTGGTGAAGGTAGTCAAGCCGAACACAATGACTAACTAACCCTTCAATAATGGAACACTTGTTAACTCCCATGACAAGTGTTTTGTGAGTGGAAAGTGACCATCCAATAGGTGTCTTACAATGTGAGGACATTTGTCTCAACAACATGAGGTGAGAAAAAACTATAGAAGTCCCTAAGTGGAGACTTAAGCAATGTGAATAGGACTCTCCTAGTTAGCTTAATAGCTAACTAGTTTGATAAAGTCACTATTTGCACCAATAGTATGTAGACTATTTTCTTATACATTGAAAGATGAAGCTTTTGATTGATATAGACAACTTGTAGATGGTTCCACACACTCTTGGGAAAATTTTGAAATAACTTACTAAATGGTCAATTTATAGAATATATAGACCCAAGAGAAGCTATGTTGTAACTCAATATTAAGGAAGGATCCCAATTAATCAATCTAAAGGGCACACAATATACTAAAGGGGTACCTGGGGTGAATCAATAGATCTAATCAATGAAAATATCTTAACTTCAACCACAGTTATTAGAATCTATGATTCTTCACTACCAATCCCAACACAAATAACTAATCACAAAACATGAATTTTCACTACTACTAAGCAATATCAAGAGCACATACACACACAAGAGAACACCAAATATACATGTAAACCCAAGATGTGAAAAGCCACAGTGAGAATAGCTACTTCAATCTACTAGCCAAATCCAACCTCACAGAGCATAAATATACAAGTGAATTTTACAATATGAAGTAGGCACCAACCCACCAAAGACACCAACCCCTAAATACATATTTGTAGGAACCAATCTATTAGAGACACCAATCCCCAACACAATGTACTAAGCACTAGCTCTACAAGTAGAACACCAATCCTACTGGGATAGTGAGATAAAGCTTAAGAATCTTCTATTTAGCCAAAGACCTCTTATACATGTTCCAAAGATACAACTGCCACTTTTCCACACTACATATGATCTTCTAATACTGGTGCACACATTGAAATGCAACTCTCCCTTTTATCTTTACCACCTTCTCTTCAATTTACACTAATGACCAAATTTTATTCACATAGGTGTAATTCTTCTATACATATGCATCCACACAATAGATAAATATATACTTGACATTGAATTAAAACTCTTCTATGTCAGCCAGAGATCTGCAAATAACCAAGACAACATAAGGTGGACCTAAATTCAAATTTCATGAAATGTGTAACAAGTCAATTCAATTTTTTTTTCTTTATCATCAAAAGAACATAATGTCATGTGCTACCACAAGAACCTTAATAAGGTCCTATCTTAAAACCAGACACAAGATTTGAATTTTTCACGCTACTAACCATTACCATGCAGACCTTAAACACCAACAAGTTGACAGAAAAGAATAAAAAACCTTATGTAACTCAAATCTTTCTGTATGCTAAACATATCCTCTAGAAACTCTAGAATATGATAAAACAAGTGTAGGCATACTCTCCTTTCAAACTGTAGAGCCTACAATGTTTCTCAAAGGGAGACCTGAGAAACATTGAACCTAATACATCTTGAATTGAAACATTCAGGTATAGTCTTTCAGACCAAGACTATAATAGTAAATATATACATGCATGATATTGTAATTATACATCAACCATACAAACACTTCTCAACATCTAATAATATATGTTTCTTGATTTAATGATATGATTGATATGACAATAAATTTACCAACATAGATAGGTATACAACTACAATGAACTTATGAAAAATAACATACTTCTACAAATCTCTACAACTCAAAATGATAAGTCAAGGGGAATATAATGATAATTCAAGTACCATTGCATACTTAGTCTTCTTACTACATAAATGAAAACCTTTGACATTGACTACAGTAATGACAACCTTTGACATCAATAACAACTTTTGACATCGACTACACCAATGAAAACCTTTGAAATCAATGACAACCTTTGTTCAACAATCTCCCCCTTTGTCATTGATGGAAAAGAGAAAAATTTTGGGCCACCCATAAAACCAACAAATTACACATGAAGACATTTCTCCACCTTTGATTGATTTCTCCCACTTGAAAGATATAGAATTTTGAGTTCACTTTCTCCCCCTTTGAAATCAATGGTAAAGGTCAACAATCTCCCCCTTTTGCATTTCCAATACTCTGCACAATCTGAAAATTTGTTTTCCAGATAGACTCCCCCCAAGTCCATGCTTCACAACTTTTGAAAGTATTCCACAAGACCACCAATAATTCTTGTGACATGGAGACCAAGCTCCTATTACACAATGTTGTCATTAGTGTTTTCATTGATGTCAACCTCTAATGTGGTCATGATGAGTAGGTGTTACAGATGTAGCAGGGTCACTTGGTTTCCAAGTGCTTTTGAGAAAAATTGTATAAAGAGTGTACAAGGTGATAGGGATGTGTTCTATGTTGTGCTTTGCATTTCTTCATTATTGAAGCTGTTCTTGTACAGTTTAGATGTGATGATCAAAAGCCTTTGAAGGTTCTATATCTAGAGTTTTAGGTTTTGGATCGCACAACAATAGAAGACGTTCTTGAAAATGTTTGGATTGTGAAGAGGGATATCTAGGAGAAATGGAATTGCTCCACATTTCTGCATGTTGAAGTTTCTTGTCTTGTGGATTTGAGAATGTGCTAATGATTCTTGTATCTATCTACCCTTGGATGATTTGGTGTTCAACTATTCCACAAGCTTGGTTCAAGAATTGTATCTTAGTGGCAGTTTGACTGGTTACATAGGATGATAGAATTTTTAGTTTCATGTATTTGCAAAAATGATTTTGAATATTTCATTGGTGTTTGAATATTCTAGGATATTGTGTAATATTTTTATCTAGTTTGCAGGATGTTTTCAAACTTGGTGAAGTGTTTATGGGTATGTGCAAGATCATGGGGGTCCAAAAAGTGGCAATGGGAAAAAAAGGCATTTTTAACACATCCAAAAATGCTGAATTCACGCCTTTGACTTTTTGCAGGCTTGGGTACAATATCCATTTTGGTTTGGTAATACCAAATTGAAACAAATATCTGGATATCCATTTTAAAATAGATATCCGTTTATAATGGATATCCGTTTTGAAGACCTAAAAAAACCCTCTTTAGTAAAATGGGCATAACTTTTGCGTTTCTTATCAAAATTTTGACTTTTTATAGGCGTTGGAAATGTGATTGAGATATCTACACAATGGACTAAGTGGTGTTTCTATATTATACACTAAAAAATAATTATAGTCATTTTAACTTCATATTTCATTTTTGAAACATCAAATGCTCACTAATTTCACATGGAAAATCTTTTTTTCATGATTTTTTTGTAACACTCATCTCAAAATACTTGAAACATTAGAAAAAGTAATGAATAATGAAATATTTATATTTTGTAGCAAGGAGATGAAAAAATCTTCATAAATCATCATATCTCTCTATCCCTTTCTCTACCTCTCTATATATCACTATGTCTCCCCTTTTGCTCTAGACCTTTCCCTCCCTCCTTTCTTCTCTATTTATCCCTTTTTATACCTATCTTTCTAAATCTCTCTCCTTGAGCTCTAGACATATCTCTCTACCTCTTTCTCCATCCTTCCTTCCTCTCTCTCTCTCTCACTCCCTCTCTCTTAGGTCCCTCCCACTCCATCTCCCTCTCTCTCTTTATCCCTATCCATCTCCCTCTCCCTTTCCCTCTCCCCTCTCGCCCTCTCTCTCTCTCCCTCCCTTTGAAGTATCTCTTCCTCTTAAGTTTCTCTCCCCCATAGGTCTCTCTCTCATGTCTTTCCCACTCCCTCTCTCTCTCTCTCAAGTCTCTCCCACTCCCTCTCTATCTCATTGTCTCACTCACACTCACAATATCTCCCTCTCAAGTCTCTCTCTCTCCCACTCTCTCCCTCTCTGCCTCTAAAGTCTCTCCCTCTCCCTCCCTCTATCCCCCTCTCTCCCTCTCAAGTCTCTCTCTCTCTCTCTCTCTCCCTCCCTCTATCTCTCTCTCTCTCTCTCCCTCTCTCCCTTTCAAGTATCTCTCTCTCTCTCTCACTCTCTATTTTCCTCTCAGGTCTCTCTTTGGTCCCCACCACTCCCTCTCCATCTGCATCTCCCTCTCCCTCTCCCTCTCCCTCTCCCTCTCCCTCTCCCTCTCCCTCTCCCTCTCCCTCTCTCCCTCCTTCTCTCTCCATACCTTCAAAGTCTCTCTCTCTCTCTCTCACACACACACACTCTCTCTCTCTCTCCATCTCCATCTTAGGTCTCTCTCTCCCACTCTCTCCTCTCTCCCTCCAAACTCTCTCTCTCTCCCCCTCTCCCTCTCTCTCTCCCACTCCCTCTCTCACTCTTAGGTCCCTCACACTCCCACTCCCTCTCCATCTCCATCTCACTCTCTATCTTCCCATCTCCCTCTCTCTCTCCCCCTCCCTTTGAAGTTTCTCTCCTTAAGTCTCTCTCTCTCTTAGGTCTCTTCCACTCCCTCTCTCCCTCTTATGTCTCTCTCAAGTCTCTCCCACTCCCTCCTTCTCTCTCTTCCTCTCCTCTCTCTCTCTCTCAAGTCTCTCCCACTCCCTCTCTCTCTTATCTCATGTCTCTCTCTCTCTTACTCACACTCTCCATCTCCCTCTTAGGTCTCTCTCCCACTCTCTCTAAAGTCTCTCTCTCTCACACACACACACACACTATCTCTCTCTATCTCTTCATATCCCTCTTAGGTATCTCTCTCTCCCAATCTCTCTCTATATCTCCCCTTCCCTCTCTCTTCCCATATAAATTTACTTTTGAGGGAGAGAGGGAGGGAGGGAGGGATATATAGATAGAGGGAGGGAGAGGGAGACAAACTTGAGAGGGAGAGAGGAGGGAGGGAGGGAGAGAGGGGAGAGATAGAGTTATCTAGTTAGGGTGGGAAGGAAACACTAGAGAGATATTTATCTAGTTAGGGTGGGAAGGAGACACCTAAGAGAGAGAGAGGGAGTGGGAGAGAGAGACCTAAGAGGGAGGTGGAAAGAGTGAGTGAGAGAGAGAAAGGGGCAGTGGGAGGCCTAAAATAAAGGATAGAGAGAGAGAGAGAGACTTCAAAGGGAGGGGGAGAGAGATAGAGGGATAGATGGAGATGGAAAGTGAGATGGAGAGGGAGAGGGAGAGAGAGAGAGGGAGGGAGAGAGAGACTTGAGAGGGGAGAGATAGAGGGAGGAGAGAAATAATGAGAGGAGAGAGAAAAGAAAGAGTTGAGAGGGAGAGGAGAGAGAGAGAGAGTTATCTAGTTAGGGTGGGAAGGAGACACTAGAGAGAGAGATTTATATAGTTAGGGTGGGAAAGAGACACCTAAGAGAGAGGGAGTGGGAAAGAGAGACTTGAGAGGGAGGTGGAAAGTGAGTGAGTGTGAGTGAGAGAGAGAGAGGGAGGGAGAGATGAGAGAGAGTGGGAGAGAGAGAGTTGAGATGGAGATGGAGTGTGTGTGTGTGAGAGAGAGAGACCTAAGAGGGAGAGAGACTTCAGAGAAATGGAGAGAGATAGGGAGAGAGGGAGATGGAGAGGGAGTGGTAGGGATGAGAGAGAGAGAGGGAGAGAACAAAGAGAGAGAGGGAGTGGGAGAGGGAGATACCTAGGAGGGAGAGAGGGAGTCAAAGAGACTTGAGAGAGAGACCTAAGAGGGAGAGAGACTTAATAGGAAGACATACTTCAAAGTGAGGGAGAGATAGAGAGGGGAGGAGAGTGAGAGGGAGATGGAGAAGGAGAGAGAGAGAGGGAGAGGGAGTGAGAGGGACTTGAGAGAGAGAGAGGTAGAGAGAGAGAAAGGATGGAGATAGAGGTATAAATATAGGTCTAGAGCTCAAGGAGAGAGAGAGTGAGAAAGATAGGTATAAAGAGGGACAAAGAGAGAAGAAAGGAGGGAGGGATATGTCTAGAGCTTAAGGGGAGACATTGATATAGAGAGAGGTAGAGAAAGGGATAGAGAGATACGATGATTTATGAAGATTTGTTCATATCCATGCTACAAAAAATACAAACATTTGATTATTCATTACTATTTCTAATGCTTCAAGTATTTTGAGATGAGTGTTACAAAAAAGTCATGAAAAAAAAGACTTTGCATGTGAAAGTAGTGAGCATTTGATGTTTCAAAAATGGAATATGAAGTTCAAATGATTATAATTATTTTATTATGTAAAATATAGAAACACCACCTAGTCCATTGTGTATATCTCTCAATCACCTTTCCAACGTCTATAAAAATTCAAAATTTTGATAAGAAATACAAAAGTTATGCCCATTTTACTAAAAAGGGTTTTTTAGGTCTTCAAAATGGATATCTGTTTTGTTTTTAAAAAAAATGGGTTCCCGCTTTCCAAA
The DNA here is from genome assembly GCA_007258455.2 of Sequoia sempervirens. NCBI lineage: Eukaryota > Viridiplantae > Streptophyta > Pinopsida > Cupressales > Cupressaceae > Sequoia > Sequoia sempervirens. The sequence goes on along the minus strand of VDFB02270651.1, from coordinate 749,791,744 downwards.
ATGGATATCCATCTCAAAACATATATATGTTATAAACAAATATCCATTTCAGTTTGGTATTACCAAACCAAAATAGATATTGGCTTGGGATTTGGTTTGTGATTGCCTGACTTGGAAAGTCAACCTTAAAAACATGTTTTGAAAAATTTGCTTAGTTTTTCGAAGTTCGCCCTTGTGGCTGATGACTTTTTTTTTAATCCGAATTTCATCAAACGAAAAGGGTTTATAGAAAAAATTGTCAACTTTCCACCAATATAACTTTTTTCTTATTTTGAATTTAATAAATAATTATTATTGATTTTCTACCTACATTATGTCAAAAGTCCTAATTTATAGGCTGATTGAAAAACTTCTATAACTTTCAAACTACTTAACATTTTCAAATCTACAAGATGCACCACATTCTATGCTTCGAATACTATAGGATCAAAAAAATTGAATTTCATAAATTTTTTACCAAGTTATGGTGGTCATACATAGGCATTTTAATAATTCTGAAAAGTTCTAATAAAAAAATCACAACTAATTATTTACATGGAAAAAAATTACAAAAAAAATTAGGCACATCCGAGCATGTGTCCTCTACTTATATTGAAAAATTTAGAATTATTTATTTATTTATTTCTTGTTCTTAGGGTGGTCAGACATACGCCTTCTTATCTTTTTCTTGAAAATTTAGTACCACTGCATTGAAATTTCAAATTTTCTCAAAACAAATTTATTTTTTTCCAAAAAAGGACTAGTAGCCTAGAAACTACATTTTATTTTCTACAACTTTTGTTCTTACATATTTTTCAAATTATGTTAATAACCTATTCAAATTTTTATGTCAAGTTTCCTAACTCTGATTTTTTAAATTTTCATCACCACTTAGAGGCCTAATTTGGACATCCATGATCCTACACATACCTGCATGTGATTTCTTGGTAGCATTAATGTTAGTTTGGCCAACCTAACATGTTAGTGATATTTGTGAATGTGCGTCATGGATTGAGGAAGCTTGGTGTAGCATGTCAGTGTAGATTTGGGTCTTGGTTAACCCTTGGTGTGGTCCACCTTCACTTCTTTCCATAGTGGAAGTTCTTAGTGTTGACTTATTTGGTGGTTGCATGTTTGAGGTGCATATGTTTCATTGAAGCTGACTTGGAGAAGGTTATTCATGGTTGCTAAAGGTATATATGCAAGGTCAATTATTGGAGAAGTGTGTGATGTAAAGTGTGGTGCGAAATGATGTATGTGCAATCAAGTGTTGTGATCTGAGTGTGAGCATGAATGCCTAAGACTACCAGAAGTAGTGAGAAGAAGGTATCTAAATTTTAGTGTGCCTAAAGTTGTTGGAGGCAGTGACTTGAAGGTTGCGGATGCTTGTGGTGGATTCTCATGTTGCTCTGAGGTAGTGGACCTCCTTGTAACAGTCTCTGCCCATTCACTTGTTTTTCAGAAGAAGTGATCTTCTTGGGTAATGAGCCCTTGGAAGTGAGTGTTTCCTTCTTTTGGATAATGAGTCCTTTGGGTAGTGAGCCCTTCCGATAGTAAGCCTTTTGTAATCATTTTTGATATTCATATAGTGAGTTAATACTCATTGTAGTTTTTCCTTTATTGGATTTTTCATGCAAAATATGGTGTTCTATTGTGTATGGTTGTTGATGTGTTGATATTTCATGTGTTTACATTCATGTTGATGATTAATAAGGGTTTGAAGGTTTTAATGCACAACTGATTCACCCCCCCTCTTAATTGTCTTGTGTGTCTAACAATTGGTATCAGATCATAGGTTCCTTGGAAGAAGCTTAACCACTTGAGGTAGATCCAGATGGCGCAACATGAATGGTGTCAAAGTACCTAGGTTCTATGGAACAAATTATGCCTTCTAGAAAACAAGGATGGAAGGCTTTATTGTCTCATTAGGGTTTGGTGTATTGAAATCAGTTGAAGATGGATATACTATTCCTACTACTCCTCTGACAGGTGAAGATGATATCAAGGATTATGAGAATAATGGTAAAGAAAGGAATGTTATTTTTAGTGGGTTTTTTTATCCAGAACTTATGAAGGTGATAAGCTACAAAACTACTAAAGAGGTCTAGGAGAAGTTAAAGAGAATTTATGAAGGAGATTCTAAGTTCAAGCAAACAAATATGCAAAATTTTAAAGCCAAATTTGAAACCCTAAGGATGTCGAAGGATGAAGATATTGCAGGCTACATGCTAAGGGCGGATGCAATTGTCAATGCCATCAACAATCTTGGTGGAAAATTGGAGGAAAGTGAAATTGTGAAAAAAGGTATTGAGAACCCTTCCTAAATATTATAGTGCTAAAGTTTCTACTATTGAGGAAGCTTAGAATCTTGATCAATATTCTAGAGATTAATTGTTTGGTGCATTAACTACTTTAGAATTAAGAGAGTTTGACAAAGATGCTTCAAGGAAAGAAACTACTTTTAAAGTCAACAAGAAATAGAGGAATGATGAATTTGATTTAGATGATCTTGATGAAGTGGAAGATTTTTTTTTAAGAAGATTGAATAAGGGAATTGGTAAATATAAAGATAAGTGTTATCTCCTAAGCTTGCACCCGAACTGAGTTGTGAAACTCAGTTAGCTAGAGAAACATGGGGACACTCTCAGGTTGTGGGTTACCCAAAATGAGAATGAACCTTCAGATAGGCCGGCTTCCTAGCTGGTTATCACCTAATCTATTGACTTGTTTGGAAAAGGGTAAGAAAGAGTACTTGAAATGAAATTTAACCCTTTAGTGATACAACAAATCTACTAAGAAGACATTTAACACAATTTACACACATAATTTCAGTCAATGAAAAAAGCTTTTTCATACACAACTCAATCACATAAGTTTTATGCAGAAACATTGCATGAAAAGGTTCATATGGCTACACCCCTAGAAGGAAGAAATATTTCACAATTTGAGAATACTAAATTTTAAACACATCTCACAACTTGCAAAAATGCATATTGCTCTACATAATGGTGCTAGGATAAAGCATAACCAGAAGGAATCATACAGTTTCACAAGTAGTTTTATCAATTATACAAATGCACACATTTTAATAGAGATATTGAAAAGGTAAAGTACTTATACTCATTGGTTTCAAAGGTGAAACACTGATATACATGCCTGTCATGAGCTACCAAACATAGTCTCTCTTCTACAAAGGACTCCAAAAGTCACAAAATAGAAAAGTATCTAGTAAGAACTAACTTCAAATGAGTTACACAAGTGATTATATCCCACTCTCAACAAGATCCATCAAAATAGCCACAAGAAGCTTCTTGGGTTGGATACACCAATAAAACCACAAATATAACATCTGATCTTTCTCCAAAGAGGCTCCAAAAGGTTGAAATGGTCAATTTTGACCAAGTCCAACATGGTGACACATCAGACTATCTACAATAAGCTCCAAATTGCTCCAAAAAGAAAAATAAAGGCTCCTATAACTTTGGAACATGTTGATAAACTACTCCAATCAACCCTATATGCTTGGCATGACTAATCAATCCTCAACATCGTCCTTTTGAATCAATCTTTTAACACATCCTCTTATCCTACATTGAAAACTCTATGTTTCTCTCTTTGAATCAAAGGCAACATTAAACTTAAGTGATTTATAAGACATCACTTAAATTACATGTTTTACATTTAAAATAGTATTTTAAAATCAAATGATTTATAAATAATCACTTAATCAAAACACCCCACATTTTGCATAGATTGCAAAAAGAACAAATTCCAAGGTTATGTCGACTCCTCTTCAAACTATAGGAAAATTGCTAAGGTACTTTTACAAGGTAAAGATATTAGGCATTAAATCCTAGGTCACAAGTTTAATAACTTCATGCCATTTTTCATAAAACATGAAAAAAATGCCATATTCCATTGGCATATGTAGGGTAAATCATAAATGCAAAAAACAAAAGAATGAATTTCATTCATTTTGTAAGAAGCTTCCTAAAGAAGCTGAGGGTGCCATCATTGAAGGTTTGTTTGGAGCTTTGTAGCAGACTATTCATGGTGGATTTAAACTCACAGTGAACATTTCTCTTGCAATCTCTTGTCAGAAATGCAACAACGAGCCTAGGGTAAGATTCTTGTACGCAATCATGTGCCATTTTAAATAATTTGTGAAAAGAAATATTGTTTCGAGCTTCTTCTGAGAAAAATAATGAATATATTTATGTCTTCTATGTGTTTTTCCATGCTTGATGCTTCACACTTCCATACGTTCATTTTTAGAAATACTCAAACAATTTCAATGCATATTCTTTTCCTTGTATGCAAAGAAAATAAAGAAGATTGGTTAACCATGGCCGTAGGAATACCATTCCTTGTAGGTATTTGGGTACCTCCATACTTGAGCACTGTATTATTATTCACTTCTGAGTACTTTAAAACTTGTATAAGCTTGAATTTCCCATTTTCTTCAGCATTTTTGATTTCTGAAATAAACCCCAAGAGGGGCTTTTTGTACCTTTAATGGCTGCGTGATTATTGATTAAGGGTAATGAAGCAATTTCTTGGGGTTTCATTTCCCAGTGGCATAAATTCGGCCTCTATCACTGTGATTTCTTCTTCTCATGTAAAATACAAGGGTTTTCTCCAAGTTTTGCTCCATAAAACTATAGCTTGAGATTTCATTTTATATCTGGTTTTTTTTTCTTTGCTTCATTATGAAAAATAGAAAATAATCCTTCTATTCATGGCAACAAGTTGTACATTTCTGAAGAAATTCAAGGGTTTTTCTATTTGATAGAACCCCTCCATAATTTGATCTATTTTCCTTCCTATAGCCTAAGACTCTGTTATCATGATTAAAAACTTGACATTGAATCCCAAAACTAAAAGATGCAAGTATAAATATGAATGCAAAAAAGCACTATATTTTTGTATTGTGTTGCTTCTTTACTCATATGGTGACTGTTCTTCGATAAAAAATGAACTATTCCACAACTTCCTGTCATAATACACAACCCTTTTGTTTATGTATTGAAACTATCCTTGCTTATGTAAAACATGCCCTTGAATAAGACTTTCATGTGTTTGCTCAAGCTTCATAAAGATGAAATTATCCTCCAATACTAAATAGAGGACCCACAAAGACATTTGAATTTTGGACACTGAATTGTCATGTATAAAAAATTATTATCTCTGATCAATCATTATTGACCATTTTCTGGCACTACCTTATGTCTTTATTGTGTTTTTATGGTTTTATTGTCCACTGTACCTACTTTCTTCATCTTTGTTGATTGGATTTTTGTTTTGAAATATCTTGATCACTAGTACATTTTACTTTATAGCATTGTCCTCCTTCTACAAATTGCCACTCTTGATCTCACTGTCTTAGTGAGAAAAACTATCCTTTGTATTCACTATCACTTTTAGAAACAAATGTTTGTTTCACTATCTCCTACTATTCTAGATAACTCTATTACATCATGACTACTTCTTGAATTTAATCCATTTGATAGAACTATACCATGCATTATTATGACAATAAAAATGTCTCATGATTATCTTTAAATTGTTTATCATGAGTGTGCTACAACCTTTTTGTCTTTGTATGGAAAAATATATTTGCTTGAACTATTTTTACTTAATGATACTGTACTCTCCTGTGTTATCATAGTTGCACCCTGCTCAAGACTCAAGATTGACATAAATGTTATGCTATCTAGCTTATTCTTTTTTGATACAAGTCATCAAATTACTCATGCATAACTATACCCTAATCATGAAATAACACATTATTGCATTTCTTTAATCAGTTTTGATACTGAAATTGAATACATTCTTTAATATTTTCCTTAAACAAATACATGTCACTTATGACAATGAAAAATATTCCACCATCACAAATGATATGCACTTGTGTGAGTGAATTGTAAAGAATGTATTATCTTTCTATGCCTATTCAAAGTAGAACAAAGCATGTTGGGCTCAACCCTTGTGGGGGCTACATTTTTCCCACGTGCTAAAATTTATTAGATTAAATCAGAAACACAAATGCACCTATATCTGCACATGAAGCAAACATATTAGTGAAATAAATGCATATCCTATATGTTTTTGATGACTCCCATGGCTTTCTAGGACATCCAGGATTTGCATGCTTGTTTAATGCAAATTGAGATCAGTTTATATATGTATAGGTATGAATGTGTATATAATGTTTGTGATCAGTCATTGCTTAGAGAATGCTCTAATACCATTGTTATTCCTTTTTAGGAATAGGAACTAGGAACAAAAGATGAAGCTCGAGATAGCAGCAGGACAAGAAGACACATTAGAACCAATCATTTATAGTCAATGGCTGGTTACCTTCCTTCTATGCACATTCATTTCTTTTCCTTACTTATTCATGTATATTTTTTTCATAATTTGTATTGAATAAGTTAAGTCAATCTCATGGCTTGCGTGAGATAATGTGCATTTTCACATTCAATAAAGATTACTACTTTTTTTCAAAAAATATTTGAATCTTTCTTCTATTGCATGCACTTGTATGAATGCAATAATTTGCAATTGTAATCTTTTGGATTATTTCATTTATGCAGTTGAATGTAATATAGGAAAGATAATTAAAATGTACCTCTCTCCTGATTTCTAAATACAAAGCTCAGCCTAATTGAGCAAGTAGTGAAATTAGGTAAAAAATTTGGTGACATCTACTATGTGTTTGCCTACTAAAGATCCTGACTAATTGCCTAGAATTTTCCATTGGGAAAAAAGTCATTTGGAAAACTCATAAATAGACCTAGAGCAGCCTTGTACATGGCTATAACTTATTTGTAATAGATTAGGTCACTTGGAAACTTATTGAAAATAGGAAAACTACATAAGGGAAACTACTTAACTGTGCCTGAACAACACTTATGAAATTGAAACTTGCAGATAAACATATCTTAACCTACCCTAGCCAGCAAGACAAAACTACTTAAACAAAACCATTTATAAGAAGACTGAAATAGCTGCCCCTTCTCAATATGCAGTGATTTGCATGCATAGTAGCAACTAAGAACATATGAAACACTAAAATATGTTCAACAAGTTGATGCACTACCTCTTGAAAAAATTAAAGAGATTCACTACCCTCCTTAAATAGATCATATGTAATGTTACTTAAAAGAGGATAAGTGAGTTGAACATACTCTTGTTCATTTGCAATTGCATCCTTGATGACATTTTCCATCATATTCTCATGCTTGATTATCTGTGCTTGTTTGGACTCCATGTTGGCTAAGTATCTAATAGGGCACCCTATTGTAAGGGAAAATATTGAGCTTTCCTTGCTGATCTCTTGCTCATGGACTACCATTTTATCACCTTGTTGGCTGGAAAGGTCTAATCCTTGTGGCTGACTTGGTGGAAAAATGGAAACCTCCTCAGTATGCTCCTACTTTCCTAGATGAATACTCATTCCTTTAATGGAGAATAATGAGATAACTTCCTCCAACACACTTTCAATCAATACATTAGCCTCTGGCTCTTTTATACACCAGAAATGAAGCTGCTTATAATCCTCATTATCACTCAAAGAATTGCACTTCAAATCATTATTTTCTTCTTCAACGAAAGAAGACAAAAGTTAAACTAGTGATGCAATCTCAAACTCCTTTGCACAATAGAATGGAAGCTCCTCCAACCAGTTATAACCTTGCAAACTAGTTTCATGAGGCTTCTTGTGTTGTTTCAACACCTTTACAAGCTGTTGTTCTTGATCATCATGAATATCAACTTCTTCTAATTCTTTTCCATCCAACTTTGAACAAAATTGTTGAATTATGTCTATACACAACTCTTCACAGAGCTCAACATTAGTTTTCTCATTAACATCAAAGCTCATATCTTAGAAAAAGGTATCGGATTCAATTTTATGCTATTCTTCCAAGTCTAATGCTCCATTGTCTTGCTAATGACCATTGGTCAACAACTCACCACACTGTCTGATGTCCTCTTGCTATTCAAACGTTTGCTACTACAATTGATAACACCTTATAGCTAGATGTAAAGGATTTACCTCTTTAATCTTTTCCCAAAGGAGTAAGTTGTTTGGACCAATGGGCTGCTCTTCTTCTACTTTCTTTTTAACATAAAATTCATTCTATTCAAAACTTGGAACATTGAACCTTGGAAAGTGAAGCCCTTCCTCAAAGAAAGGATTTGGAAAGGTAGTAGCTAACTGGGGCATTTGAGAAAGTCATTTTTAAGGAGAATTAGATTGATTTTTCTCAAAAAATACATTTTCTTGTACTAAATAGGACCCTCTTTGTTCCTCCACCACCTCTTGTTGATGAATATAAGCTTGATAAGCAAGCTATTCCTATTGCCTGTCAACCTTCTGCTATCTTTCAATCTCTTCAAACTACTTTTGGAACTCATATGAAAGGTAATTTTGTTAATTGGAGATAAAATAACCCTCCTAGGGTTGTTGAAGAGCATAAGCATGATGTTGCAGAGCTTAAGCAGGGGTGGGTGGGTGAGGAGAATACTAAACATGCTAGTTATCTACTATTATTGAATTGCTTGTACTAAAACCAACATTGAAATTGTTGGTATATGTCTGGTAAGTTGATATAGGCACAACACTTTCATGAAATGGTGAATGGTAAGTCATATTACCATGAAGCCAACACTTAGACTACTAAAACTAGTTGCTTTGGGTTTGGAGTCACCAGATATGTTAAAAAAATTGCCTCCAAAGGTAGAAAGTACTATTGTACACACCAAATAGTAGTAATGCATAGTACGCAAGGGACTGACACTGTCAGTTCTCTATCCCATCGGGCATGCCAAAATTGTTATCTCTAAAACTTGCACCCGAACTGAGTTGCAAAACTCAGTTAGCTAGAGAAACATGGAAACACTCCAAGGCTACGGGGGACCTAATGATGAAGTGAATTAATGGATAGGTTAGCTTCCTAGCTAGTAATATCACCTAAACTAATTATTTTTGTAAGGTAAAGGGAGAAGGAAAACTAAAAATGATAAAATTGAAAGCATAACATGAAGTGATACAGCAAACCTAAAAATAGATAATGAAACTCATAACTTCACACTTGATTCTAATATGACAAAAATTCAGTTCACTCAACCTGTTACAACAATATTCATGCATAAATTTTTCACTAGAAGGTCAAATACCTTGACTTGCATAAGTAAAACTTGATAATAAGCAAGTGATTATATTTAATTGACACAACCAACAACTTGAATGAACATGCTAATTATAGAAAAGGAATATGGCATGAGACAAAACTATAATGAAACTAAGTATGTTTACAAGATAGTTTGATCAATCAAAAAGAATTCACTTAAACTGTAAGAACAAGGAGAGGAATCAATTTCAAAAATGAACAAGGTAAACTTTCATTAAATACCTCCAAGAGTTACAAAAGATGCAAAATATGTGCCAAAGGACTGTGAAAGTCACTGTATCTCTAATTTGCATAATCAGAATTGATTACAATGAAGTCACATAAATGACTATATCCTTCAAGTCTCAACAAGATCCATCAAAATAGGACCTAGGAGCTCCATGGGTTAGATGAAACAATAAGGCCTAAAATCTAGCAACTGGATCTTATCCAAATAAGCTCCAATGTGTGGAAAAAGTCAAATTTGACCATGTCAAAGATAAAGGTATAACTTGACCTACAAGGCACTAATATTTTTGGATAACATAAGAAATATACTGGTAAACCTCCCATGAGATTCACAACTCTAAATAGTAACATAAAATCTACGTGTGAATCGATGATCACCAAACAGTCAGATGCTCTATTCTTCTGACTGTTTGCAAACTGCCTGCCAATGGGAGAAAATGATGACATGCAGATTAGTCACTGACTAGGGTTTCCATCAATGAAAACACCTGAAAGCATTTGTAGTATCTCTTGCCAACAAATAGATCGGCCTGACTTTGTAACTTTGCTCTGACTGCTTTTTTCTTGCTAATAACTTTCATCGATAATACGACAAGCATTGTCTTACCGATCATGCATTCTGTATGACCTCTCATTAGTGTATCTTGGTTCACTTCTTTCTGATATTTAGAAGATGCTCAAGCTTAAAAGCTATGATCTGTTGATTGGAAAGACTTTCCCCAATTTTGCCAATATAGACCAGTAGTTCAAAACTCTTGCTCAATGATGTCTAAAGGAATGCTCATGTATCAAAGGCTAAATTGGTGGGATTATTGGTGAACATGGGTGGATCTTGTCACACAAATATTAACAATTTCTACTACTTATGAAAATGTGGGAACTTCCTAGGGAACATGAGTAAAGGCTAGAAAAATGCAAGATTTTTATAGTTCCAACATGATCCTAATTGGTTGGGTCTATGCATCATCATAGCAACATACAAGTTTGGTGTTTATCAACTATATACTATTGAAGGTGAACTATTTCCTGATCCCATCAACAACATGCCCCTTCGCAGATATTATACATAGCTTAAGATAATCCCATTAAAAGTAAAAAAACACAAAAATTAAAAAAGTGAAAAAAATACAAAAAAATAAAAAAATTGTTACCCTGATGAAACCATGGCAAACATGTGTCTTGGTGACAACAAAAAGTAAAAAAAAATAAAAAAATTAAAAAATAGTAAAGAGAAATAATTTGTCCAATAGTGAGAACTACTTCGGTGACACTTTGGATAAGTACCATTGTGAAAACCTAACAAACAGGTGCCATGTGTAGTTAGTCTTTGCTCAATCATCTACCATCATTTTATCTGGTTTTTCACCTCCATCCCCCATCCTTCGCTTGTTATAATAAAGATTTTTCATCCTTCTCATGGCTTGAGAACCATTGACATTTAGCATCCTTCACCTTTCATGACCATCCTTGGCATCCATCAATCCCCTTGTGCATAATAAGTTGGTCCTATACTTGACTGGGGGGAATTCCTTGACCTACATCTTTATGGGATCCTACACATGGTATCAAATTTTTAAAACATAAAAAATTCAAAAAAATAAGAAAACATAAAAAATCCAAAAAAATCATAAAATATAAAAAATTCAAAAAATCTAAAAAATTAAAAATCCCAAAAAAAATCATAAAACATCAAAAATCCCAAAAAATTTAAAAAATTGTCAAAAATCCAAAAACAATAAAGCATCAAAAAATCCAAAATAGAGTTAGAGTCATAGTTTGTGTTAGTCCAAGTCCAATCGAACTATGATGTCTTTGTGTGTATAATGTCTTTTGATGAGCCCCTGAGGCACTAGGTTAGTCCCTTAGGGTTTTGTGGAGTTAGGTCAATCATGATTCTCAATAATAAGTGATTCATGGTCAAAGAACAATCAAACTACATTGTATTTATGCATTGCTACGTAGGAAAGGCCATCTTTCGATGAACCCTTGAGGCACTAGGTCGGTCCTTTATGGTTTTTTGAGTCTATCTTGGTCCATCATCATTTTTCCTATAATAAGTTGTCCCTTGCTAAGGTCAACACTTCAGAAACAAGCAAACAGATATCTAAACCAAATCACAAATCCACAAATCAAATATCCAACTGGTCTTCAATCCAAACCGGTCAATTACCTAATCATCAATATTTTTTAAGTCAATGGTCTTATTATTTTTTCTTATTTAGGATGCATCCTTCCTGAATTTGAATATTGTCATTTGTCAGCTTTATCATTTTCCTTATACAAGATATATGTATTTCCTGAAACTAGGCATGGTCAATCAATCTTGTCTATTTGATCAATCAATCTTGTCAATTGGTTGATCCTATCAGTCAATCGATTTGGTTAACTGATTCGGTCAAACAATCAATCTTGTCAATCAATCCATCTGGTCAAACAATCGCTCAACCAATTGGTCAACCTTATAAATCAATCTTGTCACTTAATCAATTTAATCAACCAATCTGTCAAACTTGTCAATCAATCATTCAATCAATCTCATCAATCTTATCAACAAATAATCCCTAGCAATTGATATAAATGGTTGTTTACTTTGTTGGTCTAGTTGGTCTTATCTTTTTAATTTGTCTTTGTTCATGTTGCTAGCCACCTTGAGGTTGTTCCAAGAAGGATTTAGAGTAGCAATGATGGATCTAGACCTCTTATCTTTTGATTGCTTCTTGTGAGTTTTCTTGACAAAAAGACTGGGGAAATTTGGTCCTTAGTATGAGTCATGATATTTCTTGTCTATTAGTCACTATTTGTTTCTTGCAAGTGGTAACATTGCACACCTTGGTCTATGTCATACCATGGTTTTTCTTTTCCATTTTCTATAATTTTATTTCCCAATGATGATAAACATGTAAGTTGACATCTAGTAAGCAAGAATATAGATCCCTTTTCATTTAACTAGCTCCACGCTAACATTCATCGTCTTCACCCTCTCACCTTTTCTATCCGCAATCATCCTGATGGCATTCTGAAACACAAAAAAATATCCTACATGTGTAGTTATGTTAGAAACATCATAGATATAATCATAAACATGTTAGGTCATCCATATTTTATTTGAAAATACAAAAATATAGATAGCACCATAATACAAACATGCATATATACATCAATATAAGCATTACATGTCATAATCACATAACAATATCTTGCATTCATAAACCATCAACATACATCTCATTGCATACATTTTAACACACATCATATCACATTCACATATCAAAAAGGAAATCATACATAGTCATCACATTTCATATACATCAGCTATAAACCATATCCACCATTCATATCATTGCATTTTCATACATCATACATATCCATATTACACTATTTCATCATCATAAAGCATCTATAAAACCATAAATCATACATCATATGTGCATCAACATAATCATCATAATCATGTAACACTATCCTGCATATAGAATATAAATCATGTACATTATCCATGCATCATAAGATAGAGAAGAATATATAATCATAAACCATAAATCATCATCCATAATGCATCATAATATGTAAAATCATCTCATAAATGAGCAACATCAACATAGCATCATAATTCATCATATCATAAAAACATACATAATAAATAATGCATCATATAATCACCACCAAAATCATGCATCTCATATATATCAAAAAATCAAGTGTCAGTACAATGTCAAGATGATCTAAAAAATGGAGCTCACAAGATCAGTCAAAATATACATACGTATATGTTTCTAAAGCATAATAAAAAGAAAGATCTACCCTATGCTTCCTATATCTCCTGATGGAGATGGTCCTATGGAGGGAGGTTGTCTATCCTTTGGCTGGTGGGATCCCGAGGCCTTGTGCCTTGATAACTGATGATAAGGAGAGTGTCATGGTTGAGAGACCCCTCCACTTCTTTGAATCCACCAAGAGTGAGTCTTTCTCTATGACCTACTCATAGCCACTGAAAAACTAGGCTCCTTGTGCTCCCGAGGCACCTCTCTCTCATAGAGGTCTCTGTAGTACTACTTGGCCTAAATAACTCTCCTGAGCTCTCATGCAAAATCCACAAATGGACCACTAATCCTACTGATGAAATCAATTGAACTCTACTCAACTTGATGTGCCCTAATGATAGTCATATCCCACTCAATCCTTAGATACTGTACCTCGACCTATGTAGCCTATATTTGCTCCTGTAACTCTATAATTTGGGCATCTGTCAGTTGATCCTCCCCCTCCACCTCCACCTCCATCACCTCAATGATGGGGATCTCCTCTAGTGCCTCCTCCATCACTACCCTCTCCCTCTCCTCCTCCTCCTCCTCCTCCTGATCATGCATCTTCTCATCTCAGCCCACCTCCTCCACCCTAACATCTATCTTGATGTCCACCGCCGACTGCTCCTCAACCTATCTCTCCTCCTGATGAGGAGGTTCATCTTCCTATCATGCAACCTCTACCACTACTACCTTGACCTCAACCTCTTAAATAGGGGCCTCCTCTATCTTCCTCCCTCCATCTCGCCTTGGTGGATGAGGTGGTCATCCATCTCTAACCCTACCTCTACCAACCTTTCCTCCCATGTCCCCTCTGCCTCCTCCCTCTCCTCCATCCTCCCCTCCACCCCCTCACCCTCCATCATCCCTTGACCTTAACCTCAGCCCCATAGCCCTCTCCTCAGTCCCCTCTTATGCCTCTCAACTGGTGCAGGCTGATTTTGATTTGTTAGTGGTATGGGCCTATGCTAGGCCCACCATGCATCATACTTCGAGATAGTACCTACATTCACCACCTTTGGCCCTACCCCCCACTGCAATGGCTATAATCCATCAATGTCCTGCTCTAATGTGGTCATAGGAATCATGGCTCCCTATGGATGATCTCTTGATTGGATTGGGAAAACTCTGCAGTGCCTACTAATAACCCCTATTACTCACCAAATTGATGGAGAACCTGCTCTAGAAAATATATCTCTATGATATGTTGTGACTAGACTGTGCATCCAATTAGGTACTGAGTCTGGTGGGTAAGTGAACCAAGATGGTCACACTTTTGTGGCCAAAAAAAAAAAAAAAGACATAACGTGAACACGTTATAACGCGTTCGCGTTATGGCTTTTTAAAAGAAAAAAAAAGCGAATCCAAATATCATTTCTCATTTGGTTTTTTCTTTGTTTTAGCTCCACCCACGGCCAAAAACCCTGTCTTATGCACTCGCATTCTTGGAGAGGTGATTTCTTCAAAATTCATCAACAACAATTGGATTTCTTCACAAATATGGCATGACGACGATGAAGAGATGCAAGAGGTAAGTATTGTTTGGTATTTGTTTTGAATTTGTTAGTTTTAAATTGATTTTGTTTTTTTTAGTTTAGAAATAAATGTTTTTTTTTTAATTTGTAGGAAATCCTCAACAAAAGGAGGAAAATCCTCAACAAAATCAGCCTCAACAACAAAATCAACCTCCCCCACCATTCTCTCAATACCCTCCTGGCACTCAAGAAAATTTGAGGAGTGAAATTGAAAACAATATAAAAGAAGTTGAGGATCTTATTAGTAGGTTGAGTGATAAAAATTCTTCAACCACAGAAAGAATACATCTAGCAGATTCATTAAAGGATTTGTTAAGAAATGTAGATGCAATTACCCAAGAAATATCTGGATGGAAAAATAGGAGGCAAACATCGAGGGCATATTATGTAGAAAAATTATCATATAAAAAAGTAAAAAATTTAAAGATTACTAAAGGTGATTTGTGCTCTCTATTCACAGACCCTAGAACAAATCAAAATCTCACCCTCAATGCAAAGAGGTTTCCTATTCATTGGTGCCACCACCAAGAGATTAAGAACCATTTTTATGACAGATGGTATATGGTCTTTGATTACCCACCGTGCAATAACTATGAAGTCCCCCAATATTTTCTTAAGAAATTATGCTGAGTTTGTATTGAACCAAATCCTGAATTATTTTGATATGAGGGAGTTTTAGGGGAGAGGTGGGGGGTCAGCATAGGATAGGCCTGGTGCATAGCCGGATCCTACACGACAGGGGAGATGACCTCTCGCTAGGCCACGTCGTGAGCAGATTGTGATGCTTGCAGTTGCAAAGGAGAGTGCTGATGTAGAGACTTTGCAGGTGATCACATCCTTGACTCAGAGTGTCATCCACCACACTAGCCCCATTGTACAATGCAATCCAAGGGAGTCTTCAGGTGGTGGCCTTCGAGGCCATGTGTGTCGATCTTGCAGAGCCACTTGTTTGTATGACCCTACCAGCCCTCAGGAGGGTGCTACATAGGATCCATATGCTTCTACGCAGCCTGATCCGTATGCATCTATGGGGATGGAGAGGGCGGCTAACATTCTGCATGATGCATATGGTATTGACAGTCAGGTAAAATTCAACATGTTCATTGAATTTAGTTTATTAAATTTTGATTGTGAAATGCAAGATTAACTAATTTAGTTTTATTATTTTAATAAGAGTGCAGGGTCATAGTGTTGACCCTGGGTACACCAATCAATCTACTTATTTTTGTAGTACACCTATCAGTGGGGTATGTAAAGTTAGTAAACAATTATAAATTTATTACATGTGTTAATAGCATTGTTTTACGAATGGTATTTTAATATGTGATTTTGGATGTTGAATAGGGTGTTGTTGGAGGTTTCAAGGAAACACCTCCAAGTGCGAGTAGATTTGCTCAAACTTTCCAGCACGAGGTAATATAGAATAAAGAGAACTTAAAGTTAATGAATTCTAAGTTTAATCTAGATTTGTGTATATATAGTCATAGAGTATATGGGTTCACTAGGTTATTATTTGAAATCTTTTAGAATGGTCCTACCATGATTTGTTTGTCTTAAATTCCTACACTAGCAAGCTATATATAATAAAAATTGTAACATGGAACTGACAAAGGTAGAGCTACATTCTACTCCATCCTATATAATTTTTTGTGATGTCAACGTAACCAAGAATAAGACTATGGATGTACTACATGATGTCAATGTAACCAAAAATAAAACTTCTATCCTCGACCCTATCTATCAGCCAAGACTCCTTCAATATCTCCTAGATGCTTGGAGATACTTAAGACTAGGTCAAAATACCCTATATTCTCTTCATTTGTTGCATAGCTCATAAAGTTTCCCCATATGTTCTCTAACTAATCATGATTGCATGGAAAGAAGTTATAAGTACTCATTAAACTCTTAACTATTGGAGCCTCTCAAACTTTCCCATAGGACGTGGAAAATGCTTAGAAATGATTAAATTCCCTAATAGGGTGTGGGAGATCTTTTAGGAAAACATTTGACACTAATTTGATCCATTGAATTCTTCTTCATTCTTATATATTCCTCAAATATACCTTGCAATACCCCTATCATACCTAAATCTACTACATTCATGTCCTTATTAGCTAGCATGTAGGTGATATAGTATGGTTCATGAATTTTTGTCTTCTCTTTTCATTTTTCTATACAATCCTCTTTTATCTCACTACTAGGTCCTCACATAAAAAGAAAAGAAAAACATTACTTCTTTTTCTCATCTAAGGCCCCTAAGGTTTTAAACCCCTTAGATGCAAGGATTCAAAGCACATCAACCATGTGGTACAAATGACTAAATCCCAAAGGCGATCTATAGCAATGAAAGAGTTTGGAAAGGTAGAGAGCTGGTGACTTAGGAGAAACCAGCTTTTCAAAAGAAACAAAGCCAAATTAAGGGTGGCGGACATGTAGATCGGGGACAACATTTGGTGGAAGAGGAAGAAAGATGACTAGAACTCTGGAGGCCCACCATACTGGATTTTGATATTCAACCATGAGAGCAGAAGAGAGCTAATATCATGTATCAAAACATTAAGCATGCATTCTTCCAGCCAATGGATAAGGAGATGGTTACTTTTCTTCATTTTCATTTGCATAACCATATCACGGCGTGGGAACCATGAAGACCAAGGATGTCCAGTTTTATGTGGAGGTAATGGATGTGGTCCAAAATTTAGGAGGGGCAAGAAGGTCAATGTATGATCTTGATGAATGATAGAAGAGAGGTTGGTCAGACAAACTAGGGGCACCTAGTCATGAGTAGGGACCTATAGGTTAGATTGGTGAAGCAAAGCACCAAGGAGGTCTTGCAAGGAAAGGCCTAGAGCAGGTACATACAAGGAAAGGCTCCTGCCTTCCTGCTCCTCTTCCTCTATTTGAACCTCCTTGAGGTCCTCTACCCCTGTTATATCCACCTCTTGTAGATGTTTCACCTCCATGCTCTATGAGTTTTGACTCTCCTTGGTTTCTTTGGTCATTACCTCTACCTTGGTAGCCACCACGCTGTCCTCTTTGATCCCTTTGATCTCTGCCTTTGCCTCTGCCCTTAGAAGTCTGATCTTTCTTTCTCTTACTCCTCTCTTCAATCTTTAATGCCAATTGATAACATTGGTGCACTGTTTTGGGGCTTAAGAGAACCATCTCCTCTTGAATGTTCCACTTCAAACCGTTGAGATACCTTGCCACCTTGATAATTTCATCCTCTGTGACATTGGACCTCATGCAAAGTCTTTGAAACTCCTCAGTATAAGAACTCACATCCTGATCTCTTTGCCTCAAACTCTATCTCCTCTTATGCAACTGAATTTCATAGTCTTCAGGTAGGTATGCTTCTTTCACCTTGGCAACCATTCCCTTCCAAGTAGAGATAGGTTGCTTGCCTTCCTTCTCCCTCTTTGTCTAAATTAATTTCCACCATGTTAAGGAAAAACCTCTTAGTCTTGATTTAGCCACCTTTACCTTATGTGCTTCAGTGACTCCATCACACTCAAAATGGTTTTCCATTCCCTCTATCCAATCCATAACTAAATCAGCCTCCATCTTTCCACTAAATAGTGGTACTCCTTCAAGTGATTTTCCACTCAAAGCCTTCAATGCTTTCAAGAAGGGATCCTTCTTCAATATAGGGTCAGGTTCAGGGATTCTATCCTCCTCTGCAACCTCTTCTTCTTTTGCTATTCGTCCATCAAACCGCATAACATTCAATGCTTGCTCAAGTTGGTCTAACTTCTCTCTCAATACCCTATTGTCTTCCTCTGTTTCTTCAACCCTCTTGGCCAACTCAACATTTGTCACCATGATGCTAGAACCACTAGACTCTGTCTTTGACATACAAGATCAATCCCAAATATTTTGCTTGCTCTGATACCAATCTGATAGGGAGAGGGGTTGGAGGAATCAATCACTAATTCCTGCTCTAGGCCTTTCCTTGTAAGACCTCCTTGGTGCTTTGCTTCACCAATCTAACCTATAGGTCCCTACTCATGACTAGGTGCCCCTGGTTTGTCTGACCAACCCCTCTTCTATCACAAACTCCAACCACCAAGTCCACCTTGGTTCATTGCCACAACTCTTCCTTAGCCTTTACACTATACTAAAGACCAATCTTCCTCAACACTCCATCAACTCTTGCAGGGGTAGTGATAAGTCTTAAAAGGCTTCAAACTGTCCTCCAAAGGCGTTTGAACAACCTCCAAGACTTCAACTTCCCATCACTCTCACCAATCCTTTAGCTAGGGTTTGAAAGGCTAGTAGCCCTTGAGCCCCTATTAGGTCTCCTTCACCTACAAAACAGGTTAGAACTCACAAATCTCAAAAGGACTTCCCACTCTTTTTCCAAGGTTCTTGGTTCACATGGACAACACTCAAAGATTCTTGAGGCCTCAGCCTTCCACTATTCGTACAAAGCTCAAACATGGTAAATGAAGCAAAAACTAGGGTTTTAAGCCTTCCCTTGATAGTTAGCAAACTTAAAATTTGTTTACACACCAAATGGATAGATGGAGCCTCCTCCTTCATGTAGTAACAAGGTAACACACCACCCTAACTCCTCCAAGAAGAAAATCCTCAATGGCCCAACACCCCTGCAAGATTTGTGACCTGCACAACAAGTTTTTCCTAGCCGGACTTGCACTGGCTCGCCTAGGGCATCACTTTGCTAGCAACTCCTGTACTCAAACAAAACCTACCAACTAACATATGTACAAGCATGGTGTCTAGGAACTATTTCCAAAAGTTTGTATGGTGGAAAAGTGCTCTAGCACCCCATTTACTCAACACTACCTGTTTCAGGCCAACAAGCACAAAGAAACCAAAATATTTACAAAGAGACAAGAAAATGATTGAAAGAACTATCTAAAGGCTACAAAAAAATTGTACAGGATTTATTCTACATCCTACACACAACACAGAACTAGATTTAATCCATTAGAGCCTTCTTTCAGACCAAAAAATAGAAAATTTCACTCAAAAAACTATTTTCCTTCAATTTCCAACAAAACAATCCATACAAACATAATTTCAACCTTGCACAAAGGTCGAGGAAACCTTTAAATATGCTTTCCCAATAGTTATTTTTCCAATGGGCCCTTCTTGGCCGCTCAAACACAAAAGGAGCATGTTTTTGCAAAAATTGTCAATAATTGCAAAAACCTTCATTCCTAAACTTTGGACTAGAACCTTTTTGTTTCTCACCCATGGTCAACATGACCTTATTAGAAAACATCATTCCAACCACAAAAATTCCTAAAGGCATACATCTAAGTCATAAACTCATTCTATACTTCCACATTTTGCCTAGTGTGCTCTCTATTGCTTCCTAGGTGCTCCTGCACCAATGAAATTAAGGAAGAACAACAAGAGAGGAACAGGAAAAATAAAATCAATACATAGTTTCAAGGATTTTTCAAGTGAGTAAGAGAGCTATGGGAGAAACCTCATCTAAAATATTTTGAACTAGAGTTTTATATACCATTTAGAGAGCTTGGTTTTCATGGAGTTCCTTTCAAATCCTTTGCTTTTATTGTTCCTATGGTAAATTTTTTGGTAGAGTTGGTGGAATTACCTTTCTTAGTAATCACTATTAGTGAGATTGAGATTTTTAACCTTGAGAGAGTAGGACTTGGGAAAAAGGGATTTGATATGGCTATTGTTTTCAAATAATTCAAGCGAGATGTACTCTATATGTACACCATTCCTCAATCTTCACTTGATGACATCAAGGAATGGATGAACTCCATGGATATAAAGTATTATGAAAGTAGAATGAACTTGAACTAGCAACCAATTTGTAAGACTATTACTGATGATGTAGATAAATTTATTGAAGTTGTTGGTTGGGAATTTTTGAATATGGAAGCTAGTGATTTTGATTCTGATAATTCAAAAGAGTCAGATCAAGGATATGAACCCTCTAATGTAGAAGAGGAATCATAATTAGATTTCATATAGCCACCATCAAGAGTGTTACAAGCCAATCAACAAGATGGAGGGAATTCTTATATAAGGATAATTTTCAATGTTGCAGGTACTAGCTTTAATGCCAGCTACAATGGCAACATTGAAATTCCCTAGCAGTATTTATGTTAAGAAAATTCCCTTTAGATGCAAGGATTCAAAGCACATCAACCATGTGGCTTAATTTATATCATAAGTTGTACCATGATGTTCACTATGCATTCCTCTACTCTTTTGACTGTCAAATGTGCCACTGCCTTGTCATTGATCACCATCATATTCTCTCCTTTTCATGATTATTTTCTATCATCTTTTGTATAAACACTTTGACTATTATATTTAACTCAAGTGAGGAAACTTTAAAAAATCATAATGATAGGCCAAAGAAAGAATATTCAGTCTTTCATGGTAAAAGGAGACCCCACTTAATCAATCGGCCATCCCTCGTGCTGTTAATTCCATTGTCAAACATTTATTGCATATCTTAAAATATGACAAGCGTTTAATAAGGGTTTTGAAGAATAGGCCCTTGACAAGTTAGCTCCATCATTTTTTATTGTCGTTGTATCTTTATTTAGCTCTTACTCCATTCCTTGCAATAGTGATACTTGGATTTGTCATACTTAACTCAGTTGGCTACTATCAAAGCTCCTTTTGACTATCTATCATCTCTTCTTCTCATATTGGTTGTCATATTTTACATTGTGTTTTGACGCTTTTCACTTCTTAAAATTTGTCCTGAAGTGGTCTTTTTGTTTTTCAATGTGATTGTCCTGTGTTATTGCTTTTAAAAAATTGATAATCATATTGTTGGTTACGTTGCATTACACATCATTCAAACTCAAAGCATTACTTCAAATTTGATAACTTTTTTGTGATTGAATAATATGTTATTTTATTTTCAGATGTTGGTGAGAGAAACACCGCCAAACGTAACAAGGGCAATGGATATCGGTGTTTCTACTGCAATACAATCCTCGATGGCTCTGATAGGGGAGGTATGAGGCAAATTACTAAATTTCAATTTACATTCGTTGTTATAGATGAACTAGTTCTAGTGAAAAATCAAACCATTATTGATTCGTAGTTTAATTCCTATTCTGATGGTTTATACAGGGCTCAAGCACGCCTGAGCATCGGCGTGCAAATATTTCCATCGAGGAGTGGATCGCCGATGGTCAAGTGATTTGCACTCTTTGTTAAATATATTAATTCCTTTTATAATGTAATTTCTATATATTAATGTTCTTTACTTCTTATTGTAACAACTTGAAACTCTTGACCAGAGCTAAACCTCTAGGAGGAGCAAGAGGAGCACTCCTCAACGTAAACGGGTGACAGATTTATCGCCATCGGGTCGCCCAGGAAAGGGAAAGAAAATTGTATTTGAACCAGAGCATGGAGAGAAATGAATTTTGAATGTAGAGCCCTTTGTTGCATGCCTACATGGCAATTTTGTACATATTTTGTATTCGATATATTTGACGTTGTATGCCTATATGGCATTCTCGTAAGCCTATATGGCTTTTTTGTAACTATATTTTATACTTATATTGACATATATTGATGTACATGCGTACATGGCTATTTGATTAATACAAATCTTTTTTATCTATGGTGTCCATATTTGCATTATAAATTCATGGTTCAATAGATATGAGTTACATGTATTCAAGTGTATACTTTACAACTTAAGCACATATACTTTTTGACTTACGTTGGAACATCGAAAAGTGTGAAAATTTGTGTTTGAAAGTCAAACGTAAGCCAATTTTGCAATTCTCGATTCTTGCATACTCGATCTTATGGACTTATTCCTTCCTAGCACATATTGTGAATATTTCTCATTTGGTGTAGAAGACAAATTCCTCATTTTTAAACCACTATTTTCTTGTTTTCCTTCCACATAGAAAAAATGTTCACACTTTCGCATTGATCACTATCAATAATGGTTGGATTGTAAACACTTGACATTTTATGTTTTCTTGAACTTTACTTATAATTTTAGGTTTAGACTACAATCTGATTACATTGCATTGCACATCTTTCAAACTCAAAGCATTGCTTCACATTGCATAACCAATAACTAGATGTCGATAGATGACAAAAAATTCCCCAATTACAATATAGTTTTTACAAATTAACCTAGCGCTTATGCAATTACTTCACATTGCATAACTATTGGCCAACTAGGAGAGCAACTCGCCAATTAAAATTTGCTTATTCCATGGAATTCCCATGAGACCACATTTCTTTTAGGCATTTTTTCAAACAGCTTCAATCACTTTCTGTCTATACTACCACATTTTGATACATGTCTACCAAAGCATTTTGTCAAATAGTTCAAGTGTTTCTTGTTGATATGGTTGAAAGCCTAAAAGAAGTGCTTTCAACAGTTTTCATGCATGCTTGGAAAAATCTATCAAAGCATAATAGTAAGCAATATCATAGATAGTAGTGAACTCTCTTGAAAATGCTCAAAGAAATGAGGTCTCATGACCTGATGGAATGCCATGACAATAAAAAATATTTGATTGTCATGGCATTCCATCACCATGAGACCTCATTTCTTTGAGGCATTTTTTCAAAGAGTTCACTGCCTTGTTTATGCTAACACATTTTTCATACATGTCTATCAAAGCATTTTATCAAACAGTTCATTGCCTTGCTGCTATGGCTAAAAGCCTAAAACAGGTGCTTTCGAACAAGCTATGGATTCTTAGAAAAAATCTATCAAAGCATAATAGTAAGCAATAGCATAGACAAGGGAATGAACTATTTGAAAAAAATGCGCCAAAGAAATGTGGTCTCATGGTGGTGGACTATCAAACGTAGCCGCCTCTTATTGCTATGGTTGAAAGCCTAAAATAGGTGCTTCCCAAAAGCTATACATGGATGCTTGGAAAAAATCTATCAAAGCATACTAATAAGCAATAACATAGAAAAGGCAGCAACCATTTGAAAGCCCCGAAATGTGGTCTCATTGAGATGTGTTCTTCATGACAATCCATAATTTGTTTTGTCATGGCATTCGCCATAAACAGCCCATTTATTTCATAAACCACATTTCTTTCGAGGCATTTTTTCAAAGAGTTCAACGCCTTGTCTATGCTAACACATTTTCATACATGTCTATCAAAGATTTTATCAAATAGTTCATTGCCTTGTTAAGTATGGCTAAAAGCCTAAAACAGGTGCTTTCGAACAAGCCATGGATGCTTAGAAAAAATCTATCAAAGCATAATAGTAAGCAATATCATAGACAAGGGAATGAACTATTTGAAAAAAATGTGCCAAAGAAATGTGGTCTCATGGTGGTGGAATATCAAACGCCAGCTTCCTTGTTGCTATGGTTGAAAGCCTAAAATAGGTGCTTCCAAAAAGCTACATGGATGCTTGGAAAAAATCTATCAAAGCATACTAATAAGCAATAGCATAGAAAAGGCAGCAAACTGTTTGAAAAAAAGCCTCAAAGAAATGTGGTCTCAATGGTGATGGAATGCCATGACAATCCATAGCAATTTACTTGTCATGGCATTCGTCATGCCATTCCATCACCATGAAACCACATTTCTTTAAGGCATTTTTTCAAAGAGTTCACTGCCTTGTCTATGCTAGCACATTTTCATACATTGCCCATCAAAGAATTTTATCAAAATAGTTCATATTTCCCTTGCTGCTATGGCTAAAAGCCTAAAACAGGTGCTTTCAAACAAGCTATGGATGCTTGGAAAAAATCTATCAAAGCATAATAGTAAGCAACAAGCTGATGCAATACAAAGATTGCCAAACCACTCAATAGGCCCATTCAAACTACCACAATTCAAGTTACATAAGGCCCATATCACTGAGACACAACCTGAACAATAGGAGGAATGGCCTATTTCAACATACTACACTCAAACCCTTAAGGGATCGATTTGGTTGAACGTAGCTCAGAGTGATTCCGCGTGTTTGGGTGTGAAAGAGGACCATTCCTAGCGTAAACATGTCTATTTGAACACATTGGAATAGTCTGTTTGGTCACACGAGTTGCAGAACGAAAATTGCACCACCTTGCAACTTTCCACTACTTCCATCTGACACTTTTTCTATCAACTAAAAATTGAACACCACGAGAAAACCAATCAGAGATAACAAAAACCAAGAGAGGTTATTGTAGAGAGGCCCAACGCAATCCCATAGGATCAGACGAGAAGTTTCTAAGCATCACGGTGTCCGAGTAACCTCATGCTGAAGTTTGCACCCATTTTGCCCTTTGGACCCTTAAGGGATCGATCTGGTTGAACGTAGCTCAGAGTGATTCCGCATGTTTGGGTGTGAAAGAGGACCATTCCCAGTGTAAAAATGCCTATTTGAACGCATTGGAACAATCCATTTGGTCGCACGAGTTGCAGAACGGAAATTGCACCACCTTGCAACTTTCCACTACTTCCATTTGACACTTTTTCTATCAACTAAAAACTGGACACCACGGGAAAACCATTCTGAGATAACCAAAATTGAGAGAGGTTATTGTAGAGGGGCCCAACGTGATCCCATAGGATCAAACGAGAAGTTTCTAAGCATCACGGTGTTTGAGTAACCTCTTGCTGAAGTTTGCAGCCATTTTGCCCTTTGGACCCTTAAGGGATCGATCCGGTTGGACGTAGGTCGGAGCGATTCCGCGTGTTTGGGTACGAAAGAGGATCATTCCTAGTGTAAACATTCCTATTTGAATGTGTTGGAACAGTCCATTTGGTCACACGAGTTGTAGAATGAAAATTGCACCACCTTGCAACTTTCCACTGCTTCCATTTGACACTTTTTCCATCAACTGAAAACTGGACACCACGGGAAAACCACTTCGAGATAACAAAAACCGAGAGAGGTTATTGTAGAGGGGCCCAACATGATCCCATAGGATCATACAAAAAATTTCTAAGTGTCACGGTGTCTGAGTAACCAAGTGCTGAAGTTTACAACCATTTTGCCCTTTGGACCCTTAAGGGATCAATCTGGTTGAACGTAGCTCAGAGTGATTCCACGTGTTTGGGTGTGAAAGAGGACCATTCATAGCGTAAACATGCTTATTTGAATGTGTTGGAATAGTCCATTTGGTTGCATGAGTTGTAGAACGAAAATTGCTTGCACTAGACCAAATTTGCTTGTAAGTGCTAAAACACTAAATTGGGTGTAACATGCAAACCAAAATAAATCTTTACAGGATACATACATTTTAGGGTACCCATTTTGGGCATTAAAAATATATATCGATTTTAGATACACTTGTTTTGGAACACATGCCTCCTGTCCCAACTTCTTTGCTTCTAAAGAACCCCAAACATGCAGTGAGTTTTGCTTGTTTTGTGTGGATTTTTCTTAAAGGGGCACTTAGGAGTGATGAAAATAGTTGTAATTAGTTTGTACGAATCTGAATCAGGGTTTTGGGGTGAAGGGGTGAGCCTAGGTAATTAAAATCCTAGTGTGATCAACAAATTAAGCCTCTTGGGGACAGTGATACATTGGTCCATGGTTGTTCTTCCATCCACTGTCAAAAGGTGAGACTTTGGGGTCTTGTAGAGGAATATCATAGTTGCCTAAATTCAGTACCTTGAGCTTGGTATAGGCTTGTGGGTGGATTTTATTTAGACTGTCCTACCTTTCAAAAATTTGTCGTCCCACCAAAACTAGGCCTGAATAGCCCCCTTTTCCAAAGCAACCCTATTCAAAACTTATCACCTGACCATGAAACTTTCTAAAATATCTTAAATTATTCCCAAACCAAGTATTTTCTAGGTTTTAATCTCCTATGACACCCTCAACACGCTCAAACACAAAACCCTCACGAAATTGCTCCAAAAACTAGGGCCTCTTGAAAAATTGACTTCCACACACTTCCAGAATCTTCTCTTTGAATTTTCACCATTAAATCATCATTCCTAAACACCTTCAACTCAAAAAAATGCCCCTCATTAAGGTAGATCTCCTGCTGCTACACTTTAGGCATCATTTTCATGCAATTTTCAATGTGAAATCTCGGTGTACACCCTATCATTCCTCCTTCTTGCACATTATTTTGTTAGATCTATATTATACATGTAAGGATTGATCCATTTCATAGGTCACAACAAAATTCTTTCATGAAATGGATCAAATATCCAATGGTAAAAATTGTTCCTTGACCAAACTCTTCATCCTTTCCCATATAGAAACTTTTGCCAACCCTCTAGCCATCCTATCATTCTGTAAACTAGTCCACCATGTCAGTGTTGTACCTCTCAAATTTGTCTTAGCAAACTTAACCTTCCTTTCTTCTTCCATCTCTTCAAACTCAAAATAGTTTTCTAAGGCATTAAGCCATCCTAACACCTCTTCACTATCCATCTTCCCCTGATAGATAGGCAACTCTATGTGACTCTTTCCTCCATGACCTTGTGCTACTTTAAACAATCTTATGAACTTCCTTTCCTCAAGGTCTTCTATCTCATTTGCTGGTTGTCTTTGAGTTACCCGCACATGCTCTTCTTCTTCATCATTGTCTTCTTGTTCTCCTTGTTCTCCTCGCCTATTTCTCTCAAGGCTATTGATCCTAGCCTGCATAGCTATTGATCAAGGCTATTTATGGAATGAAAGTAGACATTTCCATGAGTTGTGATCCTAAAGGGTATATCAGTAAAATGAGGGTAGAGAGGGGTAGATCTCATATCTACCATCATTTCCATGCATCTAATGATGTGATAAGGAACCTCAAAACTAATAAGGAGGTCAGAGAAAGGAAAAGGAAATGGATGTTCATGGTCCAAACAAAATAGAAGAGGATAAAAATAATCATGCTTATGTTATTCCTTTGCAAAGTACACAAGTCCCATGGAAATGATGGAGAAGATGTTTGTTTCCATGGCAGATGGGAATTTTTCTAGCATGATGAAGTTGGCAGAGCAAGAGAAAAAGGGATGGAAGTTGAACAACTTGTTCAACAACAAGCCTTGTCAACAGAATCATCAGCACAAGTTGCTCACAACCAATCAATGCAAACTCTTGATGTACCCTTGGTTGATTATTCAAAGAATCCAAAAGAAAGGGAGAGTGTGCAAGAGGAGACTATGAAGAATGTTCCTAGAGATGAGGAAGTGAACTAACACTTCCCTTCTCCCCAAATCAATCAAGGTGATGAACAAGTTCCTAAAAATAGGCTAGTAGTTCATTTTTATGATGAGAACTCTATTCCCAATGATGTCAAAGTATTAGCTTGTAGCTAGTTCATGGATGATGATACCTTTGTTACTACAAATGACTTTAGAGACTTCATCATCAAAGTGAAGAAAAATGAACTTAATGAAAAATTGGATAATGAAAAGGAGTTGACCCATCTACGTATGAAGAGGTCACTCAACAAGTTATCTAATAAATAGATTTTCATGCTTATAGAATCACTTTGGAAGAAGGGAGGAGATTAGTTAAAGAAAGTGGTATTCTTGTGTTTCTAATAGGGAGGGGGTTGGAGGAATCAATCACAGATTCCTGCTCTAGGTCTTGCTTGCAAGACCTCCTTGGTGTTTTGGCTTTCCACCTTAACCTATAGGACCCTTCTCAAATTTAGGTACCCCTAGTTTGTCTAGCCAACCCCACTTCTATCATAATTCCATCTACCAAGCTAACCTTGGTGCAATGCTCCAACTCTTCCTTAGCCCTTAATCAATCCTAAAGGCTAACCTATCCTCAACTCTCCATTAGTTCTTGCAGGGGTGTGGGAATGTCTTTAATGGCTTCAAACCAACCTCCTAGGGTACTTGAAGCTTTAATGGATTGATATAGCATCAAGACCTGTGTAGGATGTAGAGTGGTGTTTCTACAAGCTTTGTGTGTCATTAGATAGTCATTTTATTCATTTTCAAGCACTGTTTGTAAATAAGTTGGATTCCACACTGTTGCTGGTCTGAACCAGGCAGTCTTGAGAAAATGGAGGTTTAGATCACTTTCCCACGTAAAAATTGTACGGCCCTTTGGGAATAGTGACTAGACTCCATGTGTGTAAATATGGTAGGATTTAGGGTTTGTGTGAACACAGGAGCTGTTGGCAAAGTCTTGCCCTAGGCGAGCCAGGAAGAGTCCAGCTAGGGAAGACAAGAAGTGCAGAGCACATAACTTGCAGGGGTGACCAGTTCTTGATAAATTTCTTTTTGGAGGAGGTAGGCAAGTGTCTTAACTAGTTTCCACATGAAGGAGAAAGCTCCATCAGTTCAATTGATGTGAGAACAAGTTGACAGTTTGAAAACAGCCAGAAAATGGCTTAAAACCCTAGGAAATGACCATTTTCAAGTTTAAGCATTGTACGGACAGTTAAAGCTTAGGACCTCAAAAATGTTTGAGAGGTGTTCATATGGGACAAGGACCTCAAAGAAATATTGAGGTGGTATTTTGAAATTTTTGAGTAATAACCAGTTGTTTTGGTCATGGAGACCTAATTGGGGGTCATGGACTAGTAGCCTTGTTAACCCTAGATGAGGGTTTGGTGAAAGCGATGAAAAGGTGGAGTTTTGGTGAACCTTCAAGAACCCTAGGAGATTGGTTTGAATCCATTGAAGACATCTCTACACCCCTACAAGAACTAATGGAGTGTTGAGGATAGATTAGCCTTTAGGGTAGATTAAGGGCTAAGGAAGAGTTGAAGCATTGCACCAAGGTTAACTTGGTAGATGGAATTGTGATAGAAGTAGGGTTGGCCACACAGACCAGGGGTACTTAAACTTGAGAAGGGTCCTATAGGTTAAGGTGGTGAAACAAAACACCAAGGAGGTCTTGCAAGCAAGACCTAGAGCAGGAATCTGTGATTGATTTCTCCAACCGCCTCCCTATCACTCTTCTTCTTCATCATTGTCTTCTTGTTCTCCTTGTTCTCCTTGCCTATTTCTCTCAAGGCTATTGATCCTAGCCTAAATATCTTCTCTATCTCTTCTCCATTTCCTCACTTCCCTTGCGTTAGCCTACTCTCTTGCGGCTTCTTGTTCTCTTCTTTCCCTTCTCTCCCTTTCCAAGGTTTCCCTCAACTCCTCCAACTCTCTTGCTAACTGATTTTTAGGTTCCATTGCTGATTCTTCAATCCCTAAAGGACCTACTTACTACTCTAATACCACTATTATGTAGATGATATGGGACTCAAAACAAAACTCAAAGGCTTGAAGGTTTTTTCAATGAAGTAATCTCAACCATGTTCTAAACAATGTTAAGGAAAGAAGCCTCAAAGTGCACTTATGACTCCAATCTTTCTCCTATGGACCCAAACCCTTGGAATGCCTGTAAGGGACACGAAAAAACTTGTCTTGAATGTTTTCAAAGCCCCAAACCTCTGACTCAAACAAAAACCCACTTTTCCACCTCGACTAGGCTTCCAGCCAACTAGGCCTCCAACGGTGTTTTTTTGATTTTTCTAACAACTTTTCCAAAAGACTCACCAAAATAATGATTGAATTAGGTGTGTTTTGTGATGCTACATAACATAACAAAATCTTGATAGCACTTGTTTCAGACCAAACCTTTCAAAAATCTGTTGTCCCACCAAAACTAGCCTAAATAGCCCCCTTTTCCAAAGAAACCCTATTCAAAACTTATCACCTGACCATGAAACTTTCTACGGTATCTTAAATTGTTCCCAAACCAAGTATTTTTCAGGTTTTAATCTCCTATGACACCCTTAACATGCTCAAACACAAAACCCTCATGAAATTGCTCCAAAAAGTAGGGTCTCTTGAAAAATTGACTTCCGCACACTTCCATAATCTTCTCTTTGACTTTTCACCATTAAATCATCATTCCTAAACACCTTGAAGGAATTTGAAGGAAGATTTTAAGTATGACAGTCAATGAATAGAAAATTTTTAGAGAAGCAAGGGTTTCAAAGACCTATTAAGAAACCTTATGACAATTCAAGCCATCATACAAACACAATTTGAAGCACACCATTGAATGCAAGGATATAGAGTTTAGAGGAGGTGTTCCAAGGGACTCTAAACTAAAATAGATGATAATGGCAAGATCACTAGTCTTAACGTCCAATTTGAGATGTGTTCCAATTTGAAAGGACCTAATGTCCTAATTTGAAATAGATGACTTTAAAAGGACCTAATGTCCAATTTGAGATGTGTTCGAAACTGGCTTGATGTGATGAAGAGAAAAGGAAGAAAAATATCAATCCACACTCAATTTGACATTCATTTAACAAATTCCTATTTCCCTTACAATTTGGACTCTCTTTCCCTTCATAAAACCTTGAAAGGGAAGACTTTGCCATTGTTGTTTTTGATTGAATTGATCACTCAACAATGCAGCTTGATCACTCAAGTTGAATCACACAATAACACATCTCAACATGACTTGGGGATGATGTAAAAACTCTTCACACAATAGAAAATGATGAAACAAATAGACCTTGTACCCAAAAACATCCATTCTTCCATCGCTCCTACACAAGCCCAAGTAACTTTGCAACATTCACCAATAGGATAGTCAAAATAAAAAATAATTAAAGGAATTAACCAGAAAATGAAACATTCTTTTAGACTCCTAAAAATATCCTCCACAAGTTCCCAAAAGCATAGGATCAAACACCCACCATAAATGTATCAAAAGATTGAATTACAAGCCATAAATGAGGCTTAACTAGGCCTGCATAAGGAAGTGTTCAACCTTTCAAGGCACACCCAAACACCCATAATTCATTTAAAATATTCTAATAGGTTCCCCAAGACCTTTTCCATGCTTTTCATTCATTATTATTGCACAAATACTCAGAAAATTATGAAAAGTGCATTTTAAAGACCATTTTCATGCATTTACAAGGGAAAAACTGACCTAGGGCATCAAATAAATTTTGCAAACCTCCATATTTCACTCTAAAAACAAATTTGAACATGAATAAGGGCCCTAAACCTAACATTCTACCAAGTTTTACATTTTTCCCACATTGGAAATGGGAATTATGACCATTTTGGTGACCAAACCCTTGTTTGGTAGGGTTTTAGACCCTCTTTCACTAAAATTGAAGTAAATTTCTTAATACTTAATGAAATCAATTAAAATCACCACCAAAAGAAATTATTCTCTACCCTCTATCAAACCATATTCATTATAGGGCTTTACAATGCTACTGCAGGTCGTACCAATTGAAGGAATAGTCAAAACTGCTGGAAAATCAAGAAAAACAGAGTTTTTTTAATATTCAAATGCTTCAAACTTCCAATCAACCTTCTACCCTAACCAAAAGGAGGCCTTATAAACTTTTACACATCATTTCCAATGACCCTCAACTATTTTTTGAAAGAGGGAGCCATTGGTTAAGGGATTTACAACTTAAATGATGAGTTTACACAAATTACACTATGACAACATTGCATTTTTGAAGCAATTTTGACTCCTATCATCTAAGACCCAAAAATCCATTCAAATGACCCTAAAAAAACCTTATTACATCATCAAGACATCAATATTGCATGTTCATATACAAATTTGAGTTGTTTTTCCTTCATAGGCTAGAAGAGCAACATTTGTGCAAGATTGCAATTTTCACACTATTGACTCAGGTAATCTAAAAGACTCATCCTAATTCATGACTAATGATTTGGTAGACATGTATGAAAAATGTGGAAGCATAGAGAAAGCATGTGAAGTTTTTGACAGAATGCCTCAAAGAGATGTCATCTCATTGACTGCAATTATTGCTAGATATGCACAAAATGGATTTGTTGAAAATGCTTTAGAAAGTTTCAAGCAAATGCAATTGGTAGGTATAAATCCAAATTCCACAACCTTTGCCAACATCTTTCCTACTTGTACCAAAATGGGGGCTTTGGAAAAGGGTATGAACATCAATCAAAGAATAAATAATAGAGGAATTTTGTTAGATGTTGTAGTTGCAACTACCCTAGTAGACATGTATGCAAAATGTGGAAGCATAGACAAGGCTTGTGAACTATTTGACAAAATTCCTGAAAGAGATGCCATCTCATGGAATACGATGATTGGAGGATATACACAAAATGGATTTGCTGAAAAGGCTTTAGAAAATTTCAAGCAAATACAATTAGCAGGTGTGAAGCCAAATTCCATAACCTATGCCAAAATGGGAGCTTTGGAGCAAGGTATAAACATCCATCAAAGCATAATGCCAGATGCCTTCGAAACTACAAGAATGGGAAGACATTAAATATGCATTTATTAACATAAAAAAATGAGACTTACTAACAAATTTTACCATCAAGTATAAATTAATAAGAACAGTTGTGCATATACTTACAAATTAATAAGAATAGCATATACTACAAATTAATCCAATGAACCATCCGGGTCTGCTCTATTCTTTATTGTGTCAAGTATTGCCTCATGGTCAGACTCACAACTTCCACAAGGTCTTGTTCAAAGGTCTACCCTTATATTTGGTCAAACAAACATTGGATGCCATGACAAGGTTTGAGTAATGAAGAATCTTACGATGCGTGTCAAATTCCTCAAACAACCAATGTTTAACACTCTTATGTGGTACCTTCTGAGCCACGTTCCAGTAACAACAACTGATCCTGTAGGGTATTCAATGTTTTCTCCATCTACAATTGGGGCTTCCAATTTTTTTTTGCCTCAACACAACGACATAAGTAATAGTCTGTACCTTCTTTCGTTGTCTTCATCTACAATAACTGCATAAACATGCCCTGCATTTATATGTGTGACATATCTCTTGAAATTAGTCAACATTATGAATACAGTACAAAGTAAGATAACAATATGGAATTTCAAATACTAAGAAAGTAGATATATTACTTGGTTGAACTAGATCCGATACATGGTCAAAGTCGACCGATGATTCCATATGTGTTAGTTCCAATGCCATCGGAGGGCGATACGTGTGAAGTGGGCTAAGATAACTTGTCAACCATTTGTCAACCCACTCCCCTAACTCAATCATTCCAGTTTGCATTGTACATGAAGAACAAAAATCATGCCATCTTACGTGTATCAATGCCCATGAACCTTACATTTGAGCTTAAGGAAAGAGTGCAACCCACCTCGACCATGTTCGCAGGTAATAACAACTCATATGGTGCAATGTTAGTATCATCCATCAACCAAAAATCTATGAACCGAAGACACAATTCCTTCATTACTGACCTATCGAAGCATTACACCACTTGACGCATTGGATCTTTGCATCCGCTAACTCTCGCGACCGCTCTTGATACTTAACTCTTCGTGCTAACGCTTTTCACACATGCTCCCGCATCGCCTTCATGTTCCCCTTCTATGGGTTCGCTTCAAAAGTTCCATTATATGCTGAAATACCGGTAGTGAGATGCATCCTACACAACTAGTAGAACATGCGGCGTTTCTGAACCGTGGATGTACGCTTGTCTGATCATATTATATGCTGACCGTATGATATGTCCCTCTGAGCCAAATGGTTGTAGAACATCTGGAAGCAACCTTGCACAAACTCTGGAGAATGTGTGTGATCATCACTAATATAAAAGTGATACTCCCTCAATACCTTCCTTTCATCCTCTATACTATCAGCTGCATGTATGAATGCTATGTGCACAAATATCAAAACCTATGTGGAGTTGTAATACTATGACTGCACCTCACGCTGTGGCTGTAGAGTGTAGTTCTCTACAAATTCAACCACTGATACTATGCTGCCAAGTGGAAAGGTGTCCTTGCATAGCTTGAATTATGTGTCTAGCCATCGGGCTCTATGGGTATGCCTTGCATACTCATACAATAGATTCTCACGAAACATGGACATGAACTGATACACTGGAATTTTCTGAATAACCAATTCACACCTTTTTGCTTCAGATCCATCTTTTGTACCATATGCCACTATTTTATACTTCCCAAACTCTACGAGTTTTTGTCCCACCTCATATGTGCTTTCCATATGTTGACATACTAGCATTCGTTGCAAGCCATCACAATGCTCACATGAACCATCCAAGCATGTTGTCCTATATAATATTTGGCCATCCTCTATTTCACATAAATTTTTTGATAAGAACTTTCTTGAAGATTTTGGTGGGGCTTCTATGCCACAATCCTGTAAAACATCGTTAGTGTGCAAATCTAAACATATAGAACGATAAAAATCATAATGGTTAGAGAATTCAATATGCAAGTTTACAACAACAAGTAGTGCATGTGTGATTTATCTTGACATAAAAAGGTTTAATCATTTCAAAAAATCTTTGAGAAATACAAATTTGAGGATAATCATTTTGAAATTTATGAAAAAATTGGGTTTGAGTTGTATCCAAAAAATGCTTTGGATGTGGCTCAATGGTTCACTACCGATTCTCCTTCTTACGACATCCTTTGATTTGGAGATGGCCTTGTATTATTCTTACAATAATATTCAATTAGTGTTCTCAATGCTTCAACAACTTTTAATCTTTATGTGGCAATCTCCGAGAATGCCCATAATTCATTTGAATCAGGCCTCTCAATTCTTTGCCTTTGAACGGCTTTTGATAAAGTTTTTCTACTAATTCCCACTTGTTCACTTGTCTTTTTAATGAGGCGAGATCTCTTTGTTTGATAGCTTAACACAGTTGATGTAATGACACGTCGTGTGACATTACTATCCTTTGAGCGTGAGGTCTTACCCACAGTGTCATAAGCATCCATTAGATTCTTCACAATAGTGTTTTCACTTGATGCATTCGATGTTCTCAACCCAAGAGTCTTCATGATATTTCTATACTTTAAACCCCTGCATCATTTGAACAAATAGTTGACATCTTGCAGTCTCATTTAGCCTTTCAAAGAACATTTGCCAAATCTTATCAACATATCTTCTACAAGTGCTCGAATCTTACCTTCCATGTGCTACAAAATATCCTCATCAATATTAATCAAAAAAATTTGGCTTTCACGCAAAATTCTAGGTGGTGTCTCTTAGGTACATACATCTCTACATTACCAATTTCATCAATATTTAATTGAGGTGGGCTAGATTGTGTACCCTCTGTAGACACCTAAAAATGACCTAGGCCTACAAGCTTCATTTTACCACTTTCGTCATAGCATAATTAAAGCATTTAATTATGTCCTTGGTCCACATTCAACTATTAATTAAATAATTTATAATTGTTTAATTAATTCATGTCTTTATATTCTTCATGATTATTAAATAAATAAATAAATTTATTTATTAAATACGTCATTAATTGTCTAAGTCTTTCTTTAATTAAATAAATTTCTTAATTTATTTAATTCTCCTTCTCATATATTTCTTCTTGATTATTAAATAAATAAGTTTTATTTATTTATTTAATACGTCACTAATGTCTTAATTAAATAAATTGATTAATTTATTTAATTATTTAATCTTATCTTCTAAATTAAATAATTAAACTTAATTATTTAATTGCCATTTAATATTCCTCTCATTTTAAATAAATTAAATTATTTAAAATGTCATGTCAATCTTAACTGTCAGTCCTTTTGATAAATAATCTGAAAAGATTATTTATTATCTCTCAAAATCCATAATTTGAATTATTTTAATTCAAATTAGTAATTAATCTTCTAAAAAATCAAGCAATCGGGCAGATTCTTGATTTTTCAAATCTTATCTTCAGTCAGCATCTTATCTCTTTGATTGTTCGAATCTTGCAAATCAGGCAATCTTATCTTATTGATTTTTTGAAAATCTTCATTATCTAATTAATTTATCTCATTTATTCTCCACCGTCGATCTGATTTTATTTTGACCGTTCGATTAAGGATTTTTCCCTAACCCTAATTAGGGATTCTCAAGTTAAATCCGGATTGTTCATTTCATTGATTTATCTCGTTTGTCCATTCGAAATGGCCTTTTCTATAAAATGCCATCTTCTTCTCATTTTTGAAGACGGACATTTTACGTAATTACTATAGGCATTTATCTACTTATTTTCACATTCATAGTCATAGGCATTTGATTAATATTGGCATTGGTTTTAAGCATAGGCATAGGCATTGGCTTTTAGATGTAGGCATTTAGGCATATCAAATCCTTCAAGGCTTGTTGTAGGACTTAGGCATTTTCAGATTGCTCCAAATATGAATCTGAGGGCAACATTTTCCAGCAAGCAAGAAGGTATTACGAAAGGGAATCATGGAGGTATCAACAATCAGGTATAATTGTTCTTTCGTTTACTTCCTTTGTGTTTCGTAAGATCTTTGGATTTCGGTTCTTATTCATTGTTTATTGCTAACTCTCCTAATCCTTAGAAATCCCCTGATTACATTGGTGAATCCGACTCCGTTTTGCTTGTTTCCGTACATTTTTTTGTTGTTTTCTGTTGTTTTGTAGGTACAGGTATGGATCGATGCAACTGCTTTTTTTAAAAACATCGCAACGCATTTGATGCATTGCGACACACCTGACGACATAAGAGACGCAATCGACCTGACAAGATGCAATTGACAGCTAGAACGACGCATTTGATCTCCTGAGCCGCACTTGATGACCCGAATGACGCATCTACCCTGTCGAGCCGCATCTGCCTGGTAAAATTTTCTTTCAGTTTTGCCATTTTGATTTTTAGATTTTCTTGTTTTTCTAATTACTAGTTTTCTGGTTTTCTATTTTTTCTGTGTTTTTTATTCTTGCATGTTAACTAGATTAGATTTTTCTTGTGTTACTAATATTTTCTTGTAGCGTGTGGCGATCTTCTTTCGTGTGTCGAAGACCATTACATAAAAGACTACTAATATTCATTGTTTGCAGATTCGCTTGTCAAAGAAGGAATAAATAAACTTTGTGTTTGTTTTATTAGATTAGCAAACATTTGAGTTTGGTGCATATAAAATGACATCATGTCTTTTATGCCTGATTGTGATTGTGGAATGGTAGGTGAGTATGCTCTCACTTGGTGAAAACCTTGTGATTAGAAAACCAAACCCATTCTTTTCTGTTATTTTACCCTGACTTGGTACATCGGAGTATCCTCTCCCCTCATGCTTTCAGGCGATCTTGGGTGTAAGAGAAATGGTTACCAACTCTAGAAATTGGGCCTACTTGGGGATTTCATCACCCCAACGTGACTCAAACCAGCAACGGAGCTAAAGCCAAGCTACCCCTGACCGGTATATAAATGTAAACCTTAAGGGAAAACCTAAGGTTGTGAGTGCAGATGTGTCATACGGATGGAGTTGTACTCCCTTA
The DNA here is from genome assembly GCA_007258455.2 of Sequoia sempervirens. Taxonomy (NCBI): domain Eukaryota; kingdom Viridiplantae; phylum Streptophyta; class Pinopsida; order Cupressales; family Cupressaceae; genus Sequoia; species Sequoia sempervirens. The sequence goes on along the minus strand of VDFB02270651.1, from coordinate 749,753,844 downwards.
AACCCTGTTGAGCTTAACCTCTTCAGGCTAGAGTGCCACATTAATGGTGATTAATCTCTTGCCCCATGTATGGCTACTCGAATAGGGGTCCCAAACTAAAAATATTGTATAGAAAACCAAAATCCTTCTATTTGCTAGCGCAGCACCGGTCGGTGTGAAGGCATCCACACCTTCGCAGTTTGTAGTAGAGGTGATCAACTCACCATGGGAGTTTCATGGGGGTTGGAAGCTTGGTTGGCCTGAGAAGAGAGTGCACTATAAGGGGGAGCCTGTGCAGCCAAGCTTCTGAATTCACACGCTACAGATATGCGGTTACGTGGAATCTAGCCAATACTGTCATGGCCTAACCTAGGATTGTGCTTTTCTGATGTGTGTTTGGTTACTTTATAAAACACTGTGTTTGTCAAGTGTATTCTAGTTCTATCATAGCTCAAACAAAAACATTCACCAAACAGATCAAAACTTCCATCAAAACAACACGAAAATCATTTTGAAACAAAACTATCATATCTGTCAAACTGCAACTGATTTTCTGCAATGCAATTGTTCTGCTAAACCACATTTGAAACTTAGAACGCTGCATCTATACGCGTCGTGATGCATCTATCAATTTAAAAGCCACATATGCTAAATTGAGTCTCATTTGACAGTCAAAAAGTCGCAAGTGAAAAACTGAACCGCATTTGCTAAACTGTGACGCATTTTCCAGACTGTGACACATTTTCCTTTTAGAATTTTAAACTTCACAGTCAAAACCAGAGGTCTTCAAATTGTCAACCATTTGTGAAATACTGTCATCGAGAAGCTTCTGTCAGAAACCAAACTTGATATTGCTCAAAGTCTTGTCTATTAGCTTGCATTAGTCACCATAGCTTTCATACATCATTCCTTTTAGTTTCATACATTCAGCATTACGTTGTCCCTAAGTCCATACTTGCATACATAGGATTAGGAAAATCTTAAGCACACTTTGCAAAAACATCATTTTTGACATTAGACCCTCTTGGACTAAGTTATCAAACCTCCTTTTTTAGTCATTGTCCTCTTTTGTGAGATTTCTTCCAACTCAAAAGTCTAGTTAGGAAGACTCACTAGTCATTTAGACCTAGTCAACTTGTCATTTCCAACGAAGTCCTTTAGCAGTCAAAATTGAAAACAAAGTTTGAGTTTAGAGGTGCTTAGATAACCTTGTCTTACATTGCATAGAAATTGCATATCCTTATTCACAAAAATCCAAAAACATTAGTCATTTTAAGTCGTCATTTCGAACCTTAGACTTCACATAGTGTCATACTTGCATTTAGTGTCATTCCCATTTGAACAATCGCATTTATGGTTGAAACCAAACTTCAAAAACAAAAGAGACAAATAGAAAACTTTGGACAAGACCCCCCATTTACTGTCAACAATCCTCCATATGATTCAAATTGGACCTTGTACGATCCATTTAACAATCTAGACAATCAACCTCCACCAACAACGCAACCTTCGTCAAACAGTACATTCGAACTCTACTTGCAAAGAGATGAAAATGGTCAATAACTTCAAGAAAACATAGAGGCATTGACACAAGACCCAGAGGTCTATCAGCTTGCTGAAACAATAGCTCATCAGGATAGAGACAGATTCGTAGCTACGCTCTTGAGTGAAGGAGCTAAGTTACCACTAGGATTTGATGCCAACACGCTAAATTTGACACTTCATGACCCTAATGCCAATAACGCACATAACATGTCACATAGTGGTCAACTTCTAAATACTATGAACAATACTTCCTTTGGGACCACAACGATAGTACATACCATGCCCAACATCCCAAACATCTCCAACACAATAAATGCTACATCTATTGGGGGATCACAATCATCAATGACATCCAGAACATTACCCCAATCAGATGGAACCACTCTTGGCTCCTCAACAACGTGGGAAAATTATTTCAATCCTCTTTTTACCGCAACAATAAATACCACGGGGGCATCATCAAGTCACCACAATCCCCCCTTGACAACTACATCTACTACCATGAACACATCTTCGACAAATCCATTCAGTAGTAATTCACAAAATCCTTTGGGAGTAACCACAGGATGTATCTTTATTAAAGGACAACAACAAAATGTCAACACGATGACACAGTCAAATGTCACTACCTCCCAAGGTATAAACACAAATGTTCCCCTTGTGCAAAATCAACAATTTACACAAGGTGGTCAAATAACACAACCCATGACATCATGGACACACCATAACATTCATGTTCACAACATCCCCCAAATAACGACACACATGGCTAGGGGACATATCCCAACATACTCATCCAACATTCATACTCATCAACAAGCACCAAATCATAACTTCCAATACCAACAACACACGTCATACGTACCACAACAATCCATACCACCACAATATACCAACATCCACACACACCAGATAGGAACACATGGTGTACCAGGCAACCCAACATACGGAAACGTAAACGACCCTACCATAGATGAATTCAAAGCAAGAATGAGAGATATGGAGAAAAATATGCAAAACATGTACATTTTAGGCAGGAGATCAGAAATATCATATGACCTGGATGTATACCCTTTCAACACAAACTTACGTATGCCTGCATTTCCACCAGGATACATGTCACCCAACTTCACAAAATATAGAGGCAAGACAAATCCCATTGAACATGTTCGCGAATTCACAACCAACTATATGGATGTCGCCTACGAACCAACATACTTGATGAGACTTTTTTCCAAAATTTTGGCAGGTCAAGCCCTTGAATGGTTCTCAACGCAAAAAGATATCCAAACATGGGATGAGCTCAAACGAAAATTCATAAGAAATTACACGTACAACATTGACATGGATACCTCTATCACTAGCCTGTGCAATCTCACGCAAGAAGACATTTATTCCATTCTTTCAAAAATGGAGAAGCCTTGCTAGTCGATGCCACATTGACATTCCTGAAAGGGAAAAAGTTGACATATTCGTCCAAACGCTTCTAGGACCCCTAAAATTTGCATTGCAAATACATTGTTGCACAAACTTCACAGAATTGGTTGAAAAGGGAGTCCAGATTGAGAAAGCCCTTATTGAAAAGGGAGAACTGAGATATGGTTCCAAAAACATGAACATCAATCCACCAGCTGACAAAAACAAATATTGGGTTAAGAACAAGCATGTTACAAATGACGGTGTTGTTGATGCCAAGACTGCAAACACTGTAGGTCCCATATTAGCCTTGAAAGGGGTTCAACAACAAAATAGACCAACAACGACATCGACACCTCCTCCCAATACTTTCTCAAACACCCAAAGTGGTCAAAATAGTCAAGGGCAATATTGTCAAATGAGACAATTTCCTAGGGGTTGCACATACACCCATTTGGGTGAACCCATTGAATAAGTCCTTAAGAAATGCATTCAGCATGGGTTCATCACACTTTCGAAAATAAAACCTTATGATCCAAGATAGTTCAAACCATCATGGTGGAATGACAATGCACTTTGTGAATACCATCGAGCCAAAGGACATACAACCTCTAACTGTCGGCAACTCAAAAACCTAATTCAAGATCTTATTGAAAATCGCACAATCAAAGTAGGTGGATCACAATTCACCTCCAATGCAGATCATACTATCCACAAGAATCCACTATAGTATCATGGTTCTCATAATGCGTCCACATCAGGTTCACAGAACCAAGCTAACTTCGCCCAAGTCAAGTACGATTATTCTAGTGGACCAATTATAAACAATGTCCGAACTGAAGATGGGTACATCAATACCATTATGGTCAAGAGAGCACCCCAGTGTAATGCTACTAGTCGCAGTGGCCAGGTCACTATAGCTGGTCCACCTCCCCCTAGACAAGCCAAAATCACAATACCGGGCCCATCGGCTAAACAATCACAACCTACTTCATTGGCTAAATAGCCAAAACCTATCTCAACTCCACAATAGTGGAAACCCAAAAGTCAGTTCAACCTCATTGACCAACTAGGAAAGACTCCCGCGCAGATATCTATCCTTGAGCTGCTTCGTATCTCTCTGGCGCACAAAGAAATCCTAGACAAAACTCTCCTAGAGACGTCGGTCCCTAAGGACATCGATGTCAATTAGTTTGAAACTATGGTGGGATATCTCACCACGCCGCACCATGTCACCTTCTCGGATCAAGACTACTCATCACATAAAACCAACCACAATGACGCATTACACATAGAAACTTTTGTCCACAAGCACAAAGTTAGATGGGTTTTAGTAGATGGCGGAGCACAAAGTTAGATGGGTTTTAGTAGATGGCGGAGCAGGGTTGAATATATGCTCCCTCAAATTGGTTAAAGCTCTAGGGTTCTCTGATGCGTGCGTAGACCCAACGAAAAGCATAGTGATCAAAGCATACGATGATGAGGAACACTCTTCAAGGGGTGTTATCTCTCTCCCTATCAGAGTGGGACCGGTCATTGTAGACACAACTTGCCAGGTCCTGGATTTGGAACTACCATATAACATTTTACTTGGTCATCCATGGATCCATGCTTTAAAAGCCGTTCTATCAACATACCACCAATGCCTCAAGTTTCCTTTTGACGGTACAGAAGTAACCATATATGGAGACCCCAACCCTTTCCAATATTATACCAATTTAAGGGGTATCTCTGAAAACTGAGTACCTATTAACCGAGAAGCACCTGGATCCTTGTCATCCAAGTACATCGACCCTTCCACCCTCACGTCATCTTCCACATCCGTTCCATCCATGTCTCCCACCATACCACCACCTTCCATCAACCCTAAGACTGAATCAACCATCAAAATCCAGGACCTTAGCTGCGGAGAATTCAAACTGCACATAGCATACAGCATAACAATAATGCCTAGATCTCCCAAGGACTATGGTCAGCCATGTTTCAGAATGGAACCTCAGGAAACCTTCATGGTCAAACCAAATACAGTTTTTATCAAGTGGGGAGACATGAGTGAGGAAGACCTTGCTGACATCATAGGATGGATCTATAAGGATACGGTCACATTACCCCCATTACCAGTTCAAATATATGGCAAAGGTTATGACTTCATGAAGGCTAAAGGCTACGATGGTACTAGTGGCCTAGGAAAAGACAAAACAGGCTGAAGGGAACCCATAGAAACTTTTCAAATTCTGAAGTATCTTGGATTAGGGTTTGGATCACTTGCCAATGATGATCGACATACTTCTGGACTTTCAAATGAGCGAGTACATGCTTCTGATAGTGTCGAGACTACTAGGGAACCCCTCACCGAAATTGACTCCCACGAGTGGGAATTTGGCTCAGAACAATCCCTAAGTGACTGTTGTCTTGATGATTTGTTTGTCGAACCAAGGGAATTGACCTCTGAACAATGATTTTGGAAAACATTCAAAATTGAGCAAGCACCAAACAGTCAAAATCCTACTACCCCTTCCCATGACACACAACAACCCCCTCAGTCTAACCTATCCAAAGTATCAGATGATATTGATAGCCAGGGCTCTAAAACCTTCACTCCTTATTATGATAATGAATATGACATGAGTGAAGGAGAATATTGGATAGAGTCCGATGTTAAGTTGGACGATGATAACCTCATTTACAACATCAACGAATCCATCTACATGTTGTCTGCATCCTCACCCCAATTCACTAGCCTTGACGATGGCATCTCTTTAGTTTACCCTAAACTAGTCAATTGGGACCAACAAGGACCACCAATTCTAGACACATTTCAAAATGATGAAGCCATTGTCGAATTCATGGGATTACGAGAAGGCATACCCAGTGGGGATCACAAATCAGGATTTGCTATTGATTTAGACTACACTGCATACTTCGGCGAGACTGTCCAGTCCTCTAGTTGCAAAAGTAAAAATAAAGTAAAAAATGAAACATCTCTAGGTGAAAATCGAAAGGCACCTCTTGACGATAAAATAGTAAAAATAAAGGATGAATCTGTGGGTGAAAACGTTTATGAGGCGCCCAAAGATGGAGGACTGGACTTTCTCCTTGTGCAATAGGAAAAATCGGCCATGCTTATTAAGGACACAATAGAGGATAACATTTCAACTGTGGAAGACCCCAAGATGGTCCTGTTTGCCGCATCATTGACTGATGAAGAGAAACCAGAATTTCACAAATTCTTTACAGAACAGAAGATCAACTTTGCATGGTCCTACACTGACATGCTAGGATTGGACCCCAAACTGGTTCTGCATCATCTGCCACTTTTACCCAATGCTAAACCAGTCAAGCAGAAGTTGCGCAAAATGCATCCCCAAGTTGCTCTATTGGTCAAGGCCGAATTAAAGAAATTACTGGATGCCAGATTCATAAGGTCTATAGATTATGCTGAATGGATTTCCAATCTAGTGCCGGTGACAAAGCCAAATGGGCTGATTTGGGTGTGTACAGACTTTCAAGATTTAAACAAGGCATGTCCAAAGGATGACTTTCCTTTGCCCAATATTGACATCATAGTAGACTTAACTGCAAGACATGAGATGCTATCCCTCATGGATGGTTTCTCCGGTTACAATCAAATCTTCATTGCTCCTGAGGATCAACACAAAACGGCATTCACTTGCCCATGGGGTACATACTGTTGGAACGTCATGCCCTTCAGTCTTAAAAATGCAGGTGCCACATACCAAAGGGCTATGACCACGATCTTCCATGACATGATGCACAATATAATGGAGGATTATGTAGATGACCTGTTGGCCAAATTAGCAACTAGGAAAGACCATTTGAAGGTACTCGACATAATTTTCAAGAGACTTGAAGAGTACAAAGTTCGGCTAAACCCTAAGAAGTGTGTTTTTGGGGTCATGTTAGGTAAACTATTGGGGTACATAGTTTCCCAAAGAGGCATAGAGGTCAATCCGGCAAAGGTCAAAGCAATCATAGACATGCCTCCACCCAGAGGGATCAGTGAACTCAGAACTCTGCAGGGCAGAGTACAATCTATTTGTCGGTTCATAGCCCAATTGGCAGATAAGTGTCATTCGTTCAAGTACCTATTGCACAAAAGTGTCCCCTTTGTATGGATGGATAAATGTCAAGAGGCCTTCCAGAAAATCAAAGATTACTTGCTGTCAACACCAGTACTCATGTCGCCTATTCATGGAAAACCATTGATTCTCTACATCTCCACCACTAGTTCAGCACTGGGGGCATTGCTGGCCCAAAATGATCACGAAGGAAAAGAAAGAGCAATCTATTACATTAGCCACACAATGATAGGCTATGAGTTGAACTACACATACATTGAATGTGCATGCCTTGTCATTGTCTTTGCATCCCAAAAACTGAGACACTATATGCTCAGTCATCAAACATAACTGGTTGCCAAGATTGATCCATTAAAATATCTACTAAGTCGAGTAGCATTAACAGGCCAGTTGGCAAAATGGGTCATGATCCTAAGTGAGTATGACATATAGTATGTTGAGTGTAAGGCAATAAAAGGACAAGTAATAGCAGATCAACTAGCAGACACACCGATTCAAGCCACTCATGCATTAGTAACTAATTTTCCCAGTGAGTCCATTTTTCATGCGGAACCGACATCACCATGGAAGCTATATTTTGATGGGTCTCATACCGGTCATGGCTCAAGTGCTAGCATCTTGATTATCACACCACAGGGGGATTCAATTCCTAAGTCATTCAGGATCGCTTTCCCTTGTACAAATAACATTGCCGAATATGAAGCACTAGTCATAGGTCTCAAGTTGGCAATTAAGTGGAAAATTCAGACGTTGCTGGTATTCAGGGATTCCCAGCTCGTAATCAACCAAGTGAATGATGACTATGAAACAAAGGATGAGAAGTTACTTCCCTACAAGAGCATGGTCGACAGTTTCTTGACATCCTTTCAATCGATTTCTTTTGAACAAATCCCCAGGGTATAGAATAAGGCAGCTGACGCAATGGCTACTATTAGTTCTCTCTTGGACATCCCTAAAAATGTGTCACAATTTGAGTTCTTAGTAGAGCAGCTTTTGATACCGGCATATGATATCCCAGAATCGGAAATGGTTTGTGAACATGTTGGTACCAACTCTCCTTGGTATCAAGACATTTACAATTACCTAAAGTCTCACACCCTTCCACTGAACCTGTCAAATAATCAAAGGAAGTCCTTCATTAGAAAATTCACAAGGTATGCCATTGTCAGTGACACCCTCTACCGCCATAGTTTCGACGATACCCTCCTTAGATGTCTTGACACTGATGAAGCATGTATGACCTTACAAGAAGTACACGATGGTATATGCAGATCTCATTCGAGTGGTCCTACGCTAGCTAAGAAACTGATGAGACTTGGGTATTATTGGCCAACAATGGAAAAAGATGCAATTGACTATGTCAGGACTTGTCGCAAATGTCAAATACATAGTGACTTGGTCCATGCTCTAGCACAGGAACTCTGGCCCATCACTTCTCCTTGGCCTTTTGCTCAATGGGGACTCGACCTTGTGGGTAAGATTCATCCAACCTCATATAACGGCCATAAATTCATTATTACCGCCACTGAGTATTTCACAAAGTGGATTGAAGCCATTCCATTGACATATATTACTGGCAAACAAATATCAAAGTTTATCCTTGATTACATTATTTTCTAGTATGGCCTCCCACAGTCCATCATCACTGACAACGGACGTCCATTCAAAAACCAAGACATACGTGAGTTATGTGAATGATTCCATAGCCATCACCACTTTTCATCTCCATACTACCCGCAAGAAAACGGCCAAGCTGAGGCGTCCAATAAAACCATTGTCAAGATCTTAAAAAATACTGTTAATGATGCTGGCCGCGACTGGCACATACAACTTAACCCTGCTCTGTGGGCTTATCGAACTAGCATTTGTACACCTACAGGGGCCACCCCATTTTCTCTAGTCTTTGGCGTTGAAGCCATCTTACCCATTGAGGTCAAAATTCCTTCACTACAAGTCTCCTTGAAGGGTCTTACTAATGAAGAGGACTACTGACAATCACGCCTACATGAGCTGGAAATGCTAGAAGAAATATGGCAAAACTCACTGAATCATCTCCAAGCATATCAAAACTGCCTTTGTCATAGCTACAATAAAAAGGTTATGGTCAGAAAGTTTGACATCGATGACCTAGTTCTAATGCAGAACCCCAAGAACCAAGTAGACAGAGAAAAGCTAAGAAAATTTGAACCAAACTGGCTAGGTCCCAATATTATCATATCTTCTTTTGGTTCTGGAGCTTATCAATTGGCAACTCCAGATGGGGAGTAGTTGATAGAACCCATCAATAGTTTACATCTCCGAAAGTTCTATGCATAGCATCAGAGGATGGAGCTAAAAGCCATAAAATACAGAAAAATTGAAAAAAGGATAAAAAAATTGCCACCTTGATGAAACCCTAGCAAATAGGCGTCTTGGTGACACCAAAAAAATCAAAAAGTCAAGAAAATAGTAAAGAGAAAAATGATTCGTTCAGCAGTGAAAACCTGGCAAACAGGCACCATGTGTAATCAATCATTGCTCTGCCATCTACTGTCACTTGGTCTAACTTGGCCTAGGATGAAAGGTATTTCTGCCATCTTTTCGCAAATCACCATCACATCCTACCTTACCTATCATAGTAAACAAATGATTGACATCAAGTCCTAATGACTGTCCGTATACCAAGTCAGCAGCATCCCATCCATATTCCTTGCAAATGGCTAAATCTTAGACCTGGCTGGGGGCAAAATGTTTATCGTGAAACTGCAGTGGATGTCACACATGATCTTGACAATTGGCAAAAAGTTCTGAAAAAAGACCAAAAACATCACAAAAAGTCCTAAAAAAATACCAAAAACATCACAAAAAATCCTAAAAAAAAAAAAGACCAAAAACATTGGCAAAAAGTCTTGAAAAAAGACCTAAAAATCGTAAAACATCCTGAACAAAACCAAACAAAAATATCCGACTGTTTGAAAAATGCAAACACTGGGCATTTTTGGTCAAAATCAATCATGTCAAATCAGTCTTTGTCATCTGTCGAACTATGTTGTCTCTGCGCATTTGCTACGTAGGCAAGACTCATGGTTGGGTCCCCGAGATATTAGGCCAGTCTTTTTAGGTTTGTCAAAATAAAATCATGACGCAACCTTGATTCATCAAGGCAAAGTCATTGGTCATGTCGAACTATGAGGTCTCTGAGTGTATGATGTAGGCAAGGCCATCTATTGATGAGCCCCCGAGGCCGCACTAGGTCAATTCATTAGGGTTCATGGCACTACACTGGCACACACGTCAAAAGTCTTCAATCAATTTCCACATGGGAAGACTCCTAAACCAAAGTAAAAAAATCATTTGTTCAAACATGGCTAAGCTCATCAACATGTCACTCATATCATCATGACAATATCGGCATACGATCAAACACAAGTCAAACTCGGTCAAAACAAGTCAAATCATCAGAAACCAGTCAAACTGTCAAATTCGGTTAGTCTTCAGATGAGTCCTTCTGAATGATAACCTCCGTCACTTACGCCTTAGGATGTGTCCTTCCTAGGTGTCATCATCATCATTCGACATTTTGAGTGATCCTCCTGACACCTAAAGATCGCTCTTTGTGACATCAGTATTCTTCAGATGTGTCCTTCTGAAGAACCAACTCTGTCATTTATGCCTTAGGATGTGTCCTTCCTAGGCATCGTCATTATTTTGAGGGACCCCTTACGACAATTAGGGATCAAATCCTCTCGACATCGACATTACTCAGGATGTGTCCTTCCTGAATTCACCAATTCTCGGCATTTTCCAAGATCAATCAAAACTTTAACATTTTGACATCTCGACATTATCAAACATGGCCTCTTGGCATCAGAACAGTGAATAGCCAGATGCACTTGGCAAACACTTGACAAATTTTCTTTTTGATCTTTTATCATGTTATTAGTTTTTCAGCGAGATCCCAATAAGTAGGATTTAGAGAAGCAACGATGTAGCATGACAATTGACACGCATGACTATTAGCTTCTTAGCGAGGTCCTGATTCTGGGATTTAGAAAAGCAATGACATATCATGATAGGGACTTTATTTTTTTGTATTTTGGCAGTCATGTCACTAGTTTCTCAAGGATGTCCTGGAAATAGGATTTAGAGAAGCAGCGACATTTCATGATCTATCCTTGTCCTTTTCTGCTTGTGGTTGATTATGACAACAAGACTGGGGCAATCACGCTCGTAGTATGAGTCATGATCATCCTTCTCTGTGATTGTTTGTCTTAGGTAATGGTACTACCTTGCACACCTTGATCTATGTCATATCATGGTGTTTGTTGGCCATTACAACAGTTTGCCCAATGATGATTAAGAGCAATAAATATTAAAAGTCCTACAGTAAAGTTTTGAAGGATTTGGTCTGGGAATTAACATGCATTTTCATAGGTCTCATGTCTTCTCTTCGATCTGGTCATCTTCTCTCATCAGTCTCGTCATCTTCTCTCGTCCATCCCATGATGATATCCTATGACATCCAAAAAAATAAGTGCATACATGATCATATACATTGCATTAGGTCCATACATACATCATCCATGGCATTAAATCATATATATAAGCACAAGCATTGCATTAACATAATCATCAACATTGCATCTTTTACATAAATACATCATGCACATCATTAACATTATCATATAAATAAGCATTGCATCATCATGGCATCAAAAATCACAAATAGGCATCATAAGACATACATGGCATCATAAATTAAACATCATACATGTCATAATACATAAAGCAAAGAGCATCACATAACACATGTAGGCCGCATCAAAACTGCATCATCATATAATGTCATCTCAAAAAGGTACAATGTCACAGGATAGAGTCAAGGGATATCCCAAAAAATGGAGCTCGCAAGCTCAATAATATACATAATGTGTCAAAATACAAATATGCCCCTAGGGTAGTCTCTCATCATCCCCTCAGGGTGAAGAATGTGGTGGTGGCTGAGGCCCTGTCACTGGCTCTGAAGCAATGGGGGGTCCTGTAGCAACCTCTGTTCGAGAAATTGATGGAACATCGAATGAGGGTATCATCCTAACCATAGTAAACAACTGTGAAGTCACTGTAGCCAGACTCTGAAAAGGGGACAGATCTGTCACTAGTGGCTGACCCAGTACTGACCTCTGCGCTGAACCAGTCGAGCCATGGCTATGACTCAGAGTGTACCTGCATGAATGATGTGACTTGTGACCCAAAGTATGTCCTGTCGAGGTAGACCCTCTAACGCTGGTGTGACTCCTGGTACCACTGCCACTACCTAACCTGTGCCCACTACCTGTCCTCGACTGTGACCGGGACAAGGTAGGATCTCGCTGCTCTGGTGGTACTGCCTGCTCATAGAGCATCCGATACTGTCCCAGTCTCGTGCTAACTCTAGCTAACTCCCGAGCCATATATCACATAGGTCCTGTACACAAGGCGGTAAACTTGGTGCACCATTGGGCTGCATCCTGCTAGCGGATCACTGCCTGATCCCACTCTACCCGGTCTACCTCCAAAGCTGACTATAGGGACCTGACCTGTGCCAAGCTGGCGTCTAATCTCTGCTGAAGGTTTGCCACTCTCTGATTGGCTGTAGCATCTGGTGGCAACCCTAAAGTGGATGGTATCTCCTCCTCCCCCTCCACCATCTGCCATCAGAGAAGTTTCTCAGCCTCACCTATGGCATCATCCTCCTCATCATCATCATCCTCTTGCCCTGCCACCCCCACCTCAATCTCTGGCATATCCTCATTTCTCTCTACCTCCACCTCCTCCTCCTATCCCCTCACATCCTCCGCCTCTCCCCTCACCTCCACGTCCTCCGCCTCTCCCCTCACCTCCACATCCTCCTCCTGCCCTGCCACCCCCACCTCAATCTTTGGCATATCCTCATGCCTCTCTACCTCTGCCTCCTCCTCTTGTCTCTCCCCCTCCACCTCTGCCTCTCCCCTCACCTCTGGCTCCCCCTCCTATCTCCCCTCACCCTCTCCCTCCTATCTAGGCTACTCCTCACCCTCTCCCTCCTCACCGGCCTTGGGGATAGCATCTAACGCTACCCTCGCCATGCACTGTCGCACCCTACAACCTGGTACCTGGCCGTCTCACCTCTGCCTCCGACCGCCTCCACCATCATCCCCACCTCTGGCTCCACCCCTACCTCCGTCATCCCCACCCCGGCCTCCATCTCCCCCTGCCTCTATCATCACCACCCCGACCTCCATCCCCACCCCTCCCTCCATCTCCATCCCTACCTTTGCCTCTGCCTCTGCCTCTGCCTCCATCTCTGCCCCCGCCACCTCATCTGACCTGTGGCACTCGAGGAATAACTGACCGCCTGTCAACTGGTGCTGGCCCATCAGGATTTGTCAAGGGCACTGGTTGGCGTGCCTGCCACCATAACTCATAAGCGGGTGTCATACCAGGATCTGCTGCTCCTCCTCTCCAACCCCAGGCCTGGGCTACTAACCCATCTATCTGCTATGTCGCAAAGGCCACTGGAATGGTCGGGCCCCATGCATACTCTCTGGATGACCTGGCATACTCTATTGTCCCCACAGGCACATCCTCCTGCTCGCCAAACTGTCTCAACACACACTGTGGCAGGTACATCTCAATGATCAAGGACATCTGCACTATCCTACCAATAAGGTATCTTTACTGTCTATAGAAGCTCAGATGCTCATCCTCATCATCCCATGCCTCACAATCCTTGTAGGGCCTCCAGATGAACGTCACCATGGTATCGATCTAATGCCGCCACCACCCTGTCTCACCCATATGGGTCTGCTGTAATGTGCTGGCATAATAGTAGGAGTAAGGCATCCCCTCGACTAGCTGTGGTCTATCAATAGGAGGGTGGAATATAGCAATGTGCTCCCATGCCCAAATCATCATAAGCGTGGTCCCACAGGAGATACTCTCTCCTCTCCTATACACGACGTCGTGAAGCTGATGATACAACATCCCTAGCAGGCACAGACCCCATGCATAAACTATCCTATCCCATCTCATGCCGACCAAGACGTCCCCCCAACCAATCGGAAATCCATGACCTCGCCGGTCAGGAATCAGGATACCCACAATCATCGTCGCCAAGAACGCATCGAAGCGCCCATAGTGCTCTGCTAGGAAATCCCAATGGATCTCATAACCCTGAATACCGAGGCTGGAACCCTAATCCTAATAGTATGCACAAAAGGTTTGCTCTCCATGATGTGGATCATACACAATCTGCTCCTCTCGAATAGGAATCTGGAGAATACGATAGACATCCTCTAGGGTAATGGTGGCCTCCCTTGTCGGTAGGTGGAATGAACAGGTCTCGGAGCAACATCGCTCACACAAGGCAGTCAATAATCCCCTGTTCGCCCGAATGGCAGGCATGAACGCATCATAGAATAAGCTTAGTCTCATCAAACGTCGCCGCTCTCGCAGGCCCAACTGATCTACGAACCAAAAGGTGGTCAGTCTGCTCTCTCTAGTATAAATAGGGGCAAGCTGCCTCTGCAAAAGGATGAACACTACATCAGCACTTTTTGGGACATCCGAAAACATCATGGAAAGCAACTAAGGGCATGAAAACATCAAAGCAAGTTGTCTTAATGAAAAAGGCAAGTGCATCGCAAACAGGCAGTTGCGTCCCGAAAAAACAACTGCATCACAAATTTTTGCGAATGCATCGCAACATGGCAATTGCGCCATGATATTACAATTATGACTTTCAACATAGCAATTGCATAGCACAAATTCAATTGTGGCATTCCACCAGTCAATTGCGACTTAGAAAGTCACTTGTGTCGCACAAATTGGCAAATGCGACGCGAAAAACCGGTGAATTCAATTTGGTCTGTTCACTTGCATCGCAATGCATCGAATGTGTTGAACGTGAAAGCACTTGCGGCTTACGCGAACGCATATGTGTCATGGCGCATTCGTTGACTACCCTAGAAAGCATTAAATAGCACGTAAAATGATAAAAAAACAAAGTGAGTTTAGGGTACATACCGCCGGCTCTAAGCCCTCTAGCCGTTTGAAGGTCCTCATGATCTCTCTGCGGTGCTCTGACACTGGAATAACCATCCTTGCTACTACGCCTTTTGCTCTGAGCTCTCGGGTTTCACAAGGCAAATAGTAAAAGTGAATTGACTTTACCCCCTTTGTCAACCTATTTATAAGGTCAAAATGACATTTTTCAAACAAAGTCAATATTGGAGACTCATTCGAACACCTTTGAATTAATCAAAGAGTCCCTTTAAACATATCAGAATTCGAAACCAACTGTGTCGTTGTTTACCTTGTCATCAAATTGATTTATCGGGACCCTTTGCAAATTTTTTTGGTGTCGACTCAAAATTTGAAAATTTCTCGAGGGGGCAATGATACTCTGTACCCTCGCTGGGGCATATTATTGACTTATTTTCTTTGCCACAATACAACAAGTGACATTATAACAAAGAGGGGCAAAATGTAGACACCTAAAAATGACCTAGGCCTACAAGCTTCATTTTTACCATTTTCAGCATAGCATAATTAAAGCATTTAATTATGTCCTTGGTCCACATTCAACTATTAATTAAATAATTTATAATTGTTTAATTAATTCATGTCTTTATATTCTTCATGATTATTAAATAAATAAATAAATTTATTTATTAAATACATCATTAACTGTCTAAGTCTTTCTTTAATTAAATAAATTTCTTAATTTATTTAATTCTCCTTTGTCATATATTTCTTCTTGATTATTAAATAAATAAGTTTTATTTATTTATTTAATACGTCACTAACTGTCTTAATTAAATAAATTGATTAATTTATTTAATTAATTAATCTTATCTTCTAAATTAAATAATTAAACTTAATTATTTAATTGCCATTTAATATTCCTCTCATTTTAAATAAATTAAATTATTTAAAATGTCATGTCAATCTTAACTGTCATTCCTTTTTGATAAATAATCTGAAAAAGATTATTTATTATCTCTCAAAATCCATAATTTGAATTATTTTAATTCAAATTAGTAATTAATCTTCTAAAAATCAAGCAATCGGGCAGATTCTTGATTTTTCAAATCTTATCTTCAGTCAGCATCTTATCTCTTTGATTTTTCAAATCTTGCAAATTAGGTAATCTTATCTTATTAATTTTTTAAAAATCTTCATTATCTAATTAATTTATCTCATTTATTCTCCACCGTCTATCTGATTTTATTTTGACCGTTCGATTAAGGATTTTTCCCTAACCCTAATTAGGGATTCTCAAGTTAAATATGGATCGTTCATTTCATTGATTTATCTCGTCCATCCGTTCGAAATGGCCTTTTCTATAAAATGCCATCTTCTTCTCATTTTTGAGGACGGACATTTTACGTAATTACTATAGGCATTTATCTACTTATTTTCACATTCATAGTCATAGGCATTTGATTAATATTGGCATTGGTTTTAAGCATAGGCATAGGCATTGGCTTTTAGATATAGGCATTTAGGCATATCAAATCCTTCAAAGCTTGTTGTAGGACTTAGGCATTTTCAGATTGCTCCAAAGACAAATCTGAGGGCAACATTTTCCAGCAAGCAAGAAGGTATTATGAAAGGGAATCATGGAGGTATCAACAATCAGGTATAATTGTTCTTTCGTTTACTTCCTTTGTGTTTCGTAATATATTTGGATTTTGGTTCTTATTCATTGTTTATTGCTAACTCTCCTAATCCTTAGAAATCCCCTGATTACACCTTCGATCGAGGGTGGAATAGAAGACATACCTTGAGGTTCACATGGGGATGATGTCGTACCTTGTTCCTCAATTCCGAGTGATGATGTACTCTCAACTTCAGATGTACTGGAAGGTGTCCAACCATACTCACTTGTGGTAGATGGTGTCCCTCCATATTCGCTTGTGTGTAATGGTGTCCCTTCGTCTTCACTTGTGGTAGAGGGTGTGTCTCCAACTACGGTATCTACATCTACCCTAGTACGACTCTTTTGCATTCATTCCCTTTGTGCTGCCAATTTCTTTTATCTTTTTGACGGTTGAAGTTCCTCTTCAACTGGCTTGTTTTCATCAATCATTCCCAATTTCTGCTTTTCATGATATTCCCTCATTCGTTTGTTATTTTTATCTCTTAAGGCTTGGAGCTTATCAGTTGTTAGTTTTTTCCCTTTAACAGTTTGTTTCTTTGGCATGACGAATAATTTTACCTATGCAAAAAGTGCTAAGTTGTCAAATTAACTAATTGAAAGCTTTGGAAGCATAACTCAATCAAAACAATATAAATTGTCCCTATACCCAAGTAATGATGCTATTCCATTACCACTATGCAAACAAGTTTGTCACAAATCTAAATATAGCTATCACTATACATACAAATTCCTTAGTCTTTAACATCAATACGGTATTTAATCTTTAGGACTCCATACCCTAAATCAGGTGAATCCCATAAATCAATACTCTGTTTTGTGAAATAAGTGTATAAACTTTTAGAGTATGTTGAAAAGGATCAAAATAGGCCTGAGAATATGTAGAAACAGCAAAAAGAATGTTGTTAAGTGCTTGGGAGCAGTCTCATTTGTTATTCCACAGTTGTGTCTATGCTTGGTAATGTTTTGAAGGTAGATTGTGAAAGATTTGATGATTTGGGCATATGTTTCCAATATATGGCAATGGTGTCTTGAATGCAAAGTATTCAGAGTGTGTCTATACTGATATATTGGAATATTACAATCAAAACATGATGAAATTGGTATCTTAAAGGTCTGGTGACAGTGTTCTAATGCTGATTGTTGTTGTTACAAATGGTGTTTGAGTGAAGATAGGATGATGGATGTGTTTATTTGAGCAAAGATATCCTAAATGGTTGGGATGATGTTTGATTGTTTTTTCCTTGAAGGGGTAAGTTGAGTTGATGAGTGATTGTTGTATTGCATCACAAACAAACAATTTGATCAACATGGAATAAGAAAAACAAAAAAAATGAAAGCAAGCCATAATAGAATGATATAAAATGTACAAAGATTTCACATACCTAAAAAGTAAAGTTTCAAATCGATGAGTTCTACCCAATTATGCAGCCTTTGCTTCTTCCTTCCTCAAACTCCTCAAAAATTTGACTTCTTCAAAAGCTTGTTCCCCTCCAAATTTCAATTCTATATCAATTATCACTATAATTCAAACTTCAATTGATACTATATGCCTCTCAACATGAAAACTCTATTATTTCATGCAAAGGTGATGGAAGGAACATTCAAAAGGTGTTGGAATCTCAAAATCATGCATACACACTTCACTCAGTCACCAAAAATATATTTTTTGTTGGAGCACGCGTAGAACCAGGAGAATCTATAGAATGTGGGCCAACATCACGGGCATATTGTGACTTGTAACCATTTTTAGTGCAATAAATAATGCATTCTTGTTATAACACGAGCGTGTTATTTAATCCTAAATGGACATATCTCTACTAGTTAATAATGCGCTCGTGTTATGATAAATTTAGTTTTTCAAAACTTTAGATGGTACATTTATAGGGTAGAGGATTAAGGGTACTAGGGAGAGAGCTAGAGGGATTGAGTGAGAGAGAGGGAGATACTT